>LR990852.1:6560491-7285670 GCA_905163395.2 Endotricha flammealis | reverse complement strand
ACAGTCGAGCGCTGCGCCGGACCGCCAGCCAGGAGATCCCGGGTTCGAATCCCTGTCGGGTCATGATGAAATCGAACTTTTTCTGATTGGCTTGGGTCTTGGATGTTTTTTTATCTATAAATGTATTTGTTATAAAATATAGTATCGTTGAGTTAGTATCCCATAACACAAGTCTCGAACTTACTTTGGGGCCGTGTGACTTGTCCCTATACATATATTTATTATAATGTAGAAATTTACTTGTACTGCATACTCAACGTGTGTCCATCACGTCAAAGATTTTTTAAATTATAAATATCACGTGCCGATACATACAGTCGCTGCTATTACGATTATTAATAATTGCAACTCGTGCACTCCGCTCTATTATAGCAACAAACCATATAATCTCTGCGTTTAAACCCAAGAGACCATGGCTTGATTGTGAAGCCATCTGACTATTCTTAGTCGTTCTAGCGACACTAACATACTGGTAGACACATGGTACTGTGTTCATATTTATCAATAAACATTGGGGTTTTCCTGCTTGTTAAGTGACTGTAAAAAACTGTTTATTTTAATTGCAATAAAGGAAATATATATAAAAAAAAAGTTTATTTAGGTAGTAATAATAATTTATTGCTTTTGTGTTTTCCTTTTGTGTCTATAATATTAAAACATCTATAAAATTCATAGATTATTTTATAGATGTTTTAACAAAAGGTACGGAAAGCGTTCCACTTGAATGAGACGTAGAACGCGTCCAATCTAACGAATTTATTATCCTTACATATTTTTAAAAAAAGTCGCAGTTTCCTATCCTTGTACGATATGAGAGTAGTAATATCACAGATTACTTAACTGTAAATTATCGAATATGAAAATATTCCAGGTCGAATTTCACAACGCCAGCTAGTGACAAACTGAGCACACACACTTATAATTTTATTTATCATTATCGTCCATATTAGTCTGCCGCTAACTACTTTTAGAGAAACACTCTTAAAAATATATTTTTTACTATTTTCCAGGTTTATACGGAGTACTGTTTAGGCGTAATAAGGAAGCTGCGTTCTCAAACTTCCGCTTGTGGGAGAGTGCAGGCTTCGTGGTCGCCTATGCTTACTCCACGCACCTCTGCGCCAGAATGAAGCTTTATGTTATGATGGTTGTACTCCTAATTGGATTCTCAGGGTACATCGTCGTGGAAATATTGCATAAGAGAAAGGTAAGTTTTAAAGAAAAATATTTGGTGTGTTGTGTAGTTAACATTTAATGAGTCGTGTAGTAAGAAATATTTTGTGTGTCGTGTAGTAAAGACACATTTGGTGTGACATGTAGTTAAAAAAATTAAAAATGCCTCTATGTTACGTTCCAATCAACTTTTCATAAGATCTCAATAAGTGTTTGTACCTTATTGTGGTAACATAATATAATAACAAAGTCATTTGTGGATTCATGTCTATTTCACATTATATTTTAAACTAGCTGCCCGGCCCGGCATCGCCCGGGTACTGTTTCGTTTTTTTTTCAATCTTTCTGAGAGATTTTCTTAATATTTTTTTCCGTAAGAACCTTGTACAGAGTATTAGAAAACTACAAAAAAAAATCAGCCAATCGGTCAAGCCGTTTTCATGTTATGTCGTGACAACGGAATACGGGTTTCATTTTTATATATATAGATTAGACAATTGTTTTTGTGAGCAGTATAGTACGGAATACAAGTATTTGCGACCACACCATTTAAATTCTCTGTTTTGATTGATTGAGGAAAAATATACCTGCTTTACACCAGATTAGTACAATCAATAGGTACTCTAATCTTTGTATAGCTTGACACATATAAAATTGATAGATAAAAATTATCAAAATAACTCGGATATTATTAGGTATAATTATCAAAGTATTATATTGCGAATTTATGTTGTAAATGATTATAATCTAATATTTTATAATATCATGTATTCAATCTATCAATGATATATGTTTATTAATAGGTAAATATTTTTACTTTATGAAGATGTTATTGTCTGTCATTCTGAATTTTTATCTAAGGCCCACTGCGACTTATAGCATCGATGCAATCGCGATGCTGTGACGATGCAGCATCGATGCAGTCGCAAATAGTCCACCACACTTGCGCTACTTTTAGCATCGATATAGTCGCGATGCAGAAGCTGGCCATTGAACTGTAGCGATGCAGTATCGATGATACACACGCGCGACAACATCGATGCTAACGTGCGTTAGTATCGATACAGTCGCGCGTTAGCATCGATACACACGCGCGACAGCATCGATACAAAAATCTGTTCATTGCAGGTGTAGCGAAGCTGTCGCGCGTTTCAAAAACGAGCGACTGCATCGATGCTAAAAGTCGCAGTGTGTAAATGGCCTAAACATAATTATATGGCGGCAACAACACACGCAAATGTTTTGTATATGAAAATATTTTTTTTTATAGATAAATAGGTAGATTGGGTACATATTGGGTACCAGATTATCAGACCAGTGCGTATCGTTATACCAAGTGGCCCTGGTCTGCCAAAAGGTTGCCTACCATTCAAGCTAGCTCTAGGTTCTGGCTCTACTCACTCCATGCAGAAATTCATTCGTTAACATAAGGTTGACTTGAAGAGACTGCTTACAGCAATAAGGCTGCCTTGTTGCATATACACTTGTCTGTAATTTTTACTGTTTACTGTATCAGTTTTTTGATATATTTGCAAATAAAGCATATTTTATCCTCTTCTATTATTACGCACGCTTATGAAGTAAGGAATCATTGAAATATTGATGATCACTATTAATATATTGTTGTATCCATTCCAGGCTCGCCGTCTTAAAGCCATCGCTGAAGACCCAGCAATCGCCGCCGAAGCCGCCAAGCAACCCCCAGAAGAGGACGATGAAAAGGATGAAATTGACGACGAAATCGTCATAACACACTTGTAAATACAGACATATGACGGTTAGGGCGGTTTACATACGAACTATAATACGCCTACCGCTACACCGCACCTGGGTGCCCAGACCCATCACCAATCAGAGAGATGGCATGCGTTGTACAGCGTTGCGTCGCGTTGTAACGTGATTTATATACCTATATAATAGTTCTATACACCTATTACAAAATCCTTAATAAGCGGCTGTGCCGATATATTTTTTCTTTTTTACTCTAGCAACTATGGATGGTTTAAAATCACAAAAGAACACGATACTAGACCAGACTAATGAAATGTTAATGACGTCACATGGCCACATTCACATTTGGATGAAACACGACGGAAAAGCGCTACCTCTACGTTTTCCATCTCTCTCACTTGGTTTCATTTGTTGTAATGGCTCAAACGCCACAACGTCCAGTTGAGCGCAAAAACGCGCTTCAAACAATTTGCCATAATATCTACATTTCGTAGGTACAAATAAATACGCGTCGGTACGAGCAGACAGTAATTGTAAACTCGAATTTAATTAGGCCTATTTATATAACCGATAGTGAGTAAGGCGATTCTCGAATATTCAAAAACTTATCAAGTACAAAAGCCCGTATACAAAACTGCCGCAGAAACTTATAAATATGTTTTCCATCGATTAAAACCATTATTTTCTCTGGCATATAGAATGTTTGTCCGTGACGTAGTGTTGACGGAGGGTGTCGACACAGGCGGACAAGTCGCACGTATCAATATTAACAAACAATGAAAACATCTGTGCTTATTTGTTTCACTCGTAATTATCGCCCTTTTGTCTTATATTTGAGTCTATAGTCTTTACTTCTACTGGCTCTTTGTTTTAATATTATAACGTAAGAAAAACAAGGTGATTTGCAGGAAGCGATGCATTTTTTTATGATTTTATTTTAAAACGACACTAATAACATCGCCACGCAATATGTAAGCCATTATAACTATTTAAAACATAAAATGGCATAACTAAACAGCGTCGGTATTAAAAGATCTTCGAGTGAAATTAAGTTAGTTGAGATATTACTTACCTAAAGTATTTTGTATTTGGGTGCGCATATCGAAATACTTTTAGTCTTAGTAAATAATTGTCGTCCTATTTCTGTTCCAGATGTATTAGTACAATTATTTATTTTATTTGGAACATAAATAAATATAAATATTGTAAATTGACCTATCTCATTTAATTATATATTACGATAGTTATGTTTAACATTATTTATATTTGAAAATTTTTATTACGGGAACACGAAAAAGGCTGCTCAATTATTTAATGTTAAATTATGATTTTTGTATTATTTTATTAGATAACAACAAAACTGATGTTGCTTACGATACATTGATCAAAATTAGTTCTGTGATGTTGATGAAACGAGTATTTCCGGGCAACTGCAGCTAAACGATTAGTTAGTTACAGGGAGTGCTCTTCAAGCCGACTACGCCAGATACAGTTTCGGAGCCTACAGCTGCCATGACCGCTTAAAACAAAACAATAACGGCTGATTGAGGGAGACAGCGCAATACAATGATGTAAGGCGTCTCGTTTACACAATCGTCTAAGTATAGTTATAAAAGGTCGTGGTACAGCCCCAGATATTTGAATTATATTATTATTATATTGCACAGACGTATCGCAAAAACTTCGAAAGTGTTCAACTGTGTCTGGTCGTCCATTCTGAGAGAGTAAAGCGCCCTGCAGTATGATGTGCATTATGACTTTGGGTACTCGTCATAATTTATATTATTAATTTTGTTGTTAGTGTATTGTTATATTTTTTCATATAATTTAATAATTTTTTTAAATCTTAAGACAAATTATGAATCTATTAAATATTTGTCATTTAATACAGATTAAAATTATCTCAGTAGGGTACCTAGATCAAATAAATTAATATAATTATACATAAATACGTAGGTACTTAAGTATGTGTATATTCATGTGTGTTTTATTAATAGCGAGTCCGGGAATTTTTATCTATAGTACACAATCTGGAAAAACAGGTGAAGTAAAATAGGTGTCGCACCAACTCAATCTGGACTCATAACTTGAGCATAATACATGCTTGAGTTACCTCTTGGTATTGGTTATGTATGATAATATCAGTTGAGTGGGTGCGACACCCAAATCCCTATGTACTTGGATTAATCTGATATGAAATAAAACAATCTCAACAGATCTTGATAACCTAATTGTAATTACACTATGTTTTGTTCTGTCGTATATTTCAGTAAATAAATAAAAATGGATTGAGAAAAATCAATTTTACAATATATTTTTAATATATTTTATATTTTTATTTCAGCTCCGTATTTGTATATATTATATTCTTTTATAATTTTACACTGCTTTACATACCTACAGTCACCATGAAAATCTTTGTGACTGTTAATTGTGGGAATACGATATCAAAAATTATATATAATAATATAATTTTTGATGTTTTGAATAAAGATTTCTAAACATAAACATATTATATTAATAGTTTAATGTTTACTTTATATTAAACATAATGATTCCATTCCACTATGCTTCGCACAAAATCTCCAAACAACCATCTGAATTAAAATATAAATCGATATAAAATAAACATCAATCGATTACAAATCACTTTGCATTTTGTTACCACATTAAGGACCAATTAATTCAAACAATCGTTGAATTTCACTGGAAATTTATGCTTAGTATTTTGGAACGGAATTAATATAATTTTACGCCTCAATAACAACTTCTATTTCTCTCTACTGTCCACAATGAAATGCCGGATTTATCAAATAGTCTTATGCTCGTCATGAAGTTGCATTTTTACAAGAACGAATGTAGATTAAAATAAGGTAATCAAGAGTTACCTTCACATTTAAAAGCAGTCTTTTCATTAACATAACTAGAAATTTAACCACACACAAACATTAATTATTAAATGAAATGGCCATATGTGTTAACGACATTTCAACCCCTAATGAATATACGGCAAACCTAGTTGTACCACGGTAGGGTAAAAAACCACGTGATATTTAACATTAATACGTAGATATAAGCATATTATATTAACGTAAGTTAATTAGCTATTATAATATAAGATTATAATATAAATGAATTGCTCTATTTCGTAACAACATTTTTTTTGTTAAAATACAATAATTATGTTATATTATTAAAGATAAAGATATTATGAATTTGTGATGAAAATAAATATGAAATTGTTTGGTCTTTATATTATGTTATTTTAATTTTAACCCAACTTTCATTGAGTTTCTCTCGTTGCGCGTTGGTGCTTGATGTTCAGCGCCACATCTATCCTAATGTTACAAAGAGAATGGATTTTTATATTTGTTTGTAACAAATAAACTCAAAAACTACTGTAGACCAGTCAATAAAGTATTTGTAGAGTGTGTGGGCTAACTCTCTGTCTCTCGAAGCAGGGATTGATATATGCGTCGCACGGGCGAGGCGGGCTCAGTCGGTATTTTACGACGTAGGCCCTTAAGGGGGGCCATACAACATGTATTAGAGCCCTCCCAGCAAGAACCACTTACCACTGAAGAAATCACGTTTGTTGTATGGACCGATTTTAAAAATTCATTCACCGTTTTGGTAGGGTACAAAGTACAAACCCCCAGGTATAGGCTTGCCAGGTGTCCGGCTTTAGCCGGACATGTTTGGCTTTTTGCGGTCGCGTCCGGCCAAATATGTACGTGTTTGGCCTGTCCGGCTTTTGTCAGGCTTTTTGTCTTTTTGTCAGAGTGGCGATTCGTACGACGATGGGCGGACGAGCGTCCGAGCGGACAAGAGAGCAAACTGTTAGCGCGCGCCGCGCGGCGCGTGTAGGGTTGCCAGGCGTCCTGATAAAGACGGACATAGTTAGGCTTTTTGATTGCGTGTCCGGCCAAAATAAACGGTGTTAGGCTTGTCCGGCTTTTGTTAGGCTTTTTACATTTCGCAAATCAGCGAGAGCCGAGCGAATTTAAGAAGAATTTAAAAATGTTGATAAATGTTTGACTAGAATTGAATTTTGACTGATGACTTTATTTGACTGAATAATAATAAAATACTTAGACCGATTTGGAATTCGAATTTATTTTGGTATATTCATTAGAATTTAACAAAATTTATTGATAATAATCAAAAAAGCTTGATTTTACATTAAAATTTTTTCAAGACACAAAATCGTCAATAATGTCCGGCCTTTTTACACAAATGTCCGGCCAAACTGGCTGCTCTGTCCGGCTATTAGGTTTGGCGATCTGGCAACCCTACCCAGGTAACATGCTATATTATATTTTCTAAAATATTAGGGATCCTTAGTAAAACACGTGCGAAGCTAGGACAGAGCGCTAGTATTTTATATTATGCTCGATGCTATGCGCACATAAACTGTTATTCTATAAAAGTTATTAGGACGCGTACAGTGTTACGCCGTACGATATTAAAAATTTCGAAAGAGCTTGTGACTAGTCTATTTGATTTATTTGAATAAATATTTGAGTTTGAGTTTACGGCTATGAATTAAACGGTCAGCAAATAATAAAAGGTCCTAATTTATAAATGAACTTCGTTTTAACACATGACTCTAAAGGTTATATATGATCGTTTAAGCCAGGAAATAATGGTCTAGTATTCAGTAAAAATGCATAAAATTTAGAAATACTCGGTAAAATGCGCCTCTCATGTAGCAGCCACTCGTCAGTAGAAAAAAAAGGTTTAGGGGTGCGGTGCGAAGGGCGCGTCAATGCGTCTCACATATCAAAATGGTTGAATATGGATGAATTTATGTATTAAGCAAATTTTTCTAACTACTTACAATACTATCTAATTCTTTTTTTACTGAATACTAGACCATTATTTCCTAACCTATATAGTCATGTGTTAAAAGGAAGTTCATTAATAAATTAGGACCTTATATAGGTTTAGACACCTAAAAAAGTAAGTTTAAGATAAGACAAAAAATTATCTACGTCCGACTAGCCCAAATATTAATCAGTTAATTAAGTAACAAAGTTAATTGATTTTTTATGCCAAGTAATGCGTCGGCCGCACGTCGGCCGTCTGTGATAAGTTTTATCACATATTATTTTTATTGTTAGTTTAGTTTTAATTAATTTCATGTTTATTAGTTAGGTATGTATTGTACAAACCAATAAATAAAAATTTATTACCTAATATATTTTGTAATTTACTAGAGAACATCCATGACTTCACTTGCCCAATCCCGCTGTTACCATTCCCATGGGCATTGCCAAACTCTCTTCTATGTCCATCCCTGATTTTCACTTTATTTGGGGTGGGGTATGCTCAATCTACGGCGCCAGGAGAATCTGTCCTGGGTTGTCGTTCTGGCAATTGGGCTCTCCTAAGGTCTCTCTATATTTGACCACCAGATTGATGGTGCGGTCGGCGGCCTTTACCTTTCTTTTGTTCTGGCATGGCTAGTACAATTTTTACCACGTGGTCATCATTTCGTCTCTGGCGTTGTTCTAACATTTTGTCTGTGATTGGCGCAATCTTGAATCTTGATCATATTGCGATTTGCGATGTAAGGCGTTCTGAGAGCATCCGCCGACACAGCTTCTAGTACCAATTCTTAATTGACAAATAGCCTATTCGGAACTTTTTATGTAAACGGTGATACCGGCAGCGACACTTTAGAGTACATTTCAAAGTTTTCGGACAGCAGAATAACTTACAGGTTTTGTCTCAATTTGATAGCTTTTATTTTACATTTGACAAGAGCGTGTTCCGTCATTCGTAAATTTATACGATTTTTATGTAATTTTTTACCCTAAGAGGAAAGGAGATGTCAATTTTTTCTATAAAATCTTATGCAAGACGGCAGCGACGCACCTCCTCTCCGCTTTGGTGGAAAGCGGGCCTAACAATATTACACAAAATATCAAGTTTAAAATAAAATTAATTTATTCCATAACATATTTATGTCATTGCTGTTCTACCATTACGCTGTCGTTACATCCCGTTTTCTAAGACAAACATATATTATAGCGAGCAGTAGCGTTCCCACCAAGATACGTCAAAGGTATAAAGGTTGATCAACACCGTCAATCATTTGTTTGTAGGTACAACTCGATAATTGGAAAAGACTATTTATATGGATTTATTAATTTATATCTTTTAAATTTAATTTAAGTTGCAATACCTACTTTCACATTGTTTTAATCTTTTACACCATAATAACTAAATTGAACTCTAAAAAAATATGCCCGAAAATATAAATTCAAACTTTTAACGATAAAGACTGGATTAACTTCTATGGGATATCAGAAACTTCAGATTGTAGACGTCCCTTAAGATGGAATTTCTAGAAATTCCTACGGCAACTACAATTACAAGACTGCGCGCGGGTAAATATCACGGGCCCCTAAGCTGTTCTCATCATCATTAAAATCTAGCTTTAACGAACCTACAAAAGTCTAGTTGACTTATTATATACTTACTCACTAATTGACCTGTTATGTAAAACAAAGCTTGCTTGCATTTATACTTTTAAAATGATGTACGAGTTTGTGACTTACGGCAAATTGCTCAAAACCATTTTTAAAGCTAATAACACATTATATTATTGCTGTCACTGTCAAACTAAAGAAGAAAAAATTGGCAGATTAATTAAACAAAAAACATATTATTATGTAAACAAATTATCGTTTTTTATTTAATGAATTACTTAAATAAATGGTTGCAATAGTCAGCCTGTTTCATTAGAACTAAATTCGAAATCACTAGAACTAAATTTTAGTGTCAAACTGTATACATAAACACCATTTAAAGAATTAGTTACAACACTGTTCTTATCAACGTCTTTGCATACGAATAGGTGAGTAGTGGGAATTTGCCACTTTGTGGCTGCAAATGTTTAATCATCCAACATTATTTGTAGAGTCAGTCGCGCTCCGCGAAACGAGTCGGGTTGTCGTGTGTCGACTTAATCATAACTGAGTCATCTGAGTTTAGTGATGTGGGGGAAACGAGGAAGAACAAGCGCGGGCTCCGATGTCGTCATGCTGGAGGATCATCCCATGGCATCGGAACCCGAAATGCCGGCTATCGCCAATCTCAACGTGACTAACTCCTCCCGAGTCCACCTCGGCCCGAAGTTTGTCAATGTCAACCAAACAGTGCACAACAGCGAGGTCATTAAAGGTGGGTAAACCCAGACGTTTTCCTGCGAATTACTATAGGAAGTCAATATATTTCTTTTGTTCTAATGATTCTTAATTACAAACATTGGTTGTTAATACTTAATTACTAATGAATGACTATGACGTTAATACTGAGATGTTATCATTTGCAAAATAATGTGTCCGCATACATGATAATTACGTTATATACCTAAAAAATTAACTGTATTTTTTGTTCATGATCAAAAATTTTCATTTAATTCAATTTTAGCTCTTTATGTCAAAACTGCCAATGTTAAATAAAATTTCATTAGAAAATTATATCTGTTAGATGTAAGCCTACTGGTAGCCTTTAAACAGGTAGTCTCTTTTCTGAAATATTTTCCTAACAAAGAACTATTTTTGCAAATGAATATTATGAAATATTAACTAACATAAAAGACATAACCCTCCACAAGTCCGGTAAAAAAAGACATATGAGAGGGCCATGTATGTCGCATGATGCTAGAAAAGTGGGCTCGGGTCGTCACTACTTGGTTTCTAACAGACGGAAAAGATCTCGGGAAATAAATTGTTAAGAAATTATTGAAGAATGGTTAACTTATCAGACAGATAGGCGAAGTTAATCAGGAACCGGCCTGTCTAACATAGTTTCAACTAGCACGCATAGCTAAGGAATTTTTTCACACCGCGGCACCACCGGCATTTACTAAAAAAAACTAAACTGACAGTTATCTTTTGGTTTTCTGATGTCTGACATTGAGAGAGGACATTGCTCGAAAGCTGAATGTATATATTTTACGTTTTTGAAGTGGTAGAACATATCCGAAATGGGCTAGTTCGACCGGGGAAGTGACACCCTCGCACAGAATATCAGCTCTCTTCTCCTATCCCTTTTTCTCCATTCCCATAACAACCCATACCTTCCTTATAGCGGACAACGAATTGGCAGCACCCCTTGTGGGCCACGTAATTGATTGTTGTCTGCCGTATGTAAAAAAAAAAAAAAAAAAATGTGAAGAAACAAATCGGTGCAATGCTAATTTGTATGGCGTGACGTCTTCCTACAACGTAGTGACCAGAGCGAAAAACTTGCGAATCAATTCACATGTTATTGCAATGTCGCTCGAACTCGTAATAAGTTGTACACTATTCACACAGCGCACGCACGCATAAGCTAGACTTAACCTACTTTATTATGATTACCAGATAATGGATTTATGATTGCAAATATAAACTTTAATTATAGCACATAGAAAACAGACTCGAGACAAACATAAATGCATCATAAACAATGTTTGTCCCGTGCAGGGATCGAACCCGCGCCGTCTGGGGCCAAAGGTTGGGTCCACTACCAACGCGCCACGCTATCTTTTTTATTACACATCTACCTGTCATAATATACAAATAAGTGTGCTTATCATGATTAATTTTGAAATGATTATAATTATTTATTGTTTGTGCATTAAGTTTAAAAAATATATATACCTATAGGGACAAATCACACAGATTGAGCTAGCCCCAAAGTAAGTTCGAAACTTGTGTTATGGGATACTAACTCAACGATACTATCTATTATAACAAATACATTTAAAGATAAGTTTGTTATGGTTCACATTAAAAATACCTACCAAACATTGTTATTTATCCATTCATATCAGTTTTCAAAATAAACTTATATCTACTAAGAATTTAAATCGTGATGATAAATCATCGAATCCAATGATTGTCATGTAATTTCGGGTAATTACTTTTCCCCACAGATTACGTAATAAATTAACCATTACCACAGATTAGATATACCCAGATATTTTTCCTTAAAAAAATAGTTTTAGCAAACACACTATATTTAGCTAGCGTTGCTTTGCGAAATGTTTTTGACGTACTTTGCGCCATTGTTTGTATTGCCCGGCGAAAATATGTAATGTTTACTATTAGGACGCGTGTCACAACGAACTAAATGTTTAATACTTATAATATCTTATACTAAATTAAAGGCGACCACGATGTGAACATTGGTTGAGTTTATTTTATGATAGCCCGGTGGTGCGTCGGTAGTGATCCTTCGGCACCTGACGCGGGTTCGATTCTCGTTCGGGGAAACATTTTAAGTGACTGCAAACTTAACGACCTCCGTGGCGTAATGGTTACCATACTGGACCGCTACCCAGGCGGTCCCAGGTTCGAATCCCGGGCACCTCATGATGAAAAACCAACTTTATCTAATTGGCCTGGGTCTTGAATGTTTATCTATGCCTATATGTATTATTATAAAATATAGTATCGTTGAGTTAGTATACACAAGTTTCGAACTTACTTTGCTCAATCTGTGTGATTTGTCCCTATATATTTCAAACATCTAAGTCGATATATCAAAGATGACCCCGATTCTACACCCCGACCTCCGTTTTTCTATTTATAACTGAGCTAGTTTATATAAATCCGGGAAACAGACAGACAGGTATTAGAGTTACTTTCCTATTTACAAAACATTGTATGTAAAGCTTGCAGTGCGATTTTGGCATACAGCGAAGAAATTTTATGGTACAAAGTCGGCTGCTACACACCTACGAAAACTCGTTACGATTGGGCGGTAAAGACCAGTACAGTTCAAACTGCAACTATAAATCGACAGTGTGTGTGAGAAAAACGTTTGTACGATTATATAAACTACGAAAACTGTGCAGTTTAAGTTGTACGTGGTTGTACCGTCCAATCGTAACAATTTTTCGTAACGTGTGTAGCAGGCATTTGTGTGAAGTTTGGCATTATCTTAAATGTACAACATAATGCAATACATAACAATGTAACATTACATTTGTTCCCTCAGGTGACAGACACGATTATCGTCCTCTAATTTAAATAGTCACATTTTTCCTTCTCTGATAACTGACAGTGGAACGACTGTTGGTCAGAAATGTAAATATTCATTGAATATTCACGCGTAATGATGTGCCATATAGTATATTTGTATTATATAGTGTTTGTTGACTTCGTTGTGGGTGCGTTGTATTTGTCATTATATATTTTAGGGATCCTATGAGAAATTATATTTAAATACGCCTCGAATAGTTTCATAAATAATTTTGTAATAGTTTAGTAGAAATATTTTTTTAAATTTCTTTATTTTAAATGGCTCGTGCGTGAAATTAACCAAGGCGATCGTGTTCCACCCTCAGTGTCTCTGCTAAATCTTTAAGCTTAGGTAACGATTGTAGCCGATCAATTCTATTGAATAATTTTGAAACTAATAATACTTATTAAAACAAAAGAAAGAAAATGACGTTTAATATAGGTAGCCTAAATCATTTTGGGGGAAGCATGAGCCTCTTTCACGGTATATCTACTATTAGAGATCCTTCACACGGCGTAGGCGTTCGTTAAACGTATGTACGCCAAAAACAACGGTAGGCGTTCATCGAATGCCTCTGCTACGCCTACGCCATGTGTGGAAAGAAAGGCTTATAAACAACCCGAAGATAAACTCTAGCGCTATAGCGTAGCGTTCGTAGCGTAACGTACGTATCGTAGCATTTATACGTGTGCTACGATCTGAGCAGCGCAGGCAGAATACCACTCTGACCGTCTTTTAGTCTTCCACTAGGTCACAGGGAAAATTGAAGTGTACTAATGAATGATAAATGTTTCAGGCCAAATTCTGGGCCTGGAGCTGGTGTCTGGCATAGCCTCCCGCCAACTGCGCTGTAGCGTGGCTGTGTTCGTGTGCTGGTCCTTCCTAGTCGCATCCGCTCTCGCCACCGGCATCTTCTTTTTCGTGTTTAACAAGAAACAAACACTTCTTGATATAGGTAAAATAGCTTCGTATGATGTTCATACTAACAACTTTTAATAAAATCAAGCCAATAATTGGGAGAAAAGAGCCAGCGTATCATCATTCTCATTCGTTATCAGCCAAAAGAAATCTATTAGGTTATATATAATGTAGAAATATTAAACCAGGGCCCGATCTAATTAATTTAAAAAAATGTTATTTAGGTCCCACAGCTGGGCAAAAGTCGCCTTTCTTCTCCTTCCATCCCAAAGTTACTTGTCCAATCGCTCGTAAACTAATCCAACTAAATAAATATTTAAAATTGTAATTGACTATTTTAGTAGGCACTTACTTAGAAGTCTTTATTTTACTGAAACCCTTAATTTTTGCAGTTGCCCGTTTTCACCAACGCCTCCTAGCGGTAGGAATAACCTTAACTGGTACAAACTGTATGACGTACCTAATTGGTTATTCCTACGCTAGGAGGGGATGGATAGTATGTTCCTGTTCCAAAACTAGGAGTCTAGTGTCCACAGTAATCATTGGCATAGGTACCATCAATTGAAACGCTGGCTGTTCGCTTTCCTTGTATACTAACAATTACCTACATAATCATTGTTCTGTTTATATAGCTTAATTGTTCATACATTATTTTTATCTATTCTTTTACGAATTGCTAATTTGATTTTTAATCAAGAAATAATTAATTTCACTTATACAATATACACATCGGTTTACAACGAATCGATACACAAACAATCTATCTATACATATAAAATTTTTTGTCCTGCATGCATGACTGACTGACTATCTCACGGATCAACGCACAGCCGTAGAGACCTGAAATCTGGAGGGTATGTTCTTTGCATGACGTAGGCTAGCGATTAGACAAGATTTTCCAAAATTCTCACGGGCAAACGAGTTTTACGCAAACGATGTTTAGGTTCTTAGTAGTTAGAATAATATGATAAATTAGAATAATAAATATTTGATTCATTAACATTAATGAGAAAAGACAACGCTCAAGGGCAGATTTTTGTTCATAATATTATTTATAATAGTGAATTATAAGGTTTTATTAAAACACAAATCACACAGATTAATATACCTGCTTGAAATCTACCTTTGTTCTCAAAAATAGTAAATTCCATCGCGATCACTGAAGTCAAGGTTTTATCGAAGTACAAAAGAAGTTAAACCTTTTCCAACAAATATTCCAAAATTCGCTTCTACACGAACTATTTCCCCTGAGAGTTATTTTCAACCGACTTCAAAAAAGGAGGAGGTTCTCAATTCGACCCGTATGTTTTTTTTTTTTTTTCTATGTTTGTTACGCGATAACTCCGCCAATTATGAACCGATTTGAACAAATCTTTTTTCGGCTTATAGGTAATACCTCAAGGGTGGTCCCATTTAAATTTAATAATAAAAAAAACATTTGAAGTCGGTTTTTTTTTTAAGTTAATTATTATGTTTTCCTTGGGTGGATTAAAATACCTAGCTATCGTAGAATATTGGTTGCTGTTCGTGCGTCGACAGTTTTTGGTAAACAACACTTTTGATGGAATACGTCGCTAATCGTGCGTCGACTACGCATTGTCGACACATGAGTAAATAAACTGACGGACAGAGGCTTCACTTCCATACAACGTCGCGCGCCGAGGACACGCACACAAGTATGAGGCGCGTGTATTGCGTGTCCTCAAAGCGCTCGTCACGTACACATGCTTGTGTGCGTGTCCTCGGCGCGCGCTATTGTATGGAGTGAAGTCTCTGTTCCGTCAGTTTATTTACTCATGTGGTGTCGACGCACGAATAGCGACCAATTCCTGTCGTAGTTCTGAAAAACAATTGTTAAACATTCTGTTTAGCTGAAACTCTCTGCTCTCTCTCTCTGAATCGAAATTCCACCAAAGTCCCACCCATTCAAGATAAAAAAACATTACTCACGATTACGACCGACCTGGAAATATTTACATAATACTACATATACAACTAAAACTCATTGCTCAATATACTTAGACATATTTAACAATAGACAGCTAAACTAACCAATTTCATAGCACCGCACTGCACAGCAGGTTCGCACAGCTCACTAATTGACATGACACCTAAAGTAAGTTAGTGTAAATATTGTAAATAACTTACATTGTGCTTAGAAAAAATTACAAAAAAATAAAGTGGTAACATTCTCTTTAGGTATTAAGGAGCCATGGTATCTGCGCCGCGAAGACTGGCAGGCGATGCCAGCCTACGACGTCGAATTCCTACAACTACCGGTCCGTTACGTTATCATCGGCCACAGCGCGTCTCCATATTGCACTGAGAAATACTCTTGCATAGAAAAAGTCCTTGAAATACAGCAGGATCACTTAAGGAGATTCGGAGATATCGGCCCAAACTTCCTTATCAGCGGGAACGGGCTGATATTCGAAGGAAGCGGCGCGAACGCGGTCGGCGCTATGGTCATATCATGGAACACAAAAAGTGTGACAGTTATGTTTATGGGAGACTATAGATACGACCCGGTCACCCCCCCACAAATTCAACATCTACAAATCTTGCTTGATACCCTTATGAACTTAAATATTCTTAGTGAAAATTACGTAATGTTTGGACATTGTCAAGTTTGGACCCACATGATCACCCCTGGTCCTAATATAATGCATAGCTTGCACAATTTTACCAATTGGAATTCTACTAATTCCAACTTATGTTTGAATGAATAACATAAAATAAACAAGACTAATAACTAATGTGTAATATTGATTAGGTATAAGAGGCAATAGCCTCTTATATGTATAACAGTACAGTATAATATGTAGCGAAATGCCTGTGAACATGCCTTGCGGTTTTGCTGTATTCTTTGTCGTCAGAAACTGTCACACATTTGCATCGATACAGTCACGATACTGTTGTGCGTGTGTATCGTAGTAGCTATTTTCCAAAAATTTATAAAAATAAAAGACGATGTTATATTTATAAAGTACGTAAATTATTTTAAAAATGATATTGAAGACCATTTACTGGTTTATAATTCGGATTTACAGATATGAGTAATAGATATAATAATACTTGTAAATATAACGATAGTGTGATAAATAGATAATTTTATTTTTAAATTTGATAAACTTCACACGTTGTTGACCTTTTTAAATAAAACAAGTACATTGTAAGTTAATATTCTTATTGAATTTTACTAGATAACACCAGATGGATATCAATTTTTTTGATACATTGGTTTCGTAAATCAAGCCTTTTTAGTTTTAAAAATTAAGAATGTGTAGTAGTTCTTATAAATCTATTATTTAACTCTCTGAAAAGTTAAAATCTTCGCATGTATAGGTTATTCCGCCTATACATAATAACGTAGGTAGGTACATATATAATATTCTGTCTGATCATATATGTAGATGTAATATAACATACGAAATGTAACTAGTTCGAGTCACGCGAGTCAAGGGGACCTTTCCGTGTATGAGTGTATCGGACACAAGTATGTATGTATGGATCAGGTTTTCACACTGAAGGGTTTATGAATGATACTGTGACAGGCCTGAAATGTACAATATCTGAGTGATATGGAATCCATCAAGCTTGACGAACCCCGATCATGGCACATTATAAGGTTCGGTTTCCACCAAAGCGGAGAGGAGAGATGATGTGCCCGGCTACACACATCTCCGCTCGGCTGCCCGCTTGCTCGCTTGCGGCATAAGATTCTATAGAAAAATAAGACGTCTCTCCTCTTCGCCGCCTTGGTGAATCGGTCCTAGCACTCATGCACCTCTTTATAAAAAACTATCTTTTCCCCGCGGCTTCGGTCCCTGTTAATTTCATGACATTGATCTCGTTTGAGAAAAACAACCCATAGCGTGACTTGTGGCGCCAGCTGTTGGTAGTTTTGCAGCGCCATCTATAGTAGAAAAAATATTTTCCCATTGGAATAGCTTCGTACCCCTGACAATATGTATAGGTAAAAAACTTCATAATGATCGGCTGCTTAGTCAAGCCACAGAGTAGTCAAGGCAAGGAATAACAAACAAACTCACTTTCTCATTTATAATATTAGTAAATTTTCATGAAGTTTTGAATCCAACAAGCGATAATCTCCCTACGGAACCGATTCGTATATCGGACGCTGCTGCACAGCTCAGCATGGTCCCTAATTATTACAATTAGGTGGGTACCTACCTAATATTTTGTACGACTATTGTGGAAAAAAATCACAGATCTCATGCACCACACACATGACCTTCAAATAGCATTGGAAATGAACTTCGATAATATAAAAAAAAAACAGAAAGTATATTTCAATACTTATTACGTAGATTACAATTATTTTCTTTATTTTCGAACATTGACTATTTGCACTATTTAAATATATTATTTATAGTTACTTTTAAAATTTTGTAAATCTATACTAATATTATAAAGAGGAAAGATTTGATTGTTTGTTTGTTTGTTTAAATTTATTTTAAAAATTCTTTCACTAGTAGAAAGCTACATTATCAGGGAGTGACATAGGCTATAGCTTTTCCCGAAATTCAATGTGGTTCCCACGGGAATGGGTTCGGAACTTCACGCGGACGAAGTCGCGGGCAAAAAAGCTAGTAGTATTAATAAAACTACAAAAATATAATGAATACCAACTATATAAGCATCTGTTAGCTAATATTAAATCTAAGTTTAACACGTTGTGCTAGTCTGTAATTAATTGTTACATCTATACCTTTTTATTGTGTTAGCATTATAAACTTTGTATATTATACAGGTGTAAACAATTGTTGATTGGCCTTAAATAAATAAATAAATATAATATCAAAACCCCAAATATGTTACTTGAAAACCCGCGCGCCTGAGACGCACAAACCTAGATCTTAAAATTGTCATAAAACCCAAATTTATTATTATTTTCATAAACTTCGAAAAACATCCCGAGATATAACCTTTCTGAACATGTACATGTTGTGATTATGTAAAAAATATCATAAATAAGAGTAGATATTGGGCCCACAAGGTACACCAAAAAATTACCATTATAGAGCATTTTTTTTTTATTTATGAAAGAAATATATGAGTGTCAGTTTTATTTTTTTGTATATTATTAATCTCGTCAATACAAATATTTTGACACCTCAATTAACTATATTGACCTAGAAGTAACGGAAATATCGGGATGTCGCACTTTTGTTGAAAACGGGGCACGATCGACGAAAAAACATTTCCAATGGTTGAAATGCTCTGTGCCCTTATGTCTGTGTCCTGGTGATGCCCAATTAGCTCAAATGTTATTTATCAACTCTGTTTACTTTCCTATAAAACCTCATTGTGTTCCCTATGTGATATCAATTTCCTATTGTTGTTGCCGCTGAGTAAATGGCTCATATAATTACCAAAGTGATAACATGATAAGCGTTTATGGTTCAAGCCCTAAACCATGTCACTTTTAACATGCTTTTAACCCACGAAAGCATGTAATCAGATAGAAATCATTATTAGCGAACCTCACTTATTCTTCGCCGAGTAACGTAAGTAACATGCGACCGCGACAAACATAAAATAAAATCAACAAGAAATACTTTTGCACGTTAATATTTTTTTATACTACTAGCACTTCAGACGTGAATGGCCTGTTAGAAGTGCCGCAAGAAACTCGACAGTAGCCTTTTCATGTCATAAATTCCCTACATTACATACTTTCTACTCTTGCCATGTAAGCAATCCTAAACCATATTAAAAATTTGTGAAAAACGATATGATATTCTGGATTTTTCAAGACAATGAACATTGTGTACTGGATGGACGTTTATAGGAACTAGACTAGGAAATGTAGACATTTTTGGACACTCGACAATGTCAGCCTGAGGGCTTTAAACTCATTGAAGTTATGGTCTATTTTTTTTTACAAACGATTACTGAAAATTATTTATGTCCACGTAATCATTGCTAATGGGTGCGTTGCGATTGCGAGCGTTGCTATTGGATGATACAATAACCCATCTCAGTCTGTCAATATCGGTAATGTGCGAGGGACATACTCTGTGCTCGTTTGTTTAAAAAAATAGACTATAGTATTTTTTTGAACAATAATTACATAGAAGAATCTGTGATAAAAGTGTCATTTGGTGCTGTTGCACGTGTACATAACAATAAAATTGTAGTAAAGGACTACTACAATCTGTCTGTACCGATTGTTGAAGGAGACTATACTATCAATGTCGCGTTGTGTTCATCACATGCATATTACCTATATTTACCGTTTAAACATGTATAATTTTTTTAAGTACTAAGTAGGTATGTGTCGTAAGCCGATCCTTGAAATTATTTCACATGATCGTTTTGTCTATTCCATTGCTAGATTTTAAATAAATGACAAGAAAAAATTAAACTCATGTTTTTCTTAAGCGTTATTAGTTATAATTACAAAATAGTTGTTTTTTATGTCACATAAGCTAAATCGATTTAAACTTTTATATACTAAGTCACAAAGAACTGTTTATCAATGTGTCCGATATTAATATATTTTAAGAGTATTAATGGATTATTCAATGTCTACAACAATCCGCCCACGACATGTGCAGCGGTTTCCTATCGGAGTTTTTGTCTATGTACGGTACTGAATTAATTCATCGGTGACGATCGAACATAATAACTTAGCATAAATTCTATAAAACATGAAAGGTTAGCAACAAAAAGAGATTAACACTTTAATGTAATTATACTAGTAGTAATGTATTTGGTAGTAATATTGTATATTTTTAGTGATAGCACAAAAAGTTTGTATGCCTCTCTACGCTTGTAATTCATTAAGATTTTTTTACAAGTTCTGACAAACACGTAGGTAGATGTGGATGAGTGTTCTATAATAAGAAATCTTTCATACATACTATGAATTTGCATAGAACATATTACGTTTTGTTATTTTTTTAAATCTCATTTTTTTAAAAGACTGAATAAATATTGTAATAATTACTTATATGGATATTATTTGCATTCCTACTGAACCAGTTTTAAGACTGCGTTTTAGGCCTCCGCAGGGGTCGGAGGGCCTGTGTGGGACACTCACCAAACGGCTCTCTTGCATTACAACCACCGAGTACGTAGTGTTGTAACTAATTGGAAGGACGTTACAAGAAATGTGTGAAGCTACTTATATACTTATGTCAGACTAGCGGACCGCCTCGGCTTCGCAGGGCTTTTACTAAGGAACCCAATTAAAAAAATAAAAAAATAGCCGATGTAAAGAGAGAAGAGAAGGTACATTTCCCACTGGCGAAATAATTTTTGAAATCGGTCGGGAAATCGGAATATTACTTACTAACAAAATTACAAATCTTTCCTCTTTAAAATACTTATTAGTAACCATGCAATTTAAACGGATATAGGTGGTAACATCAATGGCGAATTGCTCAATTTAATGGCCTTTACTTAAGTGCTGAGCGAGTTTTATTCTTTTACAACTTTTGTCCCTGCAACAAAGAATAATAACACACTTTAAGACAGTCCGGTGACTCAGTTGGTAGTGACACTAGTGACCCCACCTACGGCCTAGGATGCCAAAGGGCGCGGATTCGATCCCTGCCATGGGCAAACATTTTTGTGGTGATTTTTCGAGTCCTGGGAACATTTTGCATTTGTCTTGAGTCTGGGTGTTTTCTATGTAACTCAGATAAGTATATAACCACAACACAAGCAGGTTTAGTTTAGCTGGAACCAGATGGCGCTGTGTAAAATGGTGTACAGTAATTTATGAATTTATAATATATTTATTGTATTATATCCTTTTTTATCCTGGCTATGTCGGTCAGAATATACAACAAACTTCCTAAACATATAAAAAATGAAAATGATGAAAGCTACCCATTTTGAAGTAACTATCAAGAACTTAATTTTTAAGTTTTGTGCCTTGTTCCCACTTTAGTAACTTGTGTTGCCTCCTCGGGCTCTGATGACATCTTCGAGCCGGTTTGGCATGCTGAACACTAAGTTTCGGAGGCGGTGTTAGGGAATATTCACCCATTCTTCTATCAGGGCCTGTTTTAGAGCCTTGAGGGTAGCGGAGGGTGGTCTGCGTCTTCTGACTAGCCTCCCAAGCTCATCCCAAGTGTGTTCAATCGGGTTAAGATCTGGGCTTCTTGATGGCCAAGCCATCAAGCTGATGCCAACCTCCTGAATGTACTCTTGTACGAGGTGAGCGGTGTGTGGCCGGGCGTTATCACGCATTAGTATCGCTCCATCACCCATATTTACTAAATATGGCCCTGCATACTCGATAAGGATCTCTAATGCATATCTTTCACCAGTCAGACTGCCATTTTCTGTGACCACTAGCTCTGTGCGACCCTCTGAAGAGATGCCAGGCCATACGTGTACAGAGCCCCCGCCGTATTGAACTCTTTCCGAGATGCAACCTTGAATGTATCGCTCACCAGGTCGCCTGTATACTCTCCGCGTTCCATCGGAAGTGAATAAAGAAAACCAAGACTCATCTGTGAACAAAACTCTTGTCCATTCTTCTTCGTCCCATTGTACGTGTTGACGGGCGTAGCGTAGTCTTGCTACTCGATGCCCTGTCTCAAGTTTGGGGCCATTTGCTGGCCTGTACGACTTCAGGTTGGCTTCAGCAAGGTCTTCTCCTCACTGTACTCTCACTAACGTAGTCTCTTCGGGTCTGAAGAAGCTGTTGCTGGACCTTAACTGCATTAAGGTGACGATTTCTTAACACAGTAGAGACAATTAAGCGGTCTCTCCGGTACTAGTGCACCTGGGTCTGCCATTACTTGGTCTCCTTAGATGGTTTCCAGTCTCTTAGTACCTTCGCTTTACTTGCTGGATCGTTCTTAGAGTTACACCCACCGTTCTTGCAGTATGACGCATACTGATGCCTACTTCGAGAAAAGTTATGATTCTTGCACATTCTTCTGGTGAAAGAGGCATGATTAGTGACGTTTACTCGCTGAAGACACATTTGCTTTTGAATTGCAATTGATTTATCAGAAATAAAGAAAACAATAAAAAACAAAAGTACAAGCCAACAGTTTAAAAAAGAGTGTTTTTGTTTATTAAGTTTTTTTTTCAGTCAATCTTTAAAAAATGATATTATGCATGACGTTTTTATTAAATGAAATGAAATTGTCTTTTAACTTTTTTTTATTTGAAAGGTCAGCTTCTGTAGTTTAGGAGATATTGCAATTTTAAAACTGTACTACTTACTTTTGACGCCCAGTGTAATTTTGACAGGACCAAAGGTGTTGTTGTCCTTCCTTGGTTTACAATTAGTGACAAGGATAGCAACACTTCTAGTCCTGTCAAAATTAGTTTAGTCTAGTTAAATGTACAACAGAATTAGCACCAGTGCCAGCCATTATTCGTTAACTTTAAGTCAGCATGGATATGCAGATGGATAGATAAGATTTTTTTTTCAGATCTCCCCTTACCGTCTTACCTGTGCACCCTGTTGAAGAGCACGACGAGACTCGAGCGGCTGTCCTGTGCAGCTGCAGTTTCGGCTCTTATAATATGCATTACAATTATCACATATTTTTCCATCGTTAGCAAGAATCGTCATTTAGAAATGGTTGATGTTGGTAAGCATGAATTAATTATATATATAGATAGAATATGCTTTGTTTGCAATACACAACTTTAAGTGTGTAATACAATAGTCGGAAAACTTAAAGACTAGTATTATGCAACAAGGTTTATTGCTAAAAGTAATGTTTTCAAGGCAACCTTAGGGTAACGAGTAAACCTAGGGTAAGTTAATATTATGTATCACAATCAGGTGGTGCTCAGAGTTTAGGCCACACTTCCTAATACGGATATCAGCTTTACCACTACTTCTTGTATAAAGTCAACTTGTGTGACCACAATCGTCAACCCGTTATTTTTCCACCTATCTTAATCCCCGATGCTTTTTACTTGATCCGATCCTCCACTTTTTTTTTCTGGCTGCTTTCTTAAGGTACGTCACATTTCCCCATACGCAGCTTCTATTACAAAACTGCATCCCTACATTCCAAGATATTCGTAGTCTAAGCACTTCTCCGTTTCCTTGTCTAGTTATTAATTAACAAAATGTGTGCTTAAAAATCGAGTGATTTTTATATTTAGATTTCGCTTCGATTCATTTGTACACGTGGATCTAGTGACATCATTTCTCAGGTGTCCGGCCATGTTTGGATAAAATATCGTTAAATCAATAATCACAATATTCTGTGTTGGTTTTGAGTGTACCCATGAGATTTACAAACGCACCTTCAATACGACCTACATAATATGTGAACACAAGCAAATATTTTGATAGGTACGTACATAGTGTTAACGATTGAGCTTCACTTGATTTTCCATCTCTCCAGACTTCCAGACTATAGTAGTAAACATAATCCCACAAGGAAAACTAACGGTCTCACAAGTAGCGCATTATGTTTAAAATCTGTCTCTCACTCTCGCGTTGCTCAAAAGGGGAGACTTCAACACTTGCCTCGCTCTTTCTGATTAAATTCACAGTGAGTTCTAAAACAGTTGTGGTCGTACATTCCATTAGGACATCAATAAGCTTCACCACTTATTGTCGATCTGTGGTGATTGTTCTTAGTCCTGGATACACAGGAGACACGTGGATTAGAACGTACAAAGAGTTAATAGAATGAAAGTTCCATTCAGTTTTATAGTTTAGGTTGTATGTATTGGTCAAGTCCTTTTGCAATAATAAATAAAAAGTATTTATTTCTGTATGTATGTAGGCATCGATCATGTAGATCATTTGACGAGAGAAACTCCCTGTAAAGACCTACTTTTTAAATAAAAATATTTTTTTGAGTAGGGAAAAAATCGGTATGTCATTATTTTTACTATACCTTATTATTTTTCAGCCCCTCATGAATGGAACATAACACGAGCTATGTGGCTGGCGACGCCATTCACACACAGTTCTATGGAACAGAAATTTATGCCGTTAAAACTTGTCATCGTACAACATACAGTCACCACGGAATGTCACAGATTCGTCGATTGTGCGGCCGAATTGCGCACATTGCAGTCCTACTTCTTAAACAAACATGGATGGGATATCCCGTAAGTATTTTTCAGAGTACCATCCACCCAATAACATCAACCCATAATCATCCCACTGGCACTGCGGGGATATGGGTCTCCCTTCAATCGGGATTAGAGACTATCTATGCTATTTTGTTCCAATGCGGATTGGCACTATTGGTAGAGGTCAATGTTTCCAAGCCGCCTGAATGCCACCGAATTAGTTCTTCTTTTAAGAACACAAATTGACATAATAAGATGTCTTCGTGTATATAAAGTAACACATAAAATTTTATAAAATTTGTATACCTATAGATGCACGAAAAATAAAATACATGATCCCCTTTTAATTTATTTCTAAAAATGAACTGTACAATTCAGATGCGATGAATTTTCTTTTACAGTTACACTTTCCTTATTGGAAATGACGGTAGGGTGTACGAAGGACGTGGGTACGGCATAGTTGGGGCCCACACTTTCACTTATAACACCTGTTCAATTGGTCTTGGATTTATAGGTAACTTTTATACTTGGATTCTTATAAGTCACCACCTTTCAAAGCTTCTTACAGACCGTTCACCAAAAGATGCCCCGTGCCGCTATTGAAGATAATTTGTCAAGGTATTCAAAGCGTATTCAATAGATAGATAGATATAATAAGCATTATTTACAAAACACACAGTGATACAGTAAACAGTAAAAGTTACAAACAAGACAAGTGTATATGCAACAAGGCGGCCTTATTGCTCAAAGCAATCTTTTCAAGGCAACCTTAGGGTAACGAAATTCTGTACGGAGTGGGCAGGGCTGACAAAACACAATAAATAGCAGGACATATTAATATATCTATAAATAAATAATTTATATATAAGGTACTTATACAACTACATACTAGTTCTAGCTTTGGGCGCAGGCCTCTGGTGTAGGTAATTGGGTCTGCTAACTTACCTAGTTATTTTTAAATAAAATCACAATTTTAATTTTGTATAACAAAAATCCTAATTCGTACTCTTAAAACTTTTATACTTTTTTAGGGTTCCGTAGTAAACTACAAGGAACCCTTATAGTTTCGCCATGTCCGTCTGTCCGTCCGCGGTCTAGCGCCTAGACGCTTGATGCTAGAAAGCTGTAATTTGGTATGTATACTCATATTAACAATGATAACAAAGGGGTAGAACAAAATTTTGAAAAATATTTTTTTCTGGGATGCCTGGGGAGGCAAGTAAAGCGGGAATAAAATTGTTTTTTTCGCACCGACCGCGACCCCATTTTGTTGGGTATCGTTAGATAGGTCTCTTAAAACATCGAGGGTGTGGGAAGATCATTTTCCGATACAATGATCGGTTTGTGAATTATTTACATCAATTTTCGTTTTGCACGGTGACCCCCCCCCCCCCTCTATCTCCGAAAGTCTTGTGTTTAGAAATTTGGAAAAATTCATGGTAGTAGTCTATATATTGAACCTACAAGGAAAATTATAACGGTTAAGTAGGCACTATTAGTTACCGAGTAATAGCCGACGAACTTATAAAGTAAAATTTCTTTGACGAAAACGTACAAATGTATTGTACTCATCTGCAAGCAAGACATGCTTAGCCAATACGGAACCCTACATTGTGCGTGGCCCGACACGTACTTGCCCGGTTTTATTTTTATAATTTGGTTAGCGTACAATTTGATCTAATTTGGTTTAGTACTACAGCACATAATCATAAATATATAGATATAGCTACCTGAGGATGTATGTTATGTTAAGTATTATAATATCTGTGGTAGTATGTTATCGCCAAACGATACTATGGTTTGGTCCCAATTCAACTAAATATTTATAATCAACGATTGTGAATTGGGCACACTTATCGTTACCAACCTCTTATAATATACTAGAGGACAGCGCCGGCTTCGCACGGGTTATACTAAGGATCCCTATTTATTTATTTTTAATATAATATACTTAGCCTATGTTACCCGGGGATAACGTACCATCCCAACGGTGAAAGAATTTTTGAAATCGGTCCAGTCGTTTTTGAGTTATTCATTATAAACATACACACACACACACGCACACACACAAATACAAATTTTTCCTCTTTATAAAATACTAGCTGACCCGTGCCCACTTCGTTGGGCATAATGTTAAAAGCTTTTTTATTTTTCGGTTTTTTATATAACCTATGACACTCAGCAATAATGTGGCTTTCTATTGGTGAAAGAATTTTTAAAATCGGTTCAGTAGATCCCGAGATTACCCCTTACAATTTAACAAATACACAAACTTTACCTCTTTATAATATTAGTATAGACAAGGGCTATCAAACAGATTATTTTGTTATGAATATGTAACTGTCAAAGATATTAAAATGAATTGTGATTAATGACATAAAAATAAAAGAGTCTAGCGAAAATATTCGTTCCACACACAAAATGATGAAACCAGGACATGTTGGGGCTATATTTGCGACGCGACACGACGAAACTATATGGGTTCCTATTGACCCAGCTGTAGCATAAACACGACCCCTGTTCACAATTTGGCGCCTCGCGCAAGTTTTCGCGTCGTCTAAATACAAGACAAGTCTTCCAAAAAAAAAAACAAATATATTTAATGATTGATTGACTATCAATTTTGAATTCCTCCAAAAGACTTTTAATAACATGACATCATTATTAATTATTTTGGCGAATTGACGATGTTTGTTTGAGGAAGATTAGATTATAGTATTAATTTATACTTAACTGCATTATTTACGTGATTAGTGAATTTTGAAAGAATTTATCACAGGATGTGCTTTAATCGCTTGCCTGACACACACACAGGAGGGCGACGACGAAGGCTGTATTAGTGGAAGAAGGGAATCCGATCCTTCCCGTAATTAGTATATTTTTTGATTACGCATGTAATACAAAAATTTTTGCTTAAATGTGACTATTTTACCAGTATGTACTAATGCAATAAGATAATCTGAACTTTGTCAGCCGTCATTAGAACTGTCTGGGGTTGCTCGCTTTGAATCTGTAGCGGAGCGGAGAAGTAATATGGACTGAATTACGGAGTGTGCCTATCCATAGAAGCAATGGGAACTTACCGACTGTGTTTTTCATACGAAGTAGGGGTAATTCACTGACACCACGAAGAATTGGAACCATGGTGTCAATCGCGGAAGGACACTTTTTGAATTGACTGATTGACACCTGGTGTCAATAGGGGGGCTAAGCCGAGAGCCCGCGACGAGGCATTCATTTCTCATCTCCGCAGAATCATCGCGTTTCAATGATGATGATGATGGTTTCCAGCCGACTTCGGCCATGGCGACGGCTTCATCTCCGGGTGTACTCGGAGTAGGTACATATTCGGAAGCAGTCCAGTGCGTTCCAATATACAAATATGAAAACTAGTTTTGACTTACACATAGGTATATTATAAGGGCAGCGGAGATTTTAGGGAATTCGATTTTGAATTTGGACACAACCCTACACCTCGTCTTTTCCGCGACTGTGGAAGCAAAAGTAGCTATAACGAGCAATCGTATTGTCAAAGATTACTTACGAAGACCCGATAGCCACGCAGGCTTAGAAGATATAGGAACATGGTTCGAACGTAGATGTTAGTTGCTCATCATCATCAACTCAGCCACAAGAAGTCCACTGACATAGGCTTCCCCCAAACGCCTCCAATGCGAACTGTTGGCAGCGGCCTGCATCCAGCGGCTTCCTGCGACTTTTCTCAAGTCGTCGATCACCTTGTAGGCGGGCGTCCTACGCTGTGCTTTCCGGTACCGGTCGCTATTTGGTTAGTTGCTCAATACTGCTGGATATACATACACCTACACATTCTTCCGCTACATGAGAAGGGCACCACAAATATCATCTCACTTGCATGTAAATGCTCGACCCCTTGCACTAAGCATTCGAACGGGTCTACTACCCTCGCCGTAGTACAAATACCACGGATATTGTATTAGGGCTTCGTTTAATTCGGATAAATCTGTAAAGTACAATGTAAAGTACTTTTTAATAGCTACTAATAGTTGTCATCCTTTCGGAGATGTAGATCTTGTCAATATAAATAAACACTTAACTCGATAACATTCTGAATATTCAAAGATAACTAGTAATTAAATAAAGGTGTTTGTTATCAACATATCTTATCGCCGTGTCCTGCCCGGCATGCTGTCATAGCATCGGTGACGAAATTATCGCTAGTACTTACATAATGATCGGTTAACATCAAAGGTTGTTAATATTTATTTAATGAAAAGGTAATGGGTATAACGATACGAATAGTATTACTACTGGGAAAAATGGTACTAATCACAGATTAAAGAATTAGGTAAGAGTAAGGTCTCCGGAGCTCCACTTTTTACAGGGTCGGCAACGCGCGAGTGATACCCCCAGTATTGCAAGCGTCTACAGGCGGGCCGTTGTTTGCCACGTTAGTGATATAAAAAATAATTGGTATATAATCGACTGTACTGTGTGTATTTTGGAATTTACGTAATGCTTGCATAATGAGCGAAAATTTGTCAGAACTTTCTGTACTTGTTTAGTTTATGTCCATGGAATATAATTATTTTGTATGAGACGCGTACACATCCTATGTGCAGTTGTCAGTCCCTAAAATGTGAAATGAATTTGCTGAATGCTAGTCGTATCTAGGTACATAATAATCTAAATTCTATTTTCAGGCGATTACCGTGAAGAGGAAGGTGTGAAGTATACAAAAGTGACTGAAGCACAGATAAACAGGACTATGATGTTATTAGAAGAGTCTGTTAAGATAGGATATCTAGACCCCAATTATTTCATAGTGGGTGCCAAAGACCTACAGGCGACAGAGAGTCCAGGCACAAACCTCTACAACGCGCTCAGGAAATTAGACCATTATGATCACCAAAATCGCTTCGCCAACATGACATGTGACACTATTTATGAACAATTCTACAATCAGTCATAAAAATATTTTGTGTTAAGACTTTAGTCTTTTAGATTTTATGTTATAGTCGCCTACAAGGCTGACTCGCGCTGACGTTTAACGAAGTTCGAAACTGACACTTATTACTTAGAGCATAACGAAATCTATTTTCAATTAAAGAGTTGCGTTGTTGGCGCGTACTATACGAAGAAGACATAAATAGATGACGTTAGATGCACTTCGCGTGCAAAAACTAGTCAAAAAGGAGAGCAATGCTCTTCTGTTTCGATTTAGTGCTCTTCGGGTTTTGGCCGGAAAGTAGCAGTATAGTTGTTGTAGTAATATGTAACACAAGATGTATATTGTCAAAGCTCAATCGCACAATAGAATGGAGCGTTATCTATTTTTTACGCCTTCAACGCCACATTTTACCTCTTTTTACTACTTTATTTGAATTTTGTTTATATCTGATGGCAAATGGTTGGATTTGGCTGGCAGTTACTTCGCTCAACGGATAACTATCGTCATTCAGGCAGGTAACGCTGCTAGCATTTTGGGTACACTGCCACAGGGCCATACCTTTTTTAATTTTTAATATTAGTTTTAAGTTTTGACATAATTCATTTTATAATGTTAGTTTAGTTTAGCTATAATGTTATGCAGTAGTTTATTGTTTTGATGGCAAATAATTTTGTCTATACCAATAAAATTAATGGCATAAGAAGCGACCGTCAGAGATGTGCTGATGTTTGTTGCATTTAAAGTTTTTAAAGCTAAACTACGAAACCATGTGATTTTTACTCAGAATAATAACTAAAGCATAGAATAAAAACCCGAATAAAATAATAATTCAGCATCAGCTTTCTTACTCACAGGATCTAATGTACATACTCTTGTTATAAGGAGAGTGAAACAAAACACCACTCACTTCTTAATTTTTCACACTGTCACTAGTCAGATGCACTACTGATACTGACACAAATGCTTTATTAATATTCGAAATTAATAAATAATTTGAATGTATAATTGACTGGTTCAAAGCTAATTATCTTAAAATTAATCCAAATAAAACAAACTATATGACATTTACGAATAGCTAAGGCATATTATTCAATCCAGGAATACATAAGTGATAAATAAAAAGCTTTAAAATGGTTGTAATCCATATTTCGCTGTCATGATCCTAAGTATGGCCACGTGCCTATACCTACTTTTTTTTTGAAAATTTTACTTTTTTATTTCATGTGTAGATGTTATGTGTTCGGTATAATTTTTAGTTAAGGGTTGTCATTTTTTTATTTTTTTATTTATATAATGTTAAAAAAATTGCATGCTATAAATTATGGCTAAATAGGATTAAGCGACTTAATTTCTATCTCTTACCACGACCAACTTTGTAAACTCTATTTACTGCAAATAAATAATTTGATTTGATTGATTTGATACTAATTTCAATATCTCGCATTAGTAGCATTCACTGTATCGTTGCTTCACAACTTAACATGGTTGGATTTTATCTGTGATTAGTTATTATTCACATCGATCTGTGGCCTGAGAATACTGATGCTCAGAGAATTCTTTTGTACTTAGTAAAATTTAGGTATAATTTCCTGTAATAAATATATTTTTTTATGACTGGTGTCTTTTATTTGTTTATTTTCCACGTCGCGCTGTTCCACCCAACCCAACATAGGCTAATTTTTACACAGGCGAAACCGCGGGTAACGGCTAGTATTTTATAAAAGTTTCATCACCATTTCGGAAACAAAGCAAAAAATATCTCTACCCTTCTGATTTTGTTGTGATTGTGATTACTCAATAATCATACTAATATTATAAATGAGAAAGTGAGTTTGTTTGTTATTCCTTCACGGCTTGACTAAGCAGCCGATCATTATGAAAAATGTATACATATTGTCAGGGGTACAGAGCCCAACATAGGGTATTTTTTACCAAAAAAAAATAAGTTTTTCAGTCGATGAATAAGAATTAAAACGCCATATAAACCTACAAAACTTTATGAGCACAAAAAGTGTTAGCCACCCGATAGAGAGATAGTGATAGTTAGTTAATATTTATAAATATCCTCTAAAATATGAGATATAAAATTTTAGCGCCGGGCCTGGTTTTTTTTTGTATGGGGTCTTTTTTATCGGACGCCTACATCATACAGAGAAACTTGGAGGGTGGGTCCTCTCCCTAATATTACTTTACTCTTTGGTGGGTCCCTCCAAGTTGCAGGAAATTGGTCGCTGTTCGTTTTAGGTCAGCGGTTTGGGCTGTGCGTTGATTCTCAGTCAGTCGCCAAGTCATTCAGGACAAAGCATTTTATATAAGTAAGTATATAGATAGATGTAAGTCGTTTATTGTGTATTTTCATATGTAGCACCTATAACCATCGACACACCTATAACCGATTATTTCTTATGCTAAATCTACAATTTATAATTATGTTAACACGTTCAATGCTTACTAGTAGTATGTGACCCGTATTAGCTTACTCCTCAGTGCGCTGTTTCCCTATGCGCAGAAGAGATTCCTATGTTCCCTTGCGAGTAAAAAAGAGATCAATATTTATTTTTGTCATCGTCATTTTTACTACAACCACCCCCCTAAAAAATACAATACGGGAAGTATTTAGGCCGTATCTCATGAAAATAATTTAGTTTCACTTCGATGCTACACGGGAAAAATATACCCCGAACGTTCCACCCCGTACTGCACTGAGCTGTGTGTGCGCAAATCATAACTCATTTGTAGTGAGGTGCGCACTAGGGTATAGAGAACCGATACTGTTACAAGGAACCGGGATTTTCGGTACCTTCTGGAATTTTTTTCAACCATATACACATCAACATTGCCTAGGTATATTTTGGTTTTTTACCTACTTATTTTTAGAAAGCTTATTTATTGGACTAGGTACAGTCAGATGGACGTCGAGCTTTACTCTTGCAGTACAATTTTGGCTCTTATGACATAGTACTTAAAAGAATGGTACAAAGTCCAATATGTAAAGGTCAACCTGCTCTAGACTATGCATGCAAAAGTAAAATAATAATATTTTTATTGCGTAAATATATATTTTTAAATAAATTGAAAAAGAGATTAATGATACAAGTAAGTAACGACCGTATAATATTTTGAAGAAAAATTTGAAAATTATGAATTTTTTTGTAATTATGCGAAAAATCTGTCATCAGTAGGTAAAATATCCTGCATAGAACTCATCTTTAGCATTACGCAGAGGAAATAGTGGAGGCTGATTGCAGTGGACTCGAGAACATTTGCTCTGGGAAGATAACCAGTGTTCTATTATGCTGTTTACCGATGAGTACTGATACGGTTTTCATCTAGATTTACGTAGAGTGTGCGTATGGTGAATTCCTGGATGTTAGCCGTCTGCGAAATCCTCACGATGTTCATCTATATGACGGCGGAACAATATGATTTAGGCGAGAATTAGTATTGGAGAAGAACATATTATTATCTCGTTTGGATCAGAAAAATACCGTAGTCAAGTGCTGGTACCAATAATCCTCCTCGATTACTAATGGGCTCAAGCATGCACGACACTGTCCGTAACAGCGCGAGTGGTGACCAGCTGGCTTCAGGAGCACGCACGACATTTCGGTCTTAGACTGGCCCGCGCAATCACCTAACCAAAATCCCAAAAAGAACGCATAGAACATGCTTTAAAGAAGAGCTTCCTCCACAAACATTGTGACCGAAGAGCAACTTTTTTTTGCATCTTAACAGGACTTGGAACAATATCCCGCAACGTGACTTCGTGGTCATGATTCAAAGCATAAAAATAGTTTCAGAACCATCGTAAACGTCATAGGTGGTTTTATCGATATTTTCTTTAGCAAAATTGCGAAAAGGCATAATATTAGATAATTTTTTACTTTTTATTGAAAACATAGGTACTCGATCGTTTGTTATACCATCAAAACATACTCGATCGCACGTAGCGTCACTAGCGTCAATGTTGCCAATTGTCATAATAATTGAATTAAGTAATAAAAACAAAAAAGTACCGAAAATCCCGGTTTTTGTGTTTGCTTTTAAAACTATAAAAGATCCGGGAATTCCCGGGATAGAGCAAGAGACAACTCGCCCATCACTTCTACCCACAAACAACCCCGTAAAATGGGGATTAGTATACGCGTCACGGGTTGTATTTTACCCGTATTTTTAAGGGTCCATATTTTCGCTCTTATCTAAGAATTTCTGAATGGATTTTCGGGCGACTTTAAAGTGAGTTAAAGGAGTAGTTTGCATACAAAATTTAGAAAGAACCATGTCGAATGTCCGTTTCTTTACGGAGATAAAGGATTTCAAATGGTGGTTGTGGTACGGGACGGTTGTGGACCGGCCGTAACGCATATCAGAAAAGTCTCATACGGGATATATATTGGCCGTAACGCACGAACAACAAACTCAATCAAAAGATTGCCGCATTGAACTTGTTAAAGTTATAAATTCTCGTACTTGTTATGTTCCCATATTTTTCTTTCAGAGCTTTGTAAGGGCACGTTTAGACTATGCGGAAGGGGGGGTCAGGTTTCTCTGCAGCGGACTGTACATGTACCTTGTGGACTAGTCTATAAAGTTTAATCAAAACATGCTAATGTGCGCACTGCGCATATAGGCTGTTGCTCATATTGATACCATTGTTAATAGTATTCGATTTTATAATAAACTGCCTGAAAACGTGCTGAATTTACCAGGAAAAAGGTTTAAATCCTACATTAAATATTCACTCAGCAGAAATGCTTATTATAAAATTGAAGATTATCTAAATGATAAAAATAGCTGGAATGATAAACTCGGCACAGACACCAAACACAAGCCTACCTACTGCTAGGTACTTAATATATTGCGCATGTATATATGCATATATTGTATATATATACACTTTCTACCTTTATTTAATTTTTTACACCTTTAAATGTAGGTATATATGTATACCAGTATATTAATACACTTTTTTTTCTCTTCATTTATAGTGTTATTAATCTTTAATTATTTGCATTATTTTTTTATTTTTTTTCTTCGTCATCAGAAATTACAGATATTTTGTGTTAATTTTATATTTTCTGTCATTGTAATTTGTATCTTAGCAATACCATTTTAAAAGAGCAAGTGCTAAGTTTCTTGTCAGCTTCTTCTTAGCACAAATCTGCCGTCTGAACTGGTGGTAGGAAAAAATTGTGACGATTCGAAAGAGCTATATTAGGCCTATTTGAATAAAAATATTTTGAATTTGAATTTGATTTTGAATTTGAATTTGAATTTGAATTTGAATTTGAATTTGAATTTGAATTTGAATTTGAATTTGAATTTGAATTTGAATTTGAATTTGAATTTGAATTTGAATTTGAATTTGAATTTGAATTTGAATTTGAATTTGAATTTGAATTTGAATTTGAATTTGAATTTGAATTTGAATTTGAATTTGAATTTGAATTTGAATTTGAATTTGAATTTGAATTTGAATTTGAATTTGAATTTGAATTTGAATTTGAATTTGAATTTGAATTTGAATTTGAATTTGAATTTGAATTTGAATTTGAATTTGAATTTGAATTTGAATTTGAATTTGAATTTGAATTTGAATTTGAATTTGAATTTGAATTTGAATTTGAATTTGAATTTGAATTTGAATTTGAATTTGAATTTGAATTTGAATTTGAATTTGAATTTGAATTTGAATTTGAATTTGAATTTGAATTTGAATTTGAATTTGAATTTGAATTTGAATTTGAATTTGAATTTGAATTTGAATTTGAATTTGAATTTGAATTTGAATTTGAATTTGAATTTGAATTTGAATTTGAATTTGAATTTGAATTTGAATTTGAATTTGAATTTGAATTTGAATTTGAATTTGAATTTGAATTTGAATTTGAATTTGAATTTGAATTTGAATTTGAATTTGAATTTGAATTTGAATTTGAATTTGAATTTGAATTTGAATTTGAATTTGAATTTGAATTTGAATTTGAATTTGAATTTGAATTTGAATTTGAATTTGAATTTGAATTTTGAATTTTGAATTTTGAATTTGAATTTGAATTGATATTCTCTAACGAATGAAACGCTGGGCTGGATATGCATCACCATTACGCGTATTACGTGATTGGTCTTGTCTATTTGGTGCCGGTGGAGCCCACCTAGTAAGTACGTAATAATAGTAGTATGTATGTATTTCGACTAGGGTAGGTGGCGGCGCCAGCAGCGGCGATATTGTGCCGCTAGAATACTATTTGTGATCGAAGACTCGAATACTTTTTACTTAATATAAAGAGGAGTTTTTTAAACTATTTAAACCCATAAAAATATTGAATTGGGTCATCGTTGTAAGACTTGTATTATCATATTTTAGTTGCCTCGCGCAGCAGCACTAACGAAAGTAAACAATATTTTTTGAACCCATCCAAATACTGACTGGGGTCAACGTTGCTTAACTTGTGTTTTCATTTAGTTTTGATTCACGCAACAACACTATCGAAAGGAGACAATATTTTTTAATCCATAAAAATATTGGGATCAACTTGCGTGACATTCACGTAACACACAACGCAAATGCGATATTCACTTGTTTCTGTAATTTGACGGTATGAAATTTATACACGTACTGCCTCTTTTTTTCGAAATAAGGATTTAATCTAAATGACATATTTATCATTTTGTATCTGTTTTCATCAATATTATTTTGATTAGTGTCTGTCATTAGTTAAATAATATATTTCAATATGTTACTAGATAGATATAAAATATTTTCTTAGGTTTATATGTGGCACGCGCACGTTAAATGTTTTCAGAGATTTTTGTTTTCCCGGTTCTCGTGCGATCGATATATTGAATTTATGGCAGTCAGCATCATGGACCCTCATGACGCGCCTGCGCCTGTGCCCGTATGGTTACAAGAATTCAATGACTGCGAAAATGATTGTAAGTAAATCTTGTTTTTAATTATTAAAATTAATAAGCATGTAATTTAAAAATAATAAATATTAAAAGCGTATTTCTCTTTATAATATTAGTATAGAGTATAGAAGGATAGATATAGATAGATGTAAAACACGGCAATTCATGTAAACCCTGTTTCTTTTAACTTGACCAATGTAGTAAACAATCTTAGCATGTCTTTTTAACGAAAATAGGCAATTAAAATTATCATTCACACCCAAACAGTAATAATATAGTTATTAATGGCATTTAACACAATACTCTTATTATTCTGGCGATTTATCGATTTTACACATGGATATTTGAATAAAAAGACACTCTAAGATTGTTTACCCGAAAGTTCAGAGCCTCTGAAACGTACTTTAAGTAATGAACGCGCGAACATTAAAGCTAAACACCTTCTGCAGCTCAGCAACTATTTCGCGATTACAGGAACAATGTCTTAATACGTATACATTTTTAAATAACTTTATATTATTATAAGCTAGTAATCAAATTAATGTAATGTATTTTGTAAATAATTTCCAATTGTAATCCATGTCCGTTGCAATAGAACATCGAGTTCGTACCCACTTTTGCAATAATGAAATAAAGGAAAATGTTTGATAAAAAAAAATATTTACACATTAAACCTTACAACTAACATGATTTGTGCCTACGTCAAAGATACCTCCTCTCAGCATAATGTTGTGGTTGTTGGTTGTAACCACAACGCTGGTCTTCCGAGGATAACATTAGCAAAAACGAAACATAATAAAAATATAAATAAAACAAAACAACACATTCTGTGGATTCTGCTTACACACATGTTAAGTTTTCTTTTATTGTTATTTAAATTTTTTCTCGTAAGTATGTTTAATATTTAGCTAATTACAAAAATATATATACTAAGTTTATGTTGTAGATAATATAGGTATTTGTAAATAACGTGCTTGTTTTGAAAACAAGGATAAATATTAGTAGTCTTTAGTTCTTTTGTATAAAAAGTACCTACTGTTATATTAAAAAGTATTTTAATATCCAATTGGTTTGTTTTGCAGGTAGGCCTATTCAACATTTAAAAGGTGATGGCCGGAAAGCTCTTTGGGAGGTGTGCAAGCTTCTGAGAGTTAATTCCTTGGGTGTGGCGGGACAGGCTTGCAGACTACTGGAGAGATATTTATCTGCTCGACATTATGCAGCACGATCATTGCTTACAAGTAAGATACTACTAGGTATAAATAAAACAAATATAAAGCAAGGGTAACAACGAGTTCGAAGATGGTCGGTGGATATACCATTTAGATAAGATTTTTAATTACTAATAGTTGACATAATATATTCATTTATATTAATTCATTGCTTATTCATAGATTGAAAGTCAGCTGACTGTACATAGATTTCATTTTGTGACCAGACATAGAAGCGAGGAAGCGGTTTAAACAGGAACTCGCGTCCAAGTTGATGGTTACCATGGTAACGTGTGTTCGTCTTTCGGCAAAAATGGCCTGCTCATCGATGTCGTTAGGGGCCAAGATCGTGGTGATATACATGGCCCTCTATGGCATCCAGTTTTCGGTCTCAGAACTCAACGCAGTTGAGCAACATGTCTATGAGACTCTCGGTAAGTTCTATACAAACATGAATACTCAAATTTCCGGTCTGTTTTATTTATGAATGTACGCTATCTGGGAATCTTTTTAAAAACACAAAAAAAAAAGATATTAAAATCGCTCCACACGTTTAGGATTTTGTTGAATGAATATTTACAATATTGTTTATTGCATTAAATAAATAATAGTTATTTGTTATGCAAGGCTGCAAAGTTGTTTTTTGGCGCGAGTACTTATATTGAAACCCGAGCCAGCGAAGGATTCTAATGTTCCATCAAAATCAGTTCAGCGGTTTCGGATTTAATATTTAATATAAAGAGACAACTAATATTTTTTTCACCTCACAAGCTCGGAAAGAATCTGTTTGTCATTCGAAATCTGAGCGCAAAAGTGCATTTTGTGCGCTAGCGTGGAAAGAATTTTTTAAATTCGAACCTTTTTATTCTATAATTTTTTATACCGCCATTGGGTGTTTCTTGAGAACCTGGATTTTCGTTGTCCGGAAGTAAAAAGTGTACGTATAATTGAAATAAACGTATGAAGTATTTTTTTTATTAAAATTTAAACTGTAATCTAACTGGGTCACTACGATAATTAAGAAAAATATAAAACCAAGTAAGTAAAAAAAAAATCTGAAGTGTTAAAAATTGATTCCACTGGCGTGTCCGTACTCCAAATTTGTACACAATATCATCCATATCATTTTTTCCATTCAGTTCATAGATATTTCAATATTATAAATTAGATCCCAAATTGATAAAGATTAATAAATAAAATAGATGAACCACGTATTTTTAGTACATTTAATTATATGAATTTTTTAAATGTTGTCCGGGCCTTAGCAGTGATTCCACTGGTACATCACTAAAATGTGCGTACGTCCTTAGTGACACAATTTGGAAGCAATGTGTACCCCCCGAGCGTTAACCGTCAGTCATGCTTAGAGTGTCGAGGGAAGAGATGCGCGGCTGCTTGCTGCATTCCAGAAATATAAAGGTAAGTATCTGATTCCACTGGGTTTGGTTTGGTACATCGTTGATTACTTTGACCTCAATTTTACCATCAATTAATTTTATTAGACGACTAAAAAAAATTGTGCACTATTGCCACTCTAATGACTACCTAGGGTGTAAAGGTCATTGTACTAGATACAGTCATTTAGCGACAATCGATAATTTTGCTACATTTTTTGATTTCCCTGACATTGATTACTCTATTTCTAAGGTCAGTGAAATCAAAATGTGATATAGTTTTTGACTGAAAAATTATTTCTTCATCATCATCTCAGCCACAAGAAGTCAACTAGGCCTCCCCCAAACGTCTCCAGTGCGACCTGCTGGCAGCGGCCTGCATCCAGCGGCTTCCTGCGACTTTCCTTAGGTCGTCTGACCACCTTGTAGGCGAGTGTCCTACGCTGCGCTTTCCGGTACGTGGTCGCCATTCCAGAACCCTTTTGCCCCATCGGTCTTCGGTTCTGCGCGCTATGTGATCTACCCACTGTCACTTCAGTGTTTGGCTATGTCGGTTATTTTGGTTCTGCTACGGATCTCCTCATTTCTGATTCGATCTCCCCGAGCATAGCTTTTTCCATGGCTCGCTGAGTGACCCATAGCCTTCTTATGAGGCTCATAGTGAGCGACCACGTTTCGGATCCATAGACAACACACATTGCTCGAAGGTTCTTCGTTTCAAGCACTGAGGAATTTTGGACGAGAAGATATGCCGTAATTTCCCGAAAGCTGCCCAGCCAAGTCGGATTCGTCGATTGACCTCTTTCTCGAAGATGGACCTACCTAATTGGATGGTTTGTCCAAGGTATACGTACTCGTCAACAACTTCGAGGATCGAGCTCCAAACTGAGACCGGAGCGGGTGCGACATGGACATTCGACATGATTTTCGTCTTGACCATGATCATTTTTAGACCCACCTGTTGGGAAACTCGATTGAGGCCTTCGAGCATGGTGCTGAGGTCCTCCAGCGACCACGATGTCATCGGCAAATCGAAGGTGAGCTATATACTCGCCGTTGACGTTGATGCCGCATCCTTTCTCGTCCAAAAGTTGAAGGCATCTTCTAGAGCGGTCGTGAACAGTTTCAGAGATATGACATCTCCCAGTCTCACGCCTCTGTGTAATGAGATTGCCTTCGTGTTTTGTTCCTGTACTCGGACTGACATGAGGGCGTTTTTGTATAAGTACGTCAAAGGTTCGATATACCTGCAGTCTATGCAGCATCGCTGGAGAGACTGTAACACGGCCCATGTCTCGATCGAATCGAAGGCTTTCTCATAGTCCACAAACGCTAAGCATAATAGCAGATTGTACTCTTCGGTCTTCTGTACAATCTGCGGCAGTGTATGGATGTAGAAACCAAACCCCGAGGACGAGGAAGACCCCGAATCACATGGATATCCGTAGTAAATAAGAACCTCAAGGAAATCCAAGTCAGCAAAGAGACGACCCAGGACCGAGCTGCCTGGAGACGCATGGTACGGAGGGCCGACCCCAAATAAATTGGGAAAAGGACCAGGCAAAGAAGGTTTTATCGCCCTTTTTAAAGAACAGAACCACCACGCTTCTGTTCCACGCCTCAAGTGTTTTGCCCTCGACCAACACGGAATTAAAGAGCTTCTGCAGTACTTTAAGCGCCGGTGTACCACCCGTTATCAGAAGCTCTGCTGTGATTCCGTCCTCGCCTGGCGCCTTGTTGTTCTTAAGCTGGATTAAGTAACATTTTTTAAAACTTTATTTTTGTAAAACATTTCTAAAATTTCGCAATTTTCCTTTTTTTATTGCAGGAATATGACAATAATGTTGTACAAATGGGGTGCTCTCAAGGAATACGAATGTGATTACGACACCAATAGATTATTAGATATTTATGTACCTATGTCAGACGATTGTTTACAAAAGTAGATAATAATATCTGAAAATTGAAGAATACATGTTCACATTTGTTAATTTTATTTAGATATGTATACTGAGATTATATATTCTAATGTTTAATTTTGTAATTTTTGATATGTAAAAACTTACAATTTCTTTAAAAAGTACAGAGTTGATGATTTTTGATTCCCCTGTAACTATTAATTGATTCCCCTGGTCATGATATTTTTAATGTCTAATATCTTGGGAATTATAGGTTCAAAATGAGTGCCTATTCGAAATTTATACTTCAGGTTTAGCCTATTTTTATGTGTAGTATCAGGTTTCATTATATTTTGAAAATAAAAACTAGCCAGTGGAATCAACCGAATAATCCCATTCTCAGGAATCACCCCATTAGTACTTATTTCATGCCAGTGTGCCAACCATATTTTTAAAATAATCGAACTGGCCAGCACGACACCGCATGAAAAAAATAAACACTTATTTAATATATTATTTGCGTTTTTCTTGCACCTAGCATTTTCCTCGCTGTAGTGAGGTGAAAAGTTGTGTGTTTCGCTCGGCAGCAAAGTTATTCTGCGTCTCGTACCTTTGAAACCCTCGCTACGCTCAGGATTCTATATAAGTACTCGCGCCAAAAAACAACTTTGCAGCCTTGCATAACAAATAACTATTATTGCCCTTTTTGAAGAACACCTCATTATAGTATAAAGAAAAGACCTCGGCGGGGATCTAATTCCACAGCTTCAGCGTTCGCCGGAGGAAACCCTCTGCTACCGTGTGAGGTTGGATCCGCCGGTTTTATACTTTTGAAGAATGTTGATACATTTCTTTTTCATTTTCAGATTATAGTATTCCAATATTCACCAGTGACACCCTCGTTGGACATTTGGCTGCAGAAGTAAACGTACCGATGCACGAATTAGCAGATCTGTCTTTAGTAATCGACCTCGCAGAATTACGACGTGATATGCTTCACAAATTTGTGCGTGAGCATTACAATCCAACAGTATCATCATCTTCTGAGTTCAGTAAGTAGTTGTTACTTTTTATTTTAAATCTATATCTATTACATGAAGAAAAATAGAATAGGAATTTCGAAAATCGGAGGCCAAAACCCACTTTGGGTTCTCGCAACCTATTAGTAATTAAAAAAATGTTTGTATGCATGTTTGTACACGCTAATTTCTGAAAGTACTAGACGGATTTTAATTAAACTTTTTTGTTGTAAACCATGAAGGCTGAGCAACATATATATATGGTATATTTCATCCAATTCGGTTAAGCAGTAACAGATACACAGCTTGTCCTCTCCGTGGTACTGCCTTTCGTACATTAGGGAGATCATTTAAAAATGGTCTTGCGGGAAATATATAAACGAATACAAGGGTTTTAAAGTTGTGAATTAAAATGGTCACCCGAAAAAATAAATTCACTGCCCATAAATTTCCACGCGGACGAAGTCGCGGGAAAAGCTAGTTATAAATAAATAAAGCTCAGTCAAGAATTAAAGGTATCGTCACTTTCATACTTGATATCTGCTCAAAAGTGACGGTAATAAAATGAGGTTTTAAATAATCCTGGAAGCTGCCACCATGCTGCCATTACCCTTGCTTCCTTGGAGGCGAGAACCAAAACCTTCGTTAATATTGTGGATCAAGAAAGAGCTTCCGTCGGGTCGTGACTTGAAGTGGCCGACTTGGAAATCATTAAGCAGACTTTATAACCAGTTCGCCCGTAAGTGGAGTTCTTCAATGAAACAAATTATGTGAGTGGGATCCCGGAGCAATCAATATATATTTGCTGACCTTCCCGACAGAAGTGTCACGAGAGCACACATGTTATAAGTAGCAAAGGATGCTGATAATGTACAGTGACTCGACAGTCGACACAAAGCCAAAGTATTAAATTAAAAGTTGTCGACACCAAGTTAATTATTGGTTGATCATTCCTTGATACATACAATCGTTGGGATATGGGGTTACTTATATGGGTTGGGTAGATATTATGATACTACGTGTAACCGATGCCTCTCACTGTGAATAGAAACAAATTATTTTTTCACTGCTCATGCTCAGAAAATGCTTATTTGCGCAGGATATAGGCTGCACAAAATCTAATTTTGTGCACAATGGCAAAAACGCATCTACTCATAAATGTATCTATATTAAGGCAAAGGAAATGAGCCATAAAGACAAACACAATAAAAAGTTCAGAGATAGAATTTGTTATTTTATAATACACTGGGCGTCAAAAATAAGTAGTACAGTTTTAAAATTCCAATTACTCATAAACTATAGAAGTTAGAGTTTTGAAATAAAAGTCATTTTATAGCAAATTTAACAAAGTTTTCTTAAAATAATATTTTATTTAGCATTAGTAAAGTTTTACACTGAAAATTAAGAAAAAACTAAAAAGCTAACCATTTTGAAGGAACTATCAAGAACTTAATTTTTACGTTTTGGGCCTTGTTCCGACTTTGGTAACTTGTGTTACCGCCTCGGGCTCTGATGACAGCTTGGAGCCGGTTTGGCATGCTGAACACAAAGTTTCGGAGGCGGTGTTGGGGAATATTCACCCATTCTTCTATCAGGGCCTGTTTTAGAACCCTGAGGGTGGCGGGGGGTGGTCTGCGTCTTCTGACTAGCCTCCCAAGCTCATCCCAGGCGTGTTCAATCGAGTTAAGATCTGGGCTTCTTGATGACCAAGTCATCAAGCTGATGCCAACCTCCTGAACGTACTCTTGTACGAGGTGAGCGGTGTGTGGCCGGGCGTTATCATGCATTAGTATCACTCCATCACCCATATTTACTAAATATGGCCCTGCATTCTCGTTGAGGATCTCTAATGCATATCTTTCACCAGTCAGAGTGCCATTTTCTATGACCACTAGCTCTGTGCGACCCTCTGAAGAGATGCCAGCCCATACTTGTACAGAGCCCCCGCCGTATTGAACTCTTTCCGAGATGCAACCTTGAATGTATCGTTCACCAGGTCGCCTGTATACTCTCCGCCTTCCAACGGAAGTGAATAAAGAAAACCGAGACTCATCTGTGAACAAAACTCTTGTCCATTCTTCTTCGCCCCATTGTACGTGTTGACGGGCGTAGCGTAGTCTTGCTACTCGATGCCCTGTCTCAAGTTTGGGGCCATTTGCTGGCCTGTACCACTTCAGGTTGGCTTCAGCAAGTCTTCTCCTCACTGTACTCTCACTAACGTAGTCTCTTCGGGTCTGAAGAAGCTGTTGCTGGACCTCAACTGCATTAAGGTGACGATTTCTTAACACAGTAGAGACAATTAAGCGGTCTTCTCGGGTACTAGTGCACCTGAGTCTGCCATTACTTGGTCTCCTTAGATGGTTTCCAGTCTCTTCGTACCTTCGCTTTACTTGTTGGATCGTTCTTAGAGTTACACCCACCGTTCTTGCAGTACGAGGCATACTGATGCCTACTTCAAGAAAAGTTATGATTCTTGCACATTCTTCTGGTGAAAGAGGCATGCTTAGTAAAGTTTACTCGCTGACGACACATTTCCTTTCGAATTGCAATTGATTTATCAGCAATAAAGAAAACAACAAAAAACAAAAGTACAAGCCAACAGGTTAAAAAAGAGTGTTTTTGTTTATTAAGTTTTTTTTTCAGTCAATCTTTAAAAAATGATATTATGCATGAAGTTTTTATTAAATGAAATTAAATTGTCTTTTAACTTTTTTTTATTTCAAAGGTCTAGCTTCTGTAGTTTAGGAGATATTGCAATTTTAAAAGTGTACTACTTATTTTTGACGTCCAGTGTATTTACTTTAATTTATTTGCCTTATGTGTTTTTTAAGTCATAAAAGATATTAAAATTTAAATTAAAGTACGGTAGGTTATTTAATTAATTTAAGAAAATTATTTTATTACAAAATTAATTTAATAGTAGGCTGTATAGGTCTGCAGCCCAAGCCTAATATCAATGTCGTAAGAATTTAAAAAAAAGCGGCGGGAAACAAGTCTTGTTTTTTCGTGCGTTTTTTAATTCATTTCCTCGCAATCGAAGTGAAAAGCAGAGTTTATAACTCGTCCACAAGACCATTTTTATCCTCGACATTACTATCAGCCCTCGCCAAGTCTCGGATAGAAATGATTCGTTTTGTGCACTTGTTGTAAAATCTACTATTCACCTAACAAGCTCGGAAAGAATCCGTTTGTCATTCGAAATCTTAGCGCAAAAGTGCATTTTGTGCCCTAACGTGGAAAGAATTTTTAAAATTCGAACCTTTCTATTATATAATTTTTTATACCGCCAGTCCTCTGAAAATGCATTAATATTATTTCATGCCAGTGCGCCAACCTTATTTTTAGAATAATCGAACTGGCCAGCACGACCATAGATTTAGTATATACTAGCGTACCTATAGATCGGCTTTGTTTGATTGAGGCGAGACCAAAAACAAAATACACTTGTGTTCGTTGAATGTACATGATGTGTGCAAGCAAGATATATAATTTTGGGGATTTTCCTTTTAGTTTGAGTTACATCCAGGCCCCAGGCACTGCACAAGTGCACAGGTAACCATATTTAATCACGTCAAATCACGCCCTAACGTCAAACACCAAAACTACCTACACTTAAAAACCATAAAATTTGTAAAAATAAGTGGGATTTGTTTAAACATGACTGACGTTAGGGCGATACAAGCCCATATATAGCGTGTATAGGAAAAATGGTCTCGTCTATCTATCTCGCTCTAACAAACGCGTATGCTATGATCTATCTCTTTAGCTTACCTTATAACTCGGAGATTGCAGGGAGGAGAAGAGGGCACGTTGTTGCTATTGTTCCACATATAAAAAAGAAATTAGCAGAAGTGCAATTAGAATATCGTTCGGCCTCTATATATAATAAAGTTAATAAATCACTATTTTTATATGATAAATATTACAAAGAGTGTAAAAAAATGTTGATTACCTGGTTAACAACCACTCGCTTCACTCGTGGTTCAATCCTAGAATCCTTCGCTAGCTCAGGTTTCAATATAAGTACTCCCGCCAAAAAACAACTGCAGCCTTCGCAGCCTTGCATAACAAATAACAATTTACGCGCCGTAAGTTTGTCAAGTTTCAAGCATTAAGCTATGTTTGCGACTTGTCGAATGGTGAATTTAGCACTTCCTTTGTAGGAACAACTACACACCTTAGCAGATAAGAATTGTTTTAGAGATTTTAGGAATATTTTGGGATGCGTTCGGAAAAGTATTAGAATGTATTAATAAGAATCGTTTTTGGATGTGTGGTTTTTGCGAGTGTTTTGATGGCCAAATCCTTAACAGTTGGAGATAGCGAATACTCAAATACGTGTCAAACGATAATATTATAGGAATATTTATGACAATTTGACGTATAAAATATACCTATAAAATGAATGTTTTGTGTTAATAAAATAATTGTGTTAACAGGCAACAACGCGCTTCGGACCCTGTATTTGGCGGCGGGCACGGTGGCTGCAGTAGTTCGGCAACGATATTCCGACGAGGAGGCAGTGAAGCAGCTGGCTGGCTTCACGAGGGCGCCTCCAGGCTATATAGAGTGTATTGCTGATGCGATAAAATTGCACTGTCTACCGCCTGATAAAGACGACGAGTCGTCGGACGACAATGTTAGTTCCTTAAGGAATTCCTAAAAAATATTTTAAGTCTCAAAAACTTACTATCCGTTCCAATGAGAAGACCAATTGCCAAAGTAATTAGTAATAACGAAATACCTAAGTAGTAGATTTGAATTTTACTTCCTCTCATTCCTATTCTTTGGAAGGGATAGTAAAAGCTTTCGGTTTCACAAAGTCCTGATAAGTTAAGGGTCATTCAAAAACTGTACTTACATTTTATCTGTAAAATGTCCGGAAATGTCCTGATAAATTCTACATAGTCTGCCAGATAAATTGTTGTTAAATGTAATAAAATCTGGTCATTCTTCGGATAGGTTATGTGCAACTAAGAACCTGTGAAACCGTCTTTTAATTTAATAAGACTACTGGCGTGATTTATTAATTCTTCTTAAGCTAGTGACTTGATTTTTTCTTTGTTATAATTATAAGGTTCACATTATTTTCATTTGTATAAAAAAAAATATAACTTTAATAGGAAACGAACCGTCGTCGACTTGCATAAAACCATTTTAAAGTTAATGCAATAAACACATAAATTACTGCAGTCATTGTCAACAACAATGTCATATAGGGAGGTGCAATATATAAATATTTAGAAATTAATGTGACATTAAAATTAAAATATGTTTCTGTAGCTGTGCGACTACTTCACATAAATACGAGAGCACGTCACCGACCATTTTTTTTTAACCACGCCACTGGTGTTTTCAAACGTGAAATTATTTAAAAAATGTATTATATAAAATGTATTATTACCTTTCATAAAACCACATTATAGTTTCGCCATTACCTTTCATACAATCACATTTTTAGAGTTCCGTAGTAAGTTTACTATAAGTCTACTCGTAGTTACGAGGAACCCTTATAGTTTCACCATGTCCGTCTGTCCGTCCGCGGTCTAGCGCCTAGACGTTTGATGCTAGAAAGCTGTAATTTGGTGTGTATACTCACATTAACAATGCTAACAAAGTGGTAGAATTTTTTTTTGAAAAATATTTTTTTTGGGGTGCCTTTACAGGTAAAGTGGTAATGAAATTTTTTTGTTCGCACCGACGACCCCATCTTGTGGATTATTGTTAGATAGGTTTCTTAAAAACATCGAGGATGTGGGAAGATCATTTTTCGATACAATGATCCGTTTACGAATTATTTACATTTAATGTGTCAACTTTCGTTTGGACGGTGGTGCCCTGTATCTCCGAAAGTCTTGAGTTTAGAAATTCGAAAAAATTCATGGTAGTAGTCCATATAGTGAACCTACAATGAAAACTATAACGGTTAAGTAGGCACTACTACTAATCGAGTAATAGCCGACGAATTTATGAAGTAAAATTTCTTTGACGAAAACGTACAAATGTCATAGAATATGGAATTGTACTCATCTGCAAGCCAGAAATGCGTAGCTAATACGGAACCCTACATTGTGCGTGGCCCGACACGTACTTGCCTGGTTTTTTTGTATTCAATTCAATCAACAAAAATAGTACAGTGCTTAAATTCTAGACTATTTTAATTTAAAAACTTTGCCTATTCCATAAATTAAGATTAACAATACATAACTATATTAATAAAAAACAGACAATACAATTAATAATTTGATAAACGCATAAATTTTGTATTAAACCTTCATTACGGTGGTGTGGTGTAGTTACCAAAACAAAATGTAAACGACACTGCAGTCGTGTAAGTAATACATAGGTTAAGGTCGTTTCCTATACTTCTTTGATGATTAACAACAAACGCACTGTGTCTGAAAAATACCGACACCATATTGACACAATGTTTGAATGTCTGTCATTCATAATGCAGGCTGGTGAAGACGATCTATTATCGTAACAACTGTTAAATCTAGTAATCTCTATCTTGCACATATACAAAGTAGCGAGTTAGCGCTTGAAATTGAGACAAAATTTTAACTATAGGCTACGGTGATGCTTACCATCAGGGCCGTATGCTTGTTTGCCAACTTCGTGGCATAAAAAAAACTGTATTTATTCCTAGAATGACCAGCTGATCTTCACCAGCCCGCATTATGAATGGTCCGATGTGTTCTTATTTATGTAAGTCATATATTATTATGTAATCGCCGTGAATCTAATTTAACGGCAGTTCTTCCCATTTTTCATATAATTTCTTGTTTTCATTTAGTTTTTTGACATAATTGTTGATCAAACAATAAGGACATTATTATTATGCATTCTATGTTAAGAGTTGGAATTGATATGAATATAGTATGATTAGTTTATAATAAAAAGTTAATGATTAGTTGTATTGAACAAATAGTTCTCAAAATGGTCAATGTTCTTATAAAGAACGTTCTTACTGCATATTTTGGAAGATCACATTTAAATGTAATATATTTTTTGTTATACATGTATATTTCTAATAAAAAATTGTCCAAATTTATTATTTTTCATTTATACTACATAAACACAATTAATTACTTACTAACCTTTTATGACATCGTCGGATACGTAATTTAGTAGCCTCCGAGGCATTGTACAGAAGTTAAATATAAAAAATTAACTAAGAATATGGTTGTTAATATAATACAATACTTGGATACTACAATATTTTACACTCGAAACATTCCTATTACCGCCATCTTTGTTTTATTTGGCTACTAGCGAAACCCGCACAACTTCGTTTGCGTATATCCCGCTTTCCCGTGGGAATTTAAAAAAAACTCTCCGTAAGAACCATCCTCGTAACTACTTCAAGGAATATTCTAAAAAAGAATTAGCGAAATCGGTTCAGCTATTTGCGCTTAGCAACACATTTAGCGATTCATTTTTATATTATAGATGAAATACCTATAGCCCGGTCATTTTAAACATTCGACCTTAACATTAATTCACAAGCTGAAAATCGGTAAAATGTTTCAAAATATAATTATGAATACAATTTGAAAGTATCCCATCTTTCCTCTGTATGAAAAAAAAATATTCAAGGTCAAAGGTGGAAACTGGGCCTTTTTGTAAGGGAAGTGGTCTATAAACCAATAGCAATGTGGGTATGCAATTTATCATACCGTACCGTAATAGTGATTGAGGGTGATTCACCCTCAGTTACTAATCACCTGCACTCCCACCAATCAAAGTGAATACAGGCCATATTAAAGGGATTAACTTATAAATATGAAAAGTTGAATAAATAATATAAACCTGTAAATGGTATAATCACATCGTTTATTAGTAATTATGTATAGTGTACCTTATTGCATGACTGATTTAAGCTAATAAATAATAGCTTGGCATGGCAAAACTTGGCGTATCTCTTCACCCTTTTAGGGGGTAAGACTGGATAAACATAGGCACTAGTACAATTCGAGTATAGCGGCTGCGGTGAGATGGCAAATCTCAAGGCTTTATACGCACTACAACGATTTATATTAATGAAGATTAGACACTTGGCCACACTTGTTCGTTTACACTTAGGGACAAAGTCGAGAACACAGGGTTAGCCGGGAAGAGACAGACAATTTCGCTGCACACGACTCGATCTACGGTAGCCTGCCACGATCACCATCGAGTGGTATATAAGATTCCTTCGCGGCGAAATTGCACTGGTCCGACACAACTCGCGTCATCGTTAGCATGTGCAATAGTTGCCGCAGAATCGCAAGTTATCACAAGCTAAAAGACAATGTCATTTTTGTACTTCAATAACAATGCTTGTTACAATTCGTTGCCCAAAACGCAGCAATAAATAAAACTATAGAGCGAAAATGCACATTTACTGTAAATACCGTGAAAAATTAAGACAAAATTATTCTGGTACCAATGTATTGTTGTTAATCCGTTCCATTCTCGTTTTTCTTACTAACATACTTTCTTGGAAAACTGCATTATTAGTATTCGCGCTCGATTGACATTACATCAGAGTCTGTTCAATCGGAAAAGATATCCCATTAACAAAAGCAACATCATTTTAAATAAATAATATAGGGACAAATCACAAATTATTTTGGCGGCTGTCTGGAATTTTGTCAGCATTAATCGATTAAAACACGGCACCGAGCACCGCCCCGCGGAGGGCGGTGGCGTTAAAGCGATAAAGCGCCGCTCAACAGCGCGGTCGGGCGGCGTACGTGTGTTAGGCATCAACGGATTTAATAGAGGCCAATACGGACATAAGGTCCGCTTCACCGCGGAAGGCTGTTCCGTGTGTTAAGCGCCCTAATAATGCAAGGATGCTTCGTATTTTTTGAGAATTCCAGCATTTTTCATGGTCTGCTCCTCTGCAGACACGTATGTTTATGATGTATCCATCAATCAAGCGGCAATACTAAAATAGTCTTCAAAAAAATGTGATTGGTTTGAAAATCGTTTCTAGAACGGGGGTCTGTAGCCTTCAGCACAGCACCTGTCACTGACACCTGTCTAATCGGAAACGTCGAACTATTGCCAACACACAACAGGCAGGAACTTAGCTTGACATGGGACATTACATTCGACATTAAGGCAAACGTTACGTCACGAGTGTGCACACTGACAAGTTGCCTCGTTTTAGGAATTGAAAATAGACATAAATCAGACTCAATTGTTGCACAAGCAACTGAAATAAAAAATCCTCCATCTTCAGTATCAATTGTAAAAACCTCATCCTGCCCGCGAAAAAACACCAGACAAACATATCTGAATAAAAAACAATATTCGAGCCATATGTGTGGTATAGAAAACGAAACGCTAAACTACTATTACTTTTTCACCAATTAGGTACTTTGATGGATAGAAACACATTTTTTATTTATTTCAACTACATTATATCTGGGGCATCAATAGTTCTGCATATTATTGGAAGTGGGTAACGTTTTAATGGGGTAAAACTCCAGGAATCCAAAGATGCCCGATATAGAGCAGCATTAAAATCCAGCCTGACGTAGTAACACAGACACGTCAAGTCCATCTAAATACAAGCCGCGCGCGTCTGTTGTGCTAGGGTCTCACTTATATGTATATAATCTATGCCGAAAATAGGCGACCCAAATTTGATACTATTATACGCGCGTAAGTCATAACGTAAAATCGCAAATCTTGGATCGCGTATTTTCGGCAGTGTCTTTGACACGCTAGTAAATACCACCGCACAAAAAGTGAAGCGTGGGCCATCCCTCAATCACACGAGCAGTACGCTGTAAACATTTGGCATATTTCAACATATACATTGGAAAACTAAATAAAAATAAACTCTTAAGAATTATTTCAAAGTATGTATTCAGAAAGGCTTATAATGTAACATTTTTTTCGTTTGGTTTATGATAGTGAGGTTCTTTTAGGCACTGAAATATACTTTAGTCGTATTACTTTCCTCATTGGTTCGCCAAATTCGTAACAGAGTTTCATGGAAACTCGAGTAGGTACCGAGCTAAACAATACATTTTGTGGAAACTTCAGATCTGAGTCAGACAGCGGCTGTCAGTCACCGGGCATACATGTTTAAGACTAGTAAATATTAATACCTATACCCGAAGATCCGGGACTTATTTTCGTACGCTACAACATCAATTTCCTGATTATTATATTTTCACTATTACTATATTATGGTTACACGAAAGTAGATAAATACAATACAGAAAAAAAATGTAGTTTTAAAGCATATAAGCATATAACGTTTGTTCAAAATTCCCGTTACTTCTTTGGGTTTAATAACACGTATAAAAATTACAAACAACATTTCATACAAAACCCGATCGAAATGACAACTGCATATGAAAGCTGGAAAATTAATTAGCGCAGTCTTTTCTACGACGGACTTCATATAAGGGAATTCAACAGGCATACAATTGATTTCGTACTATGAAATGTAACTGGTATGCATAAAATTTGTTAACTACTTAACAACTAATGTTACGTGTATGTTTCGTGACTTATCATTATAAAGTTGCCACTTCGATATCAACATAACAATTTGTGAAACAATCATAACACACATAAGGTCGACGATAATTCTGCCGTGAACAGCTCGCCGTAATATATCCAGTTAGACAATCAATTGATTTCATATAAAAAATAAACTGAATATTCATTGCCACCGCCAATAACAATTTCGAAATTTACTAGGTTGATCAAGAAGTTTTTGACAACTTTAAGGAAAGTATGTATTTATTTGCATTTCTGATATAGATATCTCCAGTTAAGGTGATCCGTTTCGGTCCGCGCGGAAAATTCAAATTTTTTGGTGTTTTTTACAAATTGCATCTCAATTATTGATAGAATTTTCATGAAAATTGATTTGACAACAAATACAATATATCTACTGAATAATTATCATTTAAATTATAAATATTGGCTCTTCTCATTATGAATGTGCATAATACATTTTTATTGGGAAAAAGATGCATCGTGGACATTCATAATAAGAACAGCTAATATTTATATTTTATTTGATAATTATTCTGTAGATATATTGTATTTGCTGTCGTCAAATCAATTTTCACGAAAATTCTATCAATGATTGAGATACAATTTGTGAAAAACACCAAAAAATTTGAATTTCCCGCGCGGACCGAAACGGATCACCATAAAAGTATGTAAGTATTTTGAACTCAGGCGCACACAGCCAGTCGTCTTTCAATGGCCCGTGTGCACCAATGATAACAACAGTCTCTACAGTCTTCTATTAAACAATATAACTCCAAAACGTGTTGATCAACTCAGTACAACCCACAAGTGGTACAACTTGTCAAACGTTTAACAATAATAACTTGGAACCCAATATTTACAGGATAAGGCGTCAATGTCTACACAAGACGATAGTCTCAAAGTCAGCGTGCTATCGCCTCCGCTCATTACAATAAACACTAACTGACATTTATCGTACATGAACACATAATATTGCTTTAGTACAAATGTCAGTCTGTCGATACAACTTATGGGCCCTTATTTCAAACTACGACTACGGGTGAGTTATTAGTACTTTGATATTATTGTAACATGAAAAATGAACTTACCCTTGTTAATCGCATCACAAAATAATAGCATCAATGTCCACAACGTATATTAAATTATAATATTCTAATACCAATATCATTACTGTAATAAATATTTTCTCAGTCTTTGGTTCTATGCCAGCTTATCGCATACCTTTCCATAAATGCTTCGATTACGAGCGGCCGCTGTGGCGGAGTGGCCGCCGGGGCACGGCGACACATATCAGATGAAGCGACCACAATGGACTAAATAATACTAAACGACTAGCGACGATTATAACTTTTTATGTTATTTTATTTAACATGTATTGCACACGAAATTTTCATAAATCACAGAACGTTTCGCAAATAGAGATCGACTCAACATATCGAACACTGCAACAATGTGTATATAATTCATCGAGTTCATTAGGTATATCATTCGAAAAACAATTTTATAACGATTTTTTTACAATATAATTCTACTCACGAGCTCACCTAAACACGCGTGCATTATCCCCGCGAAATGTTTTGATTGAGCTTAGGAAGTACAGGGTATAAATACTATGAAAAGTGGATTACGAGCGAGTGTGAGCTTATATTAAATTTTGTGAGCCCTAAGGCTAACTAAATAACTTGTTTTGTGTAACATTTTAAGAATTTCCTCCCGTGCTCCTAAAGCACAATAAATGGCATTTCACAAGGACAAAGCAAGCCTCAAAACGGGGGTAAGATGTGAGTTCATAAATGATTTAGTATTACAGCTAGGTTATTATTAAATATTTACACGAACTGGTTTTAACGAGGCGCGTCGCGATTGGCGGAGGCGGCGACTACACACACGAGGCAACTTCATATGTTATGTGTCGGCACTGGACTGAACTTGGCAAACCACAATACCGCAAAAGGGGTCATACTTCCTTCAAATTATATTCGAAAATACCAACATTTCCATAAATCCAGCTTGATAATACAAAGCTATATTCTCATAAGCATTTTTTATTGCGATGTTGCATTTACTTACATAATGCATATTAATAAAATGTGATGAAAGGCTTATTGTAATCTCGCTACTAAAGTAAATTAGCAGGAACAAGAAAGCTAATAATGGCACTTATACTTTCGAAATGCTAAACATATGAAATCATTATATAGATTTCATTTTTACTTTGAAATCATGTACACACTCGCCACAAAACTGGTAGGCAGGTTACACGATGCAGTCAAGATGTACACTATACCTACAGACGTATTACTATAAACATTTTTGTTTCATTTTAAAATACAGACCATTTCTCCAATGAATTGAAGCTTAATTTATTCGAAATTTTGGATACATTTTCAAATAAAGCCAGTAGACCTCCGGGAATGGTACAAACGGAATTTTGAACAACGTGTATGCGAAAAAGAACCTCTTAAATAGGTAATAAAAGTAATTAAAGACTGCATAATACGCACGTATGCAACAAAAATTGGTTTGATTTAAATTGATATGTTCTTTGCTCATTTTTGAAGCTGACGTACTTTGATCATTTTAATGTGATAGCTGACAATAATTTACACGCAAATTGTCATTGAATTTATAAAAAAAAAATATATACTCTAAATGCTGCTACAGAAAAGGGTTCAGTCAGTCTCACATGAATACAATGAAATAATTTGAAAATCAAACCATTACGATGTTTTTCTCTACATATAAGTAGAATGGGCTTAGTCGATGGATGCCCATTTCATATTATGCGTTCTACAAGCACCCAATTCTCCAAACTCCTCATTCGTCAAATGCCCAATTCGATAAACGACTAGAAAAAAGCAAATTCTTTACCAACACAAAATAAATAAATGTGAATCGACGTGCAATTTTGAACCGTACGTATACATTTTTTTGTTTTACTTTTACATTTTACACATAATAATAATAATATAATATATTGTTGATAAACTCAACGATTTTTGACTGAACAGCTAATTTATTAGTTGTTTTTTTTTTATTAGCAATTCAATAAGCATTTTAAATACAGTACAGACAACAACATAATTTTGCCCTACTAGCCCTTTTTGAGTAGGCATTTTATGAATTGTGCGTTCATCGACTAAGCCGTTGAATGGTAGAATGTTGAGGCCTTGGTATGTCGCTATCTCCCCGGGTCTCACTCAGCTAACAAGTCTGTTGACCAATGAAAAGGCACGGATTAAAATTTTACATTAGTACCATTTTAAAAGTTGCAAGTTCTTGCCACGTTTTACAAGTCTAAACTTCCAGCAAATAAATCAGTTATTTAATCGTTAGACTCGTCGTCCATCAAAGCGGAGGTGTTTTGAAAATTATATAGTAAAGGTACAGGCCATTTAAGCCGAAGTGCTGGTAAGAAGTTTTTACAAAAATCTGACGTGTAAAAGTATTTCCTATAGAACTACTTGCAAAATGTTTTATTTTATTTTATTACTAGCTTTTCCCCGCGACTTGCCCATTAGAATGACACACTTTCACGGATAAAAAACCTGCTATATGTTGGGCTCTGTACCCTTGACAATATGTATACAAATTTTCGTAATGATTGGCTGATTAGTCAAGTCGACGTGAAGGAATAACAAACAAACAAACTCACTTTCTCATTTATAATATTAGTTAGGATATAGTAAAGATACCTGTAATGGGCCGCCGAGGACGGAAGCCGCGCGTTCCGTCTGGCCCGCGGGGCGAGCGTGTCACTACGACCCGCGGCCCGGCAGTGTCTTCGAGTGAAGCCGTACGCAACCGGGCCAACAGTCGCTCGGGACGTTCGCAGCGTACCTTGGCACCGGCCTTTCTATAAAACCAAGAAATCATACAATTAGCAAGCTGATTATTAGCCGGATCCACTCCAGACGACCCAAGTTGGATCAGCGGGCCGGAACTGCGTAACGCGGGACCCGCCGCGGGTTGATTCATGTTAATTCACAAAGTGCCCGTTGCAGGCACGCGCCCGGAGCACTTTATGAATGAACATGGATGAACCTTTTCTCAATACGCGATCCAGAATTATGGATCGCGGATTCCACTGGCTATTGTAAACGCTTGGATTGCGCAAGGCAAGTCCACATCAAACATCAACGCTCCATTGGACCGAGATCCTGCCACGTCATTTGAATTTCTCATAGATTTAGTAACTACCGTACCTATCGGCTATGTTTGATTGAGGCGAGACCAAAAACAAAATACACTAGTGTGCGTGGAATGTACATGTGTGCAAGCAAGATATATAATTTTGTGGATTTTCCTTTTAGTTTGAGTTACATCCAGGCACTGCACAGGTAACCATATCACGTCGAATTAACACCAAAACTACACTTAAAAACCATAAATTTTGTAAAAATAAGTAGGATTTGTTTTAACATGACTGACATTAGGGCGATACAAGCCCATAGCGTGTATGTGAAAAATGGTCTCGTCTATCTATCTCGCTCTAACAAACGCGTATGCTATGATCTATCTCTTTTGCATTGTCAATCTTCTTACGCTAGTAAGTTATAATAAATCTATGGAATTTCTGGATATTTCTTTTTTTTTTATTTTAATTTCTTATTGTTAAATCGTAAAACGCCGTTTTTTTTTAAACTAAGTATTTACTTATCGATCTTTGCAATTGGCTATTAATTTTTGCTAATTAGGTTTGTCACTATTTTCATAAATTTTTTGCCTCGAAACTGACGCTGTAGGGGAAATTAAGAAAAACTCTCTTATCTTGATAGAATGAAGAAATACTCCATTAATTAAAATGTTTTCTCACCTAACTATATAGACGGCAAAATTACCTGTAGTTATTAGCAAATACTATAGACGAGTAATACGCACAGCTTCGGAAGAATTCGGGCAAGACGCGACACTAGCGCCCCTACGGCATGAGGGCGGCATGAGGTGAATGATTTCAAAACTTTTGTATGCAAAATGTTATAGCGCCCTTAGCGGCATGAGGTGAACTGTGCGTTTTGTATGCAAAATGTTATAGCGCCCCTAGCGGCATGAGGTGAACGGAGGTTGCCAAGTCATTGTATGAGAAACGTCAAGAGCTGTGCGTATTACTCGTCTATAGTATTTGTTATTAGTAACTAACATATTTGTAGTATAACGGGTTGACAGTATTAAGAGATTCGACAATACTGTTTTTGCGCATGGAATGCCCTTAACTGTGCGTCGTTAGAATAAATTCAAGTTTATGACTGTATGGTCGACGTCATTGGTTACATACAGTCACCTCCATAAATATGTAGTTACTTTAGTACCTTGTCACTTTCGTATATCATTTCAATTACTTTAGACATTTTAGTGAACATGTCAACAATGTTATAGTGACATGGTACTTAAGTGATTACATATTTATGGAGGTGAATGTACATCAGTTATTATTCATATTTAAAATAAAAGTAGAATTCATATATTTAATTTGCATGCCTTAATAGCTAATAGTATGGTTCGAAAGGACTATGGTCTCAAGAGACTATAAATGAGAAGACTATATGTCAAAATTAATTAAACTTTAGAATTTCAAACTTCATTGGGAGTGATATAGATTTTTTAAAATACTTACGCTACTTTGACGACATTGCAAGCGGATGATTTCCCATTGCGCGGGTTGGTGAGCATGACAAATTCGACAGTGTCACCGGGCTGTAGGTCCGACGAATTTCCGCGCACCTCCGACATATGGAAAAACAGGCGACGATTGTCCTCTGCCTCCAACGAGAGGAAACCGAATACTCCTGCAACGTAAGAATAATTATTATAATAACGATAAATTGACAGGCCTGGTGGTCGAGTGGCAAGCAATGGTCACTTTATCCCAAGGGCCGCAGGTTCGAATCCTGCGCAAAGCAAACATTTGTGTGCATTAACACGTCTGTTTGCAATGGTCTAGATGTTTTCTATGTATAATATATATTTAAAAAAGTATTTAAGTATATTTATCAGGAATCTAGTACCCAATAGTACCCATAGTACAAGCTTAGTTGTTTAGTGAGACAAACTGTTAAGCAAGATGGCAGATGATGTATTTTGATCAATGTGTTAGTGGATAAATCTGTATACCTAGCCTTGCCATAAATATTGTAAGGTTTTTTTTTTTTTCAATTGCAAATAACATTTATTACTTTTACAATGTGTGAGTTTAATACATAAATATAAAACAATTTAAAATATAAAAGGTTTATTCGAAGTGGTCTCCATTAGCCGCAATACAGTCCTTTAAACGTTGAGGCCAGTTATCAATAGAAACACGCACTCTTTCCATGGGCAAATTCTTCACTGCCAATCGTATGGATTGTTTTAGGAACTCCAAATTATCATGACGTTTTGAGCAAGCCGTACTCTCTAAAATGCACCATAAATCATAATCCAGGGGATTAAGACCGGGACTAGACGACGGCCAGTCTCCAGCTCTGATGAAGTCGGAAACGTTAGATTCCAACCAAGACTGCGTGGACCGAGCTTTGTGACCCGGCGCCGAGTCTTGCTGGAAGGACCATTCTTGGTTATTGAACATGGTGTTGTTAAGGGGCTTAACTACCTTCTCAAGAATGGTATCTTGATACACTTGTGCCGATGTTTTGATACCCTTTTCACAAAAGTATGGCTCAGTCACTCCTTCATAGCTAACACCCCACCAAACCCATCACTGAAGTCGAGTAATGCCCACGTTACACTCTGTCGACTAATTGGGAAGCTTCCTTAAGCGCTTACCACACGCACAAGCTTCACCACAGTTTGGCCTGCGCAAACTTCTCGCACGAAAAAACTGAACACTCCGTATTGGGCCTACCACACGCACAAGCTTCACCACAGTTTTGCCTGCGCAGGCCGGTTTGTACACGGAACACGGAGCGTGAGGTTGGTAAAACTGTATCACGCGCAAACCCCACAGCGCGGCTCGCGACTTTTCGACTTGCTTGAAATTTTGCCTGCGCAAGCCCGGCCTGCGCGTACTTGTCTGTGCGTGTGGTTGTGCGTTCAGTGTTCAAGCCACAGTCGAGGCTTGCTCGCAATTCGCTGAAGTCGTTCGTCACTTAAAAAATGGCTGATTTGGGTATAAGTGGTAGAGTATTTTTTGCGAAAATCGTTCGGATCATCTCTTAAATCCTTCATTAGATTTTTATGTGTATGAATTTTTCTGTTCAACAGCCATTTTTTTGTCCACTTTGATCGCTTACTTTTTGACTTTTGCATTGTCTTTTTTTTTAATGGAAAACACTTGAAAAATAATAGCATTATAAATGTTTCTTCATTGGGAAACATTGTTGCGACGCCAAGGATTTCGACAAGAATGTGGCTTGCGCGGGGCTTGCGCGTACTTAACTGTACCGTGTGGTAAGACACGGAGTGTTCAGTTTTTTCGTGCGAGAAGTTTGCGCAGACCAAACTGTGGTGAAGCTTGTGCGTGTGGTAAGCGCTTATGTCTTACCACACGGTACAGTTAAGTACGCGCAAGCCCCGCGCAAGCCACATTCTTGTCGAAAACCTTGGGGTCACAACAATGTTTCCCAATGAAGAAATATTTCTTATGCTATTATTTTTCAAGTGTTTGCTATTTAAAAAAAAGACAATGCAAAAGTCAAAAAGTAAGCGATCAAAGTGGACAAAAAAATGGCTGTTGAACAGAAAAATTCATACACATAAAAATCTACTGAAGCATTTAAGAGATGATCCGAACGATTTTCGCAAAAAATACTCTACCACTTATACCCAAATCAGCCATTTTTGAGTGACGAACGACTTCAGCGAACTGCGAGCGAGTCTCGACTGCTTGAACACTGAACGCACAGACAAGTACGCGCAGGCCGGGCATGCGCAGGCAAAATTTCAAGCAAGTCGAAAAGTCGCGAGCCGCGCTGTGGGGTTTGCGCGTGATACAGTTTTACCAACCTCACGCTCCGTGTTCCGTGTACAAACCGGCCTGCGCAGGCAAAACTGTGGTGAAGCTTGTGCGTGTGGTAGGCCCATTATAGGCTGCAAGTCCTAAGTCATCTGTAAAAATACACGACATGGTTCTAGGTGCTATCTTCATCTCCCGAGATAAAATCTTTTGCTTTCGGACAGAATTTCTTCAAATTCTTTCCCTTTCTGCTTTGACCACCTTTTTCGTACGAACACTACGTGGACGGGCAAATCTTTTTCTGTCACAAACTGAGGAGCTCCCATTGTACCTATTAATAGCCCGGTACACAAACATTTTACTAATACCAAGCATATGGAGAGTTTTAAAAATTGCACTTGGCTCCATACCTACTTTGTGTAATGCAATCACAGCGATTCGGTTCTCTTTATCACCCCACTCCATTTTAATATTGCAAAATATTGTACAATGTATTGGCGCCAAAATAAGAAAAGACAATGAAAAATCATATAAAAATGACAGATTCCAAATTCAAATGTAATATTTTGTTTATTTTTAGTTGTAACAGTATTTATGGCCAGACTAAGTATATAAAAGCGTAATACCACTCACTGATTAATCACGAAATCTCAGAAAGTCTAAGGCCGTTTGTCCACCGCTACCGTCACCGAGAACGAGATGACGGCGCCGATTTAGCGATACATACATCTACTATGGCCGTGTGTCCACCGCACGCCCGTCACCCGAGCGCCGTCATCCCGGCCGCCGATTTATCGCTTAGTTCGGTGCTTCCGCTAGAACTCGGTCCGAGATTGTGACGTTTGTGACGGGCCGAAATGGCGGCAATACAAAACATTTGGCCATTTGTCCACCGCCACCATCACCGGGAAGTCACCGAGAACGACATTATTTCTTGACGAGATGACGTTGACGTGACGGCGAGATCGGCGCGGTGGACAAACGATCTCCGTCACGTCAACTTCAATCTCGGCCAGAAATAATCTCATTCTCGGTGACGTCCTGGTGACGATGGCGGTGGACAAACTGCCTTACACCTACAAACTTAAAATTGGCACGTAGGTTTCTTATAGGGTGTAGACATCTGCTAAGAACAGATTTTCCTGAATAATAATAATTTCACCTTTAATAGCATCGACAGTGGCACGGCGCTTCTTCCTTATTGGCACAATGTTAGTGGCCCTTCCCTCGATGTCCGCTTGGAAGGTAACCGGGTCGGCCACTTGCAGTATCTCGCGCTTGCACGACAGGCCCATTATGCCGAACTCGTAAGACGTGGTTGTGCCGTCTACTTGAATTACACCTTTAGATAGAACAATGATAATAGTCATGTTGAATATTAATTAATACTAATATTACAAAGAGAAAACTTTAAGTTAGTTTTGTTTGTAAAAAAAATCTTTCATTGTTGGGAATGTTTGAACATTACCCCCGAGTAACAATAGGCTATATCATATTATTGAATAAATTAGGGATCCTTAGTAAAACGTACGGAGCGAAGCCGAAGCGGTCTGCTAGTATTATAATTCATTATAAGTTGATTTCTTCTTTTGTCACATACAAAACTACCGATGGATTGATATCTTTGTTTACGGGATACCCTCTAAGTTCTGAAGAATGACATAGGCTACTTTTTATCTCACGGGACAAATTATTTCCCGCGGAAAAGAATTACACACAACTCATTCCCCTTGACAAATGGTAATTAGTTTATAATACAACAAAACTCGCAATTTCTTTTCTATATGGAAATTTCGGAAAGCTTTTTATTTTATTCGGATCTTATTCCTATAAAGCCAAAATTAACAAAGGCGATCATAAATTTACAGTAAGTGAAGCTGTTACGAATACGTTAAGTTGCTACAACACTCACAACGAATTTAATTATTGAGATATTAAGAAATTATTTAAACGGAGTTCGAACGAATGCACAATAAAATTACCAGAGTATTGTGCTTGATCCGGGTTGAGGGCACGAAGAGTTCTGGTCACGGTGCCATTCAGGATTGGGTCTAGGGGTTTCGCAACGGGGATCGTGTTCTTTGGCAGCATGCGCACAAACTCCGCGCTGGCACAGCCCCCGCCGGAGCCATTGACGCGGCCAAGAGTATACTCCACCTCGCTGCCGAGTTCCAATGAATCGTGGTTTCCTTCCAGATTACTGTAACCAACATAAATAGTTCTTTGTCATACATGTATAAAAAATATGAAGTAGTGTATCAATATAATAAGGTGAGCCTCAAATTTTGGGGGTGAGAGCCTTGAATTGATTTTCCATTACAAATTGCCATAAATTATCGGCCGAGCTCGCATGAATAGCTCTGGATATATCACAAGACAAGGCCCATTGAAAAATATACTTTAAATTGCATTTTTTTTAATATCAAAATTAGAACCCCTAAGAAAAAAAATTGACTCTCTTGTCTCACACACTGCTTGCTAAGAAGGGAATTAAATTGTAACCCTTCCTACTGTGTAATATCTTTCTGATTACTTCACCCAGGAGGTCCCGGGTTCGATCCCCGGTCGGGTCATGATGAAAAACGAACTTTTTCTGATTGGCCTCGGGTCTTGGATGTTTATCTATATATGTATTTGTTATAAAATATAATATCGTTGAGTTAGTATCCCATAACACAAGTTTCGAACTTACTTTGGGGCTAGCTCAATCTGTATGAATTGTCCCTATATATTTATATATTTATATATTTATATTATATTTATATTTACTTAGATAATCATTTACATTAAATAGATAATATTTATTTGAAGGCTTTTTCTTGTGATATAGATATCAACCCCCTTACTAATAAACATAGTTTAGCGAGTATTTAGTTAAACAATGTTTTGTCACTTTCACACTTCATTTAATTCTCATCAAGAAAGACAGTGACACAACAGTGTTTAACTAAATACTCGCTAAACTATGTTTATTAGTAAGGGGGCAAATGTTTATTGTGTTATTTATTGTGGTAGTTTATTGTGTTGAATACCAAAAATAAAATAATGTCATTTTAAAACCAGTATGGCGGATGCTACAAAATAAAATTATTTATTTTGCTAGTAGATTTACAAGAAATACTTTTGCAAAATGGTAGATCGCTTATTCCTTTTAGTTTTATGATTTACAGTTTCGGGCTCTTAAAGTGGTGCAAATATAGGCTGGGGATATAAGGACAGGATACAAGGACAGGAATATGGAAATAGTACCATTATAAGAGGGCACAACAGATAATCCGCTGAAATCAGAGCAACCCGTTTGGGAAAGGACCTCCAGAAGATCTTAGCCAAATAGCATTGGTCTCGGCCATGTTGAGTTCTACGATGAGTATGGTCTCCAGTGCTCCACTTTTTACAGGGTCGGCAACGCGCGTGTGATACCCCCGGTGTAGCAAGCGTCCATAGGCTACGGCGACTGCTTACCATCAGGCGGGCCGTATGCTTTTTTGCCACAAATAGTATTAAAAAAAAGGGACTGGTTGCACTCCGGGAGTGCCGGCAGAAGTGAAAACTTAAACATCAACGTCCCCTCCATCGGTTTTATTTTATTCCGTCTTATTTCATTTCATTTTATGTTATTTTTTATCCATCTAAAAAAAGCGCCGCTAAAGCAGTTTTCACTTCAAAAAAATATTCAATAGATGGCGCTGTGCAGTTTCTGAATCGCGATATTTTCTACGACCAGGATCAGACGATTTGACGCGAGTTTAACATTTTTTCCCCATCTAAAAAAGTGCCAAGTGCCGCTAAAGAAGTTTTCACTTCAAAAATCCAGGATTCATATCGGACGGCACAAATATTACTTCAGATGATACTAGAATATGCGAACTAATCTGGTCCAAACCAGAATCTGTCCTAAGACGAATGAGGTATTTGCTACACAGTTTCCTCCTTCATAACCTCAAGGACAAAAAAAAATTGAGTATAATTATTGTCCTTTTATACAGTAAGGGGATTATTGTTAAGTTGGCTGAAGTCGATCCGGATAAATGAAATTGTATATTCAAAGTCCTGGTCCGAGAGAGAAGAAAGAAGAACAGTCAGGCTCCGTGCTCTTACAAGGAATGCCTGGAAAGGCGATCACATAATTTTGTCCTGACGCCGAACCCTTCTTGGTGTAGAATCACTGCTCACATGGACATGCAAAGATATAAACGAGTGCAGTTATCTCGTTGACATTCATGTAAATGCCTTTTGAAAGTTTTATTCCATCAACGCATTGTAAGCCAAAGCCATAATAGAAAGAATACACCCTCTAAGTTTCAAGTCTCTACGAACAGCGGTTTAGACTGTGCGTTGATTGTCAGTAAATCACAACAAATAATTTTAAATACATGTTTTTCTCAATAAATAAACAAATATATACAGATTAGATAAGCATTAATATAAAATTGAGAATGAAATTTTAAAAAAGTGGTGGGGTGGTAGACTCGATTCGAAAAGCTTAGACAGCTAATACTACAAATCTTAAAAAAAATTGGAAATGAATTAAAAATATGGAAAAAAAACGAGTATAATCCACTTCCAAACGTCATGCCGTTGTCACTTTCTTAGCGGCTGCGTTTACATCGACATTAAAATGCAAGCGAGACCGCTCGCGACAACTTGCCAGACATCGCATTAAATAGAATGAGATATTATAAATGTAACAATAAGGTGGCCCACCGATTGCAGTTGCAATACCCTATTCAGGTATATTAGATTTAAGCTATACATGTGAAATGAAAATAATAATATAAAATAATATCTATAGAATAGAAGAGCTCGATGGCGTCGCTGTGTGTCATACTCTAATATGAACACGCAAGTCAAGCGACATCGACCCTAGCCAGTGTTTGGATGGGTTTCGTTATCTCAAGCTTCTCCGTGCTTCGGAGGGCACGTTAGGCCGTCGGTCCCGGCTGTTATCGGTAGATGACAGTCGTTAAGCCAAGTCGGTGGCCTTCGGGCGGCATGAAAATACTGGCCTCTGCCAATCCGCATTGGAGCAGCGTGGCAGAGTACGCTCTAGTCCCCTACGATTGAAGAGAGACATATAACTACGATTGAAGGGAGACATACATTTTTTTTCATATAACAATACATTTCATATTTTTAAATAAAATACAGGTATAACAATACAGGTACATACAGAACTGGAATACTAAACGCGGCATGTCGATACAAATAGTGCTAAGGTCAAATGTCGAATATGTAGATGTTGATAAAACGAGCAGACCAATCGCCCAAGATGACAACATTCAGTTTTGTCAACCACAACGAAACCACAGGGTACCTCGATTTTAGTTGGCAGACAGTTAAACAGACAGGATATTGGGACAAGCCCACCACATATTCCCACCGCTGTCTCCTGTATAACCAGGAACAACAACGGCGACCTCAAATTGACAATAAGCAATGAAGCTTCTAGACGTGCCGGGGGAGAAACTACAGCTGTCTTGGAACTCACAACTAATTTGATCAGAAAAACAATAGACGCGAGTATGAAGTATTGAAAGGACTTCCCTCTTTAACAACTACGCTACAGACAGCAAACAAAAGGCAAGACTAAGGATATGCTACGAAGCGGGAGATCATTCAATGCCGAGAGTAATTCCACGATCAACGGTAGCTGGAAAATATTGGCCTTGCACAGATAACGAGCGACCGGTATTCCGGAGGGTCGCACTACGAATCCGTGCACCAAGACGACAATCTTTATATATTACTCACTTCCGCGGTATTTATTTACTATACCAGACTATAATAGGTACCTGAGAAGCATTAGAATTCTATTTATTACCGATGTATGTATTTAGAACGTAACATACGCCCATCGTAGTTTGCTTACACTGAGAGTTTTAAGAGCGTGATGAAGCCATAAAATTAATTTCCTTTGTTTCACAAAGTTTCCTTTGTTTCACAAAGTTTCCTTTGTTTCAGAGAGTATGTATGGCTATATAAATATCAATAAGTTAACAGTCTCAAGGCATGTGCCTTGTTAGGGACTAGGGACTCGTGTAAGAAATAAAGGGATAGATGTTCTATTACAAATTGGAATAGAGGGCCAAGTTTAAATTCAAAGTATTCTCACGTGCGAGGCCACCAGCCTCAAACTCACGCACTCGTTCAATTCCTATTTTGTATGAGGACAGCGCTTGAGATTGACATGTGACTATTTTTGTTACGAGAATAGGGGGCTATCAGCCCCCCTATTCAGTAATAAGTAATGATATTGTAGTGTTCATAAAACAAATATCAAAAACAACTTGTTAAAGAGTTAAATGAAATGCTACGTCTTATCACTTGACCCCAGGAAACCGCGGCGCGAGGAAGTAGTCTATCACAACCCGATAAGAGTCGGCGTCAACGTGACTCTGGATTATGGTATACACGTTGGAATTCCGCCGTACCATTTCCCATCGGAATGTATGTTCGCTTAGATTAATAATAATAATAATTTTTATTTTTCTGACCATATACAGACAACTAAATATAAACAGATATTCTCTAAAGTACTTAACGAATTTTTATGCAGATCAGCTATAAAAAAAGTTATTCAATGGAAATGTTTATATGTAGGTACAATCCACGCCACAAGAGATGAGACCTGTATAGTACTATACGATTTCTAGTAAAATGGTACAGTGGTGCCATTGAAGGATTTTCCTAAATTCCCACGGGAAAGCGGGTTACACTCAAACGTTGCGCGGGTTAAGTTAAAATGGATACACAGTCAAAACTGCTTTCGAGTCATAAAATATCAATCTATCGAGGCGGGATAGTCTCCACGTGACTTTCAATTTTATTATCAATACTTTGTTGCACCATAGTAATTGAAAATGAATTAGTATATTTTGTATATCTACTATTATGGTCTGGTAAATGTAGCTATGATAAAAATAAGCAATACCGTTCATCAAATACTGAAATTATACAGAGTGACTTCAAGGGGTTGCTATTTTTTGAGGAGGGACTAAGAATCAGGAGATAGCAAGTAAGAAGCAAAAAATTTTATATTATATAGCGTATTCTAGTAAGACAAGCCCGGCTTTTCGGCTTCATTGGAAGGACCGCCACTGTCAAGTTAATGTTTTTCAAAAAAATACTACGAATAAATATAATTACGATAAAGACATATTTTTATATTGTTCTATAGAGCTTATTTTAAAAAAAATGGCAACCCCTTGAAAAGTCACCATGTATTAATTTCAGTGAAGTCAAATTTACTTTTGCCTGGTTATTAGTTTTTTTTGTAAAGACACATAAATAGGTACAATTTTATAGCATGGCGAACGGGACGGTTTAATATAAATTTAACCACCCCGCAAATATGCATTGGAAAGCGCTGTGCAAAATAACACATGAAAGTGTAAAAAATAGTGTATCGAAAGAAAATTAAACAGTTGATACCCACTTTTTACTATTAATGAATATTACATTAAAAGCAAAAAATTTATATACCTAATAATAATTTATTAGAGATAGTGTCCAATAAATTTAATAAAAGAACCATTTGTGTTCATGATCGAGGATGATTACTTACAATCAGGTAACGATATGACTGTCTTATTATACAATAAAATCGTTGCGCAGTGCTGTATGATGCCTAATGTATACAAATCCTAAGAATTAGCATTAGCAAGGCATAACAAAAAAAAATAAACAAAAGCTTGTGAAATAATAGTCGATTTTACAACAAGTGCACAAAACGAATCATTTCTATCCGAGACTTTTAGCAGCCCGAGCCGAAGGCGAGGGCTGATAGTAATGTCGAGGATAAAAATGGTTTTGTGGACGAGTTATAAACTCTAATTTTCACTTCGATTGCGAGGAAATAAAACGGTAGTATAACTAACATTTCTTTAATTAAAATTCAAAGTAAAATTAGTACAGTTTTGAATACTGAAGGAAATTGTTTTTCACTTCTCATGCTGTGAAATTGCTTATTTGTGTAGGATATTAGGCTGCACAAAATCTATTAATTATATAATATTAATTAGTTACATAATCTATTAATTCAAAAAACACTTTCCGAGAATGTAGTTAGGTACTAGTTTTTTTTTTTTTTCCAATTTACCAAATTATCGTAAACTTTGAGATATTTTTTCCGAGACTTTGGCGGTAATATCTGTTGCTCAACTCTATGTGCATTAATTTCCATAAGCGTATTAGGGAGAGTGCTAAATCCTCTTCTTCACTGGACATTTTTAACAATTTTAGCAAATCGAAGAAATTAATACACGCAAGAAAAAACAAGACTTGTTTCCCGCGGCTTTTTTTTTTTTATCTTACGACATTGATATTAGGCTTGGAGTGCAGACCTATACAGCCTACTATTAAATTAATTTTGTAATAAAATAATTTTCTTAAATTAATTAAATAACCTACCGTACTTTAATTTAAATTTTAATATCTTTTATGACTTAATAAACACATAAGGCAAATAAATTAAAGTAAATATTATAAAATAACAAATTCTATCTCTGAACTTTTTATTGTGTTTGGCTGTATGGCTCATTTCCTTTGCCTTAATATAGATATATTTATGAGTAGATACGTTTTTGCCCTTGTGCACAAAATTCGATTTTGTGCAGCCTATATCCTGCGCAAATAAGCATTTTCTGAGCATGAGAAGTGAAAAAGATATTTTTATATACAAAGACGCATTAAACCCTTTATCTTCCTAGGCTTGTCCCACGTTAAGTAGCGTCGGTAGGCACAGCATGTAAGTTATTTACACTTTAAATACCTATTTGTAAATTTAAGAATGCGAAGTTTAATTTTAAAAGTGAGAACGCCCGTTTTTATGTACCCAAAAAACTAACCAAATCGCGCGAGCAAAGCAGGCACAGCTAATCTATATAAATGCTTGGCACAAATAAAAAAAAACGAATAAAATGGGCAATGCAAACAATTGCAACAGCAGTAATTCGCAATCGCAAAATATTCAATATTTTATTAATTTTTCCAACACATAATAAATTTTTAAACATTTAAAAATAAAATGCGTAAAAAAGGCATATCAAATGTTTTATGTGGAATAATACAGACAATGAACAATATTTCGCATTGGCAAATTTTATGTAAAAACGCATGTCAGCACTAATAAAACAAGTATAGATTTTTTTTTAAATGCTACAAGATTGAGTCTGGCGTTTGTCAGGCGTCAGTAAACAAATGCCGGAAAAACGCCAGTGTTTACAAGGCTATAATCTAAGGGCATGTTTATGTTAAAATCATAATATTTTAAAAGTTCACGCACACAAAGCATCAAAAGATCTCTCTCCCTGTCCTTATCTAGCATATACTACATCGAGTAGTCTGAATCCATGAACTGAATGAATTGTTATTCCGTCGTACATATTGCATCGTATTTTTGAGGACAGATAAAAATATTTGACAAAAGCTCGCAAGAAAATGCTTTTGACATTGAGTATGAGAAACGATAATATAGGTACAGCAAATATACACACCTGAAGTGGAAAAAGACCTCTTTGTTATGGTCAGAGGTCTCTATGAAGCCAAAGCCATCTTTCAGCGCGGCAATGAACCCCTGCATGACGGGACGGGAGCCGGCCGCCGCGCCGTTCTGGACGCCATTTGTCAGGCTATGTTGCACCTGGACTGCCTTCGCGACCAACTCTTTGTTCCTCTTCACCTGTCAAAGTCAAAAATAGGTACTTTACTATGTAGGTCTCGCAGGCACTCAAACACGTCATTTACAATGAGAGAGTGGGCCATGTCACACAATTTTTATCTTATTAAAAATCTTCTCAATTTTCTCAGCACACGTACAGTTGTACATAATCCACGTTTTTTGTGTGTATTTTTTATTTTACGTACTAGTATTATGACTGAAGAAGTATTTCTTTTCACGCTTAAATTGCTTAACCGATTTAGATTAGAATCCTTTTTGCTTACTATCATATCACCTATCTAACTGATAAGAGTGTAAGCAAAAAAGGATAGTAAGAAAGGAAAAATAATACATCACTGTAGCAAGTGGATTGATTAATTCAAACTAAGGACATATTGTTAGTATAAAAAAATTACAGAATTGTTATAGATATTTAGAATATACTTTGAAACTCTCTTTGACCAACCTCTCCAAATATCTTAAAATTCTACGAAGTAATCGAAGTAATAAGAAGTGGTCTTACTTGATAAACATCGAAGGTGACTTTGTCGCCAGTACGAGGCAACAATTTCTTTTCACATTTCTTTGCTGAAAAAGATATGGTCTTCTTCACGCCGTTGACTTGGGCTGTGATCAGGCCATTGGTTTCCTATAAAAATATATATTATCAAATATAGAAAACACTGACACAAACTCAGGATTAACAACAAATTCATTCAATCAGAAAGAAATTAGGATGACATTTTACTTTTGCTGAGTAAGTTTCAGCAAAACTGTAACATTGTACATTATTACATAACAGTGTACATTAGTATTTTAAGGTTATGCACCCTGGATAGGTCAACATCTGTCAATAACACTACCCTGCACATACAACTCCTTCAGCATTCGTTATTACACCTATTTAAGATCTCTTCTGACTTATTCTCTAACCAGGATAACCTCTACCTATAGAGAGGAAAGAGACATAAATATTATATTTGTGTGTCATTTCCTCTCTAACACATTTAGCTGATTGTGACACCCAGAAAATCCTTACATTTTATACGAACTTATCGCACATTTTTGTCGTGAGATCGCGCCATTTCTCACACGAGATACAGTAAACTTCCTTACCGGTGGTGCAGATCTGGTGGGACTGGATGTGGATGTAGAAGTAGATGTCGATATGGATGTAAACATCTGGCACTCCTTGGTGACCACGCCGCGCACTCCGCGCTCTAGGAGTGTCTCAAACTGCACAGTCCCCGGCGGCAAGTGCTTGATGCGGATCCCTGACTGACGTGTATTCATGTTCGAGAAAGTGCTGACCGGGTCTACGGTGAATTCCACCTAAAATAATAATAATAATAATAATCTTTTTATTTACGACAACAAAGGTCCATGTTTGTTAGTTACTTACAAGAGATGCTTAAAAAACTATGTTAGTCAACAAATATACGTATCTAGTGTTAGTAACAATCGCCTTAAAAACTACGTTAGTATTCTACAACTAATAGCGATCGGGTACGACTTATGAGCCCCCACATGAGCGGGCTGTCAAACCTGTCCGCTATCGCATGCAAGATACTGTTGCGACTACCTCGCACAATACGCAGGAGTGACGCTGATTTTTTTCGCCAGATAGCGTCGAAGCCATCGGTCCGCGCTTCGGCAAACATTGCCGACGCGCTGCAGAAACGAGGTAGTCGCAACAATACTCACTAATGCATGAACACACATACTGCAGAACGCATGCGTAAAACTACGTTAAACAATTATTACTATTACGATAAAAATAGAAGGAAGTAAAGGTTAAGTTTTATTAATTAAAACCAACTATATTCTTATAGGAAAGAACGCCATCTGGTCCTAAGTAAGCAAAGCTTAAAGTAAGAAACAGAGAAATATACATCTGTTTCGTAAATATATATTGACCAAGACAAAGATACTTGCAAGTGTCCACAAATGGAACGGGCTTGACGCGAGAACGACTACTATGAATCTGTCAAGCCAACAAGGCAAGGTAGTCTCACATTTTCTTTTACTTTTCTATTATTTTGTATGCAAGTGGTTGCATATAACAAAGCAAGTTTTACAGTTTAGGGTGCCATGAAGTCCTATCCGGTTTTATTTCATTTAACATCTCTTAATAATAAAAACTTTTTAAATATAACAATGGGGTTAGTCCAGTTTTAAGAGCACATAATCTCTGCATTTTCACATCTTTTTGTACCGAACATAAAAAGATTTAAGTTTCGCGTAGCAAGACATATTTCACAGTCTTAAGGCCGCGTGCGGAGAAAGCGGCCACAAAGTTATTACAATATCGTTCACATACTTTACAAAATTGTCAGTATTCTGGCTACTGTCACTCGAGAGACTCGCATATAATCTCGTCGGATGAGACCTAATGGATGTCACGAGAATTATGTCAATCAATTTAGTTTATATTATTTGATAAACTGGAAATTGTCAATTTGATCGTTATTTCTGCGGTTGCACAAAATAGAACTCTATGGTTCTAAGGGTTCCTTCAACTTAGTCGCAATGTGTCGCGCGATAACAGCGCAATCTCAGCCGAGCGAAATCTAGGGCAGACGAAGACGCAATCAAAAGCTAGTCGTACCTGAGGGTTCATTAACACTACCGATCAGATGAATATGCTCTAAAACTGATGTTGATTGAAGGAGACCAGCAGTAGATCGTAACGGTCGATGTGATATTTTCAAACTTGTAAGATGATTTTCAATATATAAGTCTGGTACATCGACAAGTGCGGATAAAAGATATTATCATCTTCATAATGAAAACGCTATTCGCTTCGCCAAAAGTGCGCTGGCCCTTAAAATCGGACTGCAAATGTCAAGGTTGACGTGCTCTTGACTGTCCCAGACGATCATGCATGAGCGGGTGTCGGCAATGGGAATCGATCCCGAGCGCCGTCTCGTATGAATACTACAAATATAACCCTCCGTTTATTTACCAAGGTATTTATAATTGAATGCATTTATATTTTCTATTTCGGCCGTGACCAGCTGTCATTTTACAATGTTTTATTTTTATAAAAATGGAAGAGACTGCATAGCAACTGGTTGCCATTAAGTATTATATCTTACCACTACTGGTAATCTAGAACCAAGTGCTATCCTACCGTAATCTATTAGCTATTCTTTGTAACGAATAAACCCAAATACCGCTGGACCGATTTGAAAATTTTTTTCACCGTTGGGAAGGTACATTCAAATAATTAAATATATAGGGACAAATCACACAGATTCAGCTAGCCCCAAAGTAAGTTCGAAACTTGTGTTATGGGATACTAACTCAACGATACTATATTTTATAACAACACATAAATAGATAAACATCCAAGACCCGAGGCCAATCAGAAAAAGTACGTTATTCATCATGACCCGACCGGGATTCGAACCCGGGACCTCCTGGGTGGCGGTCCGGCGTGGTAACCATTACGCCACGGAATCACAAAACTATCCGCGGGTAACACCGCGGGCAGCAGCTAGTCTTGTATAAATCGAGTGTGTCCATGTGTACTTACTTCATCCCCCACGCTGAGTTCGTGGCCAAGACGCAACACTTCTGCGAAGTGGAAGAACATAGTCTGATCACGTTCCACGCAGCGTATGAATCCGAAGCCATCCCTCAAAGAAGACACCACACCCTGCTCCCTCCTGCACATCAAATTTTACTAATATTATTCATACATTTTTATACCACTAAGGTGGCAAACAAGCAAACGGCCCGCCTGATAGTAAGCAGTCACCGTAGTCTATGGACGCTTGCAATACCGGGGATATTCGCGCGATGCCGACCCTGTAAAAAGACCTTACTCACCGTACGAACACAACATGCCCGAGACCAATGCTATTTGGCTACGATCTTTTGAAAGAGACGCAGGCGATTTTTGATTTTGAATTAGTTCGTTCAATGCCAAGCAGGATTTCTATTATTGGGCTTGCTACATATTATTAGGTCTAGGAAGCCCACCCGAAACAAATTATCGTTCTTGTTCTTGTTCGGCATCAATCGGCTTGTTTCGATAGAGTATTATGTAGTATTGTAGCTTTTCCCCCCAATATTTATCTATATATATTCGGTTTGGGTTGGCGTCCACAACAGTGAGCAGAAGCGGGCTGAGATGAGATGATAGATGATTCGGTTTTACCTCTCGGCTCTGCCGAATAATATCAACCTTATGTAACAATCCTTGCATGTCTCGGATATCCGCAGGTAACAGCGCGTCAAACTGACACCGCTTTAAACGAAACATAAAACATTAAAGTTTAATAGTTTCTGTTTCGATTGACTATTTTTTGACATTTTTGTCTAACTTTGAAGCTCGGCTTCTATCGACATTTTTGTATAACTTTAAAGCTCGGCTTTTATACAGCAGCTAGTTAGTTTTATTATCTTAAACTATCCTATGTTCACATTTTATTCTAGTACACTTAAAGCCAGTTTCTGAAATCCATCGTAATTTTAATTCCACATTAAAACTCAAGCTATCTCTTCTTTTCTTCTGTAGCTTGACAGTGACAGCCATAGATGTATCATTCTAAATCTTCTAGGATTTAGCTGTCTGAATTGTTCGTGTCGATGTTGTCTACGAATATAACCGATGTCGTCCGACTGACGAACTCCATTGAAAGGAGCTAACGACTGTATTTTGTGACCTATTAAAAAAAACTACCTTACCTTTCTCCGGATACGTTGAAGGACTCGTCAAGTAATGAGATGTTTGTGGCACGTTTGAGCTGATCCCGCCTGTCCGTGGCCACTTGGAACTGCACCCAGTCACCGTGGCGCAGGGTGAACTCGCCTGACTGGTCTTTTTCGCCAAATGGAACCTAATTCACAGAAAATTTTGAAATTTTATGACCATATATCAAACCACAAATCAGGTAATTTCATTTCGTTTAAACATTTTTCCTTTGGCAACCTTCAAACAAACGAAATGTATATAACGCTGATGTCCTAATTGATTAAAGTTGGCTTAATTTTACTGTATGACAAAGTCTGATGGGATTGAGTATTTATGAGTATTCGAAGGGAATGTTGGAATAAAAAGTTATGTAATGTTAAATAGGTACGATACGACTAGAGAAAGTGTCTAGTGAATAAACGATTTGACTTTGGCTTTGCTCATTTTTGTAGGTGCAATAAATGAATAAATAAAAGAAGGCAATTCATAATAGCCTCACCTACATACCTAGAAAACATACAGACCCTAGAAAAACGCAAATAATATAACATGTGACGATACAATCTGTAATATAATAAATCTTTATTTCTCACCAGCTTAGTTCTAGAAGTAAAGAACATTAAATTTGTTGTCTGATGTATACCTAATCTATAAAAAGTAAGAGGAAGGCGCCTGTTGTAGGTTTTTGGAAAATAAAAACCTGTTACAGGTCGCCAGGCCCTCGATCCCTTCTACTTTAGATCAGTATGGGTTGACTTAAGGCGGATGCTCCCGCTCAGCCTGCGAAATTCAATTTTTCTTAGTTTTTTATTAACTTTCAGCTCAATCTTTCATTGTCCATTCAAAAGAATGCGATTCCCGGGTATAAACAAAATATATGTGCTAATAAATAATCATCATATAAATTATAAATAGTAGCGCTTCACTTTGTATGTATGTACACTATAAGAGCAACGTAATCTATAGCAATTTCTGTCATTGTTAATACACCGTCTCTTGCAAGTCGGATAATAAGATAATTCGAGCGTGTTATTCATAAATATATGATAACAGTTATGCATATTTCACGTTGTGTCAGATAATAAATTGTCAGAAAAAGACAGAATATCTAACTGGTATGAGTACAAGTTACCTTACCTATCAGGACAATGTGAAACCTGCCCTTAGAATGTTACGTGTCAAATTAATTCAATGCTCGTTAGACGAAAGATGCAATCAAGTGAGAAAACAACAAAGTGCCGCCAATGTAGGTGGATGGCAACAACAACATATTTCAGAATCAGGTTGCGCTAAATAAATTATAAATGTTTCTCGGCGAAAATGCCGGCGGTGACCCATTTATAAAGATACCACTGCGATCTCAGAATCGCAAATCAAATTTTGTACCACAATTATTGGTATTGCACAACCTGTTGCGGGTTCCTTCTCCACACAATACAAATAAATTTATATGAACATTAGTGCTGCTATTACAACTATTATTATCAATTGTATGTAACCATACTAATATTATAAAGGGGAATGATTTTTATTGTTGTTTGTTACGAATAAATTCAAAATAATAAAAGTATTTAAATTAATATTGTACAACATCCACTTTCTACGCCCATGATTGCCCAGCCTAAACTCTTGCAAGGCAAAAGGATTCACTTGAAATTGCGCGAGTTTCGCTAGAGTTATAGATTTTTCTTCTCATGGTCTAAATCGAAATAATATTCAGACAACCTATATCTCCTGGCGAGTCACCTGAATCCATATCACCGGAATAATACCAGGAATGATGTAATATGTATTTTCCACTCTGAATACGGCGAGCACATGTACTAAACTAGATTATTCTGTAGTGAGAATGGAGCGATCAACACCAATATTTAAATATGTGCATAAAACTCATAATGGTATATTTTAAAAAATCCTGACTGATCGTTTGGACCTTACAGATCCGAAATTTTTAGCATCATTGGGCATACTTAATAATATAGAAATGTAAAACCTTATTTCGACGATACGTAACTCTATTTTGAAACGCGGTCAAAGTTTGTCTCGTTCATCACGCCGGTCTGTCAGAACGAACCCTTAGCGCCATAGGGTTACATTTATTTATTAAACCGTGGTGGGTCCAACAGAAACTCGCGAACCTCTTTACAAAATTTCAGATCTCTCTGTCTATGGGTTCGGGCTGGACTTAAATCTGCCAGTACTTTTCATGTTAAGGCCGCGTTTATACCTGCAAGTTCTCTCAGAAACTTTGCATGATTTTATTTCAAACAGCTAAGAGTCCAAAAAACGGAGAGCCCGTAATCTGCGAGAACTAGCGCTAGATGTTGCAAATTTATTAGACATCTCAACTGTATGGCAAGTACTTGCATGAAATTTATAGCGTAAACCCAACCTAAACCTCGACGCAGACGGGTGTTATAGTTTGACATGGTGTATCTGCCTGTGGTATCGTAACTCCACAAAGGGTTGACCCGATTTTCTTTTAATTAAATAGTGATTTGAAAGAGTGTTCTAATTCAAGAAAATCGTTTTAGATCACCGCTATTATAATGATATAAATCGATTTGCATGGTTGTAAGTAGTTTCTATAAATGAACCGCGTTTACAATTTCCACGAAACCACCATCAGTATAGGATTTAAAATTATTTACTCCAAGTGTTCTAACGGACTGAAAGTTTTTTTTGTTGTTTTTATATTGCAAATAAAGAAATTCTATTCAAATTAAATTACAATAATACAAAAATGTTTCAATTAATTTACTGTCACCTACGTACAATAAAGAGCAAGGGTTGGTTCGGGGCTGATTGGCTCTAGAGGGAGAGCCCGACATAACCCCGCCGTTCCCCAATCGACGGGGCATGCAGTAATGTATTTTCCTGACTTAAAACAAAAAAAAAGGACCGATTGGTGAAAATAACATTAAAATAATATATACCTCAACTTCAGAGTGGTCGGCTGCACGGTATCGGATCCTCCCTGGCAGCGGGTCGTTTTGCGGCACACGAACCATGTTACCACGCTCCAAAGGCTTCAACACCTGCCCACGCATTATCTCAGGGCTAACATCTTCAAAAACCACGGAACCACTGGGAAGTTTTGTTATTCCGCAAGCCACCTCCTTTCCCTGGTCATAAACATTTTACTAAAACTTATTATTAGACAGTGACTCAAAAATAGTAATAATTATAATTTTGTTATAGACTTTTGAAATTTGCAATATCATAATTTATAGAAATTATGGCAGTTGAAAAGTTGCAAGTCTATTTTTCACTTACGTTTCTAGTTTGTATAGTAAATTCCACGTCATCTCCTAATACTAATTCCTCTTTTATCTTAGCTTCTGAATAGTGGAAGAAAATTTCCTTCACTACATCAGCTCTCTCGATAAATCCGAAATTCTCCTTCATAGAGCATACAACACCGTGATACTTTACAGGATGTACAGGATTCTCAAACCGAACATGACAAGCACCCAATGTTCCCCTGAAAGCAATATGTATTACAATATACATTTCAAACACCTAGTAAAAAAAGTAAAACAAAACGATTAAACTTAATCACATCAGTTGATTTTGGAACATGGGCGCAAACCAAACGATATGAGACACAATATCACGGCGACTATCGTGGAAAAAATGCGACCCAATCGCGTCTTTAAGCGAGAAGCACTTACAACTTCTCACTTCTTAGTATTCAGGGCCTAACAAAAGAGATGGTACAATTTCTTTTGTTAGGCCCTGAATATCGTGTAGTGTAATACGCTCTTTATACTGTACATATACTAGTCAAATTTTTAAATCATTTACAAATTATCTATATGATACCGACATCGTTTTTTTTTTCTCCATACGAAAAACAGTATTTGCAGCTTTCAAAAATTTGTGATAAGTCTTCGACTGTCGTCCATAAAAGCAGAGATTGGCGTAGAGTGAATGAAAAAACAAGAGTAGTAGATAGGTCATTTTCAATGTTTATTGCATTCCATTCAGTGAATACATAGGCCTTAAATATATTTTAAGCAAAGCAAATAAGAGATGTATATAACCAATAAATATTGTGACTCTAACAGACATGTTGGAACTATGATATCCGATTTAGAAAACAACTCAAGCCTTCTCCGCTTTGATGGATGCTGGACTTTAATTTGGTTCATACAAATGATAACAGTCTTACCTTTGGTTAGTTGCAATTTGGAAGCTAACAGCATCCCCAGTGTGCAAAGTCACATTACCCTCTACGTCGTCCTTTGTGTATGGTAAAAAGAAGCATTCACCACGATTTTCATAAGAAATTCTTCCAGTATTATCACCTGAACCTTCTCCTTTTACTTCTGTTGTAACAGTTCCCGTAACACGAGCTTCGCTCAACACCTAATTTTAGACATATGTGTTGAGATATGTTTCAAATTATTATTTTTACATAATAAGTAAATAAGTAATAAACTAATAAGAAATTTAACAAAAATAAGACATCATACCACTTCTGGAGCTATCTTAGTTACAGTTGATGCTATTGGTTTCCCAGTGCGACGATCATAAGTCATTTCAAACTCAACAGGGTCTCCAATTTTAAGATGTTCTATATTACCACTGAATTGGCTAAAGTGAAAAAACAAACGAGCTTGCCTCTCACAACACTGTATAAATCCATAGGAATGCTAAAATTATAAACATCAATTTATTCATGTAAACAAGTTTTTATAAAAAAAAAACAATAAATTATAAAATATTCTCTATTACCCCATTTCCATTATAAAAATAAAATGTCAAAAAAACAAAGCACACTATCTCATGTTAAAGATGCTACTACTCAGATATGATTCACGTTAACAAAAAATTCAAGGTGCATTATATTATGGAAACACAGGAAATGCAGGCATCTGTCAGATAAATTGTTGAATAAGCAAAAATATATTATCTGACAGATGATCTAAGTGTAAGTTACTAGTAGCCTGTGAAATTGGTCCTTAGAATATTTTTTTATTTCTTCATAATGAATGTTTTATCGTATTTTTATTTTTAACAACAATTTACGAACCAGTTTCTCACTTTCTACACTTACACGCTACTGTTGTACCCTCATTATTGCTTAATTCAGGTGATGTTGAAAAAAAAGCTTAATAAAGTGGTAATAGAAAAAGCAATTTTTTTATAGGATTAAAATTTATCTTTGCTCATATTTTTGTGATACTCAATCGACTTTATGCCTATATACAAGTGTAATCTGAATGTACCGTTCCTGTTTCATAACAAATGCAACTACATTGCCACTTAGACTGCATTATGTACTGATTCAAATTACTCAATTGATACACATCATTCCAGAGACATACCAGTAATTTTTCAATAATCCCCGTCTCCCTGATAGGCGGATGGTTCACAGAATCATATTGGGATGAGCTGTTGTTGGTGGACCCCGAGGAGTAAACCCCAACAGAATCCCCCATTGGACACGCATCCATGTTATAGCTACCCATTGGGAAGCGATTACCACTACCCTTACTCATGTTATTGTAGTTATCTCTTGGAGAACTCGGGTACTCACTGCTGTATGTACCTTTTGACAAAACATGTTATTATATTAAAGATGGGACAGGCATATGTAACCTAAAAAAAAACAATGTGATTGGTAAGTGAGCAATAAAAAGCTTTGTAATGGAGATACATAATATAACCTATAGGTATCTTATAAGTATTTTTGACAAGTTGGTTTATTTAGTCACATTTAGATTTTATTTAATCTATAAATCACATTTATCATGGCTAAAAGCATGAATGTGTTGTTTGGTCTATAGTAAATAAAACCAAAAATTTGTGTTAGAATAAAAATTTACATAGGCCTATTTCTTGACATACTCCAGGGTCTATGTTACAAAATAATGTACATATTATAGTATGTAAGTAGGTATATTGTGTCTGTAAAAAAAATAACATTTTGCAACAATAAATGAATAAAATATGTGGTCAAAAATTACTTGATAAGAACTGTATTAACAAACTTATTTGCTGCTACACTTAGCTGCTAAGTGTGGGTCTTACCATTACGGTAGGCCTGTTTGGCCTGCATACTGGAGTGCTGCAGATCTAATATTTCTTGCATGGGTTGTGAGTGTGAATCTGGCGGCTGGAACATTTTCCACTGAGGATTGCTGGACATTACTTCTGTGTCGTGTCTTTAATCTTTGTATATAGATAGAAAAATGCTGTATTTACTTTAGCAATATATCACAGAAAACGTGTGGTGTTAAAATTATTTAAATAGTGTTTAGAATTTTTAAAATCAAATCACATTTTTAGTCTTTTGTGTCCACTAGAACACGATCGTATCCATAACGCAAATAGTCACAATTTATTTAATCACCAAAACTATTGTTGAAAAATAAACTATGTTACACTAGATCCTCAGATGTCTTCAATGCTTGCTGAGTCGGAGCTCTAGGGTGAATGAGATTGGTTCGAGGTAGGTACAATAATTTTGTTGGTACCGTCTAGTGTACCTTTTTACCCGATATTCACAAGCTGCAATAGACACTTCAAATTAATACAAAGAATATACGTAAAAATTATAGCAAATCAACTTTGAATATATTCTACAACACCGGATTACAACAAAGCGTCGCGTCAGAATAACGTTCTACATTTTATTATTACTATCTAGGTAGATATCGGCCGCCCTAACACACCGATCAGAGAAATTATAACGCTGAGCAACGGGGCCTTGCTTCACTAACTACATCCATTACGACCAGTCACGTAGCACATACTGTAGTACACATTGATTATAATTTTTTACCGAACCTAATCATCTAGGAAATTGTAAGCAAATGAACATAAAACGATGAAATTATCAATTCTCACCACGGCACAGCATAGCACTGACGACATACCGCCATATTGAATGTCAACATTATCACTTTGATCCAACCTCGATCCAACCACCAGCTATTTCTACTGAACGCATTACCGATTTTTAAGAAAAGGTAGAAAGTTGCAGCAAAGCAAGCAATGGCAACACTAAAAATTCATTCTTCTTTTTATTTTGACCATTTTTGGCAACTCTACTTGCATTCTTCAAAAAAACCTCCAAAGCTTGTAATCCGGTGTTGTGGTATTTTATCACACCGAGCCACACCGAGCACACCCTAGCTTCGACTCATCATGAGGATTTATGTAGCTAGTGTAATGGGTTCAAGTTTTTTCTAGTTTTTCAAGTTCAAGTAACACACGTTCAAGTAATTTGATCAAACTTCATCATGTCATGCCACATAAATACTCTTTTTACACGCTTTTTTTATTGTTTTATTTTATTTTTATTAGCTTCACCTGTACATGTGTCATGCATGGTGTCATGTATGGCGTATCCACACTCCACACGCTCGGCAAACAACGGCGAACAGCGAACACAAACAGCAAACACGAACGTGTGGACAGCTGTTTGTCTGTTTTGTTTGTGTTTGCCAGTGTTCGGCGTCGGTGTCGGTTTTTGTGCACAAATCAAAGGGTGTTCGACGAATATGTTTGCGGTGTATCCACACGCTGGTGAGCAGTAGCAAATACTATAGACGAGTAATACCCACAGCTTCGGAAGAATTCGGGCAAGACGCGACACTAGCGCCCCTACGGCATGAGGGCGGCATGAGGTGAACGATTTCAAAACTTTTGTATGCAAATGCAAGGAGTTATAGCGCCCCTAGCGGCATGAGGTGAACTCACGTGAACTGTGCGTTTTGTATGCAAAATGTTATAGCGCCCCTAGCGGCATGAGGTGAACGGAGGTTGCCAAGTCATTGTATGAGAAACGTCAAGAGCTGTGGGTACTAGGACCAAGTATAAGAATGGACAGATTAAATTTTAGAACGACAATGAAACTGTCTTTGCTCTCTGTCTTGCTTATAGCAACATTCAGTGTGAAAAAAAGAAACAAACATAGACAAACATCACCGTCTAGAACGTCAGCGTGTCAACTTTTGAGACATTTGGTAGCCGCTTGGATATCAAAGCTCGTGTTGGATTTTTTGTGTTTTGAGGTGATAATTGGACTTTTTATAAAGAAAAATTGTGATACGGATTTTCGTTTTGAACCATAGCTTGCGTAGCCATTGGTTGTAAGAGTAGAATGGGTGTTACAACGGAAAGCGATCAAAGGATATCTTTTCATAGGTAAGTTATCGACTACATGATTTATATTTTTTGTGCAGGAAATACATTACATGATCGGTTTTTGTAAAGTTAATTGAACCCTAAAGACGATGCAGACGCATAATTTCAACAAACCCATTACTTTTATACAAAGATTTGATTATAAACATTACGTTTATTGAGCTTTGACAGATGATGTACCTTAAATATTGTAAGTAGAGTTGTCACATTGTATCGATAAAATAATAAATTGTATGCGTTTTTATTAAGGTTTAATTTATTCCTAGTTCTCTTGCCCATTGGGATGAGGGTTAGTTAGATAAGAGTAATCAAAGTAATATAGATCTTGTGTTTTCAGGTTTCCTGACACTAATATAAGAAACAAGTGGATTAAGAACATAAAACGAGATAATTGGACACCTTCGCCATATTCTCGCCTGTGCTCATTACATTTCGATGTATCTTGCTATCGGGCAGGTAATTTAGATGAACACGCTACGGAGTATTATGTGACGTTTAATCATAAACATATTAGAAATCATTTTAATAAACTAGTCTTATTTAGTGGTCAGTAGATGCAGTAAATAACTAAGCATCAAGCACTTAAGTAAATTCCTGTAAGTCTTTGTTTATTGTTTTTTGATCCCTAGTTGATTTTTTTAAAATAAGAATTGTTAAATTGGTGACATTATACGGATTATTTAACAATTCCTATTAGATATTATAATTATTATTACATGTGTGTATAATGATTACAAAATGATCATGATTATGATGTATGATTTTATTTAATTTAAATATTTTGAATAAAAACCTTATAAGTACCTATTTGCTTTATTTATTCTTCACCCGCATTGAGTGTAGGTAATCTTTTTATTTGGCATATTTAAAAAAAAACAAATACCTAAAGTTACTGATAGATGAGTATTTGACATTCCTATCGATAGGTGTCGATAGTGTGTATTTAATTGTTAAAGAATATTTCTGTCAGCAATATTGATTTATAGCTGGACTGGGACTGAATAAAAAACATAGACCAACCCTTTGAGCTGCTTATCTTCCCAGGGTATGTCGTAAAAGCCGACGTGATCATACCCACTCCAACATCGGACTGTCTATGGGGGATAACGATAGGAATGTTCGTCATTGGTAATCTTGGAACGAATATCAGGTTGCTGTGGTTTGACTAAATGACTTATGGTTCTACTCACCCCGATAGGGAAACTAGGGGGTTATGCATCTGTTTCTGTCTTTAATCATTTGTTTTTGTCAAGTGTTCTCAGATCTTAAAATGAACATTAAATATTAAATCGATATTAGTCGATAAAGACACGGCACATCTCTAGTGATCCTATATAAAAAAACAAAAGTTTATATAGCATACTGGCTTCATGAGCACAAAAGACGTTATAGACAATGATATATCTATCTCTTTTTTACTTAAGACGGCACATATTAGTGTGAAAGACAATACCCATGTATTTCTTTCGTCTAAAATACAATCCGTCCATTCTTATACTTGGTCCTAGTGTGGGTATTACTCTGAGGTATTACTCGTCCGTCTATAGTATTTGGCAGTAGTTAGTAGTTTTCAAACGAAAGCTTTGTTTCCTCTTTTTCTGATTATTATTTTTTTAAGGTAGTTGTCAAATTATTGAAATTTCAATAAATAATTATCTAGGTACAATTTTTTATTTATTTAATTTTATATATTAGGGCAATGAGGTTTTATATCAGAGAGAAAAATAAGACATATAGAAAAAGAGAACGCACTCACGGCATTTAAAAAAGTGATCAAAAGTAGAAATTGGTCGTCTGGACGGCCCTTAATAGAGTTGGTATTCGCGTGCCGCACTAAAAACGAATAAAATGGGTTTTCTTGGTAACGTAACGTGGAGTTTTGTACCATAGACAGCGTATCTTTTGACAGATAATTTGAGATGTCATTATACTGACTGTCATCCCGCTGTTTTATATATTCTTCTAAGACAAATAAAAATCACAAATAAATTTAATTAATTAAAATTTATATAATTAAATTAATTTTTTTTAGTAAATAACAAATCACTGGGTTGAAATAAGAAAGATAATTAATATCGAGTATTAACTTTTTCGCTAAACCCATTAATATTTAACAGTTGCTACCACAGATCCTGTGTAGTAAATTTTGCGCAAAAATAATGATTTTTATGTTACAGATTCAATTAACTCAGGCACAGCTGAATATGATAAGGTTGCAAGTTCAAAACAACCCGAGCCAACCCATCATTATCCAGGCACAGCCACAACAGTCGCCGCAAATTATACAGGTAATACATTTTCACGATCTGTGGGGCAATTTACGTAACAAGAACCGATTCTAGTTCGATTCAACGATACTATCCCGTTCAATTCCTATTTTGTATGAGTGAGATAGCGAGTGGCGTTGAATCGAACTAGAATCGGTTCTTGTTACGTCAATTGCCCCACTGTTCAATGGAGAACACAAGTGTTAAAATCTTATGATAAAATTATGCCTAATATCAAAGCCTAGACTAGCTACAGATAGACCTGACCTATAGACCTCTATAATAGCGCGCTGGAGCTGGTGGGCATACTTTGAAGTACGCTTAAAACCTTAAAACTATCAATCTCTGCAGCTGTTCACATTTGCCATCAATAAGCCTTCACATTTCTTAAGTAAAGCTAGTTTTAAGCAAATCTGTTAAGACGTGCTCAAAGCACGCCACCTTCTACCCGCGACACAGGTAGCATGCTCGAAAATCGAACGGCATTCGAATTTCGGGCAGGCTCACAATAAGCATATCACTTGCTACCAAGTAGCATTTGCTCATTGATAGGTTGCTTTCGTGCTATTACAGAGCAGGTCCATCTGTATTTTAAAATTATATTGCCTTTTATTATTAAACACATGCAGTATTACGGAAGTTGAGTCTGAGATGTTTAACCAATATTTCCAGTCGTCACACGCTCTTAGTTTCATCGGCCGCCATATTGATTATATGGCACTGTTTTCAAAACACGTCATTGCGTATTTATAAATAATTTTAATTGAAAGTACTCGCTATAATCTTAATTTTTTTCAGTGCTTTTTAAAGGGAGAAAAAGAAAGAGTTTTCTCTGGTTTGTGTTCTCCATTAGGATTAGGATGTAATTTTGAAAATGATCAATGTTTATTTTTTTCAAATGATCGGACACCATATTACACTGGGCGTCAAAAATAAGTAGTACAGTTTTAAAATTGCAATATCTCCTAAACTGCAGAAGCTAGACCTTTGAAATAAAAAAAAGTTAAAAGACAATTTAATTTCATTTAATAAAAACTTCATGCAAATATCATTTTTTAAAGATTGACTGAAAAAAAACTTAATAAATAAAAACACTATTTTTTTAAACTGTTGGCTTGTACTTTTGTTTTTTATTGTTTTCTTTATTGCTGATAAATCAATTGCAATTCAAAAGCAAATGTGTCTTCAGCGAGTAAACTTTACTAATCATGCCTCTTTCACCAGAAGAATGTGCAAGAATCATAACTTTTCTCGAAGTAGGCATCAGTATGCGTCGTACTGCAAGAACGGTGGGTGTAACTCTAAGAACGATCCAGCAAGTAAAGCGAAGATACGAAGAGACTGGAAACCGTCTAAGGAGACCAAGTAATGGCAGACCCAGGTGCACTAGTACCCGAGAAGACCTCTTAATTGTCTCTACTGTGTTAAGAGATCGTCACCTTAATGCAGTTGAGGTCCAAGGAGCAAGGAGCAAATGGCCCCAAACTTGAGACAGGGCATCGAGTAGTAAGACTACGCTACGCGCGTCAACACGTACAATGGGGCGAAGAAGAATGGACAAGAGTTTTGTTCACAGATGAGTCTCGGTTTTCTTTATTCACTTCCGATGGAAGGCGGAGAGTATACAGGCGACCTGGTGAGCGATACATTCAAGGTTGCATCTCGGAAAGAGTTCAATACGGCGGGGGCTCTGTACACGTATGGGCTGGCATCTCTTCAGAGGGTCGCACAGAGCTAGTGGTCATAGAAAATGGCACTCTGACTGGTGAAAGATATGCATTAGAGATCCTTGACGAGTATGCAGGGCCATATTTAGCAAATATGGGTGATGGAGCTATACTAATGCATGATAACGCCCGGCCACACACCGCTCATCTCGTACAAGAGTACATTCAGGAGGTTGGCATCAGCTTGATGGCTTGGCCATCAAGAAGCCCAGATCTTAACCCGATTGAACACGCCTGGGATGAGCTTGGGAGGCTAGTCAGAAGACGCAGACCACCCCCCGCCACCGTCAGGGCTCTAAAACAGGCCCTGATAGAAGAATGGGTGAATATTCCCCAACACCGCCTCCGAAACTTAGTGTTCAGCATGCCAAACCGGCTCCAAGCTGTCATCAGAGCCCGAGGCGGCAACACAAGTTACTAAAGTGGGAACAAGGCCCAAAACGTAAAAATTAAGTTTTTGATAGTTCCTTCAAAATGGTTAGCTTTTTAGTTTTTTCCTAATTTTCAGTGTAAAACTTTACTAATGCTAAATAAAGTATTATTTTTAGAAAACTTTGTTAAATTTGCTATAAAATGACTTTTATTTCAAAACTCTAACTTCTATAGTTTAAGAGTAATTGCAATTTTAAAACTGTACTACTTATTTTTGACGCCCAGTGTATTATCTTTCACTATGTTACCAACCAGAAATAATAGAAGCAACTCAACTCTATGATGATAACCAACACAATCTTGATGTTCCAGGTGTCGTCCTAAGGCCAGCACCAGCCCGAGCAGCAGGTGTTCCTCGCGCAAGTGAGCCAGGACGAGACGTAGCGCCCCGTCAAAGTGGTGCAAGTGGTGCAAAGGAACGTTTCATAAACGGACTATGATAATCGAAAATCTTGTAAAAACTAGTGTGTTATTTAAGGTCGCCGTATACGTAACGTGTTTTTTCCCGGACGGGACGGGAAGTTTAATATAATTCCATACAAATGTGAATATGCATATGTCGCGGATACACGGACGGGACGGGAACGTGGCCGTGTCGAACAAAAAGTCACGTCCCCGTCCCGTCCGAGGTATTATCCCGTTGCGTATACAGAGACCTTTAATGGTTTAATTAAATAATGATGTTATATTTTAAAAAGTATACATAGGATTCCTGCTGGGGGCAGGGGGGCAAAGCCAAGATAAAAAAAAAACTTTCGGCTTGTTTTTTTTTGTAATACTTACAGCCAGTTGTGCAGACGCGGATTCCTCGTGGACCAACCTAATATGTACAACTACTTGTCATTAGGAATATTTTTTCAAAATTATTGCCGCAAGCAAAACCATGCTACAACTAGCTGTGTTGTGCTGTGCTATTATTTAGGATAGCACAACTAGTTGGTCCACGAGGAAAATATGGTTGCAGAAACGAATTCTAACATTATCTTTGTTTCTTTAGCTTGACAATGGTGCTAATTCTGTTGTTTAACTAGACTAAACTAATTTTGACAGCACTAAAAGTGTTGCTATCTGTTTATTGCACTAAGGTCTATGTTGATAACTAGGTGAATACTAACTGCACAGATAAAGAAAACGAACGTCGTCTCTCAATCATAATTTATTGCCAACTGAATTAAGACTAGCGCTTCACTGCATCTATACATAGGTACATATACTTAGTTACTCAATCGAATGAACATACCGCCCACCAAAGGGCTGCAAAGGCCTTTAACGAAATTAAATATCAAATCAAAATAAATCATGCAAATTTAAATGAATACAAAATTGTACATAGTGAGAACTACAACAAACTGTAAACAATCCAATATCAAAATATTATTTGTATATTGTCCCTGCTAACAATACTTATGAGTGTAATAAGTACACTTAACCATAATACATTTTAGCAAGTTAATCTGCATGCAATAGGTTTAACTTTAACAATTTTAATAATTAAGTTCAAATAATTTAATCTCATCTCATTAATTCATTGTAACTATAAACGACTAAAACAATCCAACAGTTCAGTTAATCTTGTAAATTTCATCATGCAACTAAATAAATTAATAAAATCTATGTAAAATATAATTTAACAATAAATTCATTTTCAATTCATTAATTAGGTTTCAGTATCGACAGGTAAGAGACACAGTTTTGTGACCGTTCTTTTAACAACGTGATCACCGCTTTTTACACTATAGACGCGTGTGATCCCGTCCGGTCCAGGATGCTTTTCCACGACTCGCCCAAGGGCCCATTTCCCCGGCGGTAAGGCATTGGATTTGATCAATACAATTTGCCCATTATTGAATTCTTCTACTCTCTTCAACCATTTAGGTCGTTGTTGAAGACGTGAGAGGTATTCATCTTGCCATCTGGTCCAGAAATTGTTCAACAACTTCTGCGTAGAACGCCATCGTGACAAGTTGCTCATTGTGCTGAATTTCAATGTAGGTGACGGTACTGTTGTGGGAGCCTCGCCGATAAGGAAGTGTCCAGGGGTTATCACTTCAAGACTGTCTGCGTTTGTACTTTCTGCCGGACATAGAGGGCGCGAATTCAGACAGGCTTCGACTTGACATAAAATTGTACACATTTCTTCAAATGTCAGATGAGTGCTAAGCGTACGTTTTAGGTGGTATTTCAATGACTTGACTCCTGCCTCCCATAAGCCACCAAAGTTAGGGCTATATGCTGGCAGAAAATGCCATTGGGTGCCGTCCAGAGCAAGTTTTTCTGCAATCTCTCCTTCAAATTCCAGCTTAGCCTCTGAAAAATCTCGTGACAACTCCTTGTTCGCTCCTATGAAATTTCGTCCTTGGTCACTCCATAGGTTGGTGCATTTTCCTCTTCGCGCGACGAACCTTCGAAATGCGCCTATAAATGCTTCGGAGGTTAGATCTCCAACAAGTTCAGGTGGATTGCCCTTGTGGCCATACAAACAAAAATGGCAATATAGCTCTTGCTGGTTTTAGCCCCACGTCCTTTTGACCTCAGCACTTGATATGGGCCAGCAAAATCAACTCCACTGTTCGAGAAGGGCCTAGCTGGAGTCACTCGTTGCTTAGGTAAGTCTCCCATTAATTGAGTCCTAACTGCAGCATTCTGTCTGGCACATATTAAACATTTATGGACACAAGTCTTTACCACTCGTTTGGCATTTATGAACCAGTATTTGGTTCGCAGGTACGTCAACATTAATTGCATTCCACCGTGCAACGTTCGGACGTGAGCGTCAGATACTATCAGTAGGGTCAAGGAGTTCTTTGCGTTCATTATTATTGGATGCTTTTTATCCACATCTAGGTTAGCGTGACGAATCCTGCCGCCCACCCTGAGGATATTGTTCGCATCCATGAAAGGATTTAATGATTTCAGGTTGCTTCTTCTTTTAACATTCTCTTTGTTCTTTAAGTCTTCAATCTCTTCTTCGAAATCCTTTCGTTGTGCTATTTTAATGCAAACGTGCAGCGAATCATCTAATTCTTGTGTTGTCATAGGAGCATCTAACTTTCCTTTTATGTCTTTTGTTTGGTTTAGGAATCTTTTGCAGTATGTTACAGACTTCAGCAATTCTGTCAAAGTCTCAAAATCTTCAAATTTGGTAAGTATATCTCTTTTTTCATAGTTTTCTTCTATTTTAGTATTAGTCACTACACTCTTTCTAATCTCCAGATCCGTGTTCAAATTACTTAATTTTTTCAAATATATATCTTTCTCTTTCAGCCAACTTGGCCCTTGCCACCACAACTTGTTGTCCTTCAACTCTAAAAGTAGCATGCCCCTGGAAGCCGCATCTGCAGGATTTTCTTCTGAACTGACGTGAAACCATTTTGTTCCAATATTGTCCACAATCGTTATTACCCTGTTCCTCACAAATGTCTGCCATCGAGTTGGATCACCTTCCAACCATGAGAGAACAATTGTTGAATCAGTCCACGCAAATATTTGAGTTTGCGGGATGCGAGTAGCTTCACTGATTTGTTTTAGTAACTGTGACAACAAGACTGCTCCGCACAGTTCCAGGCGTGGCAAAGATACTGGCTTAACCGGTGCAACTCTAGTTTTGGCGGCAATGAGACTCGTCTTAAACTCTCCATCATCACTCCGAACCCTGAGGTAAGCCACCGCACCATATGCTTTATTAGACGCATCGCAGTATCCGTGTACGGTAACTTCCTTCAAATTAGCTTCTGTAGTATACATCCATCTTTCTAACTTCACCGAATGTAAATGTTCATAACTCTCTCTTATATTAATCCATTCTTCTTTTGTTTCAGGATCAAGATCATCATCCCAGCCGACGCCCATCTTCCATAATTTTTGTATCATAATTTTTGCAGGTAGGAGAGCGGGAGCCAGCCAGCCGAGTGGATCGAAGAAACGCTGAATCTCTGCTAGTATTGTCCTCTTAGTCATCTCTTCACCTTGTGGTACTAACCGGGTATGGTACTGAAATTTGTCTTCTCCCATGTTCCAGGAAAGTCCCAGTGCCTTCGTCGTCCCTTCTACCTTGATGTTCACGTTCACCTGCGAGCTACGCTTCGATGGATCAACTTGTTTCAGAAAATCTAGGTTATTGGATGTCCACTTCTGCAAGGTCATTCCTCCTCTTTGTAATATAGCAGCGATATTTTTAGCGGTATCTACAGCTTCAGCAACGGTGTCCTGTCCTGACATCAGGTCATCCATATAAAAATCTTCTAGTATCGTTTTAGCAGCAACAGGGTCATCTTCGCCTTCGTCCTTTGCTATTTGTTGCAACGTTTTTACCGCAAGGTAGGGAGCACAAGCGGTGCCAAACGTCACTCGAAGTAAGCGATATTCTTTTACTGTTCCAGTGCTGTCGCGCCAAAGGATCCGTTGGTAGTCCTTATCCTCTTCTGTAACTAGGATTTGTCGATACATCATTTGAACATCCGCGGTGTAGCAGCATCGTTTCATTCTCCATCTCATAATGATCGACCTCATGTCTTCCTGTATCTGCGGACCCACCATCAACTCGTCGTTCAATGACATTTGATTTGCACCTTTAGATGACGCATCAAAGACTACACGGACCTTAGTCGTTTCTTTATCTTCTCTTACTACCGCATGGTGAGGTAGATACACCGCCGCATTTGTTTTCTCATTGTCAGGCACCTCTTCTAAATGTTTTAATTTTCTATACTTTTCTATCACCTTGCAATATTCTTCTTTCAAAGTATTATTCTTCTCCAACCTTCTTTCTAATTGGTTAAGTCGTTTCATTGCTACTTCTTTAGTGTTTCCTTCCGTTGATTTCGGATTATTGGTCCGAAATGGTAGCTTGACTATGTATCTCCCCTCTTCGTTTCTGGTGTGGCTTTCTTCAAACAACCGTTCACATGCTTCTTCCTCTTTTGTGGGTTTCTTCTTTACATCAGGTTCTATCTCCCAGAAGTTTCGTAGCATGCTGTCAATATCGATATGATGATGTAGAACGATGATGTTTTCAGCCGTAGCCGTGTCTTGTATTGCCCCAAATAGAATCCAACCTAGGGTTGTATTTTGCGCGCATGGAGAACCCGGTGGACCCTTGATTATGTCACTCTTCAAAATTTGGGAAAAAACTTCCACACCCAGGAGCAGATCAATGTTTCCTCTTTCATAAAAGTTCGGATCAGCTAAGGTAAGTCCTCTTAAATGTGCCCAGACACTCGTCGGGGTTGTAATCGTCTTCGTAGGTAAGTGTGTAGTCAGCCGTGTTGACATAATGTACGCGTCAATGTTGAGCTTGAATTCCTCATCGTGTCTTGAAAGTAACTCAAATTGTGTCACGTGACTTACTGTCGTCTTGGTCGAACCAACACCTGTGATGTTTCCCTTAGCCGCTGTCCTCTTGATTTTTAACGTTTGTGCTGCTCTTTCACTAATAAAGTTGGCTTGAGATCCTTGGTCCACTAACGCGCGCAATATTGTTGTATGTCCATTCTCATCTCTTACAGGAACCAGTGCTGTAGCCAGCAAGGCTGTGGACTTCTTGGCCGCAAAATGGGTGACTATTGCGTCGTCAATGATTTCTTCTTCTTCTTCTTCTTTACGTTCGTCTTCTGTTTCTTCGAGTTGACTGTGATGAACTTGTAGTCTACTTGTGTTCTTGTAGTCTCTCTTCTCGTGTAATAAGGAATGGTGTCGCCTCCTACAAATATGACATGAAACTGGCACACGACACCTCCATGCAGAGTGACCGTCCATCAAACAATTAAAACACAAGTTTTTACTTCTTACAAATTCACTCCTCTCCTTAGGCTGTAACTTGCTGAACTCCTTACAGTGACTTAGAGTATGATTTTCTTCACATTTATAACAAGCCTGAACCGGTGATGCTGTTGCGACATGGAATGATTTGCCCTTGTATACTTGAATTTTCTCCCTCGATGTTGATAATGTTGTTGATGTATTATTTGGTCGTGAAGTTAATGTCAATGTACGAAATTTGTCTTCCAAAAATTCTTTCAGTTCACGCCAGGTAGACAACTCTTTAGATTTAAGGCTATTGACATAGTCTTCCCAATTTTTATGGGTCTCCCAATCTAACCTTTCAACTACGTGAAATACTATCATTGGATCACATGAATTTATAAAAACTCCTTCATTTAATAGGCTATTTAAACATTCCTCCGTAGTATCAACTAACATCTTAATGTGAGTAGCTGTTTGACTAGTACACTTTCTTAGAGAAAATAATCGTCCTAATATGGCTTTCACAATTAATCGCTTGTCGCCGTAACGATTTTTTAACTTTTCTAGTGCCTGATCATAATTTTTCTCCGTTACTTGAATATTTTTTAATACAGCAGCAGCCTCACCTGTGACACTCGCCTTCAAATAATGTAACTTTTGCACTTTATTCAGTGACGCATCCTCATGCACAAGTGAAATAAATAAATCATAAAAACTCGTCCAATTATCATAGTTGCCGGCGAACGTCGGAAGTTCTATTCTAGGTAATTTCGCGTTATTCGACACCGAAGATTGTTGTTGTGGTCTGCTTGGTGGCTGCATCGCACGGCATTCCGTTAATTCATCCAACATATCTTTTAAATCCGCCTTCAGACACAAATATATTTCTTCAATTAAGCTATATTCATCTTTACATAAATATGGTATCTCACTGTGTCGTTCCGATGGTATTTCTTTAATAAATGTAGTGTGTGCCTGCACCAAACTATTCCAATATCCATTAATGCATTCTATTTTGCTTTCTAAATAACCTTTTGTTATTCTATGCTTCGGACATTTCTTTATATTCACTTGAGTTCTCTTTAATTGTCTCGCAAAATCTTCTATAATTCGTAATTGTTCCATATTGTAACTCGAAGAATGAATAAAATTGCATTTAACAACTTATTAGCACCTTTGCAATTCTTATCTATGAATTCAATTCAATAGCTCAGGAATGTGGTTCTATTGTTCTCGCGCCGGGCGACGAAACTTGTTTGACCGCACGTATCACTCACGATCCGGCCGAATTGCGACCATATGTTTATTGCACTAAGGTCTATGTTGATAACTAGGTGAATACTAACTGCACAGATAAAGAAAACGAACGTCGTCTCTCAATCATAATTTATTGCCAACTGAATTAAGACTAGCGCTTCACTGCATCTATACATAGGTACATATACTTAGTTACTCAATCGAATGAACACTATCCTTATCACTAATTGTAAACCAAGGATAACTAACACCTTTGGTCCTGTCAAAATTAGTTTAGTTAAATGTACAACAGAATTAGCACCACTGACCGCCATAAAATAATTAACTTTTAAACGTTTTTAAGTACAGACTGTTGCAGTTGTAATGTAACACACAATGAAAGAATTTCCCGTACAAATAATGCTCTGTTCGTACGCGTAGTCCACGATCCGTGCGCACAAGGCGTCCACACTAGGAATTTTGTTACAAAGTCAAAAATATTTTATTCTGTAGCCGCTCACGGGCACTTAGACACGTCATTTATACTAGCTTTTTGCCCGCGACTTCGTCCGCGTGAAGTTCCGCACCCGTTTCCGTGGGAACCACATTGAATTTCGGGAAAAGCTATAGCCTATGTCATCTCCCTGATAATGTAGCTTTCTACGGGTGAAAGAATTTTTGAAATCGGTCCAGTAGTTTCGGAGCCTATCCAATCAAACAAACAATCAAATCTTTCCTCTTTATAATATAAGTATAGACTACCGGACCGCCCCGGCTTCGCGCGGGCTTTGCTAAGCATCCCTATTTTTTTTTAAACCATCAACCAGAGGACCATTTTAGAAAAAAATCGCTTGCACATCTTGTAAGCGGATTTTTGTCAGCTCCGTCCTTTTCTTTGTTACCAAACAGGGTTTTTGTTTATTAGAGCCACATGTGTCCACTAGGATGTTGGATGTTGCAACCAAAAATCATCCTAAAGATGGTCCTGCTATCCTCGAGGCGACTGTACCTTCCTAACGGTGAAAGGATTTCTGAAATCGGTCCAGTGATTTTGAGTTTATTCGTAACAAACAAAAATATAAATCTCTATAAAATATTAGTATAGATTCTGTAATATAAATAAGCTTCTCTATAAACTACCACCATTTCGGAAACAAAGCATAATGATCAACGGTAAAAGAAAAATATATATTAATAAAAACGTTTATTTTCTCTCCACAATCATAGGCTTAGGTGGTAATTTAACAAGACATAATACAGTTATTAGAGGGAGAGACTGGAGCCTGAACTAAGCCGAGGCCTGTATCTCAGGGCAAAAATGGCGAAAGAAAACCGGTTACGGCCTTTTTTATCCATCGTTAGGCGGTAATTTAACAAGACATATATTACAGTTATTAGACAGGGAGAGACTGGAGCCTGAACTAAGCTGAGGCCTGTATCTCAGGGCAAAAATGGCGAAAGAAAACCGGTAACGGCCTTTTTTATCCATCGTTACATTACATGTTAGGTACAACAGTCTGTACGCATAATTTTATAGCGGCTATTTGCCATTTTGCGTGATATTCAATAGTACATAAGCAAAATTCACCTTTTTTTTTTGTGATTGTTTTGTGGCGTGACGAAGTTGTTATTGTAACGATGTTTTAAGTATAGATGTAAATAATTTATTTTATGAATATATTTTTTAAACTGAACTTTTGTTTTTAGAGAAAAACGGAACCCTTATAAGACCACTCTGTTGTCCATCTGTCTGGATCCCTCTTTCCCGTGAGCATAGTATAAGTAAGAACCCTCGGTAGAATGGCCACTCTCCGCCCCGCACCGAATCGCATTACCTTACCCCAGGCGGGTATCGAGGCGGGTGCAGTCGCAAAGGTATGCGCTCAGTGAACGAATGCGTATACGTGTGCGCGTGTACAGACGACATTGGCCTATGTACTAGAAATAGGTAATTATTTCACGCGCGTTGTATGGAGTGTGAATTTAGTTTTTTTTTTTCTTATCAGCATACAAAGAACCCTCCTTTCGGTCCGCGCGGGAAATTCAAATTTTTTGGTGTTTTTTACAAATTGCATCTCAATCATTGATAGAATTTTCATGAAAATTGATTTGACGACAACAAATACAATATATCTATTGAATAATTATCATATAAATTATAAATATTGGCTCTTCTCATTATGAATGTGCATAATGCATGTTTATTGGGAAAAAGATGCATCGTGGACATTCAGGACGAGATTTACCTGTTTAGGAAAACATACCTAATTATCGAACTAACATTTATTCGTACTACGAGTAAATGTTAGTAATTAAATCGCGCGACAAGCTTTTATGTCATATAAATTGTGTAATGACGTTATAAGTTGATAGTTAAAATTTTAAAAGAAAAGTTTATTTTATTCTTTTAAGCGCAATTAAATAAAAGCTTGTTTTTAAATATATTTTTTTACTTTTAATTTATTTTTAACTGAACGGTGGAACGTGATCGTGAATGGTTAATGATATTTTCAACCTATCATCCGCGTTATTGTTTTTAATTTTAACTTTTAACTGAACGGTGGAACGTGCTCGTGAATGGTTGATTTGATTACCTATTCAGTATAGATTCGAATTCGGTCATTTCAGTTACAACGTCACAACATAAGCAAGTGTAATTTTTTTTTGTAGTTTGTGTTTTTGTTAGTTTTAAATTAAAAAGTAAAAGTGATAATTTTGAAAACATTTGCACATAAACTGTGAAGGCAGGTTACGTTACTTAGTGGACGCTGTGGCACTTGGAGTGGCGCAGGAGGCGCGGTGGAGGAAGAAAACCTCGTTAAAAAATTGAAGAAGAGGGGCCGGCGGCTCGCAGAGCCCGGCCAGCGGTCGCACGTTGTTGCGACCGCAGAGATGGAGGGGACCCTTGCCCAGCCGAGACGGCGAGCCGGGGAAGGCCCGTCGTCTTGAGGGGGCAATGGTCCTCGGTGTCGGCAGTGCACCTGGATGCGGTGTGCTGCTGACGGGGCGTTCCGGGGAGAGCGGGTCCGGCCAGTTTAACTTTGGCCGGACGGCCCTGGCGGGGTCGCGGATGTATCACAGTACCCGTGGCCCCGTCACTTAGGGGGCGAGTGGCATCCCGTCGGTTTTTTAGTGGTAAGTCCCACAGTCCCCACCGCATATTCCCCGGGCGGTGGGGCTGCTGCAAAGCATTTTTCTGACGATAATATAAATAAAAAAAAAAGGGTACGTTACTTAAAGTACCTATGAAGGAAAGTTCATTGAATATTTTAGACGTAATTTATAGTTAAATTTAACTCTCAAAATATTTCTGACAAAAATATTAGCGAATAAAAATATCGATACGAAAAAAATATCGACACGCAAAAAATATCAACCAATATTTTCAACCATTAAAATTAACCAATAAAAAAAATTAACAATTAACTTTCAACCAATAAATCAATTCAACCATTAACGCCACCTCTAATCTACTGTCTATTAGTTAATAGTACCTACACAGTTATGTTTAAATGTCTATAGCGGTCCCCCGACGTGATGACCCTTTGGAAGTAGGTATTATGACTAACTACTATTAACTAATATAAATATTATATCATAAAATTAAAAGATCGAATAGGGGGGTACATAATTATTATTTATTTACTTTTTAGAGGTTTTGAGTCGGGGGTTTTATAAATTTTTAATTTAAGTTTTATTTGGCGTTTTTTTAAAGTTTCGTTTCTATTTTATTCTAATCCCTATCCTTTTCATTTGTATTTTAGATATGTATGAGAGGTATTGAGAAATATGTAAAGGGTATTGTGAAATATGTATGAATGGTATTGCGTGAAATATGTATGAATAGTATTGCGAAATATGTATGAGCGGTATTGCGAAATATGTACGAGAGGTATTGCGACATATGTATAAGTAAGAGGTATTGTGAAATATGTAGGTATGAATGGTGTTACGAAATTTGTATGAGAGGTATTGCGACATATGTATGAGAGGTATTGAAAGTACTCGTCAAGACGTATCAAACGAGCCCAAACTCGATGGGGTTATGTCTTTTAATTACTGAGTACCTACCCATGACCATCTTCCAGATCCATCATTAGATCAGCTCCATAACTGTTTTAACAAATGTGTGTGACCAAGAGTAGGTCGAGCCTCGCTCGCTTCGCTCGCTCGGTTTTTGATGGTCACAAGCCAAACCTAACCTAACCCAGCAACGGCGGAATATCATAGATAGTCATCCAGCTTTATCATCAAATCCTGGTTACCATCCTGCAGCAAGTACTCGTCAATACGGATCTAACGAGCCCAAACTCGATGGGGTTATGTTATGTCGTGTAATTACTAAGTTTCTATGGCCACCTTCCAGCTCCATCATGAGACCCTGGTTACTATCTGGCACCCTTTGGTGCCAGATTGCCGTAGGAACTCAGTAATTAAACGACATAACTCCATCGAGTTTGGGCTCGTTTGATCTGTACTTAAGTACTCATCAAGACAGATCAAACGAGCCCAAACTCGATGGAGTTATGTCGTTTAATTACTGAGTTCCTACGGCAACCACCCAGCTCCATCATCAGACCCTGTTTACCTCTAGCACCAAAGTATACAGATACACACGTCAAACTTATAACACCCCTCTTTTTGCGTCGGGGGTTAATAAAAAATATAGTAGGGTGAAAGGCCCAAATGCGAACGAAACATTTTTAAAAAGATGTTTGCTATTTTAATATTTTCAAGTGAAATAACTGTAGTTAACTGTACCTAGAAAAAAATAGTTATCTTTTGTTCACATTAATAATAAAAATCGCTAGTGAAACCCGCGCAACTTCGTTTATGTGTATTTATTCATGCACAGCAGCGCCATCTATATCAGACTTGATGAAATCCTACGGGAATCGCGTATTTTTCGCGATAAAAATAAAGTACCCTATGTGTTAATCCAAGGTATCAGCTACCTACATACCAAATATAAATATTGGCCCAGCCATTTGAGTGTGGAGAAGTAACAAACATACACATAACTATAGCCTTTCATAATAAGGGGCACTGAAAGATTTTTACAGGGTCGGCAACGCGCGAGTGGTACCCCCGGTATTGCAAGCGTGCATAGGCTGCGGTGAACGCTTATCATCAGGCGGGCCGTAAGCTTGTTTGCCACCTTAGTGATATAAAAAAAAATTATCTGCTTAACCTCGTTAAGTTACTGCTGATTAGTGCTGATGGCACTGGGATCCTAATACGGCTTTCGGTTTATCGTTGTTTCCTGCGGACAATAAGTCGATCGTCGCGATTCCCGCTGTTCCCGTACGTTCCCGCCGTGCTACCGCGAAGGGTCGATTCTCCGCTCCGGCGTCGAGACTCCCCTTCCCGGACCCGCCCCCGGGTGCTACCTCTGTTCAGCCGAGTTTGGACATCGCCGCGAATCCGCTGTCTCAAGTTGGTTGACGTCGTGCGTGGTCCCAACTTTCGAGGCTCGCGAGACGTGCGTGCTCCAGGCGCTTCCCGTCGCGACTGCACCCTCCGCCGTTGAGTCCCGCTCCGGTGTCGAGGTTCCCGCCGCGACAACTACGCCACCTACATACAACTCAGTCGAGTGTCTGAGTCGACGCCAGCGCCACTGGTGGCAATTAGGCGACAACTTAGTCGGTGTACGTAGGTAAGTCATTCTTGCTACTCTGTTATTGTTTTTGTTTATTTTCCCCGTTGTATTATTTCTTTTAGTCCGTCCATATGTAAGTCTATTATTTTATTTGTGTATTTGGAACGAGTTTCATAAGAAACATCGTTCCGAATAATGACGAGCCGAGGCAGGGGCACGGGTGCCCACCGAGGTGGTAGGGGAGGGAAAATCCCTATCCCTACAACCACGGTGCGAGGCGCTCCAAGCCGCCCGTCCCAACCTAACGTCCCCCCAAGCGGTGAGCCCCGCCAGGTGGCCTCCCGCGACTTAATGGGGGAGAAGTCACGCGCCGCAATAGGCTATTTGACACTATTAAAAATATGCTACGAAATGTGGTCATCCTATTAGGTAATAACATAAAAAAACATATTTATCTCTGTTATATCCAAAAATATTTATAGATTTTTCAAAATAAACAAAATAAATTCAAATTATTTTTTAAATTTCTTCAGCCACAAGTACGCTTGTGATTGGCTAGGCCTCGCGTGACGTCACACGCAAGTCAACAGTATTCATTGTTACGACATTTTGTGATTTTATCATTTTATCTATTACTATTCGAATCAAATATTACTGGCATACTTACATCAAAGGATCTTCACACATAAAAACATTTGTATGAGATAAAATGCTGTTTGGGTCTCTTCGAGCTAACACAGAAACAAACAGTTTTTGTGGAGTTTTTATAGAAGTATTTGTACATTGTGGCACAATTACACCATTTATAAACCATTTTTTCCAGTAAAATAACAGAAAAAATATTCTAAACACGCTGAATGTACACTTTGGTACAAGTTTACTTGCCTGTGACGTCACGGCGTCCGCCATTACAGAAAAAGCGTTTTTAGCGCGAATATTGTAATTTAAATTTTAAACCGATATTTTACGGAAAATACTGCAAATTTCGCAGAAATATACATGTGGTGTATTAATCATATACCAACGAATAATTTAAAACAGTTTTTCAAAATCAGTCAAATAGCCTATTAAGATCCTATCGGACGTGACTTTCTCGATGCCGCACCCCGGTCTCAGGGAGACTGTACCTGAGAGTACAACACTCCAGGAAACCGGAGCGGCATACTTAGCCCAAGCCGCGCGCCGCCGCACTCCGCCCTCCTTTGAGGAGGACGATACGCAGGACGAGAAGCGGCAGTGCGTAGAGGAGTCGCCCGAGAATGATTCAACGGGCTCCCCCGTTGATAACTACCCACCGGTCGACAAATCGACCCCCACGCAGGCCGCATTGGCCTTCCCGATAAGGGCAGGCAGGCCACTGCGTACGCCGCCTAGGTCGCCGTCGCCTGAACAAGGTGCGGCGCCGCAGCTGGCTGACGAGTTTGAGGACGACGAGATTTGCGACTCCACGGAGTATGCGGAGCTCGCCGACCTAGAGAGGTCGGCATCACCGCACGGTGCGCCGGCGACACTTGTGCCGCCGAAGCCGGCACCGTCGCCTACGCCAGTCCCCTCGCCGCCGCCGATGGCGACGTCGCCCGCGGCAACCGGCGTTAATGCCACGGCCAGTGCGCCAACAGCGGAGGAGGCGCCCGCTAAGGGCTACCCCCCAATCGTCGTGGAGGTGTTTCCCAACTGGGCGAAACACTTCGAAATACTGCACGCCCAGTTGGGACACCCTCCCAACGCCCGCCCATTCGGGACTGGCATTCGTTTTTTGCCCAAAAATGCGGATGAATACCGCACGATACAAAGGTACCTCTGCGGCCTGACAGAGGCAGAACCAACCTTAAGTTGGTACTGTTACTCGGCCGCAGAGGACCTACCCACGAAAGTCGCGCTGCGCGGACTCCCCTCGGGAACAAACCCCGAGGATATCAAGGCGAACCTCACCAAACTGGGATTCAAACCCAATTTGGTGAGGCCAATTAAGCCGACAAAAGGGAGGCCCGGCTGAATTTTTCATATACAGCTGGACCACCTATCGACGGCAGAGCTCCAGCGCCTTTACCAGGTGCGGGTTCTGTTGTCGATGCCCGGCGTCACAATAGAGGCGTGGAGCAAGGACAAACGCTTGGCGCAATGTTTCCGTTGCCAAGCGTTCGGCCACGCCTCTACTAATTGCTTTCGGCCGCCTAAGTGTGTCCGCTGCGGAGGCGGCCACTTAACGGCCGAATGTATACGGCCGAAGGACGGTCCTCCCTCCTGCGCGAACTGCGGTGAGGCGCACACAGCGAATGACAAGCGGTGTGCAGCCTTCCGCAAAGAGGCGAGGAGGCGAGGTATCGCCCTTCAGCCACCGGCCCCGCAGGGCAACCTGCAGAACGTAGCCGCAGGCCACCAACAGCCACCCTTAACAGCCGAGCAGGTCAAGGACCTAGCCGAAGGGTGGCAAATTGCCGGACGAGGCAACAAGCCAAGCGCCGCGACACAAAAGCCGACAACTTTAGCGCCGCCGGCCAACCTGCCTGCAGCGCCGCGCGCGCCTCAGGAGGCGGGCAATAAAAAAAAAGAAATCGTAGGAGGAAGAAGGCAGCGGCGGCGCCTTCGGCCCCGGTCCCTGCGCCCTGCGCGCCAGCCCCCCTTGCCCAAAAGGCACTAAGGGAGGCGGTCGACAGGCCGCAACAAACCGTAAACAAATCAGCTGTCGAGACGGCGGCGCCGGGGCCTAAGCCTCAGCTGCTGACTCAGCAGCAGGTAACAATACAACCGCAGCCTCAGCTGCCCCAAACTGCGGCACCACTGTCGACCAGGAGCCCCCTAGTAACGGATTTACAGGGGGCCCTGATGGAAATCCTCACCGCGTATCTAAGCGGTGGGGACTTGTGGGCCGCAGTATTCAAGGCCCTAGGGTCACTAAAACAATATGTCTAGTGACTTTAGGGCCATCTACTGGAACCCCGGAGGGTTATTAGCTCATACAGCCGACCTCCGCCTACTCCTCCAGCAGTACTACCCGCACGTGGTACTGCTGGGAGAGACAAAACTTGCGCCTCATTTTGACTTCCGCGTCCCGGGCTACCACGTGTATCGCAACGACAAAGTCGCGCCGTCCGGCGTGCCCTATAGAGGCACGGCGGTACTGGTGCGGCGCGATTGCATACACGTGGAGCTTGACCGCCCGCCCCTGGACACACTAGTCGCGAACGGGGTGTGTCTAAGAGTGGGCGGCGACGAGACGCGGATATATGCGGCTTACTATCCGCCAGCAAGCAACACGGCCCATGTTAGGAGCACACTGCCCCGAGACGTCCGCCTTATCCTAGACGGCAGCGGTCCGGCGTTGGTGATGGGTGACCTCAACTCTAAACATAGAGACTGGGGCTCCCACACCAACAATGCTGCCGGCCGCACACTCCAACAAGCCGCGGGACGAGGCGGGTATACAGTAGTCGGGCCGAGTGCGCCCACTCATGTACCCGCCAATCCCAACCACAGGGCGGACGTACTCGACATTGTGCTCTGCCAAAATCTCCGCTCTACAATACAAGTGGAATTAGAAGTGCTGTATGACATTGAGTCTCAGCACTTGCCTATAATGGCAACGCTTGATTCCTCGGCCAGCTGTACTCTTCCGAGACAGCCCAGGCAACGTATAGACTGGGACGCCTTTCAGAGAGCGCTCTTAAACTTCAGTCTCGGTGAGGGACTGACAAACCCGCGGGAGGTGGAGGCCGCCGCCGCACTCTTTACTCTTAAAGTACAAGACGCGGCGAAGGCCGCTACCGTGCCTATAGCGGGGAGGTCAGCCAATCGCCGAGATAATCTTCCGGCAAGATTAAGAGCGCTCCTATGTAAGAAGCGCGTCCTACGTCGTGCCTGGGCCGAGACACGCTGCCCGAGGATCAAGCGAAGACTCAATGCCGTCAGCACCCAACTGTCTGATGGGGTGAGAGAGTGGAGAGGGGCTAACTGGGACCGCGTCATTGACGACGCGGCCGCGGAGCCCGCTGCACTCTACCGCCTCAACAGACAGTTGTTAAGAAAGCCACTTCCACAATGCCCGCTCTACGATAGAGCGGGCAATCGCCAATACGGCGCCGCGGAGAGAGCGGAGATTTTGGCAGAGCACCTAGAGGGGCAGTTCATGCCGAATCCCGTAGCATCAACGAGCGCGCCGGCTATCCGCGAACAACACCAACAGGTGATAAACCGCGTAGAGCAATTTCTCGCCGACAACCCGCCGATCCCGTCCGAAGTCGCTTTTGTCTCTCCTGCAGAAATGCGGAAGGCAATAGCGGCTATGCCTAGGCGAAAAGCCGCAAGCACCGACGGGATAACGGCGGAGATGCTGAAGCAACTACCCAAGAGAGCCGTGGTCCAAATGGCGCGGCTCTCCAATGGCATACTACGCACTGGCCATTTCCCGGATATCTGGAAGTCCGGGAAAATCATTGTCCTTCCCAAACCAGGGAAGGCAGCGCCTGACAGTCAATGTGGGTAAGACTGTCGCGCTATGCGTCGGACCAAAACGGAATGCACCGCCGCGGTTGATGCTACGGGATGAGGCAATTGCGTGGGAGCACACGGCGAAATATCTCGGGGTGACTTTAGACAAAACGCTTAGCATGAGGGCCCATGCAGACTCAGTCATAAAAAAGACAAAGTTTGCAAGGGCCCTCCTAAGGCCAGTTACAAACTCAAAATTGCCACTGGGGACGAAAGTGGGTTTATATAAAACCTACATTCGTCCGCAGTTTACATATGCAGCCCCCGCATGGTTCGCCCTGTGCTCCCACGCAACTAGGAAACGATTGCAGGCCCAACAAAACCTCGTGCTCCGAGGTATAGGTAGGCGCGGGCCGTTATGTCAGAAATGACGTAATAGCCCGCAACCTAAAAATGGAGTCGGTGGAGGAGTTTGTAGTGAGATGTGCGCGGAAAATGTATGACCGCGCCGATCACTCCAAATTCCTCCACCTCAGGGGAATAGCCCCGCTCCACGCGAGACCCCCGGACGGCCGGAAGAGTCGTCGCGCTCCGCGAGAGATTTTACCTCCCGCGGAGAACGTATAATCCTGCCAAAAAGGCATAAGTTGGGCCTGCAATCGTCTCCAATAAGTGTTAAATGTAATTCTGTGTCCGTCTTTTTCCTGTTTATTAATGTGCTGTCCTCATTTGTATGTCTCCTTATTGTTTGTAGTGTCCATCAGAAAAAAAAATATGGCGCTGGATGTCGGGGCCAGTACAACATTACTGGTAGCGACATCTAGCGTCATATCCGTAAAACTTTTATTAAGTTGGTGCGTGGCAGCACAAAGCATGTCCTCAGGCAGCATTGCGCGGTGTCTGAGGACATGCTATTCGTTAGATTAAATAGCCAAAAGCCGACAGATGGCGCGCTATTCAATAGAATAGTGTACCCATCTGTCGTGCTCAAAATTAAATTCTTCTAAATTCTTTCATGTTTGTTTTGTCCTTTCACTTATTGTTAGATGCAGGCTTAGCCATCCCGAATCCCCCCGTTCCCAAAAAAAAAAAAGAAAGTTATTTAAAAAAAAAAAAAAAATAACTGTACAGCCCAAAAAAAAAAGAAAACTTATATATATACATAGAAAAAAAATCATAAAAATAAAAATAAAAACAATAAAAAATAAAAAAATACAAAAACAGGGCTGTACATAATTTCCCCCTACCCATATTTCTCCCCCCCTTGGGAACTGGATTAGGAAGGCATATGTTGCCCTCCTAAACCGGTTATCAAGGGGGAAAAACGCTCGGATCGACGCTTCCTAGTGACTGACCCAACAGTAGAAACATATATATTTATATTTTTTTTATTTTTTTATTATTTATATATAGTGCAGGTTGAGGGCCGCGAGAGGCGCCCGCAGCGGCCCGCCTGTGGGCACGCTGCGGACGCAGTTCGCGGAGCTCAGCCGATGCAACTTTTTTCTTTATAATAAATATTTATTTATTCTTATATATTTATTTAGTTTTTAAAAAATTAGAGGCACGGGCAGTCACGGGGAAGCTAGTCGATCCAACCTTCGTCTAAATGTTACGTGTCTTGTGCCGTTTGGAGGAGGACAATGGAGAACATTGTCTTCACCCGAGCGGAAGTAAATTCCTAGTTTAATGGTGTTGTCCCAAATGATGCCTCCAGACGGAAAAACTAATTACCCGGGGATCGTCATCCCCGGAGTTGAATCCCGGGCAAGGAGCATTGCTCGAGGCCCGCACGCGCCGTAGGGCGCAAGAAAACCAGCCAGCCAATACGGCTTTCACCCTATTTATTTAACAAAAAAACTCAAATATTACATGATTAACAAAAAAACTCAAATATTATATGACAATCAACAGCAAATTGGTCGTTTGTTCACACATGGAGACGCGAGACGACACTCGTGTGACAACAGAAATCTTCTCATATTTACTTGATTGTGGAACTGCATTTGAACCTAGAAAATAAAAAAAAACACCTATACTCAACGCCAAAGTTTCTGGCTCACAATTTATAGAACAATTAAAAGTCGATTGTAGTATGCACTGATTAATAACTATGAGTTTCGAACTTCGTTTTATGACTGCGCTAGCCAGCCGTGTTGGCGACGTATAGTGCCGAGTCGAAGCGTCAATCAGAAACGTAACATTGCAAATACACACTCGAGACTGTTGAGATAATAAATGAATATTCTAGGACGAATCACACAACGCCATCTAGTCCCAAACTAAACATCTAAGCTTGTACTATGGGTACTAGATTGCTGATGTATATAATATAAATACTTTTTTTTGTTAATAAATACATATTATACATAGAAAACATAATACATACGCTAGTCTATTTTAATATTATATAGATGAAAGATTTGATTGTTTGTTTGCATTGAATAGACTCCGAAACTAAGAGATTTGTAAAATTCTTTCAGCGGCAATGCGAAGCGGACCAATTACAGAGCTCGAAATCTCCACTCCGCGTAATGTCGAGTATTGTGATTGGTCTGCTCCGCCCAGCTCCGCGTCAATGAATCTAGAATACAATATATATTTTTTAAATTAGGGATCATTACTAAAACCCAGACAGGACTAATGGCTAGCATCATACTAATATTATAAATGAGAAAGTGAGTTTGTTGTTTGTTTGTTATTCCTTCTTGACTAATCAGCCGATCATTATGAAAATTTGTATACATATTGTCAGGGGTACAGAGCCCAACATAGGCTACTTTTAATATGTCATTCCAATGGGAAAATATTTTTTCTACTATAGATGGCGCTGCAGTTGCGATGTCGGTCAACAGATGGCGCCACAAGTTGCGCTATGGGTTGTTTTGTTGTCAAACGAGATCTATGTCATAAAATTAACCGCGAGCGAAGCCGCGGGGAAAAGCTAGTATTATATTTTTAAAAAACCTTACCTAATTATACTTTTTAACCATAAAATCAGTGACAGCTTGCAAATCCTCCCTCAACAGGACGACCATAGCTCGCTTCTGCGAGAAGTCCTCTTTGATCAGTTCTATGGACATTCTTTTTAGTTGTTCCGTGAATGTGCTGTCCATTTCTTGGGACCTATATACAGTATAGTGTTAGGGCAATTGCCCACGACTACTTTATGTCAACGCTTCAAAAAGTAGTCGTGGGCTAACGACCTAACAGTCGAACTAGGAACAGCGTCTAGAAAAATTGTAATTACATAGTACAACTAGTAAAATAATCGCAACTTCGTTTGCGTATATCTCGCTATCCCGTGGGATTTTTGAAAAATACTTTCTTAGTGCACCCCTAGACGTCGTAAGGAACTTACATTCCGAATTTGGACTCTCTAGACCCAGCGGTTTGGGCTGTGCGTTGATACCTATATAGTTAAATCAGTCAGGACTTTGAATTTTATATATCCTATACTAATATTATAAAGACGAAAGTCATATGTTTGTTACTTCTTCACGCCTAAATAGCTGGGCTAATTTTTATGGTATTTGGTATGTAGGTAGCTGATACCTTGGATTAACACATAGGGTACTTTTTATCCCGAAAAGTACGCGATTCCCGTAGGATTTTGTCAAGTCTGATATAGATGGCGCTGCTGTGCAATGTGCAATAAAAGCAAACGAAGTTGCGCGGGTTGCCCTGGTACTTGGATATGAATTCTATTGATAAATACATTTTCAAATAAATCCCTTCACGCAATATTAAGAAATCTTTAATCATTTTTACGATATTTACCCGTGTAAAGCGCGTATTATACTACACGATATTCAGGACCTAACAAAAGAGATGGTGCAATACTAAGAAGTGATAAGTTGTAAGTGCTTCTCGCTTATTCGTATTGCACCATCTCTTTTGTTAGACCCTGAATATCGTGTAGTGTAATACGCGCTTTAACTCTCTCCTATGTTGACTGTACATCACAGATAGATCTCACAAATACTTACACCTTCTCTATGCCCGCAAACTTGTCTTCTATCAGCCTGTTCACCTCTGCAGCTATCTCGCTCTTGGCCTGCTTGTACATTTCCTGTTTCTGAGTGTTAAGTTCGCTTAGATGTTTCTGGGTCTCCACAAATAAGTGAATGAATCTGTAATTTGGTAAATTACTACATCACAATTCTTTTAGATACACAATAATGGCATATTTGAAAAAGAAACGAATGAAAAAGAACTGGGCCCCTACCTTAAAACAAAACAATAACGACTGAGTAAGGGAGACAGCGCAATATATAATGTAAGGCGACGACGTCTCGTTTACACAATCGTTTAAGGATAGTTCTAAAAGGTCCTGGGGGCTGATTCTCGTAACAAAAACCATTCTATTTCGATTCAAACACACTCGCTGTCCCGTTCAATTCCTAATTTGTATGAGAGAGACGGCGTTTGAGTTTGAATCGAAATAGCATCGGGCTTTGTTAAATAAGGTCTGGTACGACCCCTGGGCTATTGCGGGAGCGAAAAGCTCTCACCATATAGAATTTACAGTGTCCGATTAGGGGCGCCATCTATGTATCCTTACGCGTAAAAGCAACGGCATACGATTTACGTAGTAACTATTTTAGTAGTCTGTGGTACGGTGAAGGCGCGGCGAAGGCGACCAAGCGGCATACGGCATGCCTATGTCGCGTCTGCGCCGCGTCGCTTCAGTATAATGAGCAGTTTTCTTTTAGGTCTTTTATAGCTTTCCTAAACACTCGATAGATGGCGCAGCCGGCACTTTAGGTAATAGAAGAGAGGCTGCAGTGAGTGGGTGGAGTGACCTTTCTGCTACAAAGTCGTCATTTATTTTAATATTAAAAAAAAGTTTTTGCCATAAATAAAACAAAAAATTATCATTTTCCCTACAAACGCAAATCGAGGCATCTACGGTGCAGAAAACGTGCGTCGTCTGCGCGTTTTAAATACGCCGTGTGCTAGCGCTCTAAGGCCTAATATTTATACAAATACGCAGAGCATCAATTAAAATATCGTCGAACATTACTTGTTGCTGGTATTCTGATGGATCTCCACGAGAGTAGTGTCCAGTTTCTCCATGACATTTTCAATCGTATCCGTGTATGATTGACTGATACTTTCCGCTGAAAATTTATAATAATAATGACAAATTGTATGCACAGCGTCACGTTCTAAAATAAGCCAGAAGACTAACACAAATGACACAAGATTTCTAGTGAAATTAATTGATAATTGAACTATTTTCTCAAATCTTACTGTGTGTAGCCACAGACATTTTTTATACTGTGGTACAGCCGTACGGCTTTTCTATTTCACGAAGAGCATTTGGCCATGAATGCTGTAACATTATATGCACATTATTGTAGTGTGCGTAAAATCGGAAACGCTCGTAAAATCGCTCACGCACACATCACTACATAGTATAAAACAAAGTCGCTTTCTCTGTCCCTATGTCCCTTTGTATGCTTAAATCTTTAACCCGTCCTTTGTCGGCGGCTCTAAATTCGTGATTCGCGCTCCGTCCCCATACATTGCACTTTTCTCCGATTTTCCGCAGAAAAATAAAATTTGTACTCAAACTTTATAATTATATTTGATGAATTGTATACGTAAAAAAAGGTTAAGAAACGCGCAAGAAGATGAAAGTAAATTAATTTACTAATAAATACCTGATTGATCCTTTTAGACTCGAAACTTATAATAGATGAGAGTTTATTGGCGCCTTTCGCAACTTTCACTTTCACTTGTACGACATTCACTCACACTTCACATAAATCTTTTACCAATAACATAAAGTCCAATAAATTACACGACTAAAGAGTATAAACACAATACTCCAGCACAAAGAATCACATATCAAATTGTTTATTTATTCTGATGAAGCATTTGACACTCCGAAAAACACTCGCCGTCGGCCATTATTATACTGCCCGTTGGCCGTTACGAAACCGACCAGAGAGAAAAATAATGAAACCGACTGGCGCGTGGCGTGGGTCGCGTGGCGTGGCTGACGTCACGTACACAAGTAGAGATAGTAACAAAAGTTTAAAACTGAATATTATTTACATTTCTTTTACTAAATTGTTTGAAATAATGTAATTATAATATATAGATAATTATAAATAATGTTTAGTTTTACTGTAGGTATGTATGTATGTATATTCAAATATATTATTATTTTATTTTTTCCCTCTTTCTTGTTTATATGTAGGTACTTATTTATTTTATTACCTGCCTACTTCTACCACTAATTCCTTTCTCTCAGGTTGCCTGGAAGAAATTTCTATGCGATACGGCCGCCTATTGTAATGTTACTTGATTTCTTTGTTATTGTTATAGTGCAATAAAGAGTTAGTAAGTTTTAGCAGGTACTAAATGTTAATTTGCCGAGTCTAACCGGTTACGGCCTATTTTGACATTTAGCAATTTTTCTTTTACTAATTAGTAAAGTTACAATGTAAAGTATAAGTATAAGTACATTAAAATTTATAAAAAGAATACGCGGAATATTATACACAATGGTGTGAAATGAACAATTCTTAAATCTACAATAAAATTAAAAAGTCAGTACTGATAAGAGAGAACAGACCAGTCCCCCCAGGCAGCACCCGTTCACGAGTTGACGTAAGAGTTTGCCATCGTTGTGCTCAACCATATTAGAGAGAACTCAGCGACCCGACTCCCGACGCCACCACCAGTTTGGACAATCGAGTTACCTCACCCCAGGAGGAGGTCTCAGTCGCAGTGCGGTGGATATACTAAATGTATGTATCGCTAAATCAGCGCTGTCATCTCGTTCTCGGTGACGTTCGTTGACGGTGACGGTGGACAAATGGCCTAAAGGTGCGTACAGACTATATGACATAACATGTTATACAACATTGCTTTATAACATGTTTCAGATAATGTGAACACTGAATGTTATAAAACATGTTATAATAAATTTTTATAACTAGTTATTGATATGTGCAACAATGTTATATGTATAACTAACTACTCGGTCGCGCGCGGCGGGTGGGGTAGTGGCAGTGTTATATAACATTGTTATATTCCATTGTTATTATAATGTGTACAGTATTGTTTTATGTTGCAATGTTGAATAACAAGGTTACATAATGTGGACGTGTTATAAAACACAAGTTATATAATATGTTACATAGTCTGTACGCACCTTAACATGCAAAACATTCTAAAAATGCAGTACTACATACACCACGCTTTGTGTATTTAGCTTATTTTGCGAAAACAAGGGATCTTAAGGTTATAAAGAAAACAAATCAAATCAAATCAAAAATACTTTATTCTGTAGGCCCTCGCGGGCACTTAGACACAACTTTTACAACATATTGTCTTTCAGTGATAAATATATAATAAATAAGCTACTCTATAAACTACCACCATTTCGGAAACAAAGCAAAATGACCACTGGGGGAAAGAAATGGCGAAAGAAACCCAGTTACGGCCTTTTTTGTAATTTTTATTATTACAGTGTTTAATACATACAACTGGTAGGTATTCAAAAGAATACAAAATCAATAATAACATACAAACACAAAAATAAAAGAAAATCATATACACGTTCTTCAGCAGCGTTATGACGGACGATACTAGTTCCTGTGAACAAAAATGTAATATTTAGTTTTTGGTTCATTATTGTTAATAATGCACATGTGCATAGGACATACTGAAAGAGAAAAAAAGCGAAACTATACTGGTCGCCAACGCGGCTGGCTCGCGGAGTCATAAAACGAAGTTCAGAACTCAGTGCATAACGACAATCGATTTTCAAGATATCATGACTTTTATTGTTCCTAAGTTTCTATTCAGTTAATAGGTCCAATTGATTAATTAGTATTTTTTATATTGTAAATAGATATAGTAAAAATCTATAACAATCAATTTGTTTAGGTTCAAAGATCTTTATTTTATAACAATAACCATCAATTTCTGTCCAAATTCTATTCAATTTTAATTAGCCAAATATGAATTAGTCTCAAGGGCCGTAGCAGGCAGGTATATTTCTGTTGTTTTAAACAGTAAGTTTTCTTTTTGTGCAATATTCCTATTGCCTAGAAACGATAATTGAAAATTTACTTACTGGATGGACTGCTCCAACGTTTTTAAGGGAAGTTGACGATGCACAGTACCACCGGGAGTTCGAAATATTGGGACCTCTAGCGTGGGATCCACATGTAGAAAACCACGTGGGGTTCCTTCCACGGCCATCGCTTGATCAATGCTGTAAAACAATTAATTATAATTAATTACGGAGTACGATACTTAACTGAAATGTATTTGCATGTAGATTGGGATAGGCACATTAGAAAAAAATATAATAATAAAAACAATATAAGTACAAATAAGTGAGTAATAAAATAAACTTGATCTGAGAATATAATATTGTACACGATAAACATCTAACACCGTGAGTGATACCCCCGGTATTGTAAGCGTCTATAGGCTACGGTGACGGCTCACCATCAAATCGGCGCGGCCGTATGCTTGTTTGCCACCTTTGGTATAAAATAAAATAAAATAAAAAACTTTTTTTCTCAGGAATTAAAAGTTGGTGAATACTATAAATATTTTTTAAAACCATTTGACTAAATAAAATCATAACTCATAGTCACATCAAAATACGCGATACCTATATAAACATTACATTTTTATATGTTACATACATAAATATTTATTTATTCATTTGAACAAAGTGAACCTTGATACCCATACTAAAAACAAAAAATAATAACCCAAAGTATCCTCCAAAATAACTTTCATCGAAAATAATTTTAATCAGATTTTATTGCTAACTGTACCTCGATACGAACTCTGACCGTTCAAGGACAACGCAACGGAACAAAACAAAATATCGGTCGGAATATGGCCAGAATCAAATTAGAACTAAATTACTTCGATTTCATTGTAATTATATCAAAATGAACAACAAACATAGATTTCTGAGTAAATTTGTTACGAAGTTATCTTGTTTGTTTTTAAAATCGCAAAAGAAAAACATGACGACTTGGCGCGTGAAAGTTAAGTCGATTTTAATGACATAAATTTTACATTTAGGCTAGAATGAATACAATAAACAAATAGGTTATTCAATTAGCTTTATTTTGACATATAATACATGAAACAAGCACTTACCTTACAAAAGCTTTGGACATATTTCCAATGCACTGTACACAGTATTCACGATACTCAACACAGCAATGGCGGCAATGTTCGGGCGTGTCGTATCACTCGCGAATTTGTTGTCGTTTACAAAATATTTCTTTATTTTCATTGGCTTAAAAAATACAAATCGATAGACCGAGAGTTCCTGTTGGTAGTTGTATCATTTTTAAATGCACCAACCAAATTAAAGTGAAAGAAAAAAATGGCATAGAGAACGGAATGCGTTAGTGCCTCGGTCAGGGAATAGCTAGGCTACTCTTGACACCAATACGCAGCGATCGGTATTGACAATTTGTCATTTCGTACTCTTCAGTTGCTATACTAGCGCCAATTGATATGAAATTGCGTGGTCATTATATGAACTAAATGGCATCTAGCTAGACAACATCGACGTTCATAATCGGTACCCTCGACACTATTTTGACAGCTAATTATTGGTTTGATATTGGCCAATAGCGGAGATTTTTCCAATAGCTAAATAGTATAACTTTTTAAGTGAAGCTTCAAGACAATTCTTCATAATTATCGAAAACTATTATTGATAATAGTGTGCCTAGCACTCCCAACCTATTGTTTTATGCTCACAATACCGTAGAGCGCACCATAGGTGTATAAAAAATAGAAAATGAAGATGGGACAGCTTTAAGTGAAACTCTGAGGAAAGCGAACGGAAGGAGCCATGGCTAACTAATGAAGAAGCAAACAGCGACTTCTTTATACTGAATTTAGCAGTGAGACGGCGGCGTGACGCTGTACAAAACCAGCGCCCTAATATTTCTTATATGGTGATAAGTGCTAAATGTGAAATGTTGTTGCATTAAATTGTTACCTATCTATCGAATGAGTAAACATGATAAAATGCAGTTGTTAATAAATGTACAGGTAGATAATATTATTGTGTGTAGGAAGGAATGTTTTATAAATAGGGAAACAAGGAATTTATTGTTAAGTCAAGACAAGTCAAAGCGGTTTTTACAGAAAATAGATTACAAAAGGTCATAAAATATTACAATTGTTTCACTACCTACCTATTTTATTTAAAAAAAAATTATGCAAACTTGTGATTATAAAACTCCTGAAGACTATAGAAATATTGGCAGATCAACCATATCTAAGTTACTTTTTCATTAAGTATAAATTCAAGTATATTGATTAGTTTTGTTTTTGTAGAAGTGATAGGATATAATTAGCTACTGATACATCATTAGGTATTCCTCTTGTTTTACAATGTCATAAAAATGGTGTGAAATAAATGTTATTGAATAAAACCATATTTTTCTCTACCAGTCCATCATCATCCCATTTTGCTGCATTATCATCCAAATAAAGCGGCAAAAATTATAAATGTCTGTGGTGAGTTTACATTACATTTAAATGAAAGTGATGTTTACTGAGATTGACATGAATAATGTTTCTACTGCTGAAGCCCAACAGGCCCTTACCGCTGGCTCGTCAGTTGCTGAGATAAGGAGGCATTTAAAAAAGGTCCCTTTTAGTTATAACTATGGTAGCCCACACCACAGGTAAATATTGAGCGGGCCTGAGTAAGAATGTAAATTAAAAAAAACTAATACATTTTTTTATTGATTTTTTTTATATTTTTAAAATACTTATTTTAATTATCAAATCACAGTCAAAAGTTCAAATTAAAAATAAATAGTTTTATATAAAAAAAAATGTATTTAATCATTGCTGACGATATCCATATAAATAACAATAATTGTTTCGGCAAATTACAGTCAAGTTTACATTACAATAACTTTATTACAATTATTATTTTCTAATCATTGCTCACGGTAACTGTGTAAATAACAGTAAATGTTATTGCATAATTTATCAATCTAATTTACAGTTGAAAACAATAAATTAAATTCCTTTTTAATAACAATATTATTAGTTTCTGATTCTGATCTAATAGTTTATATAGATCCAGCACTGACAAATGCATCTTCTCATCATAACTCGCACCAGGTTTCCTTATGGAAGCTGCATAAGGGGCACACACAATGGCTGCTTCTTTTGTACCCAGTAGTCCCAGTACTTACTGAAAAATAACAAGAAATTAATCATTACAAACAACAGTCAGACGCAGCAGAGGACTTTGTTTTATAATTTGTAAGGATGGCTACTTACATGTACATAGATAATTGTATTAAAAGTGATAGTAAGTAATTAACAAAATCAAATCTTCTACGGGTCGAATTGAGAACCTCCTCCTTTTTTGAAGTCGGTTGAAAACTGGTGCGAGTTATGATGAGAAGATGCATTTGTCAGTGCTGGATCTATATAAACTATTAGATCAGAATCAGAAACTAATAATATTGTTATTAAAAAGGAATTTAATATTGTTTTCAACTGTAAATTAGATTGATAAATTATGCAATAACATTTACTGTTATTTACACAGTTACCGTAAGCAATGATTACAAAAAAATAATTGTAATAAAGTTATTGTAATGTAAACTTGACTGTAATTTGCCGAGACAATTATTGTTATTTATATGGATATCGTCAGCAATGATTAAATACATTTTTTTTATATAAAACTATTTATTTTTAATTTGAACTTTTGACTGTGATTTGATAATTAAAATAAGTATTTTAAAAATATAAAAAAAATCAATAAAAAAATGTATTAGTTTTTTTTAATTTACATTCTTACTCAGGCCCGCTCAATATTTACCTGTGGTGTGGGCTACCATAGTTATAACTAAAAGGGACCTTTTTTAAATGCCTCCTTATCTCAGCAACTGACGAGCCAGCGGTAAGGGCCTGTTGAGCTTCAGCAGTAGAAACATTATTCATGTCAATCTCAGTAAACATCACTTTCATTTAAATGTAATGTAAACTCACCACAGACATTTATAATTTTTGCCGCTTTATTTGGATGATAATGCAGCAAAATGGGATGATGATGGACTGGTAGAGAAAAATATGGTTTTATTCAATAACATTTATTTCACACCATTTTTGACATTGTAAAACAAGAGGAATACCTAATGATGTATCAGTAGCTAATTATATCATATCACTTCTACAAAAACAAAACTAATCAATATACTTGAATTTATACTTAATGAAAAAGTAACTTAGATATGGTTGATCTGCCAATATTTCTATAGTCTTCAGGAGTTTTATAATCACAAGTTTGCATAATTTTTTTTTAAATAAAATAGGTAGGTAGTGAAACAATTGTAATATTTTATGACCTTTTGTAATCTATTTTCTGTAAAAACCGCTTTGACTTGTCTTGACTTAACAATAAATTCCTTGTTTCCCTATTTATAAAACATTCCTTCCTACACACAATAATATTATCTACCTGTACATTTATTAACAACTGCATTTTATCATGTTTACTCATTCGATAGATAGGTAACAATTTAATGCAACAACATTTCACATTTAGCACTTATCACCATATAAGAAATATTAGGGCGCTGGTTTTGTACAGCGTCACGCCGTCTCACTGCTAAATTCAGTATAAAGAAGTCGCTGTTTGCTTCTTCATTAGTTAGCCATGGCTCCTTCCGTTCGCTTTCCTCAGAGTTTCACTTAAAGCTGTCCCATCTTCATTTTCTATTTTTTATACACCTATGGTGCGCTCTACGGTATTGTGAGCTTAAAACAATAGGTTGGGAGTGCTAGGCACACTATTATCTATAATAGTTTTCGATAATTATGAAGAATTGTCTTGAAGCTTCACTTAAAAAGTTACTATTTAGCTATTGGAAAAATCTCCGCTATTGGCCAATATCAAACCAATAATTAGCTGTCAAAATAGTGTCGAGGGTACCGAATTACCGATTATTGTACGTCGATGTTGTCTAGCTAGATGCCATTTAGTTCATATAATGACCACGCAATTTCATATCAATAGGCGCTAGTATAACAACTGAAGAGTACGAAATGACAAATTGTCAATACCGATCACTGCGTATTGGTGTCAAGAGTAGCCTAGCCGACACTGACAATAAAAAATCTTCATAAATACTTCTTCAATTTTTTGTTTTGGCAACTACCATACTTAAATCTTCCGAGGAAAATGAAATAAAACATGTTTAAAATATTAAGAAAATTATTTTTTTGTGTATTTTTGAGTTTTATCTTCTAAGGAATTAATAAATTAATGAATTAGCGTAGTTTTTATCGTAGTTTTTATATATATTAACATAATCGATGGGGCGTAAACTAGCATAGACACGTGGCCATCACTATTTGGGAGCTAACTTCAAGGTGGACTTTGCCAATCCTTAGGCGATACTAATTTCCATCCAACATCTATCCAATGTGTTTCAAGGGTACGAAATAAAAATTGATATTAGCGATCATTGGAACGGTATTGAAATGGGTTTAAAATCGCTATTAACTCCAGGGTAGGGCCCTAGGACGTTACGGTCGATTTTACGTTATTACCTCAGTTAGGGCACAGGACGCAGCACGGGTTAAAATTACGCAACGGATTTTGATGCGGTTTTTAAAATAGATAGAGTGATTCAAGAGGAAGGTTTTTATGTATAGTACATTCCAAAATTCCCACGGGAAAGCGGGATACACGCAAACGAAGTTGCGCGGGTTTCGCTAGTAAACAATAAATATAATAAATAAATAAATTTATAGGGACAATTCATACAGATTGAGCTAGCCCCAAAGTAAGTTCGAAACTTGTGTTAAGGGATACTAACTCAACGATATTATATTTTATAACAAATACATATATAGATAAACATCCAAGACCCGAGGCCAATCAGAAAAAGTTCGTTCTTCATCATGACCCGACCGGGGATCGAACCCGGGACCTCCTGGGTAGCGGTCTGGCGTGGTAACCATTACGCCACGGAGGTCGTCAATATGCATTATGCATGCATAAACAATGTGCATTTGAACGTTACAACATTAATAGCCAAATTATCTTTGTGAAATAGAACATCTGTAGCCTAATATTGTGTGTTTTTGTCGCAATGTTACATAAATCATTTACAACTCACCTCGAGTTGTAAATGATTCATGTCTTTCTATAGTGATTTTTAATGGAAATCAGATATTGTTTGAAGATTTTTTGCCAAGTATAATGGAATGGATTATAGCTATCATCATCATCATATCAACCCATAATCACCCCACTGCTGGGATACGGGTCTCCCTTCAATCGAAGGGGACTAGAGCGTACTCTGCCACGCTGCTCCAATGCGGATTGGCAGCGGCCGCTGTTTTCGAGCCGCCCGAAGGCCTTGGCTTAACTGTCATCTACCGATAACAGCCGGGACCGACGGCTTAACATGCCTTCCGAAGCACGGAGAAGCTCGAGATAACGAAATCCATCCAAACACTGACTAGGGTCAACGTCGCTTGACTTGCGTGTTCATATTAGAGTGTGACACATAGCGACGCCATCGAGCTCCTCAATATAATATAGATAAGGTATAGGTAATCTCTATTAAAATGTTATGTGTACTTACTTGCGCTAAAGGGTGCATTCCTCCTAAACCATTCATTTACGCTGGAAATAATAGGTCCGCTTTCAGATAACACCTCTTCAACCTTTCTCTTTTTACCGTATTCACTTGCAGGAGTATCTGAAGCTCTTTTAAAAGTTTTATCTGTTCTTTTAGTAGATTCATCAAGAGTCTTTCCCTGTTTCATATTTTTTGCACTTTTTGTACTTTTAACAACTGTCTCCTGCATATAATTTTCTTCCTCTCCTTCCTTTTCACTTTCAATATCAAAATGACACAAATTTGTTTTTTCGTTTAACAAATTTTGAGTTAAATTAAAATCTACGATATCACCATTCCTTTTCTTAAATTTAATTATAGTTTGTGACGATATAGAGTCGTTAAGTTCTTCAGCACCCGTTTCTTCAACAATTAAACCCGGTAGAGGACTAAGTGTTCTATCATTATCTTTCAATTTGTTTGGCATTTTTTCTTTCTTTATGGTAGTTTTAATTTTTTTCTTACTCGAATTTACTGTACGTTGTTCTTCATTATCTGTAATTATTTCCATCTCTGGAGCAACATTTAGAATTAACTCAGGTTGTTTGAGTAAAACATCAGACTTTTCTATAACTAATGAAGAATTATGTTCATCTATCTTAGTAGCATCTCTCATTTTTTCACAAATCACACACATCAAATTATATCGTTTACGTTGTGTTCTTTTGTGCGTTATAGGTTTAACTGGTTTCTTATTTTCAGAATAATTTACTTTATTCGTCACTCTTCCGCGTCTAGTAGTAGTATATTCAGCGGATTTATTAGTAGTAGATAGAGTGAGAGAGTAGAGTATCATAGTCATAAAATCACCATTAGGCAATGTTGTTGTACTCATACGTTTCGACACTTCATTTTTTTTATTTTTAAAATCCTCATCCTCACTACTATCTGTGAAATAAAAATAAGCAAACTCTTTAGATTTTTTATCAGCGAATCTAATGCTTTCATTATGCTCCACGTTTTCTTTCAAGTCATCGAAAATGTCATTCCATTTTGACGTTCTCGGCGATGATGGCGTGAATTTAGCTTTAGACTTGCCTTTTCTTACACGAGGCTGACGTATTTTATTACGTTCTTTCTCTATATCTTTATAGCATGCAGCTTCAAATTTTAATGTCTTAATTTTACTTTCAGTTCTGCTTTTTGCATCTTCATCTGAGGTGTAAACATCTATTTTGTCTAAATCGTCCTGTTCTTTAGGCGAATATAATTTACGTTTTCTTCGTGCTAATGGTGTATCTAAATTAGGCGAAATGTTCATAGGGCTATTTACTTTACTGTTTGATGGGGTAACTTTTGTATCTCTAGTACTTTCAATTTGAGCTGCCGTAGCCTCTTCTACCGTATCTTTTATTTGTTTATCGGTACACTCAAGTTGAACTATAGTAGAAACTATTTGAATTTCTTCTCTTTGTGGTTCAATATCTACTTTTTGCGAACTATTTTTATTTTGTACATCTAGTTCTAAGTCAGAATGTATAGATTTACTTTCAAATATTTCTGGTTCGCCAGAGTCTTTAGATTCTGGTATCGGTGACATTATTTTTGCAACATCTAATTTTTTATCAGCGAATCTAATGCTTTCATTATGCTCCACGTTTTCTTTCAAGTCATCGAAAATGTCATTCCATTTTGACGTTCTCGGCGATGATGGCGTGAATTTAGCTTTAGACTTGCCTTTTCTTACACGAGGCTGACGTATTTTATTACGTTCTTTCTCTATATCTTTATAGCATGTAGCTTCAAATTTTAATGTCTTAATTTTACTTTCAGTTCTGCTTTTTGCATCTTCATCTGAGGTGTAAACATCTATTTTGTCTAAATCGTCCTGTTCTTTAGGCGAATATAATTTACGTTTTCTTCGTGCTAATGGTGTATCTAAATTAGGCGAAATGTTCATAGGGCTATTTACTTTACTGTTTGATGGGGTAACTTTTGTATCTCTAGTACTTTCAATTTGAGCTGCCGTAGCCTCTTCTACCGTATCTTTTATTTGTTTATCGGTACACTCAAGTTGAACTATAGTAGAAACTATTTGAATTTCGTCTCTTTGTGGTTCAATATCTACTTTTTGCGAACTATTTTTATTTTGTACATCTAGTTCTAAGTCAGAATGTATAGATTTACTTTCAAATATTTCTGGTTCGCCAGAGTCTTTAGATTCTGGTATCGGTGACATTATTTTTGCAACATCTAATTTCTTTTTTAATGTTTTAGTTTTTTTGTCTTTTTTAGCATTGAATTTCAATTTGATTTTGATTTTCGGTTGAGTTTTAGATTTCTTTGTAGGTTTTTCACCTTCATTACTAATTTTAAATTTCTTTGTAGAGAGTTTCTCTTCTTTTTGGTCATTAGGCTCAACTAGTTTATTAACAATCGGAGATTGAATTAGATCCATATTAGCTTCATCTATTAAATTAACTTCTTTCTCAAAAATATCAGTACATTTATCAAAATCTTCACATACTTTATCAACTATATCATTCAAACAATCTATTATAACATTATGTCCTAATAAGTCAATATTTAAATAGTTTTCATTAGTGATTAGACAATTTTCACAAGAACTTTCCGAACTGGTTTCGTTTATTTTTCTAGCTAATACAGGACTTACAATGACTCTACCATTGTCATCTACAGTCATATGCTGTGAAAAGAATTTTTCTATTTCGTCTTCCTCATTTATACTTTCATTTATTCTCTCATGTAGCTGAAATGAGAAAATTTCTATACAAATCTCGTCTATGCAAATATAAGCAATTGTATCTTCGATCACATAATATACAATAGATATAATAAATACTTTTTATTTTGTAAATAAATACATAGAAAACATTGAAATCAAGTCAAATAATATTGTAATACTTCCAAAATATTATGCTGAGAGGTGACTATTTTGACTTAGGTAAAAATTATATCGAATTAATGTTTGTTAAAAAGAAATAAATCATTTAACAGATTAACCAATTCTGTTAATAAAGCAGCATGATCTTGGTAAAAAAAAATATATTTAATTTTAAGTTATAATAATAAGTTAAACAATTTTTCTTTCCACCACTTGATCACAAAGTCTCTCATACACTCACAATCAATATTAATAAAATTGATAATAATATAAACATTTTTTTTTATTAAGGTACCTATGTAGTTTTTTTTTAAATGTTACCAGTGCTAAAGACGTCGTAGATGCCGTCGAAGGAGACTTGAAACATGGAGCTCTGGACCTCACCATAGAACCTAAACAAATAAAATCCTTTGACGACCACGTCGGACCGCCACCCAGGAAGTCCCGGGTTCGGATCCCGGTCGGGTCATAATGAAAAACGATCTTTTCTGATTGGCCTGAGTCTTGATTGGATGTTTATCTATATATGTATTTGTTATAAAATATAGTATCGTTGGTTTGGGCTTCGTTTGGGCTGTGCGTTGATATATAGTTAAGTCAGTCAGGACTTTGCATTTTATATATATAAGGTCGGGGAAAAAGTTTCTTCGTATTTTATATACAAATTCAAGACATTTTTTTTTAAGTTTGTTTGATTTAGTTATAATATTTAAGTGCCATTTTGTTCGATGACTTGTTGCCATCTCGTAGGTAGTGACATAATCCCGTTACTGTAAAAATCTTGGGATTTTTGATTAAAAAAATGCGACAAGTAGTTTTGACAGTCTTCTCTTGATGTTAACGTAATACTACCCAAAGAGTTCTGAGTAGACCGAAACCGGTAGAAATCGGAGGGTGCAAGGTCAGGACTATATGATGGATGCATTAACAGTTCCCAAGCAAGCTCTCTCAATTTTTGCTGAGTGGCCAAAGATGTGTGTGGTCTAGCGTTGTCATGATGAAAGATCACTCCTTTTCTGTTGATTAATTCCGGCCGTTTTTCTCAATTTCTTGCTTGAGTTTCATTAATTGTTGGCAGTAAAGATCCGAATCGACGGTTTTGCTCGGCGGTAAAAGCTCATAATGAACGACGCCCTTCCAATCCCACCATACACACAGCATCACTTTATTTCATGTCAAGCCGGGTTTCGCTACAGTCTGTGGAGCTGGACTACCCTTTGATCATGATCTTTTCCGCACGTTCTTGTCGTAGGTGATCCATTTTTCATCACCAGTGATCAATCTTTTTAGAAACGGTTCGGTTTCATAACGTTTCAATAGATAATCGCAAATTAGTACACGAGTCATCAGGTTTCTTTCAGTGAGCTCGTGTGACACCCAAATATCGAGTTTTTTTTGTGTAGCCAGACTTTTTAAATAGGTCAAAACTGTTTTATGGTCAATCCTCAGTTCCTGGGCTATGTCGTGACTACTGATATGCCGGTTTTGGTAAATTTTTTCAAATATTGCATCGACTTTATCCGTGTGAGGACGACCAGCGTGCTGCGTCTTTGACATCAAAATTCCCGGACTGAAAATGCTTGAACCAACTTTGTGCTACTCTTACTGACGCTGTATTAGGTCCATCTACGTCACAAACTTTTTTCGCTTCTTGAGTCGCATTTTTCCCTTTTTTGTATTAACACTTCCAAATGTATCGAATTTCTTCGTTAGATTCACTCATTTTGGCGGGCAGAAAAACAAATGAAAGATGGCGGAAATGTGTTTATTACGTTTAATTTGTCTTGTTCTTAGTGTCCTATAGCTAATTATATTAAAATCAGCCAGATACAAACAGCACAACCAACGATATTTTTGTTTCATTTCGTACATACAAAATACGAAAAGACTTTATCCCCGACCTATTATATTGTATACTTACCAGAATGTTTTCTTCGTGAGACCTGCACTGGATGTGATAACCTTGTGTCTTCCTCCTACAAAAACACGGAAATTAACACAATATCTATACTTAGACTTAATGTTACTGTAACAAACTTATTATATACATTTCGACAACAAGTTTAAATTAATAAACTATAAATGACAATGTTTATTTCAGAATATAGACCTTCACAGGCAATTTTTATTTCAGAAATTTGGCTTTAGGCACTGTTGTCATTCACAACTTGTTTAATACATATTTATAAATATTTTTTTTCTTTGGCATTAACAAATTTTGTAATAGCTACATCTTTTCCTACATTATTCGTTTGTCAAATATATTATATTCACAGAAGATTATGAAATTATAATTACATTAATAAACAATAAAAAAACTTTGCTTGACAAAGATATTAAACACAAAATACAAATATAGACTAAAGAGTTAATTTATTCAACTACCCTCAAAATGTTGACGTTTTATTTTCAATGGATAAATATGTATTTTTTTTATCATAAATTTTTAGCATAAAAAAATAACAGAAAGTAGTGACAAAGATACTGTTTTGTACGTAGATATCATCAGGACTTCCTCAGCTATCACAATCTGCTGGTTGACTGCAGAAGCCAACGGGTAATAGACAATACTACCACTTTGACTGTCTCTGCTATCGGGTATCAGGATTCAGAGGGTATTGATTCGGTGAAGGCTGTAGCTGGTGAAACAGAATTCCACGACATATTGCGCGAGTTTCCGGAAATAACGAGACCTGCAGGTATTCTGTCTCCTCCAAAGCACAATACACTTCACCACATTCGGACAACGCCAGGCCCACCGGTTTCTTGCAAGCCTCGACGGCTTGATCCGACTCGTCGAAAGTGGCCAAAAAGGAGTTTGAAGACCTGATTGCCAGTGGTGTCGCAAGGCCCTCTGAAAGTCCGTGGTCGTCAGCCTTGCATCTAGTAAAGAAGACGGATAATGGATGGAGACCCTGTGGTGATTACAGGGCACTTAATTCACGAACAGTTCCTGACCGCTATCCTGTGCGCCACATACACGATTTCTCGCACCAGCTTTCAGGATGCACGATTTACTCCACCATTGATCTGGTTAAAGCCTACCACCAGATTGCTTTGAACCCAGATGACATTCCTAAGACCGCCATCACAACACCATTTGGACTTTTCGAGTTTCCGTATATGAGCTTCGGTCTCAGGAATGCAGCGCAGACCTTCCAGCGCTTTATTGACGAAGTCCTCCTGGGATTAGACTTTTGTTATGGATACATCGACGATATCCTTGTTTTCTCATCGTCTGTGGAAGAGCACAGGATACATCTCCGGCACCTGTTTGAACGCCTCAAACAATATGGAATAGTCTTAAACACAAGTAAGTGTAAACTAGGAAGAGCAGAAGTAACATTTTTAGGCTACCAGGTTTCAGCAACTGGTACAAAACCTTTAGATACCAAGGTAAAGGCAATCCGAGAGTATGCTCAACCGAAGACCGTCAAGGAATTAAGACGTTTTTTAGGCATGCTCAATTTTTACCGTCGCTTCATTCCTAATGCTGCCTCGCTTCAATCCCCTTTGCACGCTGCTTTATCTGGACCTAAGGTTAAAGGTGCTCATCCCGTAGACATGACCCCTGAGATGCTTCAAGCTTTTACTGACTGCAAAACTGCCTTATCCCCATGCAACCCTTCTTGCACATCCTGATCCTTGCGTTGAACTAGCCATTGTGACTGATGCTTCCGATTGTGCAATTGGTGCTGTTTTACAGCAACGCAAAGACTCTGACTGGCAACCTTTAGCTTTTTATTCGCACAAATTGAATTCTGCTCAAGCCAAATACAGCCCATATGACCGCGAGCTACTAGCTGTTTATGAAGCGATCAGATACTTCCGTCACATGGTCGAAGCCAGACCTTTTGCAATTTTTACTGACCACAAACCGCTAACATTTGCTTTTGCGACAAATAGAGACAAATGTTCACCTAGACAGTTTCGCTACTTAGACTTCATTGCTCAATTTTCGACGGACTTGAGGTACATTCCAGGGAAGCAAAACGTTGTTGCTGATGCATTATCTCGCATCGAAGAGATCACTTCAGCCATCGACTACGCCATCCTCGCTAAATCACAAGAGCACGACGCAGAACTGAACGACCTTCTCCTCCGTGGTTCCTCACTGCAACTCAAGAAGATGAGAATAGCGAACTACGACTTACCTGTATATTGCGACGTCTCAGTTCAACCACCTCGTCCATATGTCACTCCAGCTCTGCGAAGACAAGTCTATGATATGCTGCATAACTTACATCATCTTGGAAGTTCCGCTACAGTGCGGCTGGTCACACAACGTTTTCTCTGGCCAGGGATTCGCAAGGATTGTAGAGAGTGGGCTTGGCAATGCTTAAATTGCCAGAAATCTAAAATTACCCGTCATACCGTTTCTCCCCTCTCCTCATTCCCATTCCCTTCCTCGAGATTCTCCCATATCCACCTCGATCTCGTAGGACCCCTTAATCCTTCTTCTGATTACAGGTATTGCCTTACGGTCATCGACCGTTTCACTCGGTGGCCTGAGGCTATTCCTCTCAAGGACATCACGGCGGAGGCCTGCGCTTCTGCCCTGGTTTCTGGCTGGATTGCCAGATTCGGCTGTCCTATCCGGGTGACTACAGACCGTGGTCGTCAATTCGAGAGCCAGCTCTTCAAGGCCCTCACTGCGCTGATCGGTGCGCGCCACTTCCGCACCACCGCATATCATCCTGCTGCCAATGGACTCGTCGAGCGCATGCACCGCCAACTCAAGGCGGCTATCATGTGCCATGCTACACCTTCGTGGACCGAGGTACTTCCATTCGTGCTGCTAGGCATGCGATGCGTAGCGCCTGGAAGGACGATCTGCGTTCATCTGCTGCTGAACTCGTGTACGGTGAGCCTCTTCGTTTACCTGGACAATTCTTATGTCCCAACGACGACTTTTCTGCCGCCGACATCTCCGAGTACGCAACGCGCCTGCGAAGCTACATGTCCAAACTAACGCCGAGACCAACTTCGTGGCACAGCAATTCACCATTCTACCTGCCGCGTGACTTGCATACTTCTTCTCACGTTTTTCTTCGTCAAGATCACGTGCGCCGTCCGCTCGAAGCACCTTATCTACCTAAAGTACTGGAGAGAAAGCCTAAGTACTTCATACTAGATGTCAGATTAAACTGAATCAGCGTGACGGTCGACAGACTGAAACCAGCATACATCACGAAAATACCAGATGTACCTTCACGCGAAGATGCTCCAACTACCACTCCTGCAGCTGTTAACGTTCCAGCAACCAATACCACTCCTGCAACCACTACCTTTCCTGCTACTAGTGAACCAGAGAAGCGGACGCGAAGTGGTAGAAGGGTCAGAGTACCATATCGACCGTAGTAACGGTCTGAGCGGGGGAGTACTGTGGCGTCGACCGACTCGCCACTTGGACAATACTCTTTGCTGGCTGGATTGTGGAGCCACAACTCGACGCGTAACTTGTTTGTCGCTGTCCGCACGGCCGGATAGCGTGGTCTCGCTCTGTGTGTCGGGAGTCGAAATACAGCGATGGTTCGCGCACCTCACGGCGCGCGCCGATTTACGAATTCTCTTCCTCGACTGACTTCGCTAGGCGAGCTTACTGAATTTCTGAATAATGTTTTTATATTTGCTTGGCTGATTAATCTTTGTAACAATTCAAGTTGTAAATATATAATCATTCAGTGTCATCGTGTTGTGCTTTCATTCCCTTCTGAGTTACAAACATATTACATTCTACGGACAGGCTTTTCTATTAGGAGCTTGCTTATAAACTACTAATTGGTAGGGTGTTAGCGCTACCGGCACCCTGCCACACTATATCTAGACGAGTAATACCAAATACTATAGAAGACTAATACCCACAGCTCTTGACGTTTCTCATACAATGACTTGGCAACCTCCGTTCACCTCATGCCGCTAGGGGCGCTATAACATTTTGCATACAAAAGTTTTGAAATCGTTCACCTCATGCCGCCCTCATGCCGTAGGGGCGCTAGTGTTGCGTCTTGCCCGAATTCTTCCGAAGCTGTGCGTATTACTCGTCTATAGTATTTGGTGTCTGTCTGCCATGTCACCAGGAAGGAGGGTACAATGTTGTGGAGAACTGGCGCCTTAACTAGTTTTCCGAAGAAACTGTATTACAGGTCGCCAGCCCTCCACCCCGTGGCCGGCACTAGGAACATTTTTATTTTTTAATATTATATAAAAGAAGTGGATATAATTATAAAACACTTAACAAAAACACAAAGATGAGTTGAGCAGTTAGTTTTGCTTTGCCAAGGTTAACATCCGTTAGTTCAATAAGAAAAATATTAAACGTACTAACAGAGACTAGCCAACTGGATGCAACAGGGACTCAGTTTCAAGGTAAGGGATATAATATGTCTAAGGAGCCATTTGGTTACAACTTTCTTGCAGGTGTATTTATGTCATGTGAATAATTTGATTCTTTGTATTGACGGTTTTATATAGGAAAGGTCCCAAGAAATCAAAGAATTTTATAGCAAAGGTTGTATTGTAGGAAATTATTGGCAACTGAGGTCTTTTATTGCGCGTAGATAATTTGGGGTTATATACAAAATTAGAGTGTTGTTTGAGGATTATGACATTAATCGATAGCTGCACAATGAGTCATTATCGGAATTATTTAGAAAACAAATATGATGTTTACAAAAATAGTATGGAAAATGACAGCTAGCTGTCAAATACAGGGGGGGCACACTTAGTATAACCGTCAATTTTCTTAGGCAACAGCGACATTTGGGTGATTGGTGGAAGAACTAAAATTAAAAAAAAGTGGCGGCCATTTTGTACTTCACTTATCGTCTGACGGACCATTCGATAGCATTGACGTTATTTATTTTATTAGTTATTTATTTACATAAAAGGTAAATGAAATACAAGTTGAATACTTAAATACTCAAAATTTGATGTATTCTGTTGGATGGGGGGCTTCTTTGGGGCGCTAACAAAGAAATATATTCAGAAATTATAGGGAAGGGTATACATACTATGTAATAGCTATAGTTGAAATTTTAGTTCACCCACCAATCCCTGCGGTGGCAGCACCTTCCATTGATGCCGATTTCACCCCGGAGTTGCCACTCTATACCTTAGAGCATTAAACCAGACCGGAGGCGACACTCATAGGCGTACCCCTCTGCCAAAGGTACGAGAGCGGCGGTCATACCCGTTATATGAAACTAGTTGCCGAGATGCGATTGTGTGCGTGTAGTTTAAGATTGTGTGCGATAATAATGTTGTATGCGTTTATAGCGACGTGATAGAAAATGTATGTGTGTTACCTCACCCCCCGCTGAAAGAGGCAGAATTTTTTGCGTAGGAATTGTTGCGCGTGTCGTCTCCGGTCTGGTTTAATGCTCTAAGCTCTATACCTACCATTATTACTATCCTCTTTGGTCAAATGTTCGGAACACTCGACAAAGCGACATCTGAAGTGAGCAAAAGGCAGTTTTTAATCAATCAATCAATCAATCATTTATTGCTTCCTTAATGTAAGTATACAGGTGTCATCTTAAATTAACTTTTAATTTAACCCCATTGACCATATCAGTTATTTTATTTTACGTTATATTGCAGAAAAACAAAACTGGTTCATACTTTAAAATTATTTTCTGCTTTTTAGTTCAGTTTGACATAAAAGCGTATTTTTTAGTTTTTTAAACTATATATTATTTGATCAAAGTGTTTGATCAAGCCTGTTTGCAAAGAGTATATAATCACTACGTTTTACCTGTTTGATCAAATTACTTGAACTTGTGTGGGCCCCTTATCACACTTTACTACATCTACGATATGCTGGAATCGAATCGTGTCACACGAAAACAGCGGCAAATTAAAAAAATCTTGAGATATAAGATATAATCTTGATATACCTTTATTTCAGACGAATGAAAAATTGGCAAATTGGCAATAGGGAAGAAAACTGTCAAATACTTCATTGCAGAGGGCGCCCCTTGCTTGTTACTGTAAGGTATGATGTATTATTGGATGTGGGTACCTATCTATATAATAAATCAGTTGTGTCATGGATTCGGTGTTTGCTTGATTGCTCCTGCGTTAATTTACCGTAATATACAACTGGCGACGAGAATAAAACATTAAAGTGGTTAAAATATTTAATATTAGAGTAGTGGTGACGTGTTTAATCTAATCATAAACAATGCCTATCGGTAAAATTGAGCACTTTGATTTAGCGAGCAAAAAATGGTCGGCGTATATCAGACGCGTGGAACAATTCATGACGCTAAACGAAATCAAGTCCGAGTTGCGAGTAGCTATGCTGGTTACTTTAGTTGGAGGAGCTACTTATGATCTTATGTGCGATTTGTGTGCGCCTAATAATCCGGAAAGTAAAACTTTTACGGAATTAGCAAAAATTGTCGGCGACCATCTTGAACCCAAACGCTCGGAAATAGCTGAACGTCACATTTTTCGTCAGAGACGGCAGAATATTGGTGAATCTCTTAATGATTATTTACAAGTGTTAAAACATCTGGCAAGTACTTGTAATTTTCAAAATACATTGGAGGAAAATTTGCGGGACCAATTTGTATCGGGACTAGCAAGTGACGAAATGAGATCTCGATTGTTCGCCGAACCTACGATAACATATAAACGAACAGTGGTGTTAGCACTGGCACTGGACGCCGCCGAGCGACATGCACACATGGCACACACCAGCGGACCTACGTGATTTAGGATTAGATATTTCCCTAATTAGGTAAGTGGTGATTTTAAGTGTTATTTTGTGAACCGTAGTCGCATAGTTGCAATTATAAATTATGTTTATCTAATTATAATATAACGTACTGAATGCTTTCCATTTCATCCATTTCATTTTATATTGTTTAGTGTACCTTCATTGCAAACTATGTTATTTGTGCCTACGCATTTCTTTAGCCGTTTTAGTTTTTTTGTTCAGAATATTAATTAATTATAAATTAATTAGTAGATTAAAGTATACTTTATCAAGTATTACTAGCATTTCGTTTTGTTCTTTTCATTGTGTAATTAATAATTGAATCGAGTAAATTCATCTACCTACATACAGTTTTTCTGCATACCTACTTACGTAGTTCTTGTAATCCGTCTGATTGCGATCTTAATTAGTAGCCACTTCACCTTCTACTGAAATATACCCGTCTTCTTTGCTTTGGCTTGGCTTGGGTTGGCAATTTTGTGGATCGCAATCGACGGCTTTAGAAGACCGAAAGAGCAATTTATAACTGGTATGGAACGTGATTTCAGGGAACAAAGTTTGGGGATAACAAAGTTCGGGAAGAAGTCCGGGATAACACGGGACGCGTCCAGCCCCAACCATTACTTTTGCTACCAGCCTCCCTACCGCTGTCCACTACACCGCCAGGCCATCATCAACTTCGGCCGGCCCTCCTGCAGGGAAGTACGGAACCGCGGAAGTGAATAACCAGTCGGGATTCGAACCCACTACCCAAATACCGTTCTGTGGGTAAATAAATATTTATTTTGTGCACGCTGGGTCTTATTCATTTATACCCCCACGCGACAATGTATAAAAAATGGTTTAATTCCATTTTAATTCATAATTTCTGTAAATATACTTATTGAAAATAGCTTCCTTGTAATACTTATTGGTAAATAAAAGACGTAGGTGCAAAAACTGCCAAGTTAAAGTGGATGTGGCCTGTGTCTGCCCTAAGCAACCGGCAAGATGGGCAAAAATTATCAACTTTTTGGGTTCCGAACGAGCGACGAGGTCAGGATCTACCACCAACATCGTGACCAACATATTTATGAACGTGGCCGAAATTGGAACTACAAATCCCGTTCATAATGTACCTATGTCACTTTTTGACAGTTCGCCTTTGACAAAATGCATGCAAATCTCTGCAAATGTGCTACAGTAACGCCCTCCTACAAACGTCACTCACGTTCATAAAGATGTTTGTAGCACTTTACATCTGTATAATATAATACACTTTGATTAGTCAAGTGCCAAGTGTTAAGTGAGTAGAGTGATTTTTGTGTTAAGTGATTAGTGATGTCCTATACTGTTTAGTAGGCGGTGTTTAGTTCATTTAAAAAAAAAAATTACGAAATTTTGCTGTATACTTTAATTATAGGCAGGCAATTATAGGCATTTTTGTATTTATAATCTTTATTATGAAATTATGGATTCTAGCCAAACTTGGAAAAAATAAAAGTTTATAATCACAATAGGATCTTCATAATAAGGTTGCTTTTCACCCCAGGACATAAATCCAACCACATCTGAATTTGCTGCGACTAATGCTCCATGATCTGGAATCGAATGGATATTTTAACAAGTAGAACTTACAAGGATTGTAGGATTATATGATTCACACTTGGAGAGTCACGACGGAGCGCAGCTTGAGCGCCACCGATGTGTCCCAGTACCGCTCTCTGTGCTTTGCCCCCTTGGGGCATTGGGAATTTCTTATTAAAATCTCCCAGTTGCCCTCCATGTCACCAGAGGTATTACCCAGTTGCCCCTTCCACTCGCGTCCGCGAACATCCGCGAGGACGCGCCTGCAGCCGAATGAAGCCGCTAGACGCTAGAGCCGATCAGCAACGGCTGTTTCCGAAGGCGTACGCGAGCATTAATTCACGACCATCCGCAAGCAGCCTGTCGTCTTCAAAGTTGCTTAATTTATGCATGCGAATATGACACTTAACTATTCTATGGGAGTTTTAGTTTCCTTTGGTAAATTGTAAAATACGCTCCGCTGTGCTTCGACGTGACTTTGCAAGTCTGAATCGTACTTTATGTGCGTTTCGTGGGTACTGATTAGTTTTATTTATATTTAATAAAATTTTGTAAAATACAATACAAGTACCTAAGTGAATTATTATTTCCTTATTAAATTAGGTAAAGTATAATATTATAATAACTATATACTCGGATCGCGGAGCATGTAGAAATTTGTCCATTAACCTATGGTTACCCATCTCTGGCTTTGGTCTCGCGATCGTGACGCGTAACGTTGCGGTATGCGACACAACGCAGTGTTTACCGTCTCTGCGGAGAAGTAGTCAATTGATTTTTCCGCAGCTACTAAAGAAGTGTTAACATGAAAATTCCATTGTTAACCCGTGACGCACACCGCAGTGAATGAATCAGAACAACGCAACGTGGTGCGGCGTACCTGCTCCCCACTCCACCGCGCTTACCCCTCGCCGCTGACGCATATTGCGCTCAGATATTGCGACGGAACGAGAGACCATTCTATACGTTTTTCTTACGATCATGTGTCCCGCACCGCATGCCGCGTACCGCAGCCAGCGTGCGTTGCGATCGCGAGACCAAAGCTTTACTCCCACGTGATTATATTGCCGTGCCGCTCGCATAAATGCAATGACCCGAATGTGCGCTTGTGCGAGCGTGACCTCGTGGACTTGTGCGAGAGCGACAGCGATAGATGATAGCGGGTCGTTGTACGGGATTCTACGTGCTCCGTGTTTGTACTTTAGCATAACAGGATATTAACTAAGAGACTAGCAGTCATGGGCAAAGAGGATAGTAATACAAAGCAGCAGACGCCAGCTTGGTAACTTTACCCCACCTAGCCTCTTCGGCACGCAACTACAACTGTCAAACGAGGTTAAATACCTAAGCGGCACTCTAGACAGCAAACTTAACTGGAACAGCCACATTGAGAAAAATACTAAAACTGCCAGCATTGTAATGTGGCTGGCAGTGCCGCAAATTGGTAGGACGGCGTTGGGGTCTATCTCCAAAAAAAGTGGCTTTACACATTAGGTAGTAATAAGACCAATGGTAACATACGCAGCTAAGCGCTATGGTCTGGTGGCAAAAGACCGAACAGGGGGTTTTTTCAGAAGACCTGAAATCCACATATTCATGCCCTTAGGAGAACACAATACAGTATTCCAAGCCGAATGTATGGTGATTTTACTAGCAGCTAAAGCAATAACTGCTAAACTACTCCGCTCTGATAGCAAATCAGTGCTCTGCGCCCTCGGAAGATACGTGGTAACATCCAGCTTGGTCTTAGAATGCCATGATGCCTTAACGAAAGCAGGGGACACCAACCACATAACACTGCAGTGGACTAAAGGACACGGCGGTGATAGAGTTCACGATGCTGCTGACATGTTGGCAAGGAGAAGATCCGGCAACAGAGTAGACAGAAACTTACCGGTCAGCTGGCTAAAAGGTAACACTTTAGAACATACTCACTTCTTACATAACAAACTATGGAGAAACCCTCCCTGGTGTGGATGCTCACCTCGCTAAGTCTCTAATAAACTTAAGCAAACAAAAACTAAGATTAATCACCAGCGCCGTGACTGGTCACGGCAATAAAAAATAATACAAACATCTCTTCACCATAGGTGTTACATACATTCCCCTGTGCAGAGCATGCATGTCGGCAGAAGAAACAGCGGTACACGTCCTGCTGGAATGCAGTGAGGTATCAGCATACCGGGCGACCTACCTGGGAACCCCAGGCAGTCTCCGGGAGGCACTCAGCGACGTCAAGTCCCTGGTCGGCTTACTGGAGGAATTAGGATGGCTGGAGTAATCCAGCTCCCATTTTTCGCACGCACAAAGGGCACATAGGCTGCCTAATTGCGGAGAAGGCCCGCAAGATAACAAGTAACGTCAATGCTATCGAATGGTCCGTCAGACATTATGTGAAGTACAATAGGGCCGCCGCATTTTATTTTATTTTAGTTCATCTGCCAGCCACCAAATGTAGCTGTTGCCTATGAAAATTCAAGGTAAATACCAAGTGTGCTCCCCATGGTCATGGGGTTTACCGTTATCATAAAAGCGCGCATTCCGTCCGTCGATAAATAACGCATTGAAAACAAAAACGGCCTTTTTTTCTTAACTCGTTATTTATCGAAACAGCAACATTTGAAATGTTAACAAAGCGATATAAATATACTTCATCGTCTATTCTAATGCGTAATAACAGCGTTTTACCCTGAAATAAAACGCTTATTAAATACTTACCTTATTTGAAGCTTATGTGTATATTATATACGAGATCAGACGACCTCCGTGGCGTAATGGTTACCACGCCAGACCGCCACCCAGGAGGTCCCGGGTTCGATCCCCGGTCGGGTCATGATGAAAAACGAACTTTTTCTGATTGGCCTCGGGTCTTGGATGTTTATCTATATATGTATTTGTTATAAAATATAATATCGTTGAGTTAGTATCCCATAACACAAGTTTCGAACTTACTTTGGGGCTAGCTCAATCTGTATGAATTGTCCCTATATAATTTAAATTTAAATTTAAAATATACACAATGAGATAGGCCCTATCTGTTTTCCGCACATCTTTCCTCTCTTTCTACCCTGTAGCCCTCTCTCGCTCGCACACTATCCCCTCTACTCCACCAGGGCGGCCATACGGTTGGCGGCGGCGTTCCCATCATTGTGTCGAATTAAACCAGGCAGATTTAAAAACTAAGCTTCAAATAAGGTAAGTATTTAATAAGCGTTTTATTTCAGGGTAAAACGCTGTTATTAAACACTTGACCGTTATTTGAAGCTTATGTGTATATTATATACACAATGAGACCTGTTTGTTATCGCCTGGTGGAGGAGGACGCCAATGTGAAGTTATGCACATGAACAAGCCGAAGGCGTAAACGGTAACTATGAAGGTTACACTGTTCATTTTATATTTAGGAAAATATAAATTAAATTGCAAGTGTGCGAGACTAAATAAATTTGTTTAATCAAATAATACTCTGATGATGTGCATAGAAATTACAATCATAGTATCTGGAAATGTACACAAAAACATATACGAAATAATATGCAAGCAACATAATAAAATAGTAAACTTCTTTACAATTTTGATTAATTTGTGCCGAAACAGTCTGACATCCCAGAGCTAACAGGAGCCTGGACGACCTCATGCCTATAGAAGCAACGGAATGTGTCATCAGACCTCTAGTTACCTCGTGACAAAATTTGTCAACGGACACGTTATCGGGCCAGTTTCTGGAGGCGACCGCTGAGCGAACGCTACCGGGAGTTGCGACAATACTAGCCTCTGTTATGCGCTCACATTACGCGCTACTGGCTTGTGGTAGGGACCACAAGGAGGGCCTTAAAATAACAAATAAAAATGGAATTATGTTTTTCATTTAACAATTTAACACATTGCTTTACCCAAAACAATTATTGAATTGTCATTTCTTAGCAATTTCCAGGCCGATTGCCTAAAATCCAAACGGTCAGTTTTAGAACCAAGTCTGGGCCATAGAATCAAATGATTAGTATTGTCAATATAATGCTTTTTATTGACTGCCAGAAGGGTCAGGTCATGGATACGTCTACCAGAAAACAAAGCAGCAACATAACAGTGTGTCCGGTAGCAAAACAGTTATTTTCGTTAATTTCATATGAAGACAAAAATTAAGAGAATTTACATCTCAAATAGTTTTCTTATGAGTTGCAGGTTTTTTATATCATGCTTAACCAGTACGTGAGCACTTAGGACTCCCAAAAATTCGGTATTACAGAGCGTAGACACCACTGATTTGTGCAATAGTATAAATACTGTGTGATTCCTAAAATAATAATGACTCAAAAATCGAATCCTAGCCGTCTATTCCATGCGGCTTTGTATGTACTACGCGTAGATGGACGCTAGAACGATGAAAGTAGGTCCAGTTGCGAACTGTTCCAGATTAGCTTAGATTATAAGACCACCCTCATCAAGTTCAAGAGAACTATTGATTTCGTGCTGCCTTTCTTGCGAATGAAATATAAGGCTGTTCTGTTGTCGCACTGCAATAGAACCGTGGAACGACTCGAGGACTGACCCTGGTCTTGTAATACATTGAGTAAGGCCAAAAGTTCCTTTTGGTTGCAGTGTACCAGTAGTTCTCATTAGTTCTATGGTCTCATGAATGAACGGTCGACTATTTGCTCTCCCCAAGCAAGGTCTGTCACGTCAGTCACTAGGAAATACGAAGTGAATCGGAAAGACAATGGTGTTTCTGCAACTACCATGTTAGCTCCTTCAGTCAATGAACCGGAAACATGAACTGTTTGACATCTGGTATTGTGGCGACTGTGTTCAGGAAAGAGAGGAGTACTCGAAAGTGAAGCCTGCTCTTGTCACTAAAAAACTTAGATATTGCAACTTCTCTACCGTGATTTGGACTTGTAATATCTGTGTACTTTAATGCACAACTCACACCTCGAAAATAGTCCAGATTCAAATTCAAAATTCAAAACGTTCTCTTGTCAGAGTATACAGTAATAAATGATTTGCATAAATTAATCAACTCTATAACTACTACCATTTCGGAAACAAAGCAAAATGACCACTGGTAAAAAGAAATGGCAAAAGAAAACCAGTTACGGCCTTTTTTGTCGTTTAAAAATATATCGTACTTTTCTTTTTCAACATAAAATTTAAAACTAGGTACATACATACAACATTACGTACGCGGAATGTCAATAAAAAGTGCCATTAATTTGTCTCAACATAAAAATAAATCAAAAATATAAAATGCTAAGTCGGTGTTAAAGATAGGAGCAGACCGCCGGCAAGGCAGCAAGTCCAAATAGACAAATATTTGAATCTCTTGATTCCTCATTGACTGTGCTACCTAATTAGATAGAAGCAAACACCTTGGGGGTCGTTCTCAGACCGAATGGGAGGCACTTCATTTTCACTAACCTTCCTTTGTAGATTAGACGCAGGAACCGTCTAATCTGTGAGATAGAGCTACGGAAAGAACCGTCTAGTCTGTGAGATGGAGCTAGTGAAAATAGGTCTGTGACAGGACTATTTTCCACATCCAATCATTTGTTTGAAAGTACTCCGGAACTCGAGAGACATTTATTAATCCAACACTGTCGGTGATTACATATCTGTTTAAGGCCGCTAGGTTGAACATGGGTCGGTGCGACTCGTCGCCTTTTGACACAAGGAACAGTGTGTACACAAACTTGGCGAGGCTTTGACAGCATCTAATATCTACACACCGGTGTTGCATCTGGGTGATAATGGACGACATTGCATCCGTCGATTGCATTGAAACGAGTCTCGTTTAACAGTAGTAGGTACTACAAGTAGCGGTCGATGTGAAAAGGACAGTTGGGGGTGCCCCAACGAGCCAGACGCGACGCTCTGAATGTTGCGGGCTGATAGTCAAACTATACATCTTTTGTTACGGTAGTAATCAGAACCATGACATGACCCTGCGAGGGTTTAGTATTACAGCAACCCTGCTCGGGTTGATTGTAAGCATGGGAAATATGCGTAAGCGCACAACATCCATGAGTAGTACTCTGCATGCAGAGGTAAGTTACGTAAAGCCTGCCCCTGCGAGGGGTGGCGTGCGGCCTTGCTTTGACCCGTTTGCGTAACGGAAGCAAGAATGGCCGGCTTAATGTATCACTTGTTTGTGTGTTGCAAACAAAGCTTATTCCATCTATCAATCAATGACCCTGCGAGGGTCGAGAGTTACAGCAACCCTGCGAGGGTTGATAATAGGCATGGGAAATATGCATAGGTGCACAACATCCATGAGTAGTACCCTGCGGAGGTACGATATGTAAAGCCTGCCCCTGCGAGGGGTGGCGTGCGGCCTTGCTTTGACCCGTTTGCGCAACGGAAGCAAAGATGGCCGGCTTAATGTATCACTTGTTTGTGTGTTGCAAATAAAGATTATTCTATCTATCTATCAATGACCCTGCGAGGGTCGAGCGTTACAGCAATCCTGCGAGGGTTGATTGAAGGCATAGGAAATATGCGTAGGCACACAACATCCATGAGTAGTACCCTGCGGAGGTACGATATGTAAAGCCTGCCCCTGCAAGGGGTGGCGTGCGGTCTTGCTTTGGCTCGTGATCAGACCAATGACTAATATTCGTGACTTTTAGTGTTTATTGTATCACTTGTTTCTGTGTTGCAAATAAAGCTTATTCTATCTATCTATCAATGACCCTGCGAGGGTCGAGCGTTACAGCAACCCTGCGAGGGTTGATAATAGGCATGGGAAATATGCGTAGGTGCACAACATCCATGAGTAGTACCCTGCAGAGGTACGTTATGTAAAGCCTGCCCCTTCGAGAGGTGGCGTGCGGCCTTGCTTTGACCCGTTTGCGCAACGGAAGCAGAGATGGCCGGGTTTGGTAAAGGCAAGAAAGCTTTTCGAACACCCTTCTCCTGTGCTGCAGCTAGTAACTCCGCATTAAACACGTGCTGACATGACGGGGAATCTTACGTAGCGCGACCTTGAAATGAGGGAACGCTCACGTGGTTCTCAACATCGTAACAACAACTTCTCATTTTGATAACCTCCGCACGACGATTCAAGTTAATTGCAATGATCAGAGCAAACTTTAAAAATTTCGTCTTTCAAAAACAGCTCGTTAACTTTCTCGCCTATTAGTATGTCAAATTCGAATCGCGCGCCCACTGTAATAAACTTCTGACAGAAGTTTGTAAGGCTTCGCGTTGCTTATGAACGCAGAATGATAAGGCAGCAAATGACTTATGAGCGTGAGCAAAAGGGAGTTACGAATCATGTCTTAATTTCGTCATTTATCTTTAAATCGACAAAACCGGGGGTAGCATTATAAAAATAGAACCACGCACCAATCACTACTATCTAAATGTTGCAAATCCTTTAACGTCTGAAGAAACCCCTGAGGAGTCTTAAGTATACTAGGTTCTTTCAATTTCGTCTCAATTTTAAACATAGAACCTGATTGAGCAACCGGTGACGGTACTTTGACAGAATTTACAATAGATCTGCGTATAGCTCGATACTAACGTTCCCGTCACCTATATTCCCATTAATGTGTACCGCGGAACAAGATACAGAATAAAATTATTATTGCAAATTGAATAAAATGAATGATTGATTTCGAAGGTCATCTACTTAACGTGTTAATTTACAGGACTCGCGACGTCGATACCGGCGTTTGCTCTCCCCCCCGCCTTTTTGTTACGGTGACGCGGTCTAGATTTTCTGAGGACTCGAGTCCAATTGATTCACGCGATCGCGATTTTTATCGTCACTTTTAGCGGGAGCACTAGCACTAGCACATGGTGTTTTCGAGCATGGAATTAAAACACTATCGTCACTTTCCATCTTAATACGTGCTGAAAAGAAACCTAGGGTAGAAAATCACACAAATTATTCATAAAACATGTAATTAAGCAAAACTGAAAAAATATGTAGGTAGGTACTAAAAGCCTACGTACGTAAAAGTACCGAACGGTGACACCGTTAATCTAATAATTGAAACAGGAAAGATAATAAAAAGAAATATTAAATAAATTGCAAAAAGAAATGCAAAAAAAAGGTAAAAAATTATTAATAAAAAGAAATAATTAAATAAATTGCATAAAGAAATGCAAAAAAAAAAGAAAAATAATTATTTCACCGAATCCTGGGCACGACCGTGCGCAGCGGAAAACAGGACGCCAATGATGGGAACGCGGCCGCCAACCGTATGGCCGCCCTGGTGGAGTAGAGGGGATAGTGTGCGAGCGAGAGAGGGCTACAGGGTAGAAAGAGAGGAAAGATGTGCGGAAAACAGATAGGGCCTATCTCATTGTGTATATAATATACACATAAGCTTCAAATAACGGTCAAGTGTTTAATACAACATTATTTTACTTTTTCATCTACGTTTACCAGCTATCACTCTCGTTCAAATGGCGGCGCTAGTGGACGGAATGCGCGCACTTAACCGCTACTGTATTATCAATAGAAAACCAAAAAAGAGGTTTTGAAGATTTTGATCTAAGTACATAAATAGGTAGTTATTAGATAATACAGTTTTTTTAAATAGCAGCCATTAACCAAATCCTGCAAAATGGTTCACACTTTACGTCTTAGTTACAAGACTAATAATCTAATTTAACATTCAATGAAAAGTTAGAGGCATAATTTTTTTGTAAACGGGACTACTGACCAAAGTTTACATTCCTTTTTTTGTCGACAGTCACACAAAATTCATAACTTCTAAGTTTTACTATAGGAGAAGCATACAGAAAGCAATTTTCCATGGAAATTGCACTGAGATTCATTTCAACGATGTTGCTCTGGTATGGATCTATGGAGTAATGTCAAATGTAAGTATTACTTATGTACCTATTGAAGTTTTCCTTCGCTCTTTCTCTCTCTACAAGTACTTAATCACTAGCTATTAAATAGAAGAAAATTCGCTGCATACCAAGGAGTTGTGCTTCTTTATCGTTCCCGTGAGACACTTTTTATCTCATTGAGTAAAAAAAAAATTGCATGTTACTCTCCAAACCTTAGAGCTTAATACTCAATCCTTTTAACTTAAAATAACATAATTATGCCTACCTACTTAAACAAACATACCTACTTTCACATTTACCTATAACATTGATAAGAATTACCAAATGTTTAATGCTTATACAGACAGACGAATGTAGATCGGGCACGGCAATTTATACAAACGTCAATCCCACAGTCCCACACCAAACCCAATACGCGTTTTGTGTGTTATTATTCAATATTAAAGTGATCGCTTTTGCACGTTTACGAAGTCTGCCAGGCGGTGGCCAAATTGTTACGGACAGCGAGCGTTTTGCGGTCGAGCAGCTTGCAGTCAGGGAGAACGCAGATCGCGAGCTGTGCGTTCGGCTCCTTACAAATGACCGACATCTTTTGTTGTAATAAAACAATATACATACATACAGCAGAATGCGGATAGTTCTTTTTTCATAATAATTCTGGTTCTGACAGATAATTATAATGATTAGAAAGGTGAATGTAATACATTTATTTTTTACCTTGCTGTGCTATAAGATTCCAATAAATGATTGTCCAATTCATATTCTGAAGTGAGTTATAATCTAATGAAATGCTTGGAACTGTTAAAGTAATTAGAAAAGATAAGTTAATATTAAAATATCAAAATAAATTCTTGCTTGAACGAATAACACAACGCCACCTAGTCCCAAACTAAGCAACTAAGCTTGCTGAGGATATTAGATTGCTGTTAATACACATAGGTATTATATTTATGTGTATTTATCAGCAATCTAGTGTAATAAGTATTTTTTTTTTTTTTACAAAAGAAATACTTGAAATAAATATTTTGTAAAGAAATACTTATTAAACACTTACATGGAAAACACCCCGACAAAGGCAAACGGACATGTTCATTCATACACACAAATGTTTGCCTTGCGCAGGATTCGAACCCGCGGTCCTCGAGAAAAGTGACCATTGCTAGCCACTCGACCACCAGGCCTGTCAAACAAAATGATGACACTATCCAGCACAGGAAGGTCTCATCATTTTGAGGACTTGGGAGGGTCTAAAACGGTCTGCTTTTACAGTACCTACAAAACAGGCTGTTAATTTATTAAAAATATTTCGGTACCTACCTACACAACACCACTAAACATCAAGTCATCGCGACTCTTTTTACAAAGAAGGACTAACACGCAACATACTTACAAGTAAACCGAGTCAAATGGATTTCATCATGTTCAAATAATCCTATATTATTATCAAGATCATCTTGATCAAAATGTGGATGGATAATGCTTCGTTTGATAATAGATTCTATAAGGAGAAAATGAAGAAACATTTTTTTAATAAATTTTTATTAAAATTATTACAATATTGAACATTTTGTAGCTAGATCGTACACCGAGCAGTTGCCAGAGCGGAAGGTTCACATACTCTACCTACAATGTCTGCCTAGGGGGCGGCGCGCGGCGCCCCACAGCGGGACTCGGCATGATCTCTGCGTCTACGCGTCTGGGAGAGGAAGGTCGAACGGTCGTCCTTTCTATTTCGCGCTATATTATATCTGAACTCTGAAGTAGGTACTTACCTACATGTAGTTTTTTTTTTCTATGTCTTATTTTCCACAGTGGTAAAAACATCCCAAAGTCGGGATCAGAATGAGCAACTACACAATGTCCAGGCGCCAATGACCAACTTTCGCGTAACAACAGAGTATTACAGATACCTCTCACTGGGATCAAATCCAAGAAAGCAATTCCTATACCTCTATATTCTGCCAGGACATCTAAAAGTCAAACTTTATTTAATTATCTCAGAAGTTAGAAGAATTGGTTGGAATATGGAGAATTGTGTCTTCATGATTATTTTTTTGCGGCCACAGAATGAAGGATAATAATTAGATTATAGGTAGGTAGGTACCTATAATTAAACGGTAAAGTATTAACATCGGTTGTTAGGTACAGTGACACGTGTTACACCTCGTATTTTTAAATTGTTTGTTTGCAGGCATTATCGAGTTGCCCTCTTTATCACACATTATGACAAACATTGCCTGCCATGTAATAATTACTACCTACAATGTCTGCATAAGGGGCGGCGCGCGGCGCCCCAGTGCGGGACTCGGCATGATCTCTGCGTCTACGCGTCTGGGAGAGGAAGGTCTAATAAATTTATTGAAGTTACCATTATAAAATTACTACCTTCTTGTCAATATAGTAAAGTGTGACGGTCAAGGGGTTAATATGTAAAATACTTGGCGCTAAAAGCTACATAATCGTCAGATTTAAAATTTAGAAATCGATATGAAATAAACATGACTAATCACTTTATTGCGATAAAATTAAGCACACAGCGTAATGTCAGCACATCACTATCATCATGAATTTAACTAGAAGTCTTGTGCCAACTTAGAGAAAGGATGAATAGAGGCGACACGGTAGGAGTGAGCGAGATGAGTAAATACAATATTCCCAAGGCCAAAAAGAGCTAGAGAAACATTTTTTGTCTTAATCGACGTATACTATTTTTTTGCTGGGCACAGTCGCTAACTGTGCCCAGCTAACGAGAGCGGTTTTCTATAATTCTCAAAATCTGAATTTTCAGGGTGAAAACAAGGTGAAAAATGTAATCTGTGATTGACTTTATGTGTTTTTGCGTTCATAGACTATGGTGCATTGTAGTGTTTTAGGCTGCAATAGCCGCAGTGAACGTAAAATCGACAACATAACCTTTCATTCGTAAGTACACTATTTAGACTTTATTTCGGCCCTAATTGATAAAAATGAATACAGATAATATTTATTAAGGCTCAAATGACGGCTTCAATGTACAGAAATAACGAAATAAAACGTAAATGTTCAAGAAAATAATCGTATTTTGTAGTATTATACACCCAAATTAAGTAGGTAAGTAAAATGAAGCCAGGCGGCCACTTTCCTGTGTCTCCTAAATTTAGTCGGGTACCACGCGTATTGGGGATACCAGCAATTTACTTGAATTTACCCATGCAATATTACCCACAATTGAGGTAAAATAGTGACAACTTAAATTAAAAATAAAATCTATTTAAAACAAGCTTGTACAGACGAGAAACCCCCCCCACACATATAGTTTTTAACCGACTTCAAAAAAAGAGGAGGTTCTAAGTTTCACTGTGTATTTTTTTTGTACTATGTCCGCCGATTACTCCGTCGATTTTTTACCGATTTTCTTACATCTTTTTTTTTTCGAAAGTGCATATCCCAACTTGGTCCCATTGTCACCAAATCAGGATCTGATGATGGGATCCCAGGTAAATCGAGGGCAACCCTCAGATTCTATAAGCATGTACAACGCGTTACTTATGTTTTCGTAAGCTATTTATTTATTTACGTCTGGAAGTCATCATCCCATGTTGGTGAGGTGATGATGGAAGGTACAACTCCTAAACGGATAGGAGTTAGAGCATAATTCTTTAAGTATTGTAGGTATGGATTAGACCATTTGTTTTTTTTTCCATCATCACTTGTCACAAAGTCAGAATCTGATGATGGGATCCCAGATGATCGAGGGCAACTCTAAAATTTGATAGGCACGTACAATGTGTTACTTTACTTATGTTTTCGTAAGCTGTTCATGTATTTACGCCTGAATTCGTATCAATGTTAACAACAAACAAGTATAAATCGAAGTCTCAATATATTGATGATTATAAGAAAAAATACATCGCAAATCATCAATAGTCCTATTAGTTTATCGTATATAAAAATATAAAAAAAACATGGGGTAAATCATGGGGTAATATTCTCTTTTCTGGTAACACTACGTAATCAATGTACTTTGTTTCTCTCCCTTACGGGTATACGCCTGATGACAACTCTATTTATCCTTTCTCTAAGTCTTTTTATGTTAGAATTGAATGAATAGTATTTAACAATAGTACATACAATCCAAAGTATAATCAATCAAATGAGTGAATGGGTGTAAAATCCAAAGAATCCCAAACAATATTTGCAGCTGGAATTTCTCATTCATTTTTGTCGCCACAAACTCCTACAAACTTGACAAACTTTAGACTGCTCTCACTTCGCTACCTATATATAATTATTTCTGCCAATCAAGTTCTTTCCAGAAGTGTGCAAGTAAGCGAGTGAAGCTATTACAATTATTATTATTTTTTTCGAATTTTTATTTTTTGTAAATAAAATAAATACCTACTAAATGTTGTAGGTTTTATTGAATTGTATTTGTAATGTTACTGGCCGGTTGTAAAATGTTGAGATGAGGAAAGATTTAAAATTGGAGTTGTTTTGAAATTGAACTGAATGATGGTGTCTAATTTTAATGTCAGTCGGTTTATGATATCTTATAGATAAAGTTTACGTTTTAGAAAATATGTATTTATAGAGGAATCAATTATGTTTTAATATGTAACTTGTTTAGGAAATGATAAACTATTAGTAATGGGGAACTAAATTGTTTGGAAATGTTTAAAAGTGAAATGTAAAATGAATATATAATTATTATGTGAAGATGTGTTTCTATTCCAACATTCACCCACTACAACAGGTTATGGGCCCAGTGGGCATAACAATTATGATGTTGGAATATTATGGTAGAGAAATAACTACAACAATGTGTGAATCACAAGGAAGAATTCCCAGATTGGAATATGAAGGTGAGTTCTCGTTATGGAGGAGGAAAACAATAGAATATACAAAATGGAGGAGGAAAACAAAAGAAATTACAAAATGGAGGAGGAAAACGAAATTTTAAATCGATACGCATCAAGAGGGGAAAGGGAAATTTTAGAAATGAAATGATGCGTATTGATAGAGGAAGTTGGAGTAACGTGCAGAGAGAGATTTTTGTTACTTTCATTAGACAATGGAGAGCAAATAGTGAGATGGAAGACATGAAGGTCATGAGGATTATTGAGGATAATAATGGGGATTGAGGATTTATTAATGAGTTGGTTAGAAATTGTGAAGATATTTAGAAGAGGAGAGTTTTTTCGGAAAATGGAATGGAGAATTTGCAATAATTGTGGAAGTAGTCGATGGTCTAGTGAAAGTACAAGCAGTTGAAAGTACAAGCAGTTGGAAGTACAAGAGTCGATGTATAGGTTAGGAGTGGAAGTAGAAGAGTTGAAGAAGAAATTAGGAATTTGATGAAGAATATTTGGTTGTTGATTAGTAATTTATGAATTAGTAATTTATGATTGGGTGGATTTAATTGTTTATTTGAAGTTGATATACAATTCAGAGGGGATGTTGTAGGTTTTATTGAATTGTATTTGTAATGTTACTGGCCGGTTGTAAAATGTTGAGATGAGGAAAGATTTAAAATTGGAGTTGTTTTGAAATTGAACTGAATGATGGTGTCTAATTTTAATGTCAGTCGGTTTATGATATCTTATAGATAAAGTTTACGTTTTAGAAAATATGTATTTATAGAGGAATCAATTATGTTTTAATATGTAACTTGTTTAGGAAATGATAAACTATTAGTAATGGGGAACTAAATTGTTTGGAAATGTTTAAAAGTGAAATGTAAAATGAATATATAATTATTATGTGAAGATGTGTTTCTATTCCAACATTCACCCACTACAACACTAAACTTATTATTTATACATAGAAAACCTAGAAAACATCCAGACCAAGGCAAAGAAACATGTTCATGCACACCAATGTTTGCCATGGGCAGGATTCAAACCCGCGTCCATGGGAGGCCAGGAGGCCAGGGGATAAGGTGACGTGACCATTGCTATAAATCCACTCGTCAACCGCCAGTCAAAAAATTACATTTAAAGGTCGCACTTGAGCGGCGCGGCTCGGCGCTCCACGGAGCGGCTCGGCGCGTCAAAATATTATTTTATAGAAATTGCACTACAGTACAGCAGCGGCATGTTATTGCATTTACCCGCGCCGCGTGTTGTACATTTTTTTTAGTGACGCCGAAAAGCGACATTGGCGTTCAATGCCTTTTCTAGTTAATTCCATAGCCCAAAGTCCGAAAACAAAAGTTCTTGTGAGTTGGCAATGATGCTTGTCTGTCATGAAAATATCAAGTTGTCAACGTCAACTTCAAAATTGTATTGACTGATGATAGTTCCTCATACAATACCTACTTTGATTTGTTTTTTTAGAAAATAAAGTGTTTTGATTCAGTCACAAAAGTTGTGATTTCAGTTTTTTTCATTTTAATATAATTTAATTGATAAATAATGTACATTAATGTCTACTACTATTAATAGGTACCTACTTAGCAGTTTTTTATCATTATTGGTTTGAAATTTTTATAAACTTATTTCTTAGAGAAAGGATGAATAGAGGCGACACGGTAGGAGTGAGCGAGATGAGTAAATACAATATTCCCAAGGCCAAAAAGAGCTAGAAAAACATTTTTTGTCCTTATCGACGTATACTATTTTTTTGCTGGACACAGTCGCTAACTGTGCCCAGCTAACGAGAGCGGTTTTCTATAATTCTCAAAATCTGAATTTTCAGGGTGAAAACAAGGTGAAAACTGTAATCTGTGATTGACTTTATGTGTTTTTGCGTTCATAGACTATGGTGCATTGTAGTGTTTTAGGCTGCAATAGCCGCAGTGAACGTAAAATCGACAACATAACCTTTCATTCGTAAGTACACTATTTAGACTTTATTTCGGCCCTAATTGATAAAAATGAATACAGATAATATTTATTAAGGCTCAAATGACGGCTTCAATGTACAGAAATAACGAAATAAAACGTAAATGTTCAAGAAAATAATCGTATTTTGTATTATTATACACCCAAATTAAGTAGGTAAGTAAAATGAAGCCAGGCGGCCACTTTCCTGTGTCTCCTAAATTTAGTCGGGTACCACGCGTATTGGGGATACCAGCAATTTACTTGAATTTACCCATGCAATATTACCCACAATTGAGGTAAAATAGTGACAACTTAAATTAAAAATAATATCTATTTAAAACAAGCTTGTACAGACGAGAAACGCCCCCCACACATATAGTTTTTAACCGACTTCAAAAAAAGGGGAGGTTCTAAGTTTCACTGTGTATTTTTTTTGTATGTCCGCCGATTACTCCGTCGATTTTTTACCGATTTTCTTAATCTTTTTTTTTTCGAAAGTGCATATCCCAACTTGGTCCCATTGTCACCAAATCAGGATCTGATGATGGGATCCCAGGTAAATCGAGGGCAACCCTCAGATTCTATAAGCATGTACAACGCGTTACTTATGTTTTCGTAAGCTATTTATTTATTTACGTCTGGAAGTCATCATCCCATGTTGGTGAGGTGATGATGGAAGGTACAACTCCTAAACGGATAGGAGTTAGAGCATAATTCTTTAAGTATTGTAGGTATGGATTAGACCATTTGTTTTTTTTTCCATCATCACTTGTCACAAAGTCAGAATCTGATGATGGGATCCCAGATGATCGAGGGCAACTCTAAAATTTGATAGGCACGTACAATGTGTTACTTTACTTATGTTTTCGTAAGCTGTTCATGTATTTACGCCTGAATTCGTATCAATGTTAACAACAAACAAGTATAAATCGAAGTCTCAATATATTGATGATTATAAGAAAAAATACATCGCAAATCATCAATAGTCCTATTAGTTTATCGTATATAAAAATATAAAAAAAACATGGGGTAAATCATGGGGTAATATTCTCTTTTCTGGTAACACTACGTAATCAATGTACTTTGTTTCTCTCCCTTACGGGTATACGCCTGATGACAACTCTATTTATCCTTTCTCTAAGTGTGCCAAGTATTGTGGAACGAAATAAGTATATGAACTTACTATTATTTTTCATATGAGATCGCCTACGGGATATTCGAAATAGGTCATTTCCCCGATGATCAATTAGTGAAACGTGAACAAAATATATAATAACAAGCACAATAATTAATACAAACGTAACTACTATATGAATGAATATACATTTCTCGCCTCTAGTAAATTTTGTGTCCGTATTCCTGTTTACACGTTCGGACGACATTATTTGGACAATAAAAATCGTAGCAACCTAGATTTTTTACCATAACTTCTCGAAGTCATCTCTATCCTTCCTACTTCATCTGTCTAAATTGTTAAGTTCCAAAACAGTTAACAATTTCAAAATGAAGCCATTTGATTTTCGCCATTTTGGCGCTGATAGCAGCGTGAGCGTCCATGGAACTAATAATAAAGATGGGACATATCCTTCGATAAACATTTGTTTATCGATAATTGACCGTGAAAGTCATTGTTGGGCCGTGCAATGTGCAATAAATAATGGTCGTAACGGTCATAACGTATACGCATCCTTCAATATACCGAAAGAGAACTACATTCAACGTACGGTTCATTATTTTTATAGTACAAATTACATTAAATTAGAAAATAGTATTTGCCAATCTGTTTCAGCCTATCAAACTGAATATATGGTATCTGGCGACAATAAATTTGACAATAGAGGTCAGTGTTGGCAACCCTACGATTTTTATTTTTTTTATTTAAATTAGTTTAAGGTACTTATGTAGGCTACCTGCCCCTTAAGCTTGGACCATTATTTACGGGACACCTGTATACTATACTGAGTCGAGATAGCATGAAAGACGCTGCTTTACATAAAGCCGGGTCCCCAGCGAAAGTTTTTTGAAAAGATTCAACAAAAACACATACACAAAACTTTGTTTTTGAAACATGTTTCTCTACACACGCTGTTCATAGCGGCTCGCGGTCGCGTAGCTGTGTGTGGCTACACTACAGAATACTCACAATTACCATACCTACTTACCTATTACCATATCATACCTCAATATCCAAAACCAACCAAGATTACCTTACCAGTTCTAATAAGAACTTTTTATCATATTAGAAACAGTTAAAAATATGGAACAAGTAGCCCTGAAAAGAACTGTTGTTATCTGAGAAACTAATTAGCTCTGAAAAGAGCTTTTTACACTTCACGCACAGCGCGCAATGTTCTTCACACACGACGCGACGCACAGCACTCAACATCAAGCTCAAGCACTTCCAGTAAGCAGCAGACACCAGTTTTCAGCCAAGCAGACAGAAGCAGCATCGCCATGCAAGTACATCGTGTTCCGATCGCCGCTCGCCGCGTCTTCTTCTCTGTCTCCGCTCGCGTCGCCGCCGAAAATGACCGTGCGCCACAAGGGCAAACAGTTTTGTTGCACGAACCGTGCGACAGAGAAAGAGCGACATGTGGGAGCGAGACGGCGACACAACAGGACCCTTTTAATCAGTGACCAGGACATAAGTGATGTTTTCATTCGTCAAACACGATTTCCTTGCTAAAAGATTTTGTATATAAACCTTGCAAATTGCATAATAAATATTCATTCCGACTTCACCTTCTGACTAAGAGTTTTACTCATCAACCCAATCTCTCTCTCCATAATTGGTGACCCCGACGAGCAACACAGCAAGAAGACCCAGGATCAACGGAATCTCTGCCCAGCTATCAAGAAAGAATAAATTCAAGCAAGAATAAATTCAAGCAAGAACAAATTCAAGCGAGAATAAATTCAAGAAAAATGGAAGAAAATACTGCCGCTGCCGCACCACAAGCCCAAGCCACCGTCCAGCCACCAGTCCAACCCGAGATCTCCAATATCTCACTGGCCCTTCGTATTCCACCATTCTGGCGCGACAGACCGCGACTATGGTTCTACAGTTTCGAAGCTGCCACCCACGACCAGAAGAAGGGTGAACAGCAAATGGCACAGATGGTCATCGCACGACTGGAAAAGCAAGAAATTGAGCAAATTTCCGACCTACTGTACAACCCACCTACAGCGAAGCCCTATCAAGCTATCAAGGAGCGTCTCATCACTGCCTACGAAGAGTCAGATAGCCGTCAATTTCAGAAATTACTATCTGAAATGGATTTAGGCGACCAGAAGCCATCCCAGCTATTACGTCGAATGCGTGATCTTGCCCGAGATCGAATCCCGGACGCCACTCTTCGACTTATGTGGACGAATCACTTGCCATCACACGTTCGCTCAGTATTAGCTGTGAGCGATTCCTTCAGCACGAAAACCGCACTAGAAGAACTCGCCTTACTTGCCGACAAAATGATGGAGCAACATCGCGAAGTAGCAGCAGTCAGCTTACCACCGCCACCACAGACATCTCAAGCCACTGGAACGCAATTTCTCATCGACGAAATAAGACGATTATCGCTCGAAATCGACGAGTTGCGAACACATTCACCGCAATACAACAATTACCGGAGAAACCGATATCCGTCTCGAGGCCGCGACGATTTTCGTTCCCGCGACACATCATCTCAGTCAAGAAGTAATTCACCGTCGCCATTCTGCTATTATCATCGACGTTTCGGCGCTCAAGCAAGAAAATGTACTACACCGTGTTCATTCGCGACGAAAACGGAAAAACCTCAGGAAAACTAGATAGAACGTTGGCAGAGGCGGACACCGGCGTTCAAGAATATTCATACCGCCTATTCGTTACGGACAAGAAAACTGGCATTTCTTTCTTGGTAGACACGGGAGCTAATATATCCGTCCTACCTAGAAGAAAAACTCATCTAACTACACCGCTGCCATTCAAACTCTACGCCGCGAATAACACCGTCATTTCAACATATGGAGAGAAAACACTCGAACTTGACCTCAATCTTCGACGTCCATACAAATGGAAGTTTGTAGTCGCCGATGTGACAAAGCCGATACTAGGAGCTGATTTTCTCAAACATCATCATCTCATCGTAGATCTCAAGAACAAGAAACTCATCGACAACGTAACCAATCTACAAATCAGCGCACCGATTCGAGCGACATCCACACCTTCAGTCAACAGCATAAATAAGACGGACTCCTACCACGATATTCTAGCCGAATTTCCCGGTACTACGCGACTAACTGCGATGAACATTAACGAGAACAAGATCAACGTCGAACATTTCATCGAAACCGAAGGTCAACCCTTACACTGCCGCGCACGTCCAATACCGCCACATCGCTACGAAATAGTGAAGAAAGAATTCCAAAATATGATTGAACAAGGACTATGTCGACCCAGCAAGAGCCCATGGTCGTCACCTCTTCACATTGTTCCTAAGAAGAATGGAGACCTACGTGTTTGTGGGGACTACCGCAGACTTAATGCCGTCACGAAACCCGACCGCTACCCTATACCACGCGTAAAGGATTTCACTCACCAACTCGAGGGAAAAACAGTTTTCACAACCATCGACCCTGAACAGAGCCTACCAACAACTGAAGGTCCGAGAAGAAGACATAGAGAAAACTGCCATTATTACACCGATGGGATTATTCGAGTTTCCGAGAATGTGCCCAGGACTAAAGAATGCTGGTCAAACATTCCAACGATACATCCATCAAGTACTCAGCGGACTGCCCTACGTGTTTCCTTTCGTCGACGACGTATTAATAGCTTCAGAAAACGAGACTATTCACCGAGAACACCTAAGAACAGTACTAGGAAGATTCGACGAACATGGCATCACAATCAATCCAGCCAAATGCCACTTCGGTCAACCAGAAGTTAAGTTCTTAGGCTTTAACGTAACAAGAGACGGTATCAAGCCTCCAGCGGAGAAGGTCGAACTCATCATGAACTACCCGAAGCCAAAAACCATCGATGAATTACGTCGTTTCCTCGGCATGATGAATTTCTACCGCGACCACATACCTAACGCCGCATCCATACAAGCACCACTCAACGCGCAATTCCATAACGCAAAAAAACGCGACAAGACTATCGTACAATGGACAGAAGAGTCGAATCAAGCATTCGAGATGTGTAAGACAAGCATTAGCAACGCTGTTTTACTCGCTCACCCATCGCACCACGCAACCTACGCGTTATTCTGCGACGCATCCGACAAATCAGCTGGCGCCGTCCTACAACAATTTGTCGATGAAAAATGGCTACCACTCGGCTATTTTTCGAAGAAATTCTCCGATGCGCAATCAAGATATTCTACATACGACAGAGAATTACAAGCAATCTACATGGCTGTCAAACACTTCCGCAAGATGTTCGAAGGTCGACCACTCATCATTTTCACCGACCACAAACCACTTATCTTTGCGATGAGCAAGATTACTTCAACAACCGAAACGCCAAGACGCACGAGACAACTTTTGTTTATCAGCGAATTTACGACCGACATTCGTCACGTGAGCGGTAAACAAAATATCGTCGCCGACGCACTCAGCCGCATAGAAACCGTAACATATCCGTCTACAATCAATTACGAAGAAATATCAACAGCTCAACAACAAGATTCCACCATTCCAGAACTACAACAACAAGAAAACATAATTTTGAAGAAAGTCATCATTCCAAACACGGACATTGAACTCTATTGCGAAACATCGTCACCGCACATACGACCTTACATACCCGAGAAACATCGAGAAGAAGTATTTAGAAGCGTTCACAATGTCAGTCACCCCGGCACGCGTACGACTCGCAAGATAACAGCACAAAAATACTTTTGGCCGTCAATGAATAGCGACATTTCAAAATGGACAAGAAGCTGCATCGACTGTCAGAAAAACAAGATTCAACGCCATACAGTTAGCCCTATTTCGAAATTCCCGCCAACGGATCGTTTTCAACATCTGCACATCGACATCGTCGGACCTCTACCTACGACGCAACAAGGTCATCGTTATCTTATCACTATGATCGACCGAGAAACGAAATGGCCGGAAGCGATACCTACCGACGAAATAACAGCTGATATAGTCGCCAAGACAGTTTATAACCACTGGATAGCACGATTCGGATGCCCGGCAACACTCACAAGCGACCAAGGACGTCAATTTGAAAGTCATCTGTTCCAGAACTTAATGAAGCTAATGGGAATAACAAAGAATCGTACCACTTCATACCATCCAATTAGTAATGGAATACTCGAGCGTTGGCATCGCGTTCTGAAAACCGCGCTGCGCACCAGACTATCCAGCTCAAGCTCATGGATCGACGAGTTACCTACTGTACTTCTTGGTCTACGAGCCACACTACGCACAGACGCCGGAGTTAGCCCCGCTGAATTAACCTATGGTTATAATCTACGCCTGCCAGGAGACTTTTTCACTCCGAGTCCAATACCTACATCTATGGACTACACTTACGTCGAAAAATTGCGAACTACAATAGAGGAAAACAGACCACAACAAAGTACAACACATCACAACAAACAACGTATCTTCATACACAAAGAACTTCTTCACTGCAGTCACGTATTCGTCAGAGTCGACGCCGTAAAGAAGCCATTACAACCACCGTACGAAGGCCCTTATCGTGTTATCAAGAGAATGGAAAAAACCTACACGATACAGTTGAGTAATCGCGAATCTAACATCTCAATCGACCGACTCAAGCCTGCCTACATTATTGAAGAAAACTCACTTTTATCACCGCAAGATATTTTACCTTCATCGTCAAGAAATCAACACATCACATCACCGTTACCTCAAGTGAACTCGCCGCAAGACACCCCCGCCCCGCCGAGCAACGTGGCTTCACAGCTGATTACGAAAACACGTATCGGCCGTTCAGTCAAATTGCCCGTACGTTTCACTTGAAGGGGAGTCCTGTGGCTACACTACAGAATACTCACAATTACCATACCTACTTACCTATTACCATATCATACCTCAATATCCAAAACCAACCAAGATTACCTTACCAGTTCTAATAAGAACTTTTTATCATATTAGAAACAGTTAAAAATATGGAACAAGTAGCCCTGAAAAGAACTGTTGTTATCTGAGAAACTAATTAGCTCTGAAAAGAGCTTTTTACACTTCACGCACAGCGCGCAATGTTCTTCACACACGACGCGACGCACAGCACTCAACATCAAGCTCAAGCACTTCCAGTAAGCAGCAGACACCAGTTTTCAGCCAAGCAGACAGAAGCAGCATCGCCATGCAAGTACATCGTGTTCCGATCGCCGCTCGCCGCGTCTTCTTCTCTGTCTCCGCTCGCGTCGCCGCCGAAAATGACCGTGCGCCACAAGGGCAAACAGTTTTGTTGCACGAACCGTGCGACAGAGAAAGAGCGACATGTGGGAGCGAGACGGCGACACAACAGGACCCTTTTAATCAGTGACCAGGACATAAGTGATGTTTTCATTCGTCAAACACGATTTCCTTGCTAAAAGATTTTGTATATAAACCTTGCAAATTGCATAATAAATATTCATTCCGACTTCACCTTCTGACTAAGAGTTTTACTCATCAACCCAATCTCTCTCTCCATATGTGTATTGTGTTGTGTAGCGAGGTGAGAGAGTTGTCAAAAATATGACAGTACCCTGTTCCTCTCCAATCCGCGCGGGGGTATTTTGAGGTATTTTGTGTACGTGTTTTCCATCGGGCATGGAAAACAAGAACATTGTTGATGTACACAAAAATGTGTATTGAAACAAAGTTTTGTGTAGACGATTTTGTTGAATGTTGGCATGTTTTTGTTGATTGTGTAGGGCAAAACACGCGCTGGGGACCCGACTTAAAATACACAAGTATATCTTGAAGATGGCACAACGGAATCTTGTCTGCAGTCTGATTGCCAAACGAAAAAAGAAAGCCAAGTATAGAAATGTCAGACTGTCAGTTATAAAGAGAGCTAAAAAAAAGGGCACAGTCGGCTAATGTTTCTTTCTATAATTTTCTATAATACGTTGTAATTTTGGAAATGTTTTTACTGAGTTTTACTTTTATTTTTAATAATTTTTTAATCGAGTTATTAGACATTTTTAATGTGTCTGCAAAGGTCTGCAATTTTGTTACATAGCATTCGCGATCATTATTGTTGTGAGAAATCTGCATAGCTTGCAAAAGAATAAAATTCGATAAATGTCCGAAACGGGTGAGTACATAACAGTGTTAATAGCATGATGTTGTAAATCATTTATCTCTATAAACATAATATATGCAACATGCTGTGCCGCAAAAGCGACATTAGTATAGTAAGTCGTTCGTACGACGAGTGCTCTTGTGATTTTGAAATTTTAGTGGTAAACTACCAATTGACTATTTGGAAATTTAGTAAAATGAGATGATGCGAACTTATTTTATCAATTTAACAAACTTTGTCGAGAATAAAATTATTATTTATTTATTTCTTTATTGGATCACCAACAGCTGGTAACATTAAAAACAGGAACTGACTGATTTTAGGCACATACAACTTCTTTCAAAATTGTTTGGTGGTTGTTGAGTGGATGTTGGTACAATCACAGCAGCGATTATGAAGTTTGGCCATTCTAGCTACGGGCGAATTGGAACCAAGCACCGTGCGTCGAGGCGGCGGCAATAGAGGTATTATAGTTTTGTGAGGATAGCTCAATAGAACACGGAAATTAATTCTGTGGAGAAGATTAAAATAATCTAATTCGTTATGTAGAATTTTGTGGAAAAACATCAAATCTGTTATTTCTCTTCTCTTGTGCAGTGGTACCATTCCAAAATGTCTCAGCCTAACTCGTAGCTCACATCGCGCCTCCCTAGGCACAATCCGAAGGAAATATGTCTCACTAGTCTTTTCGTATCCTTTCCTATCTCAGAGAATGAACACTATAGTGAAGACGCCACACGACGCTAGCATAATCCAGCACACTCCTAACTAAGGAGTTGTATAACACCAACCACCACCACCTTTCCGTTTCTTAACACAAAACCCAACATTCTAGATGATCTACAAATCACCTGTTCAATGTGTGGTATAAAGGTTAGCTTGCTGTCTAGCAAGACGCCAAGGTCTTTAATTGTATGAGATTCACACAGAACTATAATCATTAATGTTGTATATCGAAGGAATAAAGTTAATTTTTTTTGGTAAATTTAACATAAGTACATTTTTGTGTTTAACTGAAGACTGTTACACTCGCACCAAGTTGATAAAGAATCTAAATCCTCTTGTAGCCGAGAAATGTCTGCCTCTGCATTAATCACCTGCATGATCTTAAGGTTGTCAGCGTACATAAAAGTGAGTGAGTGGTTGAATACATCAGGAAGGTCATTATGTACAGATTGCTATGAAATATATGTCGACATATGTGTGGTCATTCTGTGAGTGTTTTTTGTCCAGTTTGTCGTAAATTCTGATAATATTACTAGATATATTACTTATCTATGCAACTTCCTTCCTTCTTAGAAATCATCTACCATAGGTACCCACAATTGTTTTACTGTGAAATGTCAGCCATTATAAACAATTTCCTCTGTGTAATTTTTAAAATAATTTATTCACCAAATACCTATTTAGATATTTTCACAATCTAATATTGCCCCTAAAGTGTCACTCTGACCTTCATTATATTATGATGTTGTCTTGTGTTAATTTTTAAAATTAGTTTATAAAAGAACCTATTATACCATATAATAATGGAAATAACTAAAATAAAGGTTATGGTAAAATATTTATGTTTTGTAAAATATGTTAAATATAGTGCTTAGTGCTACAAAGGTCTTATGAATGTGAATGAAATTGGAACTACTGCTCCCGTTCATATTGTATTGTTACTTTTTGACAGTTCACCTTTGACAAAATGTATGAAAATATGCCACAACGCCCTCCTACAAACGTCACCCACATTCATAAACATCCTTGTACATCTGTAATAATCATGTATATGTCACTGTAAAATTATAAAAACCGTTAGATTACAATTTATTGAAAAATTTACAGTATAGAATTGCAATTACACTAAGACGATGAAGGCCCACTGGCCCCACTGCGAGTCTCTGGGTTTGGGGCCACAAGGTAAACCTAAAGAACCTACTGTCACACTATATTGTTATGGTTGCAGGTTAGCAGTATTTTACAGTTCACAATCTTAACTGTTTTCACAATTTTACGGTGGCATATATATAAATATATTTATGGAGTTCCATAATATTATGGTGTATGCTGATTGGCAGCATGCAGCGAAGGTTTTCCAAATTTTCTTTTTTGTCTCGCAAATAATGCAACTTCATATTTGCAAACCCATTAAGTCTATATTACTACTAGTACTTATATCATATGTTATGGACAATGTGATTAATAAATCTAGCATCTAAAAGCCTTTGACACACACAATTGACAAAAAAAAGCATTTATTGCGCAAAGGCCTTTTTTCGTCAATTGTGTTTGTCTTTATTAACCATAATACACAAATACTGTCATAGCACTTGTGTATTGTAGGCAATAAATACATGTGACTAGTGTATTGTGGCCAATAAACACAATAGATGCTAGATTATTAATCACATTGAACATAACATATAATATTTATTGAAAAATATAAACAGAAACATTAATATAAATTTTGTACTTTGGAACAGGTCATACAAAATCTAAAAAGGCAGCAGGAGATGATAAATCAAATAATTTCCGGCCTTCACCAAATTTTAAACACATGAAAAAATATTTAAAATACAAATTTGAAGAGGCTGAATGCACTAGACAAGACAATGTGGACGAAACACACTGTTCACAAAATGAACAATGCAAAATAAAGGTTGTGGTGCAACCGCCATTACCGCCTGATTCCCCTCCTCCAGATTGCCTTCTTAACTTTGTGCTTAAGAAGGAGATTGATGATGATGAGTATGAGAGGAACTCTGTAGACAAATCAGACGAAATGGAGAAAAGGGAATGTAATAAACTCAAAGTGATGGACGAGAAACTATGGATTAACCCAAGAAAAACAATGTGTAAAGATTTTGTGCGAGGTTCATGTAAGAGGGGGGAGTCTTGCATCTTTGTTCACAAGTTGGATGTGAACCAGCTAGTGGGAGTGTACAAATTCTGTCGCGATTTTGAGAATCGTAAATGCAAGAGACCTGTGTGTTTCTTTGTGCATGCTACCACTTCTGAAAAAGAACACTTTTTTAGAACTGGAGTTTTACCACCACATACTACGAAGCACTTAACGGAGGCAAACATGGGCCAAGAAGGCCAACCATTGAATGAAGGTAAGGATTATTTTAGTTGGATAATAATCATTCCTCTATAATCTATAATATAATAAAATCTATCTATATCTATATCTATATAATATAATAAAAGTGTAAAAAAAGTTTGTCTGTACATTGAATATATTTCCAAAAAAATTGTTTAGGGCGATGAAGAATAAGCAATAGAACAAGAATTTCGTAAAATTTTGTCCGTCTGTTTGTATGTTTGTATGTATGTATGTTTGTATGTATGTTTGTACACGCTAATCTCAGAAACGGCTGAACCGATTTGGATGCGGTTTTCACTAATATGTGGCGATTTGCTCAACTTAACATTTAGTGTATGTTTCTTTTCAAAATTCCCACGGGAATCCGAGATATACGCAAACGAAGTTGCGAGGGTATATCAACGCACAGCCTATAAAAAGTAGCCTATGTTGGGCTCTGTACCCCTAACAATATGTACGCAAATTTTCATAATGATCGGCTGCTTAGTCAAGCCGTGAAGGAATAACAAACAAACAAACTCACTTTCTCATTTATAATATTAGTAAGGATTATTATGAGCCTTGAAAAAACGCAGTGTTCCTGTGAGAGAGCTGCTTGTCTTCTTTTGCCTTAAATAGTCTATGAATTAAAAACTTACAGCGTTTGTTTATGGTTTTCTCAAGTTTTTACCTCTTTGACACCAGTTAGCATCGTCCTCGTGTGACATCATCCTATGGTCTGACATCTTCTGAATTGACTTTCCATTCTCTAACGTACCCGCAGAAGTTCCTGGTTGCGTATATTATGTCCAGCACTTCTTTGCTATTCCTCGTAATTAACGTCGGATCATTTTCGAGGTTTAGAATTTCGAGATCCTTAATAAGAAGTCTAAATAACTCTCTTTTCTCGATTGTGTCGGTGCTGCCCCACACTTCATTGTGTGAGTTCGCATCGCACCCTACTATGAACGAAGTTTTTTTTACATATGTATGTTCTGACGGGTTCTTCCAGCTCGGAGGAGGGCGGTCTGTAGTCCATCTCGCTAGGTGTGTAACTGGAGATGGGGGCCACCTTCTCTCTGTTGCCGTCTTCCAGAGTGATAGTCATTTCGACCGTTACTAGGTCTCTGGAACATATCACACTTATACTACCTAGTGCCTTAATATTGATACTAACATAAATACACGCTCGGGGGGGGGGGGGGGGGGGGGGGGCAGCTCACCTGTGCGCTGGTATACCATCTCCCCTCCTAGGCAACCCAGGACGATGACCCTGTTGCTGATCGTGTATGGTTCTTGAAACAGGCCAATATCAACCACATCTTCCTCTCCACAATTGTTTTGCAGAGATTTGCTATCGCGTTTTTACAATGGTGTAGATTTAATTGACAGATCTTTAGTGACTTTTGTGTTGGTGTTTTTGTTGTGTGCGTGTTGTCAGACACGGGGACTAGGTCGGGCCCCCAAGAGCAATCCCTGGCTCGCCCGGTCCGGCCCGGCCCTGTCCACCCCCCGCTTCCGCTCGGTTGTGAGTGTGGTTGTTGTTGTTAAGGCAGAGTATTCTGCTTCCTGTCCCCCCTGCGCCTGGGCAGTTTTCGCTCCTTTCGGAGCTCCTTCCACCCACACCCACAGTTAGGACAGGCACCGGCACCCGACTGCCCCGGTGTGTTACTCTATACTTTGCTGGTCTGTGGTTTCCCGCCTAGCTACCACCTTCGTTAGTTGAAAGTGCAGCATCTGGACTGCACCCCATGCTTCCCCGGCTTCTGTGGGGACACCCATCACCAGTCGCACCCCCGTGGGGAGTGCTTCTTTAGTGATGAGAGTCCACTCGCTCGGCTTCAGGTCTACTCGGCTCTTATTTTGTCTTTAAGCTACCTAACAGTATTTTTTGGCATTTTATCTACGCTACCCGGCAGCCAGACCATGATCCGGACCTTGCCCAGTCTCCTGGCCACAATGGGGACGCCATCGTCGATCCAAGGTCGCAAGAAAGTAGCCAGTCCCTCTCGGTCTCGGTCTCCGGTGTCACCAGGAAAAATCCTTTGGACACCAGACCCGAGGTTGCAAAGGCCAGCTTCCTGTCGTCCTCTTTACGCTCGAGGGCACTTTCCATCATGGCCAGGATTCTGTCCCTGATAATGGCTCCGAGGGCTTTATCCACCAAGGCCCCATCCCCACGGGCGAAGGCCACAGCGAGATCGCTGCTTGGCGGAACAGCTAGCCCCGCCGTCACTCCTCCCGTGGCGCTTTGCCGGAGGACGCCTCATCGGGGTCCGTCTCGTGCCTCTTTAGTTTCGCCGGCCTAGTTGGGTGCTTCCACGTTCGCACTTGCTTCTGCCCGTATTCGGGCTTTCGCAAGCTTCCTGCGCTCTTTTCTCGCCTTCTTTTGGTCGGCCTGGCTACTGTACTTGAAAGCGTCTCCCGTCTCGCCAGATTGCGCGGGGGCGGGAGACCTTAACAAGTCCTCTTCTTCCCTAACTGAGAGGTTACTCAGTGTAGCTACTAAAGGAGGTATTCCCTCGGCGTTTTTAGGCGCTTCGGGAAGTCCGTCCTTGTTGTTTTGTTTAAATGATCTGATTTTAAAGGTTCCATGTTTAAAAAGTTACTAGTATTGAGTACCTACTGAAAAATAGCTCCTTCGGTGTACCCGACCAATGGTAGCGGCGGTTGTACAGGGCGAAGTACCGCCACTCCCCCGCCCTGAGTCGCTAACAACAGTATTTGGCAATTGGACTAGAGTTCGCTCATCCGAGACGGAGTGATTCCTCTCCGTGTGCCGTGCCCTCCCGTCCGCGCGTCCCCAGATTGTAACTTCGCCTACTAAGTTTGCTCCAGGTCCGCCCGACCGAGAGAGCACGACCAGCGCATCCAGTTTCACCCGCATCCGACGAGCGTCCCCCAGTCCAACCCTCCCCCTACTGCCTCGGGAGAGCCGTTGCCCGGGTCCGCCCACCCATCCACATTGCGATCCCGTGCACCGGCCCTACCGCGGGGTCCTCGGCACGTTTCCTCCAACCTTGACCCCAGGGGTGTCGGTATTTGGCCAATGGCTAGCCTATCGACACTTTACAATGTCTCCCGACATTACTAGCCATTGTTTCCAGCTGCGCCAGGCGGATGATCTGCGGTTCGGAGGGGACGTATCCCCCCAAACACAGACCACCGTCATACGTGGAGGCATTCGACCTCGCAGCCAAACAATCCTAACAAAATCATCATAAACATCCTAGCACAAAATTTAAAGATGTGAATGATCAGTGTAGTGTAAAAGCATTTGAAATTTAGTTCATTTTTTAGGGTTCCATAGTAAACTACAAGGAACCCTTATAGTTTCGCCATGTCCGTCTGGCCGCGGTCTAGCGCCTAGAAAGCTGTAATTTGGTATGTATACATATATTAACAATGCTAACAAAGTGCTGGGACAAAATTTTGAAAATAATGTTTTTTGAGGTGCCTGGAAATTATTTTTATTTTGGCGCCTACCCCATGTTGTGGCGTATCGTTAGATAGGTCTCTTCAAAACATTTGGGGTGTGGAAAGATCATTTTTCGATACAATGATCCGTTTCGGAGTTATTTACATTTATCGTGTTAATTTTCGTTTTGCACTGTGGTCCCCCCACCTCTATCTCCGAAAGTCTTATGTTTAGAAATTTGAAAAAAATCATGGTAGTAGTCCATATGCTGAACCTTCAATGAAAACTATAACGGTTAAGTAGGCTCTACTAGTTACCGAGTAATAGCCGACAAACTGATAAAATTACTTTGATGAAAACTTACAAATGTGATAGAATTTGACATTGGACTCAACTGAAGGCAAGCAAAGCACAGCAAATACGGAACCCTATATTGTGCGTGGCCCGACACGTACTTGCCCGGTTTTTATTCAAAAATTATTATTGCTGCAGTGTCAGGTTGTGTTACTAATGCTGATTTATTATTTAGATATTTTGAAAACCAAATAAAATGTCTAGTTATATTTGATTATTATTTAGAATATTAGAGAAATAGAACTACTAATTTCTAAGAAATTTATTAGTTTTAATAGAATAAAGAAAAACAATAATTCATGGTAATCTCAGAGAGATAATCCCATGAATTTCAGAATAAAGTTCTGTTGTACTAACTGCTAAGACTACTTTTATTACTTATTACATTTGGTAATTAACTCATGATTTTTCTTCTCAGTCTCATTCTCCTTAAATCACATAGCGTTTTATCAAGGCACATAATATAACTGCAGGGCAATCGCGCTAATAACAACAAGAGCCATTCGTTTCTTGGTCTTACTTCAACTGTAAAATAATAATAATTCCTAAAATAACGTAAAACGTCAATTTGAAGTTAAAACGATACAATAAACGATACCATTTCATGAACAAGAGATGAGAGAAATTTTCGTATGATCTGTCATCGATTTACACAATTTTCAGGTAATAATATTAAGGTGGTAGGTACGTTTCGGTCCGCGCGGGAAATTATTTTTTTTTTGTTTTTTTACAAATTGCATCTCAATAGAATTTTCGTGAAAATTGATTTGGCGACAACAAATACAATATATCTACGGAATAATTTTATTATCAAATAAATTATAAAATATTAGCTCTTCTTATTATGAATGTCCACGATGCATCTTTTTCCCTATAAACATGCATTAAGGCGCTGTCCCACTGCTGCGCACGAACACGTGGGCCACGTGGCACATTACAGCAGCGTGGATGACTACGTGGGTCTACGTTTCCACTGCAGTACAAGCTATTGATGTGCACGCTTTGTGGAACAAGCTGTGTACCGCATTCACTGCGTGCATGGCGTTGATAGCGTTGAGCTATGTTGAGCAAGCCACGCGTGTATCAATGACGTCACTTGATGGTTAACGTGTCCGTGGGTTGCAGTGGACACAATCACGTACATCCTTTTGCAAAGCAATGCTTAACACACGTGCGTAGCAGTGGGACGGCGAATGAGAAGAGCCAATATTTATAATTTATATGATGATTTTTTTTTTTTATATAAAGTTTATACCTACTAATAACATCAACGGCCATTAGTTTCTTGATCTGAGAAAAAAGCGTGTAATAATTGCAATTTAATAATACTTCCTCTGTGCCGATTTTGGTATCGCGCTAACATACAAACGTCAATTGAAGTTTAAACGATACAATATTTAGACCTCAATAAACGATACCATATCATTAACAATTTTTAAAACTCAAGATTTTTTTTTACTGGCAATTTCCGTATAATCCTTCATTCATAGATACACATTTTCAAATTGTCAGTTTGTGATATGTGCCAATGCCTCAATAAATAAAATAAAAATTTTGTTTTTTGCCTTGATTTTTTCTGTCTTATTTTACTCTTTGATAGTTTGATTAGAGACGTTGTCATGTCAAATCATTATTATTACCCTGTCGAAGTATTTTGTGTGCGTTAGAATTTATTTAAAATTACAAAAAATATGAAATGGAAGGAGAACCTCGCTAATGGACCACCGTCCGGAAATTGGAGCTTCTTTTGGAGTATTAGCAAATGTAATAAGACCTCGCTATAAGACGAGTGAGGAGGAGGCGGCTCACGGTGCAATGGAACAACAATGAGTTACTCATTTACATTTCAGTAGGTACATACAAATCAAGAAGAAGCACGCACTAACAACTAATACCTAAATAAAATGTTTAATTTATAATTTAATTAAAAAACATAGTATTATACTTAATAATTATGATAAATACATAGTATTATACTTAATAAAAAATAACAAAATAGGATGGATAGTAAAGGATTGGTTGAAGATAAGTATAACTGAAGCACAAACTTGCATTTGAATTACTTTTTTATGTCCTTACAGGGCCTATGCCAGTGCCAGGAATACAACCCATTTTCATAAACGATTATAATGCACCACAAAGCACAGAAATAACAGGCTGTGCTCCAGAATTGAGGACTGGGTAAGGAATTACTTTTATTAATGATTAATTGCTCAAAACCATTTTTATAGATCACATTATATTTTATGGCTGTCACTGTCAAACTAATGGATAAAAAAAGGGATAGCTTGAGATGAGATGTGGAATTATAGTGCGTTTCAGAAACTGGCTGTAAATTGTGGATTAGATTATTACAAAGTTTTTGTTTGTTTCAGTGATGCGGCTTCAGCCATACCCATAATGCCAATATCTGCGGGCCCGCCTTGCAACGATTCCAGATTGCCACCTGAAGTTCTCCAAGCGCCACCTCTTTCTCCGGTGAAAAGAGATTGGACTGAGTGTAAGTTGTAATACTAATCCACATTATTCAATAATGAGAATGATGAAAGAAGTAACATTTTTTTTGGACGAATTTACCGCTTAAAACAAAACAAGAACGGCTGAGTAAGTGAGACAGCGCAATACGTGATGTAAGGCGACGTCTCGTTTACACAATCGTTTAATGATAGTATATAAGGTCGTGGATCGTAATAAAAGGTCGTGGTACGGTCACAGTACAAAGTTCTGTGTGGATGTGCATTGTGCATATTATTATGTAAGTTTTTATTTTCAAAGTTTTGATGGATTTACTTGATTAACATTGGTTCTCTTCTCTATGATATCTTACACGAAGAAAGACATCTAAACGAGCGTGGCCACAAGCTCTAGTAATTCTATTTATGATTTTTTATTTATTTACAGTCAGTGGCAGCGCAGTTCGTGATAATGATGTCGAGCCTGCTCCAAAGAAATGTTTGAATTGTAAATTTAAAAAAAAAAGGTAATTAGTCAATATTATGTAATGAGTATTAATTATTTTGACGACCTCTGTGGCGTAATGGTTACCATGCTAGACCGCCACCCAGGAGGTCCCGGGTTCGATCCCCGGTCGGGTCATGATGAAAAACGAACTTTTTCTGATTGGCCTCGGGTCTTGGATGTTTATCTATATATGTATTTGTTATAAAATTTAAATCGTTGAGTTAGTATCCCATATCACAAGTTTCGAACTTACTTTGGGGCTAGCTCAATCTGTATGAATTGTCCCTATATATTTATTTATTTATTATTAATTCTAAAAAAAATAATTTACTCAAATTGTATAAAACAAATATATATATTTTTTTATTTCACAATAACAATAACTTATTATAGTCGTTTTTGTTTTTACAGGTACCAAGAAAATAAAGCAAAATTAGAAAGTGTTAAAAAATCGACACAAAAATTAATTGAAGGTATTGCTTTGTTGGAGCGGAGAAAGACTAAGCTGATGTCCATCATGACCATGCTCCTGTTTAAGGATTAGTCCTAAAATAATCATATTTGATTAAAGGCAAGCAAAGCAGTAACACAAGAACGAGTGTCACACCCACATAAATGACATTATAAAAGTACTCAGGATAATAACACAATAATAACCGGACATTATTGATATAATTTACCTTGTAAGTTATGAAAAAATTAATTAATTAAATTATTTGTCAAATACGACTGTCAAAAATGTAACCCATAATTTGAAAAGTGTATTGTGTCCAATAAACACAATAGATGCTAGATTATTAATCTGATAAAACGTGATTAATAATCTAGCCTTAGACACACAATTATTGACGAAAAAAAGCATCTATTGCGCAAAGGCCTTTTTTCGTCAATTCTGTTTGTGTTTATTAACCATAATACCACATGAGTAAATAAACTGATGGACAGAGGCTTCACTTCCATACAACGTCGCGCGAACGTCGCGCGCCGAGGACACGCACACAAGCATGAGGCGCGTGTATTGCGTGACCTCAAAGCGCTCGTCACGTACACATGCTTGTGTGCGTGTCCTCAGCGCGCGCTATTGTATGGAAGTGATGTCTCTGTTCCGTCAGTTTATTTACTCATGTGATAATACACAAATACTGTCATAGTAGGGGAGCGAGGGGCTTGTTGTAACAGATTTCATGAAAACTAATATAGCTCATCCATTGATTAAATTGCCACTAAATAAAGATGAATGTATGCTGTAACTCTTCCTCTACCAAATCAAGTAAAAATAATACCATAACTATTGGTCATTATTTTACTATCAATTATTTTCTAGAAGAAGTGCGGTGTTACAACTTACCTCGTGCTTGGGGCAAGTTGTAACGTTTACCGGGACAAGTAGTAACGACAAAAAAAAAACAACAATAATACCTCTAATCATTTATTCTTTGTTTAATTTTAACAAAATTGACATCTTCCTAAAGTAGGTATTATGTAATTCTTATCAAAAATCTACTTAAACCTTTTAAGTAATCAACACCTAAAAATTAACCCCCTTACTAATAAACATAGTTTAGTTTTCACTGTCTTTCTTGATGAGAATTAAATGAAGTGTGAAAGTGACAAAACCTTGTTTAACTAAATACTCGCTAAAGTATGTTTATTAGTAAGGGGGTATGTAATTAACAGTTTTGTTTAGTTAAACACTACTAATAATCGTCATGGCGCTTTTAAGTCACACTAAGTAATTCAGTTATTCATATTTAAGGTATGCTTCGTAATTATTTCTTTTTAATATCTATCTAACATTTTTTTAAATATCTATCTAACGATTTTACAACTAACCCCATGGTATGATTTTTAATATTTATCAAGATAACTATTTAAACAATTTAGCAATCTTAAAAACAGTTACACATTATCAGAGATATATAAATTTTAATGTAAATAAGATATAGAAAAAGTCGATAATAATAACGCAAACCAATATTTTACTACAGTACAATTTTATGTTAACTAGCAAAAATGAAGCGCGTGCACACTTCCACTCATTGGGCCGGCCGGTGGGACCCTGGCTATGGTAACATGATGTGGCGCGGTTTACAGGTCAAATAGAGTCAAAGAAATACGCTAATAAAGTTTAAGATCCTAGTGAAAAGAGCCTGTTACTATACTACTGTTGTTGTAACAGGGGTAACCCTGTTACAACAAGCCCCTCGCTCCCTTACTTGTGTATTGTAGGCAATGAACACAATAGATACTAGATTATTAATCACATTGTCCATAACATATAATATTTATTGAAATTATAAACAGAAACATTAATATAAATTTTGTACTTTGGAACAGGTCATACAAAATCTAAAAGGCAGCAGGGGATAATAAATCAATTAATTTCCGGCCTTCACCAAATTTTAAACACATGAAAAAATATTTAAAATACAAATTTGAAGAGGCTGAATGTACTAGACAAGACAATGTGGACGAACCACACTGTTCACAAAATGAACAATGCAAAATAAAGGTTGTGGTGCAACCGCCATTACCGCCTGATTCCCCTCCTCCAGATTGCCCTCTTAACTTTGTGCTTAAGAAGGAGATTGATGATGATGAGTATGAGGGGAATTCTGTAGACAAATCAGACGAAATGGAGAAAAAGGAATGTGATAAACTCAAACTGATGGACGAGAAACCATTGATTAAACCAAAAAAAACAATGTGCAAAGATTTTGTGCGAGGTTCATGAGGGGGGAGTCTTGCATCTTTGTTCACGAGTTGGATGTGAACCAGCCAGTGGGAGTGTACAAATTCTGTCGCGATTTTGAGAATCGTAAATGCAAGAGACCTGTGTGTTTCTTTGTGCATGCTACCACTTCTGAAAAAGAACACTTTTTTAGAACTGGAGTTTTACCACCACATACTACGAAGCACTTAACGGAGGCAAACATGGGCCAAGAAGGCCAACCATTGAATGAAGGTAAGGATTATTTTAGTTGGATAATAATCATTCCTCTATAATACTCTATATTATGAGTACATCATAATTAGGGAATGCTAACAGTGCCATATCTCAATGTGGTCAGCCATATTGCAGTGGGGCCAAGTGACTAGATGGGCAATTCAATGCTCATCATGACGACATAATCAGGAAAATCATGAAATTCCGACATATTATGGTATGCCCATTGTCCTGATAGATCTTAATGGACCCATTTCAGCGATCATCTAATGTCAACCCATAATCATCCCACTGCAAGGATACGGGAGACGTATCCTTGTAGTGGGATGATTATGGGTTGACATTCAATGCTAGCACGACACATTACTAAATATTAAAACAAAATTATTAAATAACTTTAAATATTATATCACTATACTAAAATATAATATATTAATATTCATCCTACTACAAATACATATAATACTATATATTATTATGATAAATACACAATAGGAAATAAAAAAATTAGGCTGGATAGTAAAGGATTGGTCGAAGATAGGTATAACTGAAGCACAAACTTGCATTTGAATTACTTTTTTATGTCCTTACAGGGCCTATGCCAGTGCCAGGAATACAACCCATTTTCATAAATGGTTATGTTATAATGCACCACAAAGCACAGAAATAACAGACTGTGCTCCAGAATTAAAGAAATAAGGTAATTAGTCAATATTAGCATGTAATGGGGATTATAATAGTAATTCTACAAAAACTAATTTTCTCTTAAATTGTATAAAACATATATATATTTTTTAAATTTCATAATAACAATAACTTATTATTAATAGTCGTTTTTGTTTTTACAGGTACCAAGAAAATAAAGCAAAATTAGAAGGTGTTGAACAATCGACACAAAAAATAAATGAAAGTATTGCTTTGATGGAGGGGAGAAAGACTAAGCTGATGTCCATCATGACCATGCTCCTGTTTAAGGATTTGTCTAAAATAATCATATTTGATTAAAGGCAAGCAAAACAGTAACACAAGAACGAGTGTCACAGCCACATAAATGACATTATAAAAGTACTCAGGATAATAACTACATTATATATAGAAATAGATATAATTTACATTGTAAATTATGAAAAAATGGTTTTAATTAATTGTCAAATACGTCTGTCAAATAATGTAACCCATAATTTAAAATATGTATTATAATCGAAAATTCTTAGTTAGACCAGGGTTACGTCACTCCATGTACTTGCATGCGTTCATTAGCTACCGAGCGGTGGATCTACAGAGATCTCAAACTCGGTGGGTTGTCGTTGTCGCAAGCGCTCGCTATCGCACGCTCGTAGTGAATAAATGTTAATATTACGGTAAAGATACTTTTAAGTTGATTGACATTTGTGTGATTTAGTTTAAATAGTAATTGTGTGATTTTTATATTATTTAAATGATATTTACTATATTATATATAGTAAATAATAATATCATTTAAATAATATAAAAACAATGCTGGAAATTGTAAATCAAACAAAAGGAGGAATAAAACCCTGTAATTCTTTCTTTGCCTGATGATGAAGAAAGGTAAAGTACCTACATAAAAAAACTCACGCGTTGAGACACGACACGTCCGATAAATAAATGAGCTAAGATATTAATTATAGTTGTGACAACACGTTTAGTGTGGTGTTTAGTGACCCTGCCTGCCACGTCCGCGGTCGTGGGTTCGAATCCCGCTAGGGGTAAATGTTTGTATGATGAATATGAATAAAACGCTCAGTAAAACTAACTAACTAACCTATTTTATACTCGAGTTAAAGGTGCATACATAGACTGTTTAGATATTATACATATATAATGTGTACATTTACAAAAATAAGGAATAAAATCTTAAACAAGCCACTTAGGTACATGTTATTGTGTGTGAACAATATTTTTATTGTAGCAGCAACCCTAGAATTATTAAGATGGCAGCCGACGCCGCACGGCTGCGAATCGAAAACAACTCTATTAAACACTTGACCGTTATTTGAAGCTTATGTGTATCTTTCCTCTCTTTCTACCCTGTAGCCCTCTCTCGCTCGCACACTATCCCCTCTACTCCACCAGGGCGGCCATACGGTTGGCGGCCGCGTTCTCATCATTGGCGTCCTGTCCTGTTTTCCGCTGCGCACGGTCGTGCCCAGGATTCGGTGAAATAATTATTTTTCTTTTTTTTGCATTTCTTTATGCAATTTATTTAATTATTTCTTTTTATTATTAATTTTTTACTTTTTTTTGCATTTCTTTTTGCAATTTATTTAATATTTCTTTTTATTATCTTTCCTGTTTCAATTATTAGATTAACGGTGTCACCGTTCGGTACTTTTACGTACGTAGGCTTTTAGTACCTACCTACATATTTTTTCAGTTTTGCTTAATTACATGTTTTATGAATAATTTGTGTGATTTTCTACCCTAGGTTTCTTTTCAGCACGTATTAAGATGGAAAGTGACGATAGTGTTTTAATTCCATGCTCGAAAACACCATGTGCTAGTGCTAGTGCTCCCGCTAAAAGTGACGATAAAAATCTCAAACTCATGGATGTTGTGCACCTACGCATATTTCCCATGCCTATTATCAACCCTCGCAGGGTTGCTGTAACGCTCGACCCTCGCAGGGTCATTGATAGATAGATGTGATACAATAAACACTAAAAGTCACAAATATTAGTCATTGGTCTGATCACGAGCCAAAGCAAGACCGCACGCCACCCCTTGCAGGGGCAGGCTTTACATATCGTACCTCCGCAGGGTACTACTCATGGATGTTGTGTGCCTACGCATATTTCCTATGCCTTCAATCAACGCTCGCAGGATTGCTGTAACGCTCGACCCTCGCAGGGTCATTGATAGATAGATAGAATAATCTTTATTTGCAACACACAAACAAGTGATACATTAAGCCGGCCATCTTTGCTTCCGTTGCGCAAACGGGTCAAAGCAAGGCCGCACGCCACCCCTCGCAGGGGCAGGCTTTACATATCGTACCTCCGCAGGATACTACTCATGGATGTTGTGCACCTATGCATATTTCCCATGCCTATTATCAACCCTCGCAGGGTTGCTGTAACGCTCGACCCTCGCAGGGTCATTGATTGATAGATAGAATAAGCTTTGTTTGCAACACACAAACAAGTGATGCATTAAGCCGGCCATTCTTGCTTCCGTTGCGCAAACGGGTCAAAGCAAGGCCGCACGCCACCCCTCGCAGGGGCAGGCTTTACGTAACTTACCTCTGCATGCAGAGTACTACTCATGGATGTTGTGCGCTTACGCATATTTCCCATGCCTACAATCAACCCGAGCAGGGTTGCTGTAATACTAAACCCTCGCAGGGTCATGTCATGGTTCTGATTACTACCGTAACAAAAGATGTATAGTTTGACTATCAGCCCGCAACATTCAGAGCGTCGCGTCTGGCTCGTTGGGGCACCCCCAACTGTCCTTTTCACATTGACCGCTACTTGTAGTACCTACTACTGTTAAACGAGACTCGTTTCAATGCAATCGACGGATGCAATGTCGTCCATTATCACCCAGATGCAACACCGGTGTGTAGATATTAGATGTTGTCAAAGCCTCGCCAAGTTTGTGTACACACTGTTCCTTGTGTCAAAGGGCGACGAGTCGCACCGACCCATGTTCAACCTAGCGGCCTTAAACAGATATGTAATCACCGACAGTGTTAGATTAATAAATGTCTCTCGAGTTCCGGAGTACTTTCAAACAAATGATTGGATGTGGAAAATAGTCCTGTCACAGACCTATTTTCACTAGCTCCATCTCACAGACTAGACGGTTCTTTCCGTAGCTCCATCTCACAGATTAGACGGTTCCTGCGTCTAATCTACAAAGGAAGGTTAGTGAAAATGAAGTGCCTCCCATTCGGTCTGAGAACGACCCCCAAGGTGTTTGCTTCTATCTAATTAGGTAGCACAGTCAATGAGGAATCAAGAGATTCAAATATTTGTCTATTTGGACTTGCTGCCTTGCCGGCGGTCTGCTCCTATCTTTAACACCGATTTAGCATTTTATATTTTAGATTTATTTTTATGTTGAGACAAATTAATGGCACTTTTTATTGACATTCCGCGTACGTAATGTTGTATGTATGTACCTAGTTTTAAATTTTATGTTGAAAAAGAAAAGTACGATATATTTTTAAACGACAAAAAAGGCCTTAACTGGTTTTCTTTCGCCATTTCTTTTTACCAGTGGTCATTTTGCTTTTGTTTCCGAAATGGTAGTAGTTATAGAGTTGATTAATTTATGCAAATCATTTATTACTGTATACTCTGACAAGAGAACGTGTTTGTGAAAACCTATTCTCTGAATAAGAGTTTTGAATTTGAATTTGGACTATTTTCGAGGTGTGAGTTGTGCATTAAAGTACACAGATATTACAAGTCCAAATCACGGTAGAGAAGTTGCAATATCTAAGTTTTTTAGTGACAAGAGCAGGCTTCACTTTCGAGTACTCCTCTCTTTCCTGAACACAGTCGCCACAATACTGGTATTACTGGTACTGGTATTGACATCTGGATGTCAAACAGTTCATGTTTCCGGTTCATTGACTGAAGGAGCTAACATGGTAGATGCAGAAACACCATTGTCTTTCCGATTCACTTCGTATTTCCTAGTGACTGACGTGACAGACCTTGCTTGGGGAGAGCAAATAGTCGACCGTTCATTCATGAGACCATAGAACTAATGAGAACTACTGATACACTGCAACCAAAAGGAACTTTTGGCCTTACTCAATGTATTACAAGACCAGGGTCAGTCCTCGAGTCGTTCCACGGTTCTATTGCAGTACGACAACAGAACAGCCTTATATTTCATTCGCAAGAAAGGCAGCACGAAATCAATAGTTCTCTTGAACTTGATGAGGGTGGTCTTATAATCTAAGCTAATCTGGAACAGTTCGCAACTGGACCTACTTTCATCGTTCTAGCGTCCATCTACGCGTAGTGCATACAAAGCCGCATGGAATAGACGGCTAGGATTCGATTTTTGAGTCATTATTTTGTTAGGAATCACACAGTATTTATACTATTGCACAAATCAGTGGTGTCTACGCTCTGTAATACCGAATTTTTGGGAGTCCTAAGTGCTCACGTACTGGTTAAGCATGATATAAAAAACCTGCAACTCATAAGAAAACTATTTGAGATGTAAATTCTCTTAATTTTTGTCTTCATATGAAATTAACGAAAATAACTGTTTTGCTACCGGACACACTGTTATGTTGCTACTTTGTTTTCTGGTAGACGTATCCATGACCTGACCCTTCTGGCAGTCAATAAAAAGCATTATATTGACAATACTAATCATTTGATTCTATGGCCCAGACTTGGTTCTAAAACTGACCGTTTGGATTTTAGGCAATCGGCCTGGAAATTGCTAAGAAATGACAATTCAATAATTGTTTTGGGTAAAGCAATGTGTTAAATTGTTAAATGAAAAACATAATTCCATTTTTATTTGTTATTTTAAGGCCCTCCTTGTGGTCCCTACCACAAGCCAGTAGCGCGTAATGTGAGCGCATAACAGAGGCTAGTATTGTCGCAACTCCCGGTAGCGTTCGCTCAGCGGTCGCCTCCAGAAACTGGCCCGATAACGTGTCCGTTGACAAATTTTGTCACGAGGTAACTAGAGGTCTGATGACACATTCCGTTGCTTCTATAGGCATGAGGTCGTCCAGGCTCCTGTTAGCTCTGGGATGTCAGACTGTTTCGGCACAAATTAATCAAAATTGTGAAGAAGTTTACTATTTTATTATGTTGCTTGCATATTATTTCGTATATGTTTTTGTGTACATTTCCAGATACTATGATTGTAATTTCTATGTACATCAGAGTATTATTTGATTAAACAAATTTATTTAGTCTCGCACACTTGCAATTTAATTTATATTTTCCTAAATATAAAATGAACAGTGTAACCTTCATAGTTACCGTTTACGCCTTCGGCTTGTTCATGTGCATAACTTCACATTGGCGTCCTCCTCCACCAGGCGATAACAAACAGGTCTCATTGTGTATATAATATACACATAAGCTTCAAATAACGGTCAAGTGTTTAATAACAGCGTTTTACCCTGAAATAAAACGCTTATTAAATACTTACCTTATTTGAAGCTTAGTTTTTAAATCTGCCTGGTTTAATTCGACACAATGATGAGAACGCGGCCGCCAACCGTATGGCCGCCCTGGTGGAGTAGAGGGGATAGTGTGCGAGCGAGAGAGGGCTACAGGGTAGAAAGAGAGGAAAGATGTGCGGAAAACAGATAGGGCCTATCTCATTGTGTATATAATAATAATATACACATAAGCTTCAAATAAGGTAAGTATTTAATAAGCGTTTTATTTCAGGGTAAAACGCTGTTATTGTCGAGTTGCAGTAGGCTATTATCGCGGTAGGTATATGAATTTTTGCTGGGAGTGATGTATCTGTTACGAAGTAACTATTAAGTAATCTGTGGTTTTACGTCAGCGGGAGTTAGCCTGTTGGCGACTAGTATAGCCATAGACCTAGGATCACTATAGACGAACAAAGAGCTTGTAACCAATTTTGATACAAACTAATTGTATGAGATAATTGTATTGTATAACACTTTGCTGGCCTTATTAATATATGTACAGCCAAAGTAATAAATCCGGATATTATATATACTATCCAATCCAGCCATTATTTATAATGTCTACTCAATTTAGACAAAGTGATAAATGACACAGAATTAATCACATTAACTAGTAATTTTATATAATATCTTCGAAGACTTGGATAAAGTAAAAAAACAAGTCGGTATAGGTAAAATGTTTATTAAGAATAACAATAACATTGTCATAGATAATAATTACTCTACGTTAATTAACATTGTCCCACAATCAGTACTAAAAATAAGTAGCATGTAGCTGCAAAAAGTGTGTTAAAGCTGGATTGCGTTACTCACAACGCGTTGATTGAACCGTTAGAAAAAAGATCACAAGATAACCGTAATTTCCCTCCGACTTGCCAGTATACTATTGTAAACAGAAATAGGATATAATAGGATACTATGATTGTATATACATATTAGTAATATGAGAGTAAGTAACGTCGTCGGCTGCGATCCGCGGATTGCATCCGCAGCTTGCCCACAGGCGGGTGGCTGCGGGTGCCGCCGCCCGCGGCCCACAATCAGCGCTATAAATAAAATAATAGTAAAATAATAAAATAAGAAATATAATATGCTAAAGAAAATGTGGCTCAGTCGGCGGGGAGTGTCGGGATCATTATAGTTTTTTCCCCTTCTGCAGCGCCAACCCCGGTGATCGAATTGTCCTCCGCGGTTGATGACCCAAAAGAGAGAAGGAGAAAGAAGTGAGAGGGTTTTTTTTTTGCGGCGCGGCGCGCGGCGCCTTTGCCCCGCCGCCCGCTGGTGCCGGCCACGCTGTCTAGAGACCGCATAAAGGGTTTCTATGTGATTGATTATTAAAGAATTAGAATCCATATAGCCAGAGTATGCAGTTCTTTGTAAAAATAAAACATGAGTTCTTTAAAGACGATAGCGGAGATAGATTTTCGATCTGTTCGTTTTGCGACGATCTTGAGATTGATCTGGCTGGCAAAAAATCGATACAAAAGTTCGAAGATCGGGTTAATAAAGATCGATCTTCGATAAAATCGAACCGACATCATCAGTCTACACGAGTGCGCTCGCGCCGCGCCGACCCGCGCCTTTGATCGGACGCGCTAGCCCGCGCCCCCTCGCAAGCCATTACCTTTACGTAGGCGCGAGCTGGCGCGGCGCGACTCGTGATATCACGCGCCGTGTAAAGCCAGCATAATGTTGTATGTACCTAGTTTTAAATTTTATGGTAAAAAAAAACATTACGATATATTTATCACGGCGCGCCGACAGAGCGACTCGGAGTCCAACATCTCCTTGACTTTCCCGTACGAGCCTTCTCCCAACACAATAAATGACAAAAAAGACCGTAACTGGTTTTCTTTCGCCATTTCTTTTACCAGTGGTAATTTTGCTTATGTTTCCGAAATAGTAGTACCTAGTATATAGAGTAGATTAATATAAACAAATCATAATTTATTACAACTGTTTATGTACTCTGACAAGAGAACGTGTTTGTGAAAACCTATTCTATAAATAAAAGTTTTGAATTTTGAATTTTTTGATTTTTTAAGCTTCTTGGATGTGAACGATCGATACCAGAGAGATTTTTTTTTTTTTTTTTTTTTTTATTTATTAAGGCATAGGCCAAAATGCCATCCGCCTGAACAGATACAGTATTACATTAGAACAATATTATATTACACAAGATACAGTATCCTTAATTCTATATTTACATAACAACGTAATTAAAATGAAAAGATAAAATAAAATAAAAACGAATTTAAAAAAAAAGAGAAAAAGGAAAACAGGACAACCCTGTAGCAGGAAAGACAAAACAGACCTTCCTTCCAACTACAAGGATCCCGCAGTATTAACTAAATAATCGTATATGCATGAATACACCTGGACATGCCTCAGCATCTCCGTGACCGAAGAGAAGGCTAATCCCAACCTCTCCCGACACATACCCATAAAAACTTCCCGCTGAGAAGAAAATTCGGAACAAACAAAAAATATATGGTGCAAGTCACAGAAACTACAATCATTACAAAAGTGACAAGATGAGTTAGTAACAAGATTAATACGGTATAAATGAGCGGGGAATTTACAATGACCTATTCGCAATCTGCTTAGAGTGGTTATAAAGTGCCTACCAGGGTACCGCGTATAAGCCTCGAACCAGGCCTTAGAAGAAGGCTTAGACACAACAGCCTCCAACCATTGACCCTTAACAATTCTAGTAAGTTCTAAGTCCGTGGACCAGCGTTGAATCATTATTGACTTCAAGTACGGAACCAAATCAGAGGAAGGTACTCTGTAATTAGTAAACGTCAAGGAATTAGAAGACCTGGCCAAAGTATCCACTATCTCATTTCCCAGAATTCCTGAATGTCCAGGAACCCAAGAAAACTCAACAGAGACACCAATTTTACAAAGATGAAAAATAAACTTTTTAATTTCAAGAATTAGATAACTGCATTTGACAGATATCTGCTTCGCACTTAAAGCCAACAAAACACTCAAGGAATCTGATAAAATTAAAATATGCTTATGAGTATCGTACTTATGATCTAAGACATATTCCAGAGCATGTAAAATAGCCAAAGCCTCTGCCGAAAATACAGAAAAGTAATTGTTACATTTAAGTACCTTACCATATTTCAGAAAGGAGTCGTAAAAAGCCAAACTAGTACATTTCGTAGACTTAGAACCATCAGTATAAATTTTAATAAATTTCGATTTAGAGCTCAAAAATTCCAAAAACTCAGCATTATTTTTAAATTTCGTAAGATTAATTGAGACATGACTAAAGTTAATAAAATAATCTAAACTGTAACAAGGTGGATTACTAGACCAATAAACTACGTCCTGAAATTCAAAGTTCAAATATGATATGGAGGTACCCATGTTAGTATCTTCCAAATAATACTCAATATTATTATAGTTAGGTATAACAAAATTTTCCAAAAAACGACATATCACCGGATTATCATTGCTTATCAATTTCAAACACATTTTGTCAATAAGATAATATCTTCTAATTCGTAAAGGCACAATTCCAGTCTCCACCTCAAGAGAATTAATAGGAGACGATATCATGGCTCCACATATAATTCGCAAAGCTTTATTTTGAATGATATCCAATCTTCTTAATAATTTAGAGGACGCATCAGAATAAAACATACAGCCGTAATCAAAATGACTACGAACAGTTGCAATATAAAGAGTTTTCAGAGTTTTAGGATCAGACCCCCACTTGAGACCAACCAAAGATTTCATAATATTAAGACCTAGCTCAGTCTTCTTACACAGTAAATCGATATGAGGATTCCAAGAGAGTTTAGAATCCAAAATGATTCCCAAGTATTTAATATGAGATTGAGCAGGAATCAACACATTACCGTAAAGGACAGAAGAACAAAGGTAAGTATACTGTTTAGAAAAAAGAATAACTGAGCTCTTATCTACATTTACTTCCAGTTTCAAATGTTCATTCAGCAAATCATGAAGCGTTCTCAAACAAGAGTTCAGTATCAACTCACCCTCCGCAACATTATCACACTGAGTATATAAGACAAGATCATCAGCAAAAAATAAATAATTTACTGATTTAGGAATCAATTTCATAAGATTTACCAAACTAAGAATAAATATAAGGGGCGATACTACAGATCCCTGAGGAGTACCTTTGTTTGTACTTCTAGGACCATGCAACCTGTCTCCGATTTTCAAATAAACATTGCGGTTGCTCAGGAAGTTATGGATCCAGTGTAGAACATGACCAGGGAATCCTAAAGAATGTAAACTCTTAATCAAATACAAGTGATCTATGTTATCAAACGCACCTTTTATATCTAGAAAAACAGCTAACGTAGATTTGTCACACAGGAAACTGTTACGAATGTCACCTATTAAGCAGCTAAGACTATCCATTGTACTCCTGCCCTTACGAAAACCCGACTGATTATGAGGAATTAAAGATTGACTTTCCACATACCAATCTAATCGGGTTTTTAACATTGTTTCAAAAACTTTGGAGAAGCAAGAAGTAAGAGAGATGGGCCTATAAGAATCTACACTGTTAGGATCTTTATATGGTTTTAAAATAGGAACAACATATTGTTTTTTCCAGCTTTCAGGAATAACATTTACGATCCAGAGCTGGTTGAATATTTGCAATAATAATAATTTAGCACTTCTAGGTAAATTTTGAATAACAGAATACGGAATTAAGTCAGGGCCAGGTGATGTATCTTTTTTGTTCAATAAAGAAGTCTCAAATTCACTGAAATTAAAAGGAGAAGTCATCCACTGGGCAGATTCACAACCGTTAGAAGAGAAAAGATTTAATAATAAACTGGAGGTCTGTTCATTAGTAATAGGGGTAATTTTTTCAAGGAACAAAGATGCTGAATTCTCATCATCAAGAAAAGATGTTTGTTTAGATGAGTCGAGACGACTAAACTTAAATCTACGGATATGATTCCAAATTATTTGCGAAGGAGTCATCCGATTAAAAGAAGAGCATAAATCATGCCAATGAAGTCTTTTCTGTTCTAGAATAGTCTTCTTCTTTTTAGCGTTAAATTGTTTAAATAAAATATAATTTTCTGCGCTAGGAAATCTTTTAAAAGAGTTATACGCTAATTTAGCTTGATTAACAGCCGATGCACAAGTTTCGTTCCACCAGCGGGCTTATTCGCTAACTCGAATGACAGTTTAAAATGATGATCACCGAGTATAGTTTCCAACTACCAACTGTCAAACCACACATTTCGTATTCCGTAACTTCGGTGCGCAACTGAAAAATTTTAAAATGGCGTCCCGCTCAGTGATCATCACTAGTGACGTTTGATAGCCACTGTAGGTTATCGACTTTCAATAATTGGTATTCAGTAAGCTCGGTGTACATGATTTTGACGTATAGCAGTGGACCACTCAAATTGTCAAATTAGAAGTGAAAACCACTGTGGGATAGCAGTGTTTTATGGAGTAAAGTGATCATCACCGTAATATTATATACATAATAATCGCTAATTTAGTAAGTATTATACGTTTGTGTTTATTGTGATTGTTATTAACAAATATAAAATAAAGAACAAAGTGAAATAGAATAATTAGTATGTAAATAAAATCTAATTTTTATTATATAAAGTTAACTTTATTATAGTTAAATATAACTTATTAATCTGCCATTACTTATTGCAAATTTTAGATAATGTCACGCGCGTATTTATTGGGTATCGCTGAAGAACAGAGACAAATGAATGTCTTGCGAAGAGATCGTCGAGCAAGGCGAACTTTGAGTGATCCCATGAATTTGCCGGACCAAGAATTTGAGGCTCACTTTCGCTTGTCCAAGGAAGTCTTCATAACACTATCCGAGGAGCTTCGCCCGTATATGACACAACGACGGCGAAATACTGGAGTGCCCCACAAGCTCAAAGTAAGTTTTATACATGATGCCAATAAGTGTTCTATAAGCAGCATTCTTACCATGCAAGGCTGCACAAAAGCGACATTTGTATAGTACTTACCTACCTAATATAAGTGGACTAAAATTTTGAAGATGCAATAGAATATTTTAAGTATGCAATGTAAACAAATGTATGTAAATTCTCTTTCTTACAGTGATCAAACTGATTGGTTGATTTTGTTTTAGGTGTTAGCTGTTGTATCTTTTTATGCCCAGGGGTCGTATCAAAAGAGTGTTGGGTCATCTTATTTATTTAACATGTCCCAACCCACTTTCAGTAGATGTTTGCATGAGGTCACCAACGCACTCAATAATCCGGACATCTTGAGGAATCACATAAAATTTCCATTTACACGTGAAGCAAGGGAAAATATAATGGCAAAGTAAATATTATTATATTACAAAAAATACTTATTCAATTACTTAATAAAAGAATTGAAAATATTGCAATATCAAATTACAAAATCAGCAATCTCAATATCTTTTTTGTGGCTATTGATACCTATGATAAATACTTTTATCTTTTCAGATTTATGGAAAAGTTTGGATTCCCTGGAATAATTGGGTGTATTGATGGTACTCATGTAGCATTGATACGACCAGTGGAACATGAAGAAACTTTTTTTAATAGGAAAAGTTATCATTCATTGAATGTCCTAATAGTAAGTGTTCTAATTCTTTATAAAATAAATGCATAGATATTTGATTTCATATATTTTTCCTAGTGGGGTTATAGAGCATCAAGATTTAATATAAGAATGACAAGTAATGTACACTAATATAATTATAATTTATTTGTTATTATTTTATTATTTACATATAACCACATTTAGCAGTATACATATGAGATGAGAGGGGATAGGCCAGTGGACAGTATACATATTATTGTTCAAGCATCGTTTACATAGCAATTGAATACATAATTCTAGACTAGCTAGTCAAAACAGTATACAGGCTTAGTTAGTTGTATCTGTTGTATGTTGTATAAATAATAATAATATGTGTTACTGCAATAAAACTATATTTTTTACAGATTTGTGACATGGAATTAAATATTTTATATGCTGATGCATCATTTGGTGGGGCAGCACATGATTCTTTTGTATGGAATCAATCCCCCATAAAACAATATATGGAAGAACTGCACAATAATGGGGAACACTGCTGGTTACTAGGTAAATTATTTACTTAAGATTTTATTATAAGCCAATCCAATTATTTCTGTCATTTTTTGGGTTCCATATCACAAAAGGAAAAAGAGCTCTTATTGAATCATTTCATTGTCTGTCTGTTTGTTAAGACACTTTCCTAGGAACCCGTGGAGGTATTAAGCTGAATTTTACCTCAAGTATGGTCTAATATCCTATTTAAAAAAAACAATTTTTACATAGAAAAATCTCATGCCTCTTCAAAAATTTATTTGTTTTTTAAGTATACATAACACCTACAATTGATTGTGTTTTTGTCTATTATCTGGTAATGCTCAATTTTGAGGCCTATATTCAGTGGATATAAAAAGCAGTTGTCAATTACATAACTTTGCTTTCATTATAGGTGATTCTGGGTATGCTCAGCGCCCATACATGATGACACCTATTCTTGGAGCTGCTCCTGGGACACCCGAAGAGTATTACACGAATCTTCACTGTCGTGTAAGAAATACGGTTGAGAGGTGTATTGGAGTCTTAAAAGCACGTTGGCGATGTTTGTTAGCACACAGAGTGCTTCATTATAATCCAACATGGAGTGGAAAAATAGTGAATGCATGTGTAGTGCTGCACAACATAGCTAATGCTTCAAGGACTCCACTGCCCGAGCTGCCACTTGCTGAGAGGGACAATGACCAGCAACTGCAACCTGCTGTTGCAGTTCCAGCCAATGTTGATGGTGCAAGAGACATTTTAGTGAATAGATTGTGGAGAGGAAGATAGTGTTTAAGATTATATTAGTGTATGTTTAATATTATATTAGTGTAAATATGTATAAGTTTTTGCTGCATGCTCCTAGCATTTTTAAAATGATCAGCCACTGCAACCTGCTGTTGCAGTTCCAGCCAATGTTGATGGTGCAAGAGACATTTTAGTGAATAGATTGTGGAGAGAAAGATAGTGTTTAATATTTATTAGTGTAAATTATTATATTAGTGTAAATATGTATAAGTTTTTGCTGCATGCTCCTAGCATTTTAAATAACATCTGCAGAGTTCTTGATGTAGATTTCTCCGTACTAGCACATCTATTTTCAGTTTATTGTTTGGACGTGAAGGAAGGACAAACAAACAAACAAACACACTAACTAATACACACACAATAATAATATTAAGCATGGATTGGAGGAGGCTTTTACCCTTAAAGGGACCGTACTAACAACAAACTAATAACTAGTTATAAGCATACATGTAATGTAATGTGAACTAACATACTAACATCAATGCAATGTAAATTTAATAAGTACATAAATAATAATGGATTGAAATTTGTACAGAAACTACATATTTGGTTATATAAAAAGGTTTTTTACTTTAATAAAACATAACTTTGAATACTAAAATTATGTATTTCCTTATCCTAACCTAACACAAATTTCCCTTAACCTATCTTCAATGTTTGCCAGTCTTCTCTCCAGTGTAGCTGACAAAGCCTCAAGCGCTCTCGCATGCATCTCCTCAATGGCTATTCTCCTCTCTTTTAAACTGCGAGCCCATTGAGGCACATCACGATTGCGTATGACTGAAAAAAATAGTATTTAGAAATAAGTATACTTGACAACTGAACTCTCAAAAGGCATGTTTTTCCGACTTTGATTGACAATCATCATTATAGTTCAACATCATCATTATAAGTATAATGAACATTCTTCATGAATCAGTTTACTTATCTATTAGTGAAAATTTCATTAAAATCCATATGGTATTTTATGAGATTAGCCTGTACTGACTGACAGACAGACATGATGATGGGTGACTTAAAATTATAATAATGTATAAATGATCTATTGTTATTTCCTTCACCCTGTGAGAAACAATTATGAAAAGTCGACTTACGACGTTGTCGGGTACGAAGTCGTGGTGAAGACTGGGCCGGCTGTGCAGGGTGGAGACTGTCGTTGCTGTGGGGACGGAGTCTGTAGCCGATGTGGAGGTGAAGACTGAGGTTGTGTTTGCGAAGACTGTGGAGGTGGTGAGGGTGTTGGTATTGACGGAGTACCAGTCTGGGAAGTCAGTGGGATCGGTGAAGATTGTGGAAGCGGTTGTTGAGAAGATAATATTTCCAATTGGAAATCTTCATCTTCCAACCATTCTACTTCCATTTGGGAAGTTGAAGGAGAGGTTTGGGAAGTGGAGCCAGTGACTTGAGATGTACTAGGCTGAGAGGGAGGGGTTTCCTGAGTTTCAGAAGGAATCTGTAAAGAAGCAAATACATTCATCTTTATTTTTTAAAATAAACAAGACATATAAAGATAGATAGTTATATATGTGTTCAATTTCAGTAAGTACAAGTCCTTTTAGTTGGCCAACATAGTTATGATGTACATTGTCAGATGCACAAATGTGGTGTCGTCATAACAACAGATTACATAACTTAGATAATAAAGCTCTAGAGCATTATCTACTTGTTTGTCAAATTTCAGTCAAGAACAGTTTTTGTTTCATATTCATTGAGCCACAAACAAACATCCAAACTTTCATATTTATAATATTATTATTAGGAATACACATTGAAAATGGCTTGTAACTTTGTTGAGACTTATAATATTAACTGTTTCATTACTAAGATATGCTGATAAGATGCTTTGATAATGTAACTTACAGGAAATGGCATCCGCACTCCGGGCAAGCCCTCCACACATACACGACCTATGAGTTGGAGTATGCGCTCCTCCAACTCATTCAAGGGTGTCAGTTTATTGGGCCCTCCGCCTGTTTTTGAGGCATTGCGCCGGATATCTGCACCCTTTGCCTTGGTCTTCGCTTTCCACTCTACCCAGTACTGTAAAAAATATCATGTTGGTGTTAAAAAAAAGGTAGATTTTAAGGTTTTTAACAACATTCAAAAACAGTGTAATTAACTTACCCTTCGCCACTGTTCGGCAGTTTTAGTGACTCCGTCTGCCACAGAATTCAGTTTGTTGGCAAAAGTCTCCCAGGCTCGCTGTGTTATTTGGCTTGACTGAGGCCCGCGGGTACATCGCCCTAAGGCGATGTCTTTGTTGGCCTCTGCAAAAGCCAACAACACCTCAAGCTGCCTTTGGGAGATGCGCCTGCTAGACGGCATTCTAAAATAGAATAAAATCGAAAATTATATACCTATAGGTAACAGCTAGTACCTACATAAACATATGTAGTAAAATTTTAATTTCAATAAAGTTTTACTCACCTTGCTAATTAGATGTATTTCGTACACAAACAAACAAATCACGCGACGCAACGAACAAGACTGTACTCGGAGCATGGTATAATTTGTTAACAATATTTCAAAGAAAAGCACTTCTAAATATTATTTCTAAAATATCCAGTCTAAGTGGATGTTTTTATGTTTTTCGAATGTTATGCGCTTGCACATAATTCCACTTAACATTTTTGACAATTCAAGTGGCGAACGTAATAGCCGCAAAAACTAAGTGGGCATTAGTGTCGTTCAATTATTTCGTGTAACCAAGGATATCAAATAAGTCGGGTAATAGCTAGTGTGGTAACAATTTCATGTCGATAAGCACTCAAAGTTATCATAAATCACCGAAAGATCACGTGACATGAAAGCGATACTGAATACCAAATCAACGCAATGTTCGGTTGGTCACTGAGCTCGGTGATCATCACTACAGTGTTAATCACTTTCATCTGTCAAAATTAGCGAATAAGCCCGCAGACCGAAACTTTCTTATTTTTATTAGGGCAAACGGGAAATTTAAAAGGGGCAACTTTAACTAAAATGTCATTCAAAATTTGAATGAAATTGTTGTAATTTTTGACAACAGGACTATTATTTGTATTAAAATTAGAGAAAGAGCTTTCACATAGTTTCGAAAACTCAACCCAGTCTATTTTCTTAAAGTTTAAATATTTAAAAAGTGGTAAAACATCAGTAGGCACTTCACTCCGTCTACTTATCAACTTAGAGGGCGCACTGTACTGGACGGATATGAGAAGAGGAAAGTGATTGCTGCCTAACAGATCATCCAAAACAGAAAAGGAACAACTAGAACTAACGGATTGTGAAGCAAAAACAAGATCCAATACATTACCATCTTGTCCAAAAGCAGGAAAAGTAGTAATATTGTGATCATTCAAACAAACCAAACTCTGAGAATCTGAAAAAGAGTAGATGATATTACCTCTGACATCATTCGCCTTACTTCCCCAGGAGGAGTGGCGCGCATTGAAATCACCTATTATCAAAAAATGTTTAGATGATAATTTGGAAAAGGAGTCAGTTAATTGATTAATGTTGAACTGACCATTAGGAGGAGGAGGACTATAAGCACATAATATGTCTAAGTAAGATTGGCCTAAATGTACAGAAATGATAATATTTTGGAAATCATATGAGAAAAAGGAATCAATTACTTTATATTTATACTTTTTACTAATGGCCACAGCAATTCCTCCATGAGGCCGATCAGAATCTCTACGAATAATTTGATAACCAGGTAACTTAAAAATCTTATCAGCATTTAACCAAGTTTCATTAAGTAATATAATGTCAACATGAGTCGGAAAATTAATTAAAAAGTTTCTTAATTCAAAAACGTTGGAAAGAATACTTCTAGAATTCCAGTGTATAATATTTAAACTTTGAACAAGATCCATGTTAGATGTTAGAAAAATTGGTAATTAGCAATTCCTTGATGACTTTACTTGAAATATTAGAGGTAGAAGGGCTAGGAGAGTCCTTTTTTCCGATTACCAACTTCACCAACTCAACAACTGTCTTAGTAATGGCATTCAGGACCATATCCGAATTCAGGATATCAGAGGCCAAGGCTCTTTTATGAGGAGTTGAGGAAGGTTTAATATTAGGCGTAGAACTAATGGGTGCCGACAACTGAGTTATGGGACATGTAATTTCTTCGTTGGTTCTGGCAGTTATTGCAGCATAAGATACACCCATTATTCTACTCCTAACTTGGTTTAATTTATCAGCTTTCTTAGGACAATTACTAGACACAGCAGGATGAGCACCATTGCAATTAATACATTTAACATTGCTAACGTTAGAACAGTCTTTAAAGAAGTGATTACCCGCACATATTGAGCACACCTGTTCCTTTTTGCAGGAGCTGCGACCGTGACCAAAGCCATAGCATACAAAGCATTGCAAGGGAGGACGAATATAATTTTGTACATCAAACCACATGTGGTCTAGGGTCACATGGTCAGGACGGCTGGCGGACAGGAACGTGACTAAAACTGTGGACAATGGAAGAAAACTGCCATCACTTTGCCGCTTCATAAATCTTTTGACTCCAACAACTTCCGAAGAAGCCTTGCAATTGTCCAACATCTCCTCCTCCGTTATCTCAATAGGCACCCTCATGATGCCCTGGCTCTCCAGGGCGTTAGCAGGAATTCGGGCAGCCCAGTTGTATTTTTGTAATAAAGTTAAGTTCAAAATGAAGTCGTTAGCAGTTTTATTTGTATGAAACATTAACTTTAGCAATTTAGGGCTAGCCATTTTCAAGTGTAGTATTCCGGGAACGCTTTTCAGAACACCATTAACCTCAACGATGTTTAAATTACTGCCATCACAAGAAGTTAGAAGGACTAAATAATCCGATTTGGTATCTGCAGGGTACAGGTGGGTAAACTCTTTGAAGACCCCTTTTTTGGTGCGCGAATACTTAGGCGCCATTTTATTTCCGGGCTCCTCCTGAGAATCGGAAAAAGTCATTTTTCTTTTCGCGGGTTTGTTACCGCCACTGCATTCGTTCATTATAGATATAATATGTAGGTATATTTAAACTGAAGCAATATAAATTTAAATAAAATTAATTAAAGTTTAATTTTTTCAAATTCCCGCTCAAAAAAAACCATGAACAATGACAATGAAATACCAGAGAGAAAAATAAGACATAGAAAAAGAGAACGCACTCACGGCCAATCCGTGCCAATCGAATTGAAATTACGCCATCTACAAATTTTGACCAAACTTTTTCTTTTAGCTTTCTACCTAGCTTGTCATATGAAAATTCATTCTATTCCAGACGAAGTTGACTTTATGTGGAGATAATTTTTGTCGTTTTCAATAACAAAAATAATTAATCTCAAAATTGAATCAACCTCCATAAAAAGTTATTATTATTAGAATTACCTATAGATCGATACTATGTATCTGTCAGACCAAAGAGAAAAATAAGAAGACAATAGGATTCATAAATTGATAGTGTAATGTGAAGCAAACATTGCATAGTGATTGCAGTTGAAGATGGAACTTCTAAATAAGTGTTATCGTGTTGACTTCAAAATCTGCCATTTCTAAAGTTTTACAATCTTTCTTCGGGGCGTCTTGACTCTCTTGACTCAGATACTATACCATATACTGAGTCGAGATAGCATGAAATACGCTGCTTTGAACTAAAGCCGGGTCCCCAGCGAATTTTTTTGAAAACATTCAACAAAAACACATATTACACAAAACTTTGATTTTGAAACATGTTTCTCTACACACGCTGTCCATAGCGGCTCGCGGTCGCGTAGCTAATATATAGTTATCTGTGGCGTAGCTTGTGTATTGTCACAGAATTCATAATAGTACTAACGTAGTATTGTGTAGCGATAGCGAGGCGAGAGAGTTGTCAAAATCACGAGAAAAATATGACAGTATCCTGCCCTGACCCGCGCGGGGGTATTTTGTGACGTGTTTTCCATCGGGCATGGAAAACAAAAACATTGTTGATGTACACAACAATGTGTATTGAAACAAAGTTTTGTGTAGACGATTTTGTTGAATGTTGACATGTTTTTGTTGATTGTGTTGGGCAAAAAAAACACGCGATGGGGACCCGACTGAAATACACAAGTATATCTTGAAGATGGCACAATGGAATCTTGTCTGAAGTCTGATTGCCAAACGAAAAAAAAGACAAGTATAGAAATGTCAGTTCCAAGTTAAAATCACGACAAAGCAAAAATATGATTATTTTGTGACGTGTTTTCCATCGGGCATGGAAAACAAAAATATTGTTGATGTACACAAAAATGTGTATTGAAACCATCGAAATAATATTACTACGTATAGAACGGACACCGCGAACAAAATTTTTGTCCCCATACGTTGAGGCCAATAGACATCAACTCGTTTAGAAACTTGCCGACGCTCATCGTGATTGGTCCTCGGATTTATGTCAAAAAAAATATTGGAAAATGCCGTCATGTTCAATAAAAACTTGTAAAAACCGTTCAACAGTAAGGAAGAAAGAAGGCGGCGTAACTTATCATCGCTAAGTATACAAAAAATTAAGTAAAACCAACCAAAACAATTTTTTTTCATTATTTTCTAATGCATCCTGATTGCATCCGCCATTTCTATGTGAAAATCATAGACTATCAAAAATTAATCGTACAGATGGGATACGTAGGTACTAAGCGTCAGTCAATTTTATAATATAATTTAGGCAATGAGGTTTTATATATTCTTCTAAGACAAGAGAAGTAACGCCATACAAAGCATTCGTAAAAAGCCGCAACCACTTCAGAGTGTTAAAGACGTAGCTTTGAAACCGATACATATTCCGAGCATATGCCAAAGTAAAATATGTTTGTCTCTTTTTTTCTAGAGTCAAACTAATTATGTCAAAATGAGACAAAAGCATTACTCCCAGAAAAATGGTCAGAGTTGCCAGCTCATGAATAATTTTCTCATTGAATGAATGTTATGAGTCTTTTTTTAAATAAAAAAAAAGTTTTTATACCATATTATTGTTTCTTGGGTGACAGAAGAATTAAAGATAGGAAGAAATAAATATATAGATGCGTAAATATTGGTACATACATATTATATTTCAAGAATGAATCATGGCGGAATGGAGAAGTTTCCATTTTTTAGTCATTGATGAATCTAACCGATGCAGACCTACTACTATTATCTATTCTGTGCTACTACTAACTTTTAGCAGAGATTTTGTTTTGTTTTCTTCACCCATTCTGGGTAGGCAAAGGGAACTATGCCCAGCCCATACAGCCAAGTCTTCAGTAGATTTTTTTTATTGTTAAGAAATGAAAATGAAATTTAAATAAAATAAAATAATAAATTTAAATAATTTGAATAAAATACAATATAAAACAAAAAAACTATTGTACTCAATCGAACATTTGATAATGAGGTTAAAAACTCAAAGCTCATCGTAGGTGGCGTCACTGTTGACTGTTCCAAGACCCGCCATATTGGTTCATTGTTTAAGTTTGATGTGAGAGTAATTGCTAAAAATCATAGAAATGTAAGCGACCTGGAGTGTAATTACGATTGAAGGAGGAACTGCGGAAACGGAAAGCCAAGACCACTAGCAAAAAAGCCTTATAAATCGAAAGGTAAATAATTTACAGGCATTATTGTGAATTGTAGGTTTTGCTGTGTTCTTTTTATTTATTTCAATTTCTTTTTGTAGACTGGAGGCGTACGATGGAAATTACCTCATCGAAGTTGAAGACGAACTTGAGGATGATATTCCTGAAATTTCTACCATGGATAAGTTCAGAGATATTAATTCCAGCAATAATCTTCCACCACTCTATAAACTACACATTCAAGAGTTTGCAGACAGGTAACAAACCATACATTCATGATTTCCTTATTGTTCCTTGTTATTTTAATGTTTCAGATAGAATTAGACATTTAATGACATACATGTTGTTTCAGATTTCAAGCAACACTGAACGGGAGATACACTACTGTTTGAAAGTAGAAGCTTAATAACCGTGAGAGTTGCCTTTGAGGAAAGTTATATTTATTTCCATGCGCAATGCAAAGCCCAAATGAAGAAGCTTCTTTAAATATCATTCTGTTAAAAATGGATAATAGTGGCATGATAGTGGAGTCACTGCGAATGTGCAACTGGAAAAGGAGTAGAAGCACACTGTAAGCATGTTTTTACAGTTCTCCATGGCATAGAAGATATAGTGCCTACTAAAACTATAATTTTGTACAAAATGTGCACAGAACAATTGATGACATTTAAAAAACCGAATAAAGTATTCTATAATTCCCCGATGCAATCCCGTTTTACCAGGAAAATATAATGGACAATTATGAAGGATATGTCAAAATCCTAGCAGTTTCTCCTGTACTACTAGTAGTAAAATGGCTTATCTCCAAGTAATCAAACCTGCCAATCCATGTGCTATTGAAATGGACCATGATTACTTGGAAATATTTTCTTATACTTATGAGTATTACCTTTGTAAAGTTTTTGTTAAACCTATTTTTAAACCACTAATTTTAACAAATATCTGTATAAAAATTATGATTTTTGATTATGACAGTGTAATAAAACAAAATTAATACCTATTAAATAGTTTTATTTTCTTATACCTATGAGTATTACATAATACACTCTAAAATTACAGCATATATGACACAAAACATGTTTTTGAAGTTATTTTGAGTTTGGACCCCGCTAGACCCAGGAGGATCAGTAAAAGAAGTTTCATTAGCATCACATTCATTTTGAGTTTGGATCCGGTTAGGTCCTGGAATTGGATCACCACGAGACGTTTCAATACACCGTTTCATGCAACTTCTTTTTAGCAATTGATCTGAGCGTTCTTGTGCTAGTAGGTTAACAGATTTGATTTAATATAGAGGGCACAGCACTTTTCTTTAATGTTCGGTATAAATTTTCATTGTCTGTTAATTACTTTTAATATTATAATCTTCAGATCTAAATTGGGCAGCACATAACCTCGACCATTACTGGATTTCCAATTTTTCCTTCGAAGAGCCTTTTGCCACAGTTTTCTTCGTTTTATTTCTTTGGAAAATAAATAGATTGGAACATTTTTACAATCGATAGCTGCACAATGAGTCATATTTCGGAATTATTTAGAAAACAAATATGATGTTTACAAAAATAGTATGGAAAATGACAGCTAGCTGTCAAATGTTTGGAACAGTCAACAAAGCGACATCTGAAGTGAGCAAAAGGCAGTTTTTAACCTCATTGCAGAAACAATTTAAATTAAACACCGTTACCACAATGAAAAAGATGAAATTGTTACTTCACTGTCATAGTAATAATATCATTATGTCAAATGTCAGTTAAAAGCCATATCAAAAAGAGGAAAATGATTTGTTTTTTCTTGTCTTGACGTGCGTAGCACTAGCGATTGATTTTAGTATCAATCAATTCTAAGTAAATAATTAATTCTAGTTTGAGCCTGGTTGTAGGTTTACTTCTACTGTGTTACTAATGATACATAAAGGCGTATGAGTTCGTCATTGACTAAACTCCCAACATTTGGGAAACTTAAAATCGTTTTTACTGGCAACACTGTTGGCAAAAACAATGCGTATTATATTAATTTCGATTTTAATACTATTTTGGTATAATTTTAACATACCTAATTAAGCATTCTTATTTGTGAAAAGTGATACCAATTGCTTTGTTATTAGTTTGGGATCACGACATACATGTTTTAACAGTGCATTTAACCATTTTTGTGATATTATTGTGAGATACGCATTCACTGAACGTCAAACTACGACTAAGTCGGAAGAAATTCAACTAAGACTGTGGCCTCAGTCGACGTGGCAGCGGGTAAGTGTCAAACATTACGAATCTATAGTAAATAACAAATCACTGAATTTAGGTATTTCTGAATTTTTTGTAGCTTTTTTTTTAACCGACTTCAAAAAAGGAGGAGGTTCTGTTTATATGTATGTTTTTTTTTGGAGGTCCGCCGATTACTCCTTCAATTTTGGACCGATTTTAATCATTCTTTTTTAAAAATAATATGTAATTTAAATATTGATTTTTTAAACTATATTTCCAAAATATTTTTATATACGAGGTAAAATACGTAAATGTGGATAAAGTTACTAACTAAGTAAAAAAAATAAGTTTCTAGAAAACAGAAAGATGGAAAACGAAACAGCATTTTAAATTTCGACCAACCATTTTCGAACAAATGAAATTCGGGCAAACAAGTTTCGGAGTAAAGGTACGTTACCATTCTTGAAATTCAACACAACTCCTCTTGTCTGGCAGGCGACCGTCTCCTGGTTATTGCATATATTACAAAATACTACAATATATAAATAGCTTCACTATAAAGTTAGTTTTGATTTAATCTCAGTTTATTTTTGACTAATATTAAGTTAAGAACAAAAATGTAATGTAGCTTCCTACCTATAAAGCTAATATTATACCTATTTTCTATTAAATTTATCTATAAATATTGTAATAAAATAAAATAATCAGTTGGATGTCCAATAGGCAGAATATAAACAAAATGTCGCCCCTGCGTAGTAATGTCATATTCTATGACTCGGTTGGGGGCGGGGCCAGGGAGGGGCGCGCCCCTCACGGCCGAACACGGCGCCAAAATTTGAAGGCGCTGTCATTTCTATACGTAGTAATATTATTTCGATGATTGAAACAAAGTTTTGTGTAGACGATTTTGTTGAATGTTGACATGTTTTTTTATTAATGTTAAACGTTGTAACAACAATGCAATTGTTTATTTTTGTTTTATTGATTTTATTTATCATTGTGATTATAAACAAACAAATAAACACCTATAAATAAAATATTTTATAAAGATCCATGCCAATCAGAAAATTCAGATCCATGCAAATCAGAAAATTGTTGATTGTGTAGGGCAATACAAACACGCGCTGGGGACCCGACTGAAATACACAAGTATATCTTGAAAATGGCACAATGGAATCTTGTCTGAAGTCTGATTGCCAAACGAAAAAAAAGACAAGTATGGAAATGTCAAGACAATGTCAGTTACTCTTCACCAAAGAAAGAGAGCTAAAAAAAAAGTCAGTTCCGTCAGTTCATTTGCATTGCAGCAGGCCCAGTAGGTACTTCCTACTTTTTATTAGTGTTTCTGTAATTTTCTATGCGATTTCTTTATTTACGTTGTAATTTTGGAAATGTTTTTACTGAGTTTTACTGTTATTTTTAATAATTTTACAATCGAGTCATTAGAAATTTTTAATGTGTCTGCAATTTCGTTACATAGCATTCGCGATCATTATTGTTGTGAGCAATCTGCATAGCTTGCGTATGAAAAGAATAAAATTCGATAAATGTCCGAAACGGGTGAGTACTTAACAGTGTTAATATATGCATGATGTTGTAAATCATTTATCTCTTTAGACATAATATATGCAACATGCTGCACCGCAAAAGCGACATTAGTAAGTCGTTCGTACGACGAGTGCTCTTGTGATTTTAAAATTTTAATGGTAAACTTGCCGTACAACCAATTGACTATTTGGAAATTTAGTAAAATGAGATGATGCGAACTTATTTTATCAATTTAACAAACAGCTATGAAATAATGTCGACCTATGCGTGGTCATTCTGTGAGTGTTTTTTGTCCAGTTTGTCGTAAATTCTGAAAATACTAGATATACTTATCTAAGCAACTTCCGCAGTGAAGGTAGTTTAGTTACTCTTTCAAATTGATGAATCCTAAAGATTTACTACTGTAATAGAAATCATCTACCATAGGTACCCACAATTGTTTTACTGTGAAATGTCAGCCATTCTAAATAATTTCCTCAGTGTAATTTTTGAAATAATTTACTTACCAAATATTTAGATATTTTCACAATCTAATATTGCCCCTAAAGTGTCACTCTGACTGATCTCCATTATATTATGATGTTGTCTTGTGTTAATTTTATTAGTGTAAAAAAAGAACCTATTATATCATAAAATAATGGAAATAACTAAAATAAAGGTTATGGTAAAATATTTATGTTTTGTAAAATATTTTATATAGTGCTACAAAGGTCTTTATGAACGTTGGAACTAAAACGTAGTGATTACTTGCTCAGTGATTGGAACTACTGCTCCCGTTCATATTGTATGTCACTTTTTGACAGTTCGCCTTTGACAAAATGTATGAAAATATGCCACAGTAACGCCCTCCTACAAACGTCACCCACATTCATAAACATCCTTGTACATCTGTAATAATCATGTATATGTCACCGTAAAATAATAAAAACCGTTTTTTTTTAAATTTACATCATAGAATTGCAATTACACTAAAACGACGAAGGCCCACTGCGAGGCTCTGGGTTTGGGGCCACAAGGTAAACCTAAAGAACGTACTGTCACACGTAAATTTTTTAACGGTTGCAGGTTAGCAGTATGTTACGGTTCACAATCTAACGGTTTTCACAATTTTACGGTGGCATATATATAAATATATTTATGGACTTCCTTAATATTATGTTGTATTGCTGATTGTATAATCACTAACTAAAGCATTAGCATTGACAGCATGCAGCGAAGGTTGTCCAAATTTTCTTTTCTGTCTCGCAAATAATGCAACTTAATATTTGCAAAGCCATTAAGTCTATATTACTACTGCTACTTATATCATATGTGTTATGGACAATGTGATTAATAATCTAGCATCACAAACAGACTTTGACACACACAATTGACGAAAAAAAGCATCTATTGCGCAAAGGCTTTTTTTTCATCAATTGTGTTTGTCTTTAATAACCATAATACACAAATACTGTTATAGTACTTGTGTATTGTAGGCAATAAATACATGTGACTAGTGTATTGTGGCCAATAAACACAATAGATGCTAGATTATTAATCACATTGCCTGATTAATCACATTGTCCATAACATATATAATATTTATTGAAATTATAAACAGAAACATTAATATAAATTTTGTACTTTGGAACAGGTCATACAAAATCTAAAAAGGCAGCAGGGGATGATAAATCAATTAATTTCCGGCCTTCACCAAATTTTAAACACATGAAAAAATATTTAAAATACAAATTTGAAGAGGCTGAATGTACTAGACAAGACAATGTGGACGAACCACACTGTTCACAAAATGAACAATGCAAAATAAAGGTTGTGGTGCAACCGCCATTACCGCCTGATTCCCCTCCTCCAGATTGCCCTCTTAACTTTGTGCTTAAGAAGGAGATTGATGATGATGAGTATGAGGGGAATTCTGTAGACAAATCAGACGAAATGGAGAAAAAGGAATGTGATAAACTCAAACTGATGGACGAGAAACCATTGATTAAACCAAAAAAAACTATGTGCAAAGATTTTGTGCGAGGTTCATGTAAGAGGGGGGAGTCTTGCATCTTTGTTCACGAGTTGGATGTGAACCAGCTAGTGGGAGTGTACAAATTCTGTCGCGATTTTGAGAATCGTAAATGCAAGAGACCTGTGTGTTTCTTTGTGCATGCTACCACTTCTGAAAAAGAACACTTTTTTAGAACTGGAGTTTTACCACCACATACTACGAAGCACTTACCAGAGGCAAACATGGGCCAAGGAGGTCCACCATTGAATGAAGGTGAGGATTATTTTAGTTGCCTAATAATCATTCCTCGAATCGAATCAAAATCGAATGCTAACAGTGCCATATCTCGATGTGGTCAACCATATTGCGGTGGGGCCAAGTGACTAGATGAGCAATTCAACAAATAGATTGATCTCATCAATCTACCCAACATTGTGTTGGGCTCATTATGACGACATAATTAGGAAAATCATGAAATGCCGACCTATCATGGACCCATTGTCCTGACAGATCTTAATGGATCCATTTCAGCGATCATCTAATGTCAACCCAAAATCAACCCATAATTATCCCACTGCAGGGATACATCTCCCATTGACACATTCCTAAATAAGAAAATGATATTATTAAATAACTTTAAATATTATATCACCATACTAAAATATAATATAATATATAAATATTCATCCAAATTCAACAAATACATATAATAATTATTGTTACGCGCTTGGGGGTCGGGATTTGGATTAAACACCGTTAACTTGTTAGAAAATTTTATTGAGGGATGAACAGGTCACTGTTGCCAAATCACACGAAGAATCGAAGTCCGAAGCGAGCGCCGCTTGTACTTCTGACTTGTTTGTCACGTTTGTTTTGAATGATCACCAGTGGTCGGAATAGGTAGTGCCATTTCGCGGGATTCATGAATGCTAGCATAACGTGGACATGCCCTAATTCCGGTATTAGATCTGATTTCCGGGATTATCACCTGTATACAACTGGTGTATCCCTAAATACAACTCGCGTCAATATTTTGGCGCCCTTTAAGTTAGTGCGGTCCGATGCGCAGAACGCGAAATCGGTGTCGGCGGGTCGGCGGCGCAAGGCCGGGAGAAGGATTGATTGCAAGCTGTACTTACAATTAACAATTAAACAGAAATATCGCTACCTAGTAAATAGGTAATCAATAGAATTTGAGAATCCCGGGATCCCGGGATCCCGGGGTATATCCATATTATTGTTAATGTTTGAGGTCGTTCACCCCAACTATTTCCACTCCAATAGCACTACCTATTCCGACCACTGATGATCACTTATTTTTCTTGATCTATGAATAGTTGTAAACAAGTGATTCTAGCGGCGACGCGAGACTTCGAGAACATTCTAGATCAATCGCGACAATATTATTATGATAAATACATAATAAGAAATAAAAAAATTAGGCTGGATAGTAAAGGATTGGTCGAAGATAGGTATAACTGAAGCACAAACTCAGTTGTGGTTGTCATCTTGGGGGACTGGTCTGCTCGCTTTATTAACATCTACATATTCGACATATTTAGGATTTCACCATAGCGCTATTTGGATCGACATCCCGCGTTTAGAGCTTGATTTCTGTATGTACCTGGATCTGTATTTTATTTATTCTTATAAATGTACTTATACATTGTAACAAAAGAGTGAAAGGAAAAAAATTGCTAAATGACAAAAAAGGCCGTAACCGGGTTTCTTTCGCCATTTCTTTTACCGGTGGCCATTTTGCTTGTGTCCGAAATGGTGGTAGTATATAACGTAGTTTATTTTCTTTATACATATATACAAATTGTAAATGACAAGAAAAAGTGCCTGTGAAGGTCTAGTTTCTGAAATAAACGATTTCATTTCATTTCATTTCAAACTTGCATTTGAATTACTTTTTTATGTCCTTACAGGGCCTATGCCAGTGCCAGGAATACAACCCATTTTCATAAATGGTAATAATGCACCACAAAGCACAGAAATAATAGGCTGTGCTCCAGAATTGAGGACTGGGTAAGGTTTTATTGATCATAAGATCACATTATATTTATGGCTGTCACTGTCAAACTAATGAAGAAAAAAAGAGATAGCTTGAAATGTGGAATTATAGTCCGTTTCAGAAACTGTAAATTGTGTATAATTATTTTTATTTCTTTCAGTGATGCAGCTTCAGCCATACCCATAATGCCAATATCTGCGGGCCCTCCTTGCATCGATTCCAGATTGCCACATGAAGTTCTCCAAGCTCCACCTCTCTCTCCGGGGAAAAGAGATTGGACTGAGTGTAAGTTGTAATACTAATCCACATTATTCAATTAATGAGAATGATGAAAGGAGTAACATTTTGTTTGGACGAATTTACCGCTTATAACAAAACAAGAACGGCTGAGTAAGTGAGACAGCGCAATACGTGATGTAAGGCGACGTCTCGTTTACACAATCGTTTAATGATAGTATAAAAGGTCGTGGATCGTAATAAAAGGTCGTGGTACGGTCACAGTACAAAGTTCTGTGTGGATGTGCATTGTGTATATTATTATATAAGTTTTTATTTTCAAGGTTTTGATGGATTTACTTGATTAACATTGGTTCTCTTCTCTATAATATCTTACACGAAGAAAGACATCTAAACGAGCGTGGCCACAAGCTCTAGTAATTCTATATGATTTTTTATTTATTTACAGTCAGTGGCAGCGTAGTTCGTGACGATGATGGCGAGCCTGCTCCCAAGAAATGTTTGAATTGTAAATTTAAAGAAATAAGGTAATTAGCCAATATTAGCATGTAATGAGTATTAAAATAGTAATTCTACAAAAAATAATTTACTCTTAAATTGTATAAAACAAATATAATAAGTATATAATTTTTTTAAATTTCATAATAACAATAACTTATTTTTAATAGTCGTTTTTGTTTTTACAGGTACCAAGAAAATAAGGCAAAACAAGAAAGTGTTGAACAATCGACACAAAAAATAAATGAAAGTATTGCTTTGATGGAGGAGAGAAAGACTAAGCTGATGTCCATCATGACCATGCTCCTCTTTAAATAAAGGCAAGCATACAGTAACTCAAGAACGAGTGTCACATAAATGACGTTATAATAGTACTCAGGATAATAACACAATAATAAACGGACATTGATATAATTTACATTGTAAATTATGAAAAAATGGTTTTAAATTATTTGTCAACTATGTCTGTCAAATAATGAACCCATAATTTAAAACACTACTATTAGTGCTACAGTCTAACTAAGCATTTTCGATTATACGTTATAAGTATAAGTATAACCATAGACCTAGGATCACTATAGTAGACGTACAAAGAGCGCCCCGGCTTGTAACCAATTTTGATACTAACTAATTGTATGAGATAATTGTATATCACTTTACTGGCCTTATATGTATTGTAAAATAAAAAATCGATAAATCATTTAAAGTATTTATTTAGAAATTAAAAAGTTATTTTAGTTGCTTTGAAATAAGGGTACCCACTTTTCGGTCCGCGCGGGAAATTCAAATTTTTTGGGGTTTTTTACAAATTGCATCTCAATCATTGATAAAATTTTCCTGAAAATTGATTGGCGACAATAAATACAATATATCTACTGAATAATTATCAAATAAATTATACATATTAGCTCTTCTTATTATGAATGTCCACGATGCATATTTTTCCCTATAAACGTGCATTATGCACATTCACAATGAGAAGAGCCAATATTTATAATTTATATGATGATTAATCAGTATTTATGTTACAGCCAAAATAATAAATGCGGATATTATACCTATACTATTCAGCCATTATTTATAATGTCTACTCAATTCAGACAAAGTGATAAATGACACAGAATTATTCACATTACTAGCAATTTTATATAATGTCTTCGAAGATTTGGATAAAGTAATAAAACAAGTAAATTAATCACTTTGTCCGGACATTATTCATAACAGCAGGGGGTCAAAGTTAGCCACAAGGTGTTATCATCACAAGGTAACCCTAACCTGACTAACCAATGTCTGTCTGACCAACGGACATTGGTGGGTTAGGTTAGGGTTATCTTGTGATCATAACACCTTGGGGCTAACTTTGACCCGCTGCTGTTATGAATAATGTCCGGACAAAGTGATTAATTTATCACATTGTCTAGACCATTTGGTTATTATACAGGGTGTCCCTGGAAATATGGATCAAATCGAATAGGGGCATGGGGAAGGTCATTCCCAAACTTTTAAACCCTATGAATGTCGGTGCCATTTTTGATGGTTCAAAAGTTATGATCAATTTTTAACTTTTTCCTAATATCAAATAGTGATTATACAAAAAAAAATTTTGCAAGAAAACTAGTAAAGCTATCAGCTTAATTTTTTTTTCACGATGGTGTACGAGCGTTTGGCTTTCATGTATTAATACTTTTATGCCAATAGCTGTCATGGTTCCACCAATAAAAACGATTGAATACAAAGACTTTGGTCTGCCAAAAATTTTACTCAATTTTCAAGCGATTGCCATGGGAAAAAAATGTACTAGAGAAAGTTGACCAAGTATCACAAAAAGTTGCCCATTCCATACAGATTCTTTTGAGATGTGTAACACTGGGTTAACTTTATTAATTAAAAAATTATTAGATTTTTGTATTAAAAAGGCAGGTTTTTAAAAATTTTCGAACTTCTAAGATTTTAATATTTTTAGCTTTAAATACGATTTACTCTCAACCCTCAAGTACAAAGTGACCTATCCGAATACTTTGGTGTGGTTAGAATAATAAGACAACATTTTTTAAAAGTAAAATCTCAACTTTTATTTTTTTTTTACATTTAAAACACTTTAGTGTAATAAAGAACAAAAAAATAATTTTTATTTTGAACATTTACTTTGATAACATTATTAAAATTATTTTTTGTTTTTTAAAAATTATCCAAATTCGAAATTTTTTAAAAACCTGCCTTTTTAATAAAAAAATCTAATAATTTTTTAAATAATAAAGTTAACCCAGTGTTACACATCTCAAAAGAATCTGTATGGAATGGGCAACTTTTTGTGATACTTGGTCAACTTTCTCTAGTACATTTTTTTCCCATGGCAATCGCTTGAAAATTGAGTAAAATTTTTGGCAGACCAAAGTCTTTGTATTCAATCGTTTTTATTGGTGGAACCATGACAGCTATTGGCATAAAAGTATTAATACATGAAAGCCAAACGCTCGTACACCATCGTGAAAAAAAAATTAAGCTGATAGCTTTGCTAGTTTTCTTGCAAAATTTTTTTTTGTATAATCACTATTTGATATTAGGAAAAAGTTAAAAATTGATCATAACTTTTGAACCATCAAAAATGGCATAATTCATAATAATTAATAATTCATAATTCATTTATTCGTTCATGAACATGGGTTAGTAACAATATTGGTCTTAAAATTAACATTAATGTACAGCCATGCTCCACCTTGTTGGCATACGAACTATTCACGATTTAAAATAATAAAATATCAATAAATTATACATAAAACATTTTTGATTCAATAAAGAATTAAAATAAAACAAAAGTGACCCCACATTACAATACAAATTTAAATTAAATCGAATCAAATAAAACCAAATTAAATCAAATAAAATTAAATCAAATCAACCTAAATTAAATCAAATTAAATTAAATCAAATCAAAGTAAATGAAATTAAATTAAATCAAGTGCCCATTTTTTCATTTATGAATGTTCTCAAATCATAATACGCTTTTTCAATAAGGAAACGATTAAGTGCTGATTTAAATAATTTATTACTATTTATTGCGCGAATGTGTGGTGGAATCTTATTGTAGATGATAGGTGCCATATAATTTACACTCATTCTGCTGAGAAGAGTTTTCCGCAAGTGCAATTTAAGAGTCCCTTCACGGCGGGTTCCAGCCGGGTTTGAAGTGAAGTTGTTGGGATTGTTACGAACAAAATTTGCGACTTCACTAATATACAAGGATGGCAACGTAAGGATTTTGTATGTCCGAAAGTAGGGTTCGCATGTTTCATCTTGCATAAGACCAAATATGGATCTCACACATCTCTTTTGAGCTATAAAGACACTCAGTTTATCAGTAGTGTTGCCCCAAAACATAATACCGTATCTCAAATTAGACGCTACGTAACCGTGATAAGCCGTCAAGAGGGTATTTATGTTGGCAACCTTCTTCAATTTACGCAGAGCGTAGGAGAATTGGTTTAACCTTTTCACCAAATCATGAATGTGCGGTTTCCATGTAAGTTTGTTGTCTATATTCAAGCCCAAGAATTTTGTAGTGTCGACTTCTTTTACTGAATTACCTAAATAATTAATGTTACAATTCAAAGGATAATTATTTCTTTGCTTAAATTGTAATAAATATGTTTTAGTTAGATTAACTGTTAAATTATTCGATGTCAACCAATTAATTAAAGATATCAAGGAAGCATTTATGTCATTTTCTATATTTTCAAAATTGTCAAAGTCAAATAAAATAGTACTATCATCAGCAAAGATAGTCATAAAATGGTGAGTGACATTAGGAAGGTCATTTATGTATATGACAAATAATAGTGGACCTAACACGCTACCTTGCGGGACACCGCAGACCACTGGCTTTTCCCGCGACATGTAACTGGCGTTTATACCCGTTTTAAGATTGGTTCTGGTTATTTGCGTGATTAGTTTTCTGTTACTTAAATATGATTCAATCAATTTAAGAACATTGCCTCTTACGCCATACCTCTCTAGTTTTACTAGAAGAGTTCCGTGATCAACATTGTCAAACGCCTTCGTCATGTCCATAAATAATGCTATTGTTGGTTTTCGTTTTTCCACATTAGTAATAACCTTTTCAAAGAATTCATGTACTGCCATGTTTATTGATTTGTTCTTTCGAAATCCATATTGATGTTTTGTAAATAAGTTATTGACTTCGAAGAATTTATTCAATTTTTCGTATATGACATTTTCAAAAATTTTCGAAAATATTGAGATTAATGCTATAGGCCTATAATTTTTTAAAAGTTTCTTATCATCTTTTTTAAACAATGGCACTGTAATTGTCAATTTCAATCTATCTGGAAACACTCCTTGTTCCATACATTGGTTTATTATGTAGCATAAGATAGGCGCTGTCTTAGTGGCTACAGCTTTTATAATTTTAGTGGAAACATCATCAAAACCCACACTGTTTGTATTTTTTAAAGATCTTATAATATTTATTATATCAGATGTTGTAGTCGGCGAAAGAAACATTGAGTTGGAATGTCTGAGACGAATATAATCTTGTTTATGTCTATTGGTTTGGGTATTTTCATTTATTTTAATTGGATCTGTAAAAAAGTCATTAAAAGTATTTGCAATTTCAATTGGATCAGTTATTTCGATGTCATTATTTACAATGCTAGCAATATTATCCTTCGGTATATTATTATTATATTTGTTTATTACTTTCCATGTGGCCTGAGATTTATTTCTTGATTGGGTGATATAGAATTCGTTTTGCGCTTTTTGAGTAAGGTTAATAATTTTTTTACATCTTTTTGTATAATTTTCAAATGCCCTTTTTTGTAGTGTTGTTGGGGATTGACGGTATCTCCACAAAAGAACACGCCTCCTTTTACTGCATATCTTAATGCCATTTGAAATCCACTTAGGCTTATTCATAGAAGAGATTTTCGCTCTAATTTTCGGGAAGCATAGATTGTAGAAAAGAGTAAAATAATCATGAAAAATATTAAATGCTAAATTTGGATCATTAGTTTCCAGTACTTCATTAAAACTTATGCTATTTATGCACTCAGAAAATTTATTTACATTTTCAATAGAGAAATCGCGGCGATAGATATACCAATATTTTAATTTACATGTCCTTTTTACAGGTATTTTAATTATTTGGGCTGTGTGATCAGACATTGCTAACTCTAATATCTCTCCCTTTGCTCCCCGCACATTGTGTATGATGTTATCTATACACGTGTTACTTTTAGGTCTAGTAGGTTGATCAAATTGGCACTTCACATCATACTTTGTCAGTATCGTGTAAAAATCACGTGTTGTTTTGTTATATTTTGAAATGTCAATATTGAAATCACCACACATAATCAATTTACAGTTCCCGGTAGTTAAAGAATACAATATTTCATCAAGTTTGGTAAAAAATAAATCAATTAGTTCAGCACTTGATCGAGGAGGTCTATATATGCATATTATGAATATTTTGTGCTGTGGTAACTTTATGGCTGAACACTCAATAACACCACAAACAGATCTTTTGACTATACTGGTAACATTTTCAAATTCATGGCAGAATTGAGTGAGTATGCAGGAGCCACCTCTACGCTGTTGTCTACAAAAATAAGATGCTAGATTATAATTTTGTATATTTAAAAAATGTAAGTCTTTTTCCATCATGTTGTGTTCAGTAATACACAATATGTCTATAGGATTTCTTGAATCCTTTAGATTTTCTAAAGTTACCTTAAACGAGCAAGACTTATTGATAAGTCCGTCTATATTTTGATGAAGTATTGTTAAGAAGTTATACACGAAATAAATGGTTCGGAGAATTTGTATTAGAATGGAGACCACTCTCATTATGTTCATTGCTTACAAAGTATGGTGAAGTAAATGGAAATTTTTGAAAGTCAACTTTTAAATTACTCGTTATAGTTTGATAAATATTTAATATTCCTCGGTGGTTAATTCGGTCTGTATAATTTGAGAACATTTCATACGTCAGGTTAGCATTTGAGTCGAAAAAATATGCATTTTCATTGTGCTGTAACTCCACACATAGTAAACTATTAAACAGTTCAATTTTATAATTATGAATAGGGGCTCCTCGTATGTATGTAGGTGTACAGATTATTATGTTTGTAAAGTTTATTTCCTTAATTGAATTCCTAATTGTACTAATTAATTCGACAAAATTACAGTCCGATTTAAAATCGGTTTTACTTAATGTGATGATACAGTAATCATTCATATTAAAATCGGCTAGTTTGTTCTTTAAATTGCTAAGAAGCTGTGCAATTTTTGTATTAGGTGCTAAGTAGCGACAGAAATTGAAATCATTTGAGAACGTGTCTTCAATAGATGTGAGGGATCCTGAATGGTGTTTGTTGCTTAAGATGCACAATTTTCTTTTGGTAGTATTTTCTGATTTTTCAGGTGTTGAAGTTGTTGCGGCAGGGGAAGGTCCCTGTGTGTGTTGGGGTTGGGGGTTTAGTTTGCTTTTGTTTGCTTCTGTTCCTAGTTCTACATTCGATTTTTTTGCAGAGGAAATACTCTTCCGGTTGTTTTTTTTCTTTTTTCGTCCTGACAATGGTGTTTTATTTATTAATTCTATACCGCCTAATTTTTTATAATTTTCGATTATCGTGAGTGACTTGTTGAGATCCATTTTAATACGATTATTTTCTATATTAAGATTTTCAATCTCTTGATGTGCAATATTTAGTTGTGTTTTGGTATTGTCTAGTTGTTCTGACAATGTTTTGACTTTATTAAATAATTCAATAGGATTTAGTGATTCATTCAGCGAGCTGTTGGGTAAACTCATCATTGTAGTATCAAACAGTGATTCCTTCGACAGGTCCGTTAATGAGGAGCATTTTTGCGGTAGTCTATTTTTGTGCTTACGCTCTGTTATATTGTTTGTGTCGATGTCATATAAATTGTGTGTGTAAATAGTGTTATCTGTACTCATTATATTCGATTATATTATATTTGTTACTTAAGTTATCACTAGGTGTCGCTAGTGTATGGTGTTGCCTGAGTTGTTGTCTTCGAGATGTTGTCGAGAGAGTAAATTCAAACCAAACCAAATTATAATACAAAAAATGTCATACACACTTCTAAGACTCGATCTTGGGGCCGTCGGTCGTATAGCTGTATCCTTAACCAATCGTCCACCGGTTGTAAAAACAAGACTGTGGAATTAATCTATCTTATTCAGATACGAATAATGAACGTTAATAGATAAGTTTGAATTGCTGTTTTAAATGTTTGACCACCTTCACAAAATAAAATAACACAACACTTTTGTTATTTCTTGCGAATTTATGATTTTTGTTTCACTGCACTGATTTGTAGGTCTATTTAATTATTATTTTGCTGTTGTTTATTTATATAATGTTTATTTATACTGAGTTTACTTTCACTTTGTAAATAAGTTTTTTGTTCACCATATACTATTTATCAAAGTATTTCATGTTTTAATAATTAACACTTGTTTAACATTACTAGGTACATACTTTTTCTAAAATTTATATATAAAATTCTATTATTTAATATTTTTTCGAATTAAAAATACACGGAGACGATGTTTATGTGACCAGTGGCGCCACCAATTTTGGCACCGACATTCATAGGGTTAAAAAGTTTGGGAATGACCTTCCCCATGCCCCTATTCGATTTGATTCATATTTCCAGGGACACCCTGTATATAATCCAGTCATTATGTATAATATCAATTTAATCACAATGACTGTTACATATTTATTGTATTTGTTGTCGCCCAACCAATTTTGGATTCGACGCCCGATGTCACTAACGCATTTTGACACATAAGCAGTTTGTCACGCAATATAAATTTACGCAGAAAGCATTTCGTCATATTCGCACTTGGCATGTTCGCACGTTGTCATTTACGCGGTTTGACACAATCGCTGTTCGTCATATACGCATTGCGTCACGAATTTAGAAAACAGAGTTCGGTTTTCAAAGAAATTACCAACAAACGCATACAGGCTGCACTAACCGCTTGCCACCCTAAGCAGCCCGTGTGCTTGCTTGCCAACAAAGTATAAAAATGAAGCCATTATTTACTAATCTACCTAACCATAAATTTAACATAATTATATAGGAATCCTAGATGATGATAATAGTGTCCATTGCGCTTATGTGACGACGTGCATAGGTGACGAAGCAAATACGCGACTAAGTGCGTATATGACGAAGCACGTACACAACGCAGTGCGTATATGACGAACTGCCTTTATGACGTATTTCGTTTGTGACAAATGGCGTATTCTGTCCAACAGCGTAAATGACGAAATGCGTTTATCACATCGGGTGTCGAATCCCCAATTTTCACAAAAATTCAAATTTGTAAAAACCCCCAAAAAATTCGAATTTTCCGCGCTGACCGAAACGTACCACCTTAAGTAGAATGTTGATGTAATCTTTCCTGTAAAATGAACAGTTATCTGGATTATTTCGATGTGCCATTTCACAATCAACATGTAACCATGCATTGTCATAAAATACAAAAACGTGTTATTACTGCGTGACGCTAGGTGCCCCCTTGTCATTCAAAATGCGGTTATACTACGGCCTACGGTTATACTACTACGGCCCTATTTCGCTTTCTCTCTTTGTTCGTCTATTCGCGGTAGAGCGCGATCCTAGGTATATGAGTATAACTCACTAATACTAACAATATTATTAAATAGTAGCGACTGTTGTGTAATTGTAGCTATTTTATTATATTATGTCGTCGCAACATTCTTCAGATACTAATTTACTAGGTAGTTTCTTCAGCCTACAAGGCAACACTCGCACGTTTAGAGAATCGATAGTTTTATCGATACCCTCTTTTTTTTATCTCACGGCAACGTCAGAGTTACGAACCGATGATGTAGTGTAGATGGACTATTTTTGAGTTACAAAAACCTTTCAAAGTGGTATCGTCACAAACCATAAGCAGGTGGATAAAGCAGTCAATGTTTTTTTAGACAATTTATTTTTTCACATCTAAATTGAATTTTCACTTAATGCTTCCATTATGTAAATCTCTAAACATCAACATATCTGAAGAATGATGCGACGACATATAATATGTGATCAAAAGAATTTGTAAAAGTCCGATCATTATTGTATGAGTCGCATCATTCGAAGATACAAAGTCCCGTCCACCCGAAAATCCCAATATATGAGTGAGGCGATGGCGCGGCTCGACGGCTAGACAGGTACGGCCGGTAGAAAAAAAGAGGCGAAACGTGCGATTGTTGCCTTGTAGGCTGAAGAAACTACCTGGTAAATTTGTATCTACGAATGATGCAAGTCGTATAATAATGATCGAACTTTCACAAGTTCTTTTGATCACATATTATTGTAATTCACTATTATAATGTTAATGCTTTATAAACGACATGAATTAAGAAATGAATTATACGGACATCGCCGCCATTTTTATTAGACGATATACAACAAAATGTCCATTTAACTAAAAATAGATATAAGTAGCTGATAATAATAATTCACAAATATTTATGGATTGGCCTCAATGTTTGTAGGAGTATTGGAAGGTATGTACTTAGAAGTTACAACATATATATATAACTATAGTGCTGGGTTTTATATACATTTTATAGGCACTGACCATGGACCCGTGTCGTAGAATATTTTAGAAAAAAAGTACCTGGTCCACTGGTCGTTCCTTCTACGCCTTTAAACTTGTTTATTTTTAATTAGGTGGACCCATTTCAAAAATACTAAACACTAGCTTTTATGACTATAGTATATTTTTTTACCGAAAACTGTTTCACATAGTAATATTTTGTTACTTAGATAAATATAATCTAATTACCTTATTTATGATGTGAATTTGTTGTGACACTCGAACATTATTTGTAAAGTGTAACCTAGGCTAAGGTTTAATGCATACAATTCATATTTTGAAATATTGTTTTATTCTTATCCATACAAATCTTCGATCCTGAAAGATGCGTCGTGTATAGTATGCTTATCCGAATGGCGACTGATCAATGTTATCTCAATAAAGCAGCGGCCGCGTGGGCCGCACTGACCAAGCAGCAGCGACCACTTGTATGGCGTTTCGCCAAAAATATTGTTTTGTTGCATTGAGAACAAAACAATACTTTTGGTCACCATTAGAATTAACAAACGATATCATAAAAGAGACAAATTACAACGCACCCTGTTAAACTTTATCAATTTAAAAACAATCAGCGTTTTCATTATCATTACGAAGTAACTATTAAGTAATCTGTGACTATAGTAGCCTCACTAGCACTCCTTTTCTCAGCAAAAAAGTGTAGTTGCTCCAATTGCATAACTTTTGTGTTATACATATTTTTTTATTGAATAATTTTACTGTAATTACTTTTATGTAGTGACTTTAGTCGCTGTGGCAGAACTTTTTATATCAATATATTAATGTGCATAACAGCGGTTGGCACAAACTTAATTTCGTAGAAATTAGTTTGGCATGCACTCATTTGGTACTCAAAATGCAGAATTGTGGTAGTCAGAATCATCTTGATACATTTCATATCAATACTAATTAAAAAGCAGAGCTATCTATCATATCTCAGAAAGAAAATAAATATTGGACCATCAAGATTAGTAGGTTAGGTAGGTAAGTATCTATTATTCCCTAGGTCGACGGAGCCTCACTCTAGGACACAAAGGAAACCTGATGATTCGATTGTCACGTGATTTTGATTAGAGATCACATTTTGGCTATTTCTGAGACATTTGACGTCATACAAGGAGGATAAGGTTGTGTAGTCTCCGTAAGCTCACTGTTTTATTATTTGCTAAAATTGTGAACTTCGTAGTGGAAAGATTATTGGGGAAATTGACACCACTGCCGAGAAATTATGCAAGAAATATGTTTTATTTAGAAAGCGTAGGTAGCTAATGGTTAAGTTACTTTTCATGCATTAAAGTTCTCATAAGGAAACAGATGAAAAAAAAACACAATGAATATAAAATATTTTATACAATTCAATCCCTGTTTGTGCATAAAGTCAATTTAGTTAATAACATTAAAGATATTCGACTAACATTAATGAGCTTTCCTGTATAATTTTCTACAGTTATGTCAGTCAACAATTCAACAATCACAATTCGATAAGCACCACTCGTTACTCGTTACATAGATATGATTACTATACATAGACTTCGCCTCTCTTGGATCCGTTCGGTTTCCGATTAAACTCTGGTGGTGTACTGGTGCCGGTGGCGCTGTGCTCGCTGTCGTCGGAGGCTGGCAGTTCCGTGACGGTGGCACGCGGGGGGGCCGGCGAGCCGCCTGCGGACGAGTCACGCAGGTGGTCGGCGCGCGGCGTCGACGGCGTAGAGCCCACCAGGGAGCTCAGCTGCGTCGCGCCCATCGGCGACAGCGTCACCGGCGACACCACGGGGGCCGAGGTCAGCATCGGCGCGAGCCCCGACGGAGACAGCACTGCCTGCGCCAGCGCCGTCGTGCCCGGCTGGCCAGCGTGTAGCGTGTTGTTCACTGACCCGCTGTCCAGCTCCTGAATCGGGGACAACACTAACGCCCCGAGCACGGGCACCTCGTTCTGGTAGCCCTGGTGGGCCATTATAACCCCCATGTTCTGCATGCCCATCGCGAGCCTGCTCTCGCGGTCTATCACTTCTTTGGTCACATCCGGCGTGGGTATGCGAGGTCGATTGCGTAAAGTAATTGGTATTGCGGAGCCATTGCTTTTTTGACCACCTGAAACAATATTTAAACGGTTAATAATTTATCATTAGGAATTTTGTACCTATGTTTGTATTTGTGTGTTTTTCACGTATTTGTGGTGTCAACTCACCGTGCCTAGAATTTTGACGATGTTGCCCCCTGCCAGACTTGCGTCCCACCAGCCGCTCATAAAGCGACATTTTGTGGTGGGGAGGCTGTTGCACGGGCGGCTGGCCCGCCTCTGGACTTGAGTACACCACCGAGTTGTGGCGATTCCTTCCAAAAAATCCACCAGAGGAGTACGCCGTAGACGCCGATCGTACGGAGCCCATCCTTGATATTTGCCTCTGAAACCAGTTTTTTCGTCGTTCTACCAATGGTGTATCTACACTTTCCTGAAAGCATTTTAAATAATTTTAGTAGTTGTTGTGCGGATAAATAGATTAGCAACAATAAATCTAGTGTACCTACCTACAGACATAAGACGCCACGTAAAGTGGGCTAAGGGTAAGAAGAAGGAAGGACCTACAGACAACAGACGCAAAAGTACCTTTAAGATCTCGATACGAAAAGGGACATTTAGTACCACGAAAGCCGTGAATTTATGTCTCTTCGCTTTTTAAAATGATAATAGTTATTTTATCGGCGTTGTTGCGGTTGTCAATCTGAATTAACATGCACTTTAGGCGACGACGGGCCCAGCAAGTATTTGGATGGGTTTAACAATATTGTCTTCTTGTGCTACGAAGAACACGTTAAACTTTAATCCTCATTTAATAATTCATTCTTGGATACATTGGTTCTCACCAACCCACAACAATAATAAATAATTCTACACAATTCAGAAACCGCGTCCTCTGGTCCGATAAAAGCAATGGAGAAATGTAGCGGAGTAATTCTGTGACGTGACCACGGTAGCCAGTACCAAATTTATTCACCATTTGTGTCCTTACCATGCATCCACACCGCAGTTACTTTTTGTGGGGCAACACGATAACATTTTGTAACATTCTTCAATTTTCGCTACTTTTCAAATAACTTTTTGATATCGGATGTTGCCCACTGACACCTGGAAACGTTGCTCCACATAAAGTAACTGCGGTGTGGATGCACGGTTACATAAATTAAAATATGTTTAATAGTACTAACATAATCGGCATAAGTTTCATCATGGCTCTTACGAGGCGCCTGCACGTTCGCATAAACCGCATCCTCAGCTTTCACCTGAAACGAAATAAAGTTAAAAACGTCAAAAAAACAGAATAAAAAAACATTTGTGATCACCAAACAATATAAAACCAAACAATATGAGGTTAAGTAGATAGTAATGAGATATAAATTGGTACATATAAAATGTTTACCGCCCTTGTAGGTACAACATGTATGACACCCGGTAGGGTAGGCTGGAAGAAATCTCATAAAGAGATAAGCTCACCTTTGTACACTGTAGGGGAGATGGGAGCATGACGGGGACGCGAGGCAAGACGGGGCCACCAACACTTACAAAAAACTAAACGCTCTAGATTTGTTTTGTTTTCGCTAATAGATAGCTAATTTGTATCTCTCTTTAGATTGACAGTGTAAAATAAAAAACGATTTTCAACGTTATTTTATGTAATTTTGAGTGACTACTAATACGCATATAAAAAGGTAAGTGTTTAAGTTGCTAGGTTGCTACTGTCATGTATTTATTTTGTTATTGCAGATATATTACATATTAATATGTTTTGAACAAAAATACCCTAACCGTCACTCATTTTATTTGGTTTGTTATTTTAAATAATGTGAGAATTGGGGCACTACGGGGTACGATGGGGTACCCTGTAGCCATGTCGCAACCGTTGTCCCCATCATAACGAAGAAGTGTTCTAATGCAAATGACCCCAAGTTAAAGAAGAACTCTAAGAAACAGAAGACCCAAAAAGCTCCCTCTGGTGTAGAGAATACCGACGAGGATACCATGTGCCTGTACTGCCTTGACGTGAACCACACTTTTTAAAGTCTTTAAAAGGTTGGGTGGCTTGCCAACTATGTGGTCGGTGGGCTCATACGGCTTGTGCTGGTGTAGACGACGACAATACAGAATAAATCCACATATGCATGTACGTGACGCAAAATAAATACGTACCCCATACTGCCCCTACCCTGGGGCACGATGGGGTATTCATTATAATTTCAAAAAATTTTAATTATAACGTCATATGATTATTTACATCACCAAATTCTATACCAAATGATAGGTTAATAAGTAACCAAAGTGTTGTGATTAGTTTTAATTAATAAATACATTGCGTTGATTATTTTACTATGTATTTTCCACGTCCATGTTATGCCCCCCTCTCCCTTATATCTATTACTGTAATTGTTTTAAAAATTTATGTGCAATTAAGAATATAATTAACTAGCGAAACCCGCGCAACTTCGTTTGCGTGTATCCCGCTTTCCCGTGGGAATTTTGGAATGTATTATACTTAAAAACCTTCCTCTTGAATCACTCTATCTATTAAAAAAACCGCATCATAATCCGTTGCGTAGTTTCAAAGATTTAAGCATACAAAGGGACATAGGGACAGAGAAAGCGACTTTGTTTTATACTATGTAGTGATAAAACTACCTCTATAGAATTCTATAAAGTTTACGAAAAAGTAAACAATAAAAAAAAATATATATTTAAACGTATCATATCCAAATTAATGCCTTGCGCGAGAACTCGCAACTGTCGTGCAAATGCTATCCATATTTATTTCTCACGGCCCTCAAAAAAGGCTGCCTTTAGCTAGCCTTTAGATTGTCAGAATGGTCAAAACCATGATGCTAATTTTCTTGTGTGGCATCGAAGTCAGCGACACGGACGTTCCGTTATCAGATCAAGTTAAAGAATACCAATCATCCAGCAGTGGCGAAGGGTGAAATTTTACTCAGGGGAAGCCGGAGCAAAAAAAAAATATACAGTGTTATCTTACCACAGGGATGGAGAATTCCGAATACCATATTACCATTACCATACATAAAAGCACTGATAGGTATAATATGGAAAACCAAAACAGTGTTTTAAGTTTACAACTACCTACCTGTAAGCCACGAATACTTTTCGTACAAATTACAATGAAAATGTTTAGTAAAGCCATCTTTCCGTTTATAATCTATTTTCATAGAAGGAAAAGCACGGGTGCGCTGTATAATATGTTTTTTATTTTCAAAACCGTATGTTTGAAAATTATTAGCTAATAAAAAGTCTGTGAGACAACAACCCACGTCTAAAATTGCAGCCATTACGAATGTAAACAAAACAGACTAAACCAAAATAAACAATTAACTACTTACAACTGAAACCGATAAATTCTATAACTATAACACAATTCACACCGAGCCCTGTCCAACATTTAACCACAAAGTCACTCTAATCTATTCAAATTTACTAAATTAACAACAAACAAATAAAAAAAATCTAACAACAGTACGAGCGAAAGCACAGGCGAAAGTGAATTGAAAAAATGTCATAATTTTGACAATTACAACGCGACAAAATTATAGTTGTTTTATTATTCAAGCACTAAACACATAATTAACTATATTTTTTACTTCTCAGGTTAATACCTCTGTTTATCTTTGTCGCACTAACGTAATCTGATACATGCCATCCTTGTCGTAACTCGGCGACTACCGGCTTAATATGTCCATATGATCGGCGTGAGAAAGAGACCGCGCTAGGAACAAAATGTACGCGTAAGAAAGAGACAGCCGCTCCTAAAACTGTATGCAGCTACAACTCGGGAATTACCGGCTTTCGACGCACAGGCTAAGCGACGAATAAATAGCAATATCACAATATTGCTATTTATTATTATATAGGCGTTTGGCGACGTGTGATATTGCTATTTATTATTGTATAGGCGTTTGGGTATCATTATTATGTATGAAGCGAAATCATGTTATTAGCAGAGTCGATGCTGTTAGATAATTCACTATTTTTAAAAGGGAAGCCGACAGGAATCGTGTTATTAGGACCCCTCGCCACTGATGGCTTGTTTACAAATGAATTTCATTTTATTTTTAAGATTCAATGATAAGATTTCAAAATATATATATTACTAGCTGCCCGGCCCGGCTTCGCCCGGGTACTGTTTCGTTTTTTTTTCAATCTTTCTGAGAGATTTTCTTAATATTTTTTTCCGTAAGAACCTTGTACAGAGTATTAGAAAACTACAAAAAAAAAAACAGCCAAATCGGTCAAGCCGTTTTCATGTTATGTCGTGACAACGGAAAACGGGTTTCATTTTTATATATATAGATTAGAGTCTGGAAATCGAATCGTGTCACTCGAAAACAGCGGCAAATTCAAAAAATCTTGAGATGGTAACCCTTTATATCAAATGACTAATGAAAAATCTTAAATTGGCAAACCTCTGAAAACAACTTGAAACCACTCTTGATACTTGAATTTTCTTATAAATTATGTTAAGAAAAAGAACTCTAGGGTAGATAACCTAAATCAGTTACCTACCATGTCTTACGCAGTGATCACAGAACGTAGAATTTCTATTACAAACTTAGTTTCCTATTTACATTTCTGCAGCATTTTACGGATTTTTAATGTTACCATTATCAACTTTGCTTTACATTGGTGCTGCCACGATTCATTGACCAGACTCTACTACATTTTTTGCCAGAGGAGGCTAGCGGGTCACCTGATGGTAAGCACCGTTGCCCATGGACATCAACGCACGGCTACAAGATCTTGGATGCGTTGTCCACCTAGGAAGGAATGAATAAGGAAGGACGGGGCAAGGAAAGTGAAAAAGAAAGTAGGAGGGTTATTGGACTTCCAGCTCTCTCACTCATCGTACGAAACGTGGCATATCACCGCTATTTCACGTCGGTATTCTATTGGCGCATCCACACAACACTACTGCAAAAATAGCAACCGCATCTGCGGCAAAGCCGGCGGCAAGGCAGCTTGAAAGCCGGCGGCGGCAAATCCGGCGGCATGTGTGGATGCGCCATATGTGGGGGTGGTGTTGTCCCTGTACATAGGATGGTTCAAATATACGAGTATCAATTGTATTACCTTATAATGGTCTGCAGAACACGGCGGCTCGTGTCGGCGATAGTGCTCAGACGCCACAGTATAAGGCAAGTCTTTCGGCACCACCTCCTCCCAATATTGATCCTTGAGGAGTTCTGGGTGCTCCTCGTGCATTTCGTCTACTATCATGTATGCTGCCTGAATAATGAATACCATAATAATAAATAAATTTTCTTGGACGAATCATACAACGAACGTCATCTATTCTAATCCCAAGCTTTACTAAATTGCTGATAAACACATATAAATACTTTTTTTTAAAATGAATACTTATTATAGAAAACACCTAGACCAAGGCAAACAGATATGTCCATGCACAATTTTTTTTTAATAAAAAATAAATAAAAAATAATAATAATTACCTACCTAAATAAATATATTGGGACAATTCATACAGATTGAGCTAGCCCCAAAGTAAGTTCGAAACTTGTGTTATGGGATACTAACTCAACGATATTATATTTTATAACAAATACATATATAGATAAACATCCAAGACCCGAGACCCGAGACCCACGGCCCTCGAGATAAAAGTGACCATTGCTAGCCACTCGACCACCAGTCCTGTCGATAATCAGCCGTTAGCAATCATTGTCGTTTGTGATGACAAAGCTTGTGAAACATTTTCCATAATATCAGTATGTAGTTGTATAATATTAAGTATATTCCGTTCAAATATTCATGGCACAAGAATTCCTGTGAAATTCCACAATTGTTTGAATTAGCCTGTCATACCTTTTTGTGGTAACATAATATTGTGTGCTTTATCGCGATATTGTGATTTGTAACGGATTCATTAATTACAAATAGATTTATATTTTATACCAGATATTTTTTTGGATATTCTATTATTTTTGGTATGGAATAAACGTTTAATGCAATAAAATCATTTCCTTATACTTTACTACTATGTGATTTCTGTATCGGTATCGGAACAAGCCCACCACACATTCCCACCGCTGTGTCTCCTGTATAGCCAAGATCAACAACGGCGACCTCAGATTGACAATAAGCAATGAAGCTTATTGACGTCCCGGTGGAGAAACTACAGCTGTCAATCTCACGACGAATTCCATCAGAAATAAAACTGTATCGGTAAGGTCTGTGGTTTAGTGACGAAAACGTTACTAATTAAATCAATACAATGTGTTGATTTGTACAATTGCAATATTTATGGAGGCCAATCTACTGCTGATACTGAGTACGAATACATTAAAAAACATTATCAAAAACTAACAATTTAATACTTTTGACAAAAATCTAAATCTGTCCTTGTGGCACACAATACATTTTAAAAGCTTTTTTAAAAGCTTTTATTTAACTTGACCTGTATGTATGTATGTATGTATGTATGTATGTATGTAAGGGTGGAATCTTGGAACGTAAATTTGAACCACTTCCCGAAGACCGATTGAGCTGAAATTTTGCTTAAAACTGTAGATCAGATGACAATACAATATTATGATAACAAAATTACGATACAGTCGTTTGTGTTCCGTTTTTCGTACAAAACCGTTCCGACCAAAAACCTATAGGGTACTTCCGGTTGTCCTAGAATCATGAAATTTGGCAAGAAGCAAGATGATGTAGCACAAGTACAGGAATAAATCTGAAAACCGTAAATTTGTAGTTACTTCTTCTTCTTTAAACAACCAATATAATGTGACCCTACCCTTGGTACATTTTACATTGGTACATGGCTCTTTTTATACCGGTTTGGAATTAAAATGTATTTTATCTATTACTAGCTTTTCCTCGCGGCTTCGCTCGCGTTAATTTTATGACATAGATCTCGTTTGACAACAAAACAACCCATAGCGCGACTTGTGGCGCCATCTGTTGGCCGATAGCATTATTCAAATTGCTGGTGCTAGTTATAACAAATAAATTCATTAGACTAGTACCGCCTCTCGACAATAAATGGCACTGCGAAACTAAAACTGTTAACTAAAAAGTAAAAAATAAATTAAAAGTAAAAAAAATATATTTAAAAACAAGCTTTTATTTAATTGCGCTAAAAAGAATAAAATAAATTTTTCTTTTAAAACTTTAACTATCAACTTATAACGTCATTACACAATTTATATGACATAAAAGCTTGTCGCGAGATTTACCTGTATAAGAAAACATAATTATCAAACTAACATTTAATCGTACTACGAGTAAACGTTAGTAATTAAATTTCGCGACAAGCTTTTATGTCATATAAATTGTGTAATGACGTTATAAGTTGATAGTTAAAGTTTTAAAAGAAAAATTTATTTTATTCTTTTTAGCGCAATTAAATAAAAGCTTGTTTTTAAATATATTTTTTTTACTTTTAATTTATTATGATATGAAATCACCCCATGTGGAGGCACGGGCTGTCAGTAGGCGGCAAACAGTGCCGCTGCAAAGTCACACCGCAGAAAAATTAAGAAACTCTTCGATCACATGGTAAATTTGTCGAGATTCCATTAATTAACTGACACTACTGATAGCAGATTCGGTTCAAACCGTAAAGCAGTTTTATAAAAATTGCCAGCGACTGATAAAAAACTCTTTGTACAACACTACCATCTCATAAATACATGTACCTAGGTACAATGTTGATGGGTCTATTTTATGAACTGATAGAGGTTATTTTGAAACCTCCAAAATTTTAGTAAGTAAAAAAAAATCTGATAACGACCTCTTCCTGTTTTCTATACAAATATTGCAACTGTACAAATAAACACATTGTATAATGCTTTTAAGGAGTAATAATGTCATACCTTAATGTGCCTGTCTATTAGCCAATTCAATTCGATATCATCATCGTCTTCTCCAAAAGGGTTTATAAGTACTTCAGCTACTTTCAACCAGCCCACGTAGAAACAGAACTGAAAAATAAAATCAAGATTAATAGAGTACTTATATTAAGGATAGAAAAGGGCATGAAAAAGGAGGACATTTTCTTATTCACTCAATGGAAAAAAGTACGATGATACATACGGCGCTAGTGGTTTATAAATTCGAAAACACGAAATTTCGCGCACCGCAGAACTCAAAATGATTGTTTCTCCAATCCTATCACTTCTTACTTAGCTCATTTATAATATGGAAATAATAGTTATTTGTTATGCAAGGCTGCAAAGTTGTTTTTTGGCGCGAGTACTTATATTGAAACCCGAGCGTAGCGAGGGTTTCAAAGGTACGAGACGCAGAATAACTTTGCTGCCGAGCGAAACACACAACTTTTCATCTCACTACAGCGAGTAAAATGCTTGGTGCATGAAAAACGAAAATAATATATTAAATAAGTGTTTATTTTTTATGCGGTGTCGTGCTGGCCAGTTCGATTATTTTAAAGATAAGGTTGGCACACTGGCATGAAATAAGTATTAATGCATTTTCAGAGGATTGGCGGTATAAAAAATTATATAGTACATTTACACTCTCGCCACGTACCTCGTCTCGTGCTTCGTCTCGCGCCTCGCGTGATCGATGGTTTTTGAGTTGTCTGTTCACACTCTCGTGTTGTGTTCGAGCTAGCCAGAATGGAGGACGATGATGATGGAGTCGAAGTGTTAGCGGCAACATAGTCTTTTTTAACGCGACACAAGGTTTAAACTCGAATGAAGCTAGAGCGCGAGTGTGAACACCGCGCTCGCATCCCACGCGAACCCCTTTGACTCGTGCCCAAAAAACCGCTCCGGACGCGAGCGCAGCGAGGCGCGAGGCGAGGCGCAAGGCGAGCCGCGAGTGCGCGTTTACATTCGCGTCTATAGAATAAAAAGGTTCGAATTTTAAAAATTCTTTCCACGCTACGGCACAAAATGCACTTTTGCACTCAGATTTCGAATGACAAACAGATTCTTTCCGAGCTTGTGAGGTGAAAAATTAATTATTTACATACTTGCAAAGCGGTGAAGAGAGGGAAGTACACGTCGGGTTCATATTTGGAGGTGCTGCCAGGGGCGGCCGGGACCAACTGACGGCCCATCAACGCAGCCACGAAGTATGTGTAGAGAGCCAGTGTCACAACCTCAAAAAAAATGAACCTATGGTTTACATTTTTTTAAATAAAATATTTCATTTCATATTACAGTCCACATCTTATTAGCTACTTATATCTATATCTATACTAATCTATACTTCTGATACTAATATTATAAGGAGGAAAGATTTGTATTTTTGTGTGTGTGTGTGTGTGTGTGTGTATGTTTGTCACGAATAAACTCAAAACTAATGGACCGATTTCAAAAATTCTTTCACCGCTGCGAAGGTACATTACCCCCGGGTATTATTATTATTATTTATTGCTGAGGACTTTAAAATACTGCTTCGACCATTGCTGATCTTTGTAGTGCCTTTATTTAAATTTCCCAGTCCAGACCGGTTGACCGCATCACAACTTTGTTAGATGCGCCAAGAGCATTCAGGTTATCATTACAGTTTTTCACTAGCCTTGAGTTTGTCTCAAAGGACTCCAACGCCTGTAGCGCCGCCTGGCTGTCCGAGTTGATGTAGATGTGTTGATTTCTGAGTTTCCGACTTAGGTTGATATTCGCGCATTTGTTAATTGCGTCTTCGCAATTCGATTGTAAAAGAGGCCTCTATCTTCCAGGCCGATGTCTTCATCGGCCTGGATTTGTTTTTTTAATAGATATTAGATATATTTTATACTAGCGTTGATTGGCAATGCGAAAGAGATAAATCATAGCATACTCGTTTGTTAGAGCGAGATAGATAGGCGAGACCATTCTTCCTATACACGCTATCGGCCTGCATCGGCCTAACGTCAGTCGTGTTGAAAACAAATCCCAGTTATTTTTACAAAATTTATAGTTTTTAAGTGTAGTTTTGGTGTTAATTAAACGTGATTAAATATGGTTACTACTGTGCAGTGCCTGGATGTAACTCAAACAAAAAGGAAAATCCACAAAATTATATATCTTGCTTGCACACATGTACATTACACGCACACTAGTGTATTTGGTTTTTGGTCTCGCCTTAATCAAACCATTGCCTATCTATAGGTACGCTAGTATACTAAATCTATGGTATTCTTGTTTGTAACGAATAAACTCAAAACCTACAGAACCGATTTCAAAAATTCTTTCACCATTGGGAAGCTACATTACCCCCGGGTAACATAGGCTATATTTTTTTTTTAAATAGTTATCTTTAGTAAAACCCGTGCGAAGCCGGGGCGGGCTACTAGTTAACGGTACTGGTGCGCAGGTGCGGGCTAGCCCCAGGCCCCAACGGCATCCTGAGCATGTTTGCTAATCTTCAGTACCTATTTCAATCATTGTTTAATGATTCAAATGCTGAGGGGAACAAGCTTTTGTAGGTAAAATAATAAAATAAAAAAAGATTTAAGTCATATTGTACTAACACTTTAATCATAAAGTGACCAACTGGGATCACCCAGTTGGTCGAAAACACCGGTCGTAAATAATTCCCACCACAAATTCCCACCGATGATGTGTCTCCTGTGTAGCCAGGATCAACCACGGCGACCTCAGATTGACAATAAGCGATGAAGCTTATTGACGTCCCGGGGGGAGAAACTACAGCTGTCTTGGAACTCACAACGAATTTAATCAGAAAGAAAATAGTCGAAGTAGGAAGTATTGAAAGGACTTCCCTCCTTAACAACTACGTGAGAGACAGCAATTTGAAGCAAAAGGCATTATACCTTAGAGAGATGGCAAATCGAGTGAGGCTCGATTGCCGAGCACCACGGTCTATTGTTACATTATTATAGGGCGGATACTATAAAGCGGATACATTTTGTAAAACAATGATCCAATCCAATTGCGAGAATTATAAAGGCGTGGAATTCTGTAGTGGTTCAAAAATAGTTGATAAGTAGGTATTCTTTTCGTCAACGCATTGAATAACCACAAGAAGCAATATTTATGTGCACTGGTGCTTCGCACATAATATTTTACGGTAGGTATATGATGTGCGGAAATAATAAAAGGATACTCTACAATTATGCTTAGATACGTAGTTAGTGTTGCGAACGTAACAACTGTTGTTAGTGGTTTGTCTACTATTAGCCATGGTGGATTTACCAGCAGGTATTGTAAGAATTTGTAAATTTTTGGTTGTATTTATTTTATAGGCCGTCCTCGTATTTTGTTTGTTGTAAAATATATTATGATTGTAATTATGAACAAGGGTAGGTATACAATTATAGAGATAGGTAACAACTAGAGAATTAAGGTACGTTTCGGTCCGCGCGGGAAATTCATTTTTTTTTGGGTTTTTTACAAATTGCATCTCAATCATTGATAGAACTTTAGTGAAATTGATTTGGCGACAACAAATTTACTGAATAATCATCATATAAATTATAAATATTGACTCTTCTCATTATGAATGTGCATAATGCACGTTTATAGGGAAAAAGATGCATCGTGGTCATTCATAATAAGAAGAGCTAATATTTATAATTTATTTGATAATTATTCAGTAGATATAGGTATTGTATTTGTTGTCGCCAAATAAATTTTCACGAAAATTCTATCAATGATTGAGATGCAATTTGTAAAAAACCCCCAAAAATTTGAATTTCCCGCATGGACCAAAACATACAACCTTACATGATTTTTTTTAATAACAAATAAAATAAAAACAAACAAATTATCGTATAGTAGGTACTATTGTATTTTGCTTGTTTGTCGTCACAGTTATAATAAAATAAACACGTGTCTGACTAATATCAAGTGGTTAGGGCACATTGTTGCAATTCTTGCCTTGTAGAATGATTAGCTATTAGTGGACATTAAATAACCGTTTTATTTCCTGAGCTCATAATGAGCTAATAACCTCATAACGTCGTAAAACTATTTGTTTCGTAATATGCGTCTACTATGATCCAGTTGTATCACACACAATGAGCTTTCAAAATTGCTAAAACCTTAAAAAATCTTCAACGGCATTCAATAATTTTATTAACGTTTAGAATTTTGTTTTACCTCTCCTGTGACAAGAAAAGATTTTTACTTGTCACACAATTATTATGTAATAGGGTCACTCATACTTTGTGGAACCACTGCCTTTTTGAAACTGTGACCCTATAACATTATTTATTTTAAATTACTAAAAGATGTGGAATGAAGTAGCAATGCGTTCCTTTCTGTGAGTGCTGTTTCTGAGGAAGCTCAAGTCACTTCATGTCTCATTTCTCCTTATTCCTTGTGGCGGGTATCGATTTTGCATCTGGTGTTCGTGTTCGCTTGCTTGTTTGCCTATCGTAGAATAATAAAACAAATCAGGGCCACAATTAGCGAATTATGTGAAGATCAACAACGAGGTTTTCGCGTAACATCGGAACAAGTTACCTACAGAAAATCACGTCCACGCAACAACAGACACGTGAGACCTCGTCCGCCAGACGTCGGATAATTGCAACGTTATGGTGTTATCCTCGGAACGAATCAGCTCACATGCCAGCACACAGCCGCTCGTTTCTTAGACTCCAAACACACGAGCGCCACGCCGGCTCTAGCCACCAGCTCGCCATTGGTTACCAAAGGCAGCGTCGCCGGCGGCACTTGGTCGCCGCTCGTGAGTTTGAAGCCTTAACAAGTTAACAGGTATTAATAGAATTACTTCATCGTTGAATGACACGCGTTAATTTTGCGCGACGGCGTGTGATGCCGTTCGATCGTAAATAATGCATAGATTGCTATACGTGGCCTTCATAGTTATTTAACATGGAAAAATATATTTTATATTATTTTTCTATGTTTCATAATATACCTATCACGTAATGTTTGCAAGTGCGATGATTAATTGGAGAAAACTGTTATTTATTGTTTCCGCTGTCCAGTCGTAGCAGGCTGTAGTAGGTACAACAGTAGGCTGAATAAGCGATTCAGTGCTTATTTTGTGGCAAAAAGAAGTTTATCAACGGGTAGAGTGTGGTTTTGGGTTTGGGCTAATAAATTGAATACCAACCTGAGTGTATACAAGAGGTACACATACAGTGTCATATCCAATAAGCGCGCCCAATCTTCTTCTTATGTCGGACAATTCTACAAGCAGAGTTTGTACGATGTGGTCGCTAGTTATAAGGCCTTCCTTCCTCGCCCTGTTTATTATGTTGGTGGCCCACACCAGGGGCATCCAGTACTTCGACATGGGACTTTTCCCATCCATCTTTTCAAAAACTTTTCTTTCGCTTTCCAACATAAGACCTGAAACATATTTTACGCAAATAAGCCTTGGTGGTAATGATGAAAATGATCATTTCAGTATCAGTAGGTATTTGAAGAAAAAATTGTTTTTTTTTAAAGAAATAATTTTTAACATATTGATAATGATAAAGGGATGTGGTTGTGTTTGTCAAAAACTTTATTGTTATAAACAAAAAACAAACTTTTTGATTTGATCGCAGAGGCCTGGACCTAGGAGGATGTGTTCTTTTAAGTATATAACGCAGGCATCCGAAAAGAAAGCGGGATGCACGCAAATGACGTTGCGCGGGTTTCGCTTGTCTTCTGTAAAATGTTAATGACTATTGAATCTCACCAGAGTCGACCACATGCTGCCAAGTCGGAAATCGTCGCTTCACTCTCAAAGATACCCTTTGGAGGGTGATGACGTAGGCGAGGATCGCGTACCTCACTATGTTCCGCCTCATCAGTCTGCCCGTCTCATCCTGCAACCAAACGGAGAGTTTTATGAAACATCTTGCTAGCCCTGCCTGAACAGTCCATACAAGAACTCGTTACCCGAAGGTTGTCTTCAATTGCTTTTAGCAATAAGGCCGCCTTGTTGTGATTACACTAGTCTGTCTGTAAGATGCTTTTGTATACCTACTATGTCCTAATGTTGTGTATTGCAAATAAAGCATATTCTATCTATCTATCTATGTTTATGATAACACTCACACCCTGTTTATTAGAAAATCAAAATGTGTCAAATCGATCCACTTTCTCATTTATTGGATGTTCTTAGTCAAAGTCAAAGTGAATGTTCGCATTGCAGTCTATAGAATACAGAGGAAAATAATATAGGCACAAACGTTTGAGTAATATCTACAGTTAACAAGTATAAAGTAATAAGCATAAAGCTAGAGAGGTAGGGCACAGCGGATAATCCGCTCAAATCGGAGCAGCCCGTCTGGGGAAGGATCTCCACCTTACAGAAGATCGTAGCCAAATAGCACTGGTCTCGGGCCATGTTGTGTTCCTACGGTGAGTAAGGTCTCCAGAGCTCCACTTGGGGTGGTTAGGAGGGTTGGCAACGCGTGATTAATACCCCCGGTGTTGCAAGCGTCTAAGGCCACGGTGATACTTACCATCAGGCGAGCTGTATGCTTGTTTGCCAACTTTGTGATATGAAAAATATATATAATATATATTTAAATACCAAAAAATGGAATACACACTTTGATAGACAGAATAGGATAAGCTTTATTTGCAAAACACAAACAAGACAATGATACAGTAAATAGTTAAAGTTACCGACTTTCAGTATGGAGTGAGTTCTGAATTATTAATGTTCAATATAATACAATAAATTCGCCATGCGTTTTAAAACATAAAGTTCCTTATAAATAAGTAAAGTTTTTTCAAATATTTCGCAATGTCCAAGGCTATACACAAAGTTCGAGAGAAAGATGTTAGGTAAGTACCTGAGTAAATTAAAGGTCATTAAATACACGAATGTGAAATCTTTGTTTCTTAATTTAATTAACCCTAAAGTTACAGAGTGATTTTTTCAAGTGTGCTTGCGATGGCCTTTGAACTATTAGGCCCTTTACATCTATAAATAAAATAAATTAAAAGTAAAAAAAATATATTTAAAAACAAGCTTTTATTTTATTGCGCTAAAAAGAATAAAATAAACTTTTTTTTTTAATTTTAACTATTAACTTATAACGTCATTACACAATTTATATGACATAAAAGCTTGTCGCGAGATTTACCTGTAAAAGAAAACATAATTATCGAACTAACATTTACCTACTCGTACTACGAGTAAATGTTAGTAATTAAATCTCGCGACAAGCTTTTATGTCATATAAATTGTGTAATGACGTTATAAGTTGATAGCTTAAGTTAAAAAAAAAGTTTATTTTATGTCATATAAATTGTGTAATGACGTTATAAGTTGATAGCTTAAGTTAAAAAAAAAGTTTATTTTATTCTTTTTAGCGCAATAAAATAAAAGCTTGTTTTTAAATATATATTTTTTACTTTTAATTTATTTTTTACTTTTTAGTTATCACTGGACAGGTTTCGCAGTGCCATCTATTGTCGAGAGGTGGCACTAGTCTAATGAATTTATTTGTTATAACTAGCACCAGCAATTTGAATACCTATATAATTTCCTGATTTTACTACAGTCAATAAAATACCGACAAAGGGCAAGTAGAACTCGCGCATGAAGGTTCCTTCCCATAATGATACTAGTCATACTATCATACTAATATTATAAATGAGAAAGTGAGTTTGTTTGTTTGTTATTCCTTCACGGCTTGACTAATCAGTTGATCATTATGAAAATTTGTATATATATTGTTAGGGGTACAGAGCCCAACATAGGCTACCTTTTTACCCGTGAAAGTATGTCAATCCAAAGGGAAAATATTTTTTCTACTATTGAGGGCGCTGTACGGGATGCTATCGGCCAACAGATGGCGCCACAAGTCGCGCTATGGGTTGTTTTGTTGTCAAACGAAATCTATGTCATAAAATTAACGCGAGCGAAGCCGCGAGGGAAAGCTAGTAATAGATAAAATTACTTTTTAATTCAAAACCGTTATAAAAAGAGCCATGTATCAATGTAAAATGTACCAAGGGTAGGGTCACATTATATTGGTTGTTTAAAGAAAAAGAAGTAACTACAAATTTACTATTTTCAGATTTATTCCTGTACTTGTGCTACATCATCTTGCTTCTTGCCAAATTTCATGATTCTAGGACAACCGGAAGTACCCTATAGGTTTTTGGTCGGAACGGTTTTGTACGAAAAACGGAACACAAACGGCTGTATCGTAATTTTGTTATCATAATATTGTATTGTCATCTGATCTTCAGTTTTAAGCAAAATTTCAGCTCAATCGGTCTTCGGGAAGTGGTTCAAATTTTCGTTCCAAGATTCCACCCTTACATACATACATCTATCTATAATATAATAAAAGTGTAAAATAAATTAAAAGTAAAAAAATATATTTAAAAACAAGCTTTTATTTAATTGCGCTAAAAAGAATAAAATAAACTTTTCTTTTAAAATTTTAACTATCAACTTATAACGTCATTACACAATTTATATGACATAAAAGCTTGTCGCGAGATTTAATTACTAACATTTACTCGTAGTACGAATAAATGTTAGTTCGATAATTATGTTTTCCTAAACAGGTAAATCTCGCGACAAGCTTTTATGTCATATAAATTGTGTAATGACGTTATAAGTTGATAGTTAAAATTTTAAAAGAAAAGTTTATTTTATTCTTTTTAGCGCAATTAAATAAAAGCTTGTTTTTAAATATATTTTTTTACTTTTAATTTATTTTTTACTTTTTAGTTATCACTGGACAGGTTTCGCAGTGCCATCTATTGTCGAGGGGCGGTACTTGTCTAATGAATTTATTTGTTACTAGCGAAACCCGCGCAATTTCGTTTGCGTGTATCCCGCTTTCCCGTGGGAATTTTTAAATTTTTCTCTCCGTAAGAACCATCCTCGTACTTCAAGGAATATTCTAAAAAAAAAAATCAGCCAAATCGGTCAAGCCGTTTTCATGTTATGTCGTGACAACGGAAAACGGGTTTCATTTTTATATATATAGATAGATAACTAGCACCAGCAATTTGAATACCTATATAATTTCCTGATTTTACTACAGTCACCCTGCGACAAACTAAACGGGTTTATGTACCCATCAAAAATAAAATACCGACCAAGGGCAAGTAGAACTCGCGCATGAGGGTTCCTTCCCATAATCATACTAGTCATCATCATCATCATCATATCAACCCATAATCATCCCACTGCTGGTCTCAGGTCTCCCTTCAATCGAAGGTGATTAGAGCGTACTCTGCCACGCTGCTCCAATGCGGATTGGCAGAGGTCGGTGTTTTCAAACCGCCCTAAGGCCACCGACTTGGCTTAACGACTGTCATCTATCGACAACAGCCGGGACCGACGGCTTAACGTGCCCTCCGAAGCACGAAGAAGCTCGAGATAACGAAACCCATCCAAACGCTGGCTAGGGTCACCGTCGCTTAACTTGTGTGTTCATATTAGAGTGTGACACACAGCGACGCCATCGAGCTCCTCATACTAGTCATACTATCATACTAATATTATAAATGAGAAAGTGAGTTTGTTTGTTTGTTATTCCTTCACGGCTTGACTAATCAGTTGATCATTATGAAAATTTGTATATGTCAGGGGCCAGGGGTACAGAGCCCAACATAGGCTACCTTTTTACCCGTGAAAGTATGTCAATCCAAAGGGAAAATATTTTTTCTACTATAAAGGGCGCTGTATGGGATGCTATCGGCCAACAGATGGCGCCACAAGTCGCGCTATGGGTTGTTTTGTTGTCAAACGAGATCTATGTCATAAAATTAACGCGAGCGAAGCCGCGAGGAAAAGCTAGTAATAGATAAAATACATTTTAATTCATAACCGGTATAAAAGAGCCATGTACCAATGTAAAATGTACCAAGGGTAGGGTCACATTATATTGGTTGTTTAAAGAAGAAGAAGTAACTACAAATTTACGATTTTCAGATTTATTCCTGTACTTGTACTACATCATCTTGCTTCTTGCCAAATTTCATGATTCTAGGACAACCGGAAGTACCCTATAGGTTTTTGGTCGGAACTGTTTTATACGAAAAACGGAACACAAAAGGCTGTATCGTAATTTTGTTATCATAATATTGTATTGTCATCTGATCTACAGTTTTAAGCAAAATTTCAGCTCAATCGGTCTACGGGAAGTGGTTCAAATTTTCGTTCCAAGATTCCACCCTTACATACATACATACATTCATACATACATACAGGTCAAGTTAAATAAAAGCTTTAAATAAAAAGTTTGTCTGTACATTGAATATATTTCCAAAAAAATTGTTTAGGGCGATGAAGAATAAGCAATAGAACAAGAATTTCGTAAAATTTTGTTCGTCTGTTTGTATGTTTGGATGTTTGTATGTTTGTATGTATGTTTGTACACGCTAATCTCAGAAACGGCTGAACCGATTTGGATGCGGTTTTCACTAATATGTGGCTAATTGCTCAACTTAACATTTAGTGTATGTTTCTTTTCAAAATTCCCACGGGAATCCGAGATATACGCAAGCGAAGTTGCGAAGGTATATCAACGCACAGCCCAAACCGCTGGGTCTGGAGATTCCAAATTTGGCATGTAGGTTACTTACGACGTCTAGGGATATACAAAGAAAGGATTTTTCAAAATTCCCACGGGAAAGCGAGATATACGCAAACGAAGTTGCAAGAGGACGCACAGACCAAACCGTTGGGTCTAGAGATACCAAATTTGGCATGTAGGGTCCTTATATGGTCCGGACCGACGGGACCGGACCGGACCGGACCGGACCGGACCGGATCGGAACGGACCGGACCGGACCGGAACGGACCGGACCGGACCGGAACGGACCGGACCGGACCCATACGGATCAGACCTGATCGGTCCGGAAGGAACCGCACCGTACCGAGTCCGTGCCGGACCGGACCGAACCGGATCGGACCGGTTTTTTTTCTAAAGAAATATATGTTAATTGGTATGTAGGTATCTTATCAGGACCGGACCGACCGGACCGGAGCGGACCGACTGGACCTGATCGGACCGGACTATATATATATATATATATAAAATTCAAAGTCCTGACTGACTTAACTATACATATATCAACGCACAGCCCAAACCGGTGGGTCTAGAGATTCCAAACTTGGACTGTAGGTTCCTTACGACGGCGACGTCTAGGGGTGTACAAAGAAAGGATTTTTCGAAATTCCCACGGGAAACCGAGATATACGCAAACGAGGTTGCCAGGCTCTACCAAATTTGGTATGTAGGTTCCTTACGACGTCTAGGGATGTACCAAGAAAGGATTTTTCGAAATCCCACGGGAAAGCGAGATATGCGCAAACGTAGTTGCGAGAGGACGCACAGCCCAAACCGCTGGGTCTAGAGATGCCAAATTTGTCATGTAGGGTCCATATAAGGACCGGACCGGACCGGAACGGATCAGACCTGATCGGTCCGGAAGGAACCGCACCGTACCGGGCCGTGCCGGACCGGACCGGTTTTTTTTTCTGTAGAAAAATATGTTAATTGGCATGTAGGTTCCATATCAGGACCGGACCGACCGGACCGGCCCGGACTGACCGGACCGACCGGACCGGATGGAACCGTACCGTACCGGGCCGTGCAGGACCGGAATTTGTTTCTGAAGAAAAATATGCTAATTGTTACTAGGCCACGCGGGCGAAGCCGCGGGCAGAAGCTAGTACATACATACATACATACATACAGGTCAAGTTAAATAAAAGCTTTTAAAATAAATATATAGGGACAAATCACACAAATTGAGCCAGCCCCAAAGGAACTATATACTAACTCAACGATACTATATTTTGACTGATAGAGAAAGACTGGTAGAGAATGTCTTTAGGCATTAAGTCCGCCAATTGTACTCTCAATCGTGCAATAAATAATAAATAAATTAAAATTTATAACAAATATGTAGATAAACATTCAAGACGCAGGCCAATCAGAAAAATATCGTTTTTCATCATGACCCGACCTCTCGTGTGATTGAATCCGGGACCTCCTGGGTGGCGGTCCGGCGTGGTAACTATTACGCCACGGAGGTCGTCATCTACAAGTTTTCACGGAAGAACAAGGACTAGATGGATGGATAGACATAGTGAGAGATAAACGAAACGATAGCATGTAGTGGATCGATGAACAAACTACAAAATGAAAAGATCTCACGAAAAATGATTTTCTGCTTAAACGTAACATCTGAGTAAAAATATTATGGCGTATATATCTAAGTACATACAATACGTAGCATGTCGAAGCGATTTCTACGGTAAATTCTACATGCTGTATATCGAAAAGAACCCATTATTTTGTTTTCAAAATGTTGTCGTTTAAGATTTGTTTATGTTTAAGTGTGACGATATACTTTATGAAAACTATGAAAAACTATACAAAGGTTGAAATAATATTCAAAACCTCTTATTTTGGTATTTTAAAAAGGTTTTGAAAAACAAGAGGAAATATTTGATTTTTTGTTTACATTCAATAGGCTCCGAAACTGCTGGACCGATTTGAAAAATTCCTTCGCCGTTGGGAAGGTCCCAGGGTCAGCGGATCACGTAAGCTAAATTATAATTTCAAAATAATTAGGGAACTTTACTAAAACCCGTGCGAAACTGAAACGGGGCGCTAGTACAGGTTCATGTAAAATTGATTGTTTGATAGCAGAGTTATAATTATTTTGAAATTGTTTTCAGTCTAATATCTCCACTCCTCTTATCTCAGTTGTGGTAGGTACTTATAATAATCTATGCTGATAATTACTTATGAAGGAGTAATGTATGAGTTTATGAATTTATTTGCATGAAAGATAGGATAAAAGGGTTAATTTCACAGGTTAAGGCTGCCTTACCCACGCATTCTACGGTCATGGTCTTTTATGGACATTCATATAATTCACAACTTTTATTTTTATTTTACACTTGACATCAAAAATTACATTATGGTTATATACTTTTTTGTGTAATTATTCTGCCTACTCTATAAACTAATACTATCATATATTATTATGTGGTCATACTGGTCATTATCATTTTGTTACCAATCCAATACACCCAATGTTCAAAGATGAAATGTTTGATTAATTTTTTTTTAATGTAAGAGCTTGGCAAACGAGCTTAAAATATAGTTATTTAATAAATTTGAAGAACGTTATTAATTTTCTTATTGCGAATTGTTTTTAATACCACAGTGATCGCCTTGATAGAACCTTGTTCTTGAAACAACAATTGCACACCTGTTACAATAATACTCAATTACTTGGGTAAAAATACTGTTTGATATAATATACGTCTTATTAGTATCTACCTACTTAAAATATCTAATTTGTATCGTGTAAATTGTTTAAAGTTCCTATAAGCAAGAGAGGTAGAGCACAGCGGATAATCCGCTCAAATCGGACCGAGGAAGGACCTCCACCTTACAGGAGATAGCAGCCAAATAGCATTGGTCTCGGCCATGTTGTGTTCCTACGGTGAGTAAGGTCTCCAGAGCTCCACTTTTTTTACAGGGTCGGCAACGCGCGATTGATACCACTGGCTGGTCCGGTGTTGCAAGCGTCCATAAAGGCTACGGTGACTGCTTACCATCAAGCGGGTCGTATTAGGGGTTGCCAAAAGCAACTTGGTTTGGGGGCGGAGAAGGATTTGACTCGATGGACCTTAATAATACGGCTTGGAATTTTATTTTTTAAATATTAAGATGACCTTGTCGACTACAGTTTTTACAAATCTTATACGGTTTAGTTTATACAACTTGGTTTCTTATTAGTATAGTATCTATCTACCTACATATAATATCTAATTTATGTTGTGTAAATTGTTTAAAGTGTACATTTTCTGTTTTACATTTATGACAATTATATTTCTAAATACTTCTTTCTCGCGGCGCTTCTTCTTAGGCCGTTCAGAGGTAAATGCTAATAGAATAAGACAGAAATTTATATTTAATAAAAAAGCGTGAAAGGATAAGACATGATAGCGGTAAGTGCAAAAGTACTATTTCCTATAAATCTAGTTGAATTATAAATTATATAATTTTATTTAAAACTACCTGCCCCGTAATCTCGTAACAAAAAAGTTTCAATTTCATCTCAAACTTACGCACTAAGTATCTCGTTCAATTCCTATTTTGTATTCATCAGATTAATTTTATTAATATAGAGAACTTGTTTCCTGATAATAATATTTAAAAAAAAAAAAAAACATTCCGACATAAGTAGGTACCTACTAACGTTAGAACTTATATCTCGAATTCTCGGTGTTCGAGTAAGTCCAGGTTTCCACCATAGCGGAGAAGATAGAAGACGAACGGAGATGCGTTTTGAATAACCAATCAGATTTCGTTATTTCCACGTCTCCTATCCGCTTAGCTTCGCTGGAAATTAATCAAGCGGCACAACTCTTTTCCACCAGAAACCACGTTTGACAAGGCCTCTCTTGTCAAACGCGTTCAACAAATTGTGTGCTACGTTTAACTACGATTTAAAGTTGAATTTTCTTAGTAACTTTGAAGTAATTTGTTCGTGATATAACCCGCTTACAATAGCAAACTGCATTGGCTCGCATAACCATGCACAATAGGCAATGATGTTACGTCTAGATTGGTTACTTTCGTAATTTTTTTATTTTACAAATGTAACAAATATGAAAACGTATACCTAACTATACTTGTGCAAGTAACAAAAAGAGTATACTTATTGGTAATGTGGCTATGAGGTGCAATTCTATAGATATATTTTTCAACGACAGTTTATAAATATCATTATAGGATTTATAGGAAGGCGTAAAAAATTCAGTAGGTACCAAAAAACTAAACTATTTTTCTCGTACATGTTAATGTCGAAAAGAAATGGTATTATTTGGCCTGTTTTTTTTGTCGACTTGTCTCTACAAAAAAATCGATTCAATTTTAACCATAATTTATTACCTATTAATACCGAAGTGTTGTGCGTCGAATTTCGTTTCAGCTGTGTTTACATAGGGCGATTGGCTTACAGTTTACAGTCAATGCTACCACGCTGCTGTTAAAACCAAGGGTGTTCACGTTCACAATGTTACACGTGCGCACGCGGGGCGTGTTCAGGGAGCGGCCACAATATCAACCACACCAGACGATCGAACGTGCAGCAGCCGAGCGTCGCTTCATTGGATCGAGATCTTCCGCGCGCATTTGGATCACGTTGGATTTGGATCGTCTGGTGTGGTCCGTGTGGTTGATATTGTGGCCGCTCCCTGATCGTCTGGTGTGGTTGATATTGTGCCCGTTTCCTGAACAATCGTCTGGTGTGGATCCGGCTAAACAGAACTAATCCTTTAATTCTCTCTAAATTTCTCCTTCTATTAATAAACAAAGATCAACCAAGGTTTGGCTGAACGGACAAAAACAAAATGTTGATACCTAATAGATATTAAATGACAAGAAAAACACCAACGGATGTTTAGTGAACAACGAGATTCATTGTTCGTGCACTCCCGCAAAAAGATACAAAGGCGAGAGATATTTATCAACTCAGTCTCAACTCCGTAATGACAATTTATGTTTTAAATCACCTTCGCGCATTAACCGTAGGTATACATAACAAATTGTACAATTGTTTGAAAGAATTTAATATTCACAAGGAAGAACTTTGAAATTGTTACATGACAATGTACGGAGTTTTTTTTATAGATGTAAATCAGACGAGCTATAGGTAGATTGTCTGGTTTACAAGATGCATTTTGTCGTTGAAATTTTCATTTTTAGTTAAAAAGTCATTTATAGAAATTGGTATAATGTTTTTTTTTCTTCTAGGTACTAATCTTTTTTTTAGGTCGTCTCGTCTTTCCCTGTTGCCCATCAGATGAAAGTGGTACCGATGGATAAATGTAGAAATATTTTTTGCAAAGTTATTGCAATTGTAATATTCATTGTAGTCCCAATATTTTTGGGCATTTCTTAGCCATTAGGATTGTTTCGTCAATAAATTTTTGACCCTTCTTAGGGTTCCGTAATAAACTACAAGGAACCCTTATAGTTTTGCCTTCTCCGTCTGTCTGTCTGTCTGTCCGCGGTCTAGCGCCTAGCTTAATGCTATACAGCTGTAATTTGGTACGTATACATATATTAACAATGCTAACAGTGCTGGAACAAAATTTTGAAAAATATTTTTTTTTTGGGGGGCCTCCCCTACATGTAAAGTGGAAATCAGTTTTTTTTTATCGCCCACCCCATCTTTTTATTTATGGTTAGATAGGTCTCTTTAAAACATTGAGTGTGTGGAAAGATAATTTTTCGATACAATGCTCCGTTTCGGAATTGTTTACATTTATCGTGTCAATTTTCGTTTTGCACGATGCCCCTCTATCTCCGAAAGCCTTATGTTTAGAAATTTGAAAAAGAAACACGGTAGTAGTCCATATGCTGAACCTTCAATGAAAACTATACGGTTAAGTAGGCTCTACTAGTTACCGAGTAATAGCCGACGAACTTATAAAATAAAATGTCTTTGATGAAAACTTAAAAATGTGATAGAATTTGATATTGGACTCAACTGAAGGCAAGCAAAGCACAGCAAATACGAACCCTACATTGTGCGTGGCCCAACACGTACTTGCCTGGTTTTTATTATCCAGCCTGTTTATTCACGTGATAAAAATTGTTTCAGTCAAGTGTCTATATCAAACGTACTAATCAAAAATTGTAATTTTTTAAATAAGTACTTAATACAAAAAAATATTTTAATTATAAGTGTATATATTTCTATTGATAGCTGTGATACAATGAGAAAAAGATAAGCATCGGTTAACTATGTTAAAAGTGAGGTAATTCTTGTTGTTTTGTCTTTATTTATAGGCATCTTGTTAAGAATATTATACCTAACTAGCTTCCGCCCGCGGCTTCGCCCGCGTGGCCTAGTAATAATTAGCATATCTTTCTTCAGAAACAAATTCCGGTCCGGCACGGCCCGGTACAGTACGGTTCCATCCGGTCCGATCAGGTCCGGTCGATCCGGTCCGGTCCGTTCCGGTCGGTTCGGACCTTATAAGGACCCTGCATGCCAAATTTGGAATCTCTCGACCCAGCGGTTTGGACTGTGCGTCCCCTCGCAACTTCGTATGCGTATATTATTATCTCGCTTTCTTTTCGCTTGGGAATTTTGAAAAATCCTTTCTTAGTACATCCCCAGACGTCGTCGTAAGGAACCTACATGTCAAATTTAATATACAGTCGCAACTTTGTTTGCTTATATCTCAGTTTCCCGTGGGAATTTTAAAAAATCCTTTCTTAGTACGCCCCTAGACATCGTAAGGAACCTACAGTCCAAATTTGAAATCTCTAGACCCATTGGTTTGGGCTGTGCGTTGATATATAGTTAAGTCAGTCAGTCGGGACTTTGAATTTTATCTATGAAAAAAAATCCGGTCCGGTCCGGTCGGTCTGGACCTTATAAGGATCCTACATGTCAAATTTGGCATCTCTAGACCCAGCGGTTTGGGCTGTGCGTCCCCTCGCAAATTCGTATGCGTATATCTCGCTTTCCCGTGGGAATTTTGTAAAATCCTTTCTTAGTACATCCCTAGACGTCGTAAGGAACCTACATGTCAAATTTGGAATCTCTAGACCCAGCGGTTTGGGCTGTGCGTTGATATACCCTCGCAACTTTGTTTGCGTATATCTCGGTTTCCCGTAGGAATTTTGAAAAATCCTTTCTAAGTACACCCCTAGACGTCGTAAGGAACCTACAGTCCAAATTTGGAATCTCTAGACCCATTGGTTTGGGCTGTGCGTTGATATATAGTTAAGTCAGTCAGTCAGTCAGGACTTTGAATTTTATCTATGAGAAAAAATCCGGTCCGGTCCGGTTCCATCCGGTCCGGCACGGCCCGGTACGGTACGGTTCCTTCCAGACCGATCAAGTCTGAGCCGTTCCGGTCCGGTCCGTTCCGGTCCGTTACGGTCCGGTCCGGTCCGGTCGGTCTGGACCTTATAAGGACCCTACATGTCAAATTTGGCATCTCTAGACCTAGCGGTTTGGGCTGTGCGTCCCCTCGCAACTTCGTATGCATATATCTCGCTTTCCCGTGGGAATTTTGAAAAATCCTTTCTTAGTACATCCCTAGACGTCGTAAGAAACCTACATGCCAAATTTGGAATCTCTAGACCCAGCGGTTTGGGCTGTGCGTTGATATACCCTCGCAACTTCGTTTGCGTAAATCTCGGTTTCCCGTAGGAATTTTGAAAAATCCTTTCTTAGTACACCCCTAGACGTCGCAAGGAACCTACAGTCCAAATTTGGAATCTCTAGACCCACCGGTTTGGGCTGTGCGTTGATATATAGTTAAGTCAGTCAGGACTTTGAATTTTATATATATAAGATGTGACGTAGGTACATAGAGGTAGCGACTGCCACCTGAACGGGGGCTTCCGGAGGCGGTTTGGGGAAACCGTCGCCCATCGGATCGGAAGTCCCCGAGCGGTGCGGCGCGCCAATTTCATCTGTGCGCGCCGCCAATAGTGCCGAGCCCAAGGAGACGGGTCTTCGGACAACCGCCGGCGGGGTCACGGAAGTATCTTAGTTCCCGTGGCCCATCTAGGCGGATAAGGTGGCAGTCAGTCAGGTTTTTAGTCGGTATACCCAAGTGGCATAAGAGGGGGAGTCCGACATACCCCCGCCGCTTCCCCAAGCGGCGGGGCATGCAGTAATGCATTTTCCTGACTATAAACAAACAAAGGTACATAGAGGTAATGGAGAAGCGAGCGATGAGATATACTTAATTAATAAATATTTGATTATTCACAACTAACGTCCTAAAATAAATATTCAGAAACAAAAGAACTGCTTCTGTACGCGAATAGACCGCAGAGCAAACACAATAAGAAAAAAAACCGGGCAAGTACGTCTCAGGCCACGCACAATGTAGGGTTCCGTATTTGCTACGCTTTGCTTGCTTGCAGATGAGTACAATGCCATATTCTATGACATTTGTAAGTTTTTATCAAAGAAATTTTGTTTTATAAGTACGTCTGCTATTACTCGGTAACTAGTAGAGCCTACTTAACCGTATTAGTTTTCATTGAAGGTTCAGCATAATATGGAGTACTAACATGATTTTTTTCAAATTTCTAAACACAAGACTTTCGGAGATAGAGGGGGGGGGACCACCGTGCAAAACGTAAAATGACACGATAAATGTAAATATTTCCGAAACGGATCATTGTTTTGAAAAATGCTCTTCCCACACCCTCAATGTTTTGAAGAGACCTATTATCTAACGATGTCCCAGTAGGCGCGAAAAAAAATCATTTTCACTTTACATGTAGTGGAGGCACCCCAAAAAAAAATACTTTTCAAAATTTTGTTCCAGCACTTTGTTAGCATTGATAATATGTGTATACATACCAAATTACAGCTTTCTAGCATTAAGCGTCTAGGTGCTAGACCGCGGACGGACAGACAGACAGAGATAGACGGACATGGCGAATCTATAAGGGTTCCTTGTAGTTTACTACGGAACCCTAAAAAGGATTTTCACAGGATCTAAACAGGATCAGGATATTTTACGTTATAAAAATAGTTTTTCTGTCCTGCTGTTTATTGTGTCTTGCTAGCCATGCCCCCCACCCCCACTCCATACAGAAAATTGTTACCTCTAAGGTTTTGAAAAGTTTGCTTTTAGCAATAAGGCGGCCTTGTTGCATTTAAATTATTGTAAAAGTTACTAGTCTGTAACTTTTACTGTTTACTGTATAACTTGTTCGTGTATTGAAATTTTCAAATAAAACATATTCTATCTATATTTTTAGAATATGTAGGTACTTACAATGAATATTATGGGATATATATATTTTTTTATTACACAGTGTGAATTTTGGAAATTCCCACAGTGATAGCGGATGTCTACCAGTAGATATAATGATTGGAGTTAAGTAAAATATCTATACCAGGCGATGACTTAAGTGTTACTTTCAATGACATAAAAGAACAAATAATTCAGAGTATTGTAATAATTACTTAGCATTACTATTCCATCTGTATTGGGCTATTAATCTCGGGCTTCTCACCAGCTCACGTAGGGGGCAATAATGATAGTTATTAGCTGGTAATTTTGAAAAATAATAATGAACAGTATTGCCGATATTTGTCGTCTTTACTCTGCTTGTCGACAATATCCAACTTTAGCGGTTCAAAGTGAAGAAAATTTCTACAATCAGTAACTAAATATTATTTATTATTATTATTTAACAAATAATTATTGAATACATACACATTAAAACTAAACTAAACATATTACTATAAAATAAATTGTTAAAATCTCGTGGTAATGTCAATCGCCGTCTCACTCATATAAAATAGAAATTGAGTGCTATATGACGAGATTGAAGCTGTTATTGTTACGAGAATAGATCCACAGTATTTTCTTTCGAAGGGAATCGAGTTAATTGCGATTACTAATAAGCGTGTCTAATTAAATCGAACGAAATTAGTCATTGTCACAGATTTTACAATCGCTTGACGTGGAATCACAACACTCACAAAACAACAGCATATTGGTCAGGGCTGCTTCGAGCACCTTGAATCACGCGATTAATAAACGGCATTTAGAAGGTACCTACGACATAGAGAACTGCCTTTTTTGAATTGAAAATTCGCTGACTGAAATCATCGATTTATGTTACTTGCTGAAGTAAATCGTTCAGGTGTCAGTGCTCTCAGTCGGTTAAGGACAGATTCTGGTTTGGGCAGATTCTTGTTACTGATACAGTCTGTTGTTTACTAGAAACTATACCTACTGACTGACTATCTCCATATCCTAATCCTAAGGCACAATGAAATTTATTTTGCTAATAAATAAGGAAATACATTGCAAGACAATATTTTCTATACTATTCACTTCGTACCAGCTTCGATCACCTACCAGCACATGGACGAGAATGTATTGTTGAGAGCGCCGTAAAAACTCAACTCAGTTTCGAACCCCGAACGGCAATTTCGCGTCGTCAAAACGCGCCTTAAAAGCCCAAAGAATCTCTCTGCCACCACTATCGAATCAATCACCACTGCCCATGAAGCACAAATACAACAGAGCAGTCGCTGAATTGTTATTGACCTTTAACAAGAAGAAGAAAACAAGGAGAAAAGGCACAGAGGAGATTTTAGGCTTAAAGATTTTTACTGAACGAAACGCTGTTGATTTTGTCCGATTGATGCGTAATAGAACGAGGTAGAACTGTTTAAAATCTGTCAGTTTATTTGACGAATGCTATTCGGGACTGGTAAAGAGGGCTGTTAATGTTGGTAGCCCTATAACAAGCTACCGGGACCCGGGATCGGGAACAACGGGATTTCGCGGGATAAACCACGAATTATACTTTATACAAACACTAGTGAATCCCGCGCAACTTCGTTTCCGTGTTTATCCATTTATGCACAGTAGCGCCATGTATATCAGACTTTTTAATGAAATCCTACGGGAATCGCGTACTTTTCGGGATAAGAAGTACCCTATGTGTTAGTCCAAGGTATCAGCTACCTACATACCAAATATCATGGATATTAACCCAGCCATTTGAGCGTGAAGAAGTAACAAACATACACATAACTTTCGCCTTTGTAATATTAGTAGCATTATTATGGATAGCTGTCGTATTGAGTAACTAATAAACAATACTATTGCAAAACTTGGAACAATATAAACCTTATTATACGAGGAAGGAACATTATATTAGCAATTCGCAACTCGCTAGTTTATGTAGAACAATAGTTCAATGATCCAATACTTTACATTAAGTACACAGTAAGATAATTTAATGCTTGCTTGTAATCTTGTATAGCATACTAGCGAAACCTGCGCAACTTCGTTTGCGTGCTTTCCCGTGGGAATTTTTAGGGAATTTTTCTCTCCATAAGAACCATCCTCGTACTTCAAGGAATATTCTAAAAAACGAATTAGCAAAATCGGTTCAGCTGTTGTATGTATGCAAATTTATATATTGATCGGCTGCTTAGTCAAGCCGTGAAGGAATAACAAACAAATTCACTTACTCATTTATAATATTAGTATGATTAGCGGCCCGACGCGACCAAAGAGATTTAGTAAAGATCTCTTCTTTTTATTGGAAATATAATATAGCCTACGTAACCCGGGGAAGGTGGGACTTGCAAGCAACGGTGAAATAATTTTTCATATTGGTCCAGTAATCGTTTTTGAGCCTATTCAAACAATCAAATCTTTAAATTATTAGTAGGTACGTATAGACAAATCTTTGTTCTTAGTTGTACTTTACAGTCAACAAATGTTGTACTAGATCCTGCTCTCCATACTGGCATGATATTGTTTAGTTATTGTAAGTAGGTAACTATTTTTATTAACTATGTAGTTTTATGCTTGAAAACACCGGTCTCTGCCAATCCGCATTGGAGCAACGTGGAGTACGCTCTCTCTAGTCCCCTTCGATTGAAGGGAGACCCGTATCCCTGCAGTGGGATGGTAAGGGGTTGATATGATGATGATGATGTAGTTTTAAACAACGGTAACATTTATAAAATGCTTTGTCCTAATGACTGAATGACGGATCGGCGCACAGCCTAAAGTGCTGATCGTAGTGACCTGAAACTTGGAGGGTGTGTCTTTGTATGACGTAGGAATCCGACAAGAAAGGGATTTTCGAAATTCCCACGGAAAAGAGGGTTACATGCAAACTACGTTGTTCGGGTTTCGCCTAGTAAATTTAAAAAAATATGAGTCAAGCTAAATAACGTAATTTATACTGTTTCATTATATTTAAACTCCTATTATAAATATTTTTTATTTTTACATATGACTCAAGTATTTTATCGCAGAGTCGAATAAACAAGCAAGACAAGTAATGCATGATTAATCGGAGTTAAAAAGTGGCCTCACTATACATATAGCTCGCGCCAAAATTTGAGCTCACAGTTTAAAATTTTTATAAAAAAAAAATAAACCGACTTCAAAAATTAATTTAAATAATATATAATTTCATGTGCTAGGTACCTACTGTTCTAATTGAAGTCGGTGCCACGCCGACGCGATCACCCGTACTCGTAAACAGCCTTCCATTCATGCATGTGGCCTAGGTAATATTTCGTTTGGTTGGCACCGACTTCAATTAGAACAGTAGGTACCTAGCACATGAAATTATATATTATTTAAATTAATTTTTGAAGTCGGTTTATTTTTTTTTTATAAAATTTTTTTATTTAATACTTTTTAGTGCATTTTATCAGCGGTTTTTTAGAAGTCTGATAGAAACAGTAAACCCTGGTATGTCTGTATAAGTACTGTCTGTTTGTTTGTCTGTTTGTTTGTACACATCACTTTTAGCTCACTTTTTAGCAGTCCTTTTCGAATACTATGTCGAGCCTCGCTCGCTTCGCTCGCTCGGCTGTTGATAAATAATCACAAGTCTAACCTAACCTAACCAAAAGTTCCCATATGAAAATTTGACAGATTCGATATACCGGCAGATCTCGATCGGCTGGATTGACCGATCTGCATACGAGACGACATAATATAAGCTATTCGTATTAACTACTATTAACATTGATACGAATTGTGACTATGTGTAACATTATAACTTGAGAAGGCCTACTCTCTGAATAAGCGATTTCACTTTCATAATACACTATACTGCAATTCATGGTGTGAAGCAGCCTTTTCCTCTTCGGTGCTAATAGCTGGTGCTTGAGTGTCAATTTTATGGTATAGTGAGCCTCCTAATATCGTCACTCAAGAGTCACTTGTTTACACGTGTTCCCATCATGATAATCAACGGTCTAATATATACCTACAATATTTAAAGAATTATCCTCTAACTCCTATCCGTTTAGGAGTTGTACCTTCCATTATCACCTCACCAACATGGGATGATGACTCCAGACTTAAATACATGAATAGCTAACGAAAACATAAGTAACGCGTTGTACGTGCCTACCAAATTTAAGGAGTGCCCTCGATTTACCTGGGATCCCATCATCAGATCCCGATTTGGTGACAAGTTATGATGGAAAAAAAAACAAATGGTCTAATCTAATACATACCTACAATACTTAAAGAATCATCCTCTAACTCCTATCCGTTTAGGAGTTGTACCTTCCATCATCACCTCACCAACATGGGATGATGACTTCCAGACGTAAAAACATGAATAGCTTACGAAAACATAAGTAACGCGTTGTACGTGCCTATAAAATCTGAGGGTTGCCCTCGATTTGGCTGGGATCCCATCATCAGATCCTGACTTGGTGACAATGGGACCAACTTGGGAGTATGCACTTTCGAATAAAAAAAGAATTTTGAAAATCGGTCAAGAATTGACAGAGTAATCGGCGGACATACAAAAAAAAAAAAATATACAATGAAACATAGAACCTCCTCCTTTTTTGAAGTCGGTTAATAAAATAATTGAAAATCGATTGTTCGCACGAATCGATTGATCGAATCGTTTTGCACTGAGTACCTAATACGTAAGAGTTTCGAACTTCGTTTTACGTCTGCGCGAGCCAGCCGTGTTGGCGACTGGTATAGGAACTATATTAAAAGTTAAAATAAAAATAAATTTTTTGGATAATTTCGTAGATAAAAAACAAATGTCATTGTTCTGCTTGCCTAATATACAATTTCTTTTAATATAAACTACTAACAAAATTCTATTAAAATTGATATAATTGTTATCAATAACATTGTGTGAAACGTTATTATTTGCATTTTGTAAGAAACCTCGGTGGTTTACTATATGCTTTAATTGTAAGTTCTAACATTATAATGTGTGTAAGTAAATAGATACAATAATGCTACAAATACTAAGTAAAGATCATTTGTTAATTAGTAAACGTCGCATTGTGCATACCTCTTATTAAACAATAGTTAAGAACACTATTCTGTGAATAACAGTATAAGATAGGTATTAAAGGTATAATATTCGCATAGCATTTTGCATTATATGAACAAGTCACGACGCACAAAAGAAATTATCGCAAGGTGCATTAAACATGGTTGCTTATGTGCAGGAAAAATAAATGCATTTACATAGAATTCATTGTGAAGTTGAACCGAGATTGGTCACGTTCGCATTTGTTTGTTTAAGGCTTATACACACCAAAGTCGCCGATCTGCGCACGAGTGTATTATATAAATAAATAAATATTCTTGGACCAATCACACAACGCCGTCTAAGCCCAAACTTAGCAACTAAGCTTGTACTATTACTATGGAGTACTAGATTCCTGATAAATAAATATGTTATTTTTTCCATAAACACTTATACTTACACCATTGCTAGCCACTCGACCATCAGGCCTATTGACTAGTTTTGTGATATGACATGACATAATTTGGTAATTTGACTGTCGTATGTCGGTTTTCAGCTTGTCGGCGACTTTTGTCTGTAATAGCCCTTACGTTGAAAGCTAGGCAACTAATGACAATATCTCAGCTGTAGACATAAAGCGTGATGATAATGAACAAAGTATAGTAACAAAGTACAGTCATAGTTACTTTTGTGAAATACGATTAGGGTTCAGTTTAATATAATAGTTAACGATACCTGTATATGTTGGGTTCATATTATGTATTCGTTGGAAGCCAAAAATCATCTATTTTCATGACTTTCCCATTAAAAAAAAAACTACAATGTACGATTTTTAACACTGATGTTACTCTTTGGCACAGAATAATAAATAGTACTTCCGTGGTAATACCATTTACACCAACTATGTGAAACAAAATGCATTTAAAAATCGAAATTAAAATATTTGGTTCTACTGTCGCATGCAAAAAGAGATGTTACTATTTTTATTCCAACCCTGATATTATAAATTGTCTTCAGTTACAAAGAGATGAGTCGTCATATCAGCCATTGCTTAGCTATGCTTCGCCACTTCACAGTTTAGACCCGGTTTCCAACAAAGCGAAAAGAAGAGATATCTCATTTTTCTATAGAATGTTGTGCCGCACGCGAGCAAGAGGGGCGCGACCAAGCGGAGGTGTGTGTAGCCGGGCGGCGAGCATCTCGTCTGCTCTCCGCTTTGGTGGAAGGAAACCGAGCCTTAATAACCCGTGTGATATTAAAACAAAAGAGTAATTAAATTAACGATCTATTTTTGTTAATAACAATTACCTTGGACACTTCCGTTTGCGTGAGTTTTCTGTGATTCTCGAAATAGCTTCGTGTGGTGTTGCATCCTTTGAAAAAAGTCGCATACACAGATTTATTTTCTGTGGTTGTCAATATGGGTGGAACCACATTTCTGTGGTATGTTCCGTGTGTGGTCGCATTGTGACGTCATTTTATCTTTCCTTTGTAGCTTATTGTGTTTGAACAGAAATGTGGTCCTACCTTTACATTCGTAACAAATCAACTTCGCTTAGCTAGCAGTGTATTTGACTGAATCAAATACAATATAGGTAAGCAAGCACATAATATAATGTATTGTAACAGGGACATGACAAAGAAGGAGAAGTCGACCGAAGTAAGGCGAAGTGAGACGACGTATGGCGAAATACAGAGCGCTAGGGTTACAAATATTTCAGACCAACCAACAGTTAGACCGTCCCAGAGAGGCATACAGCGAGGCCGTGCAGTTCCTACAGGAAGGTGCTGCAGTCCTAATAAACATCTGTTGCAGTATTATTTTAAGAAAAATCTTTAATTTTTCATTAAAATTATGGAACTTGATACCTACTTAAACGTTGAAATGCCGCGTTCCTGTTGAATTTATCACTGATGTTTCCACAATACTACACCTGTTAAAAGAATACAACCCGGTTTCGCAAAACTGTTGTATTATATTATTATATATAACTTACGAATGTTATCAGTGCGTACAGTGGAAGTATGCACTGTTATCGAGTCTCTTTGAATATTTAGACTGTTTCTGAGACGAATGAGACTCAACCAGACGCATTTTATTTCGACAAGTCTCAAACTATTACAATGATTGAACTAAATAGTAAGATTAAAATTTTACTAAAAACTAAACTAACATTAAAAATTTAAACTAGGTCAAACAAAACCTAAACTAGGTAGGAAGGTATGAGGATAGGTAGGTAGGATAAGTCTTTTCAAAATATTGAGGGTGTGAGAAAATCATTTTTCGATACAATACTCCGTTTCGGAATTATTTACATTTATCGTGTCAATTTTCGTTTTGCACGGAGGTCCCCCCCCCCCCTGTCTCCGAAAGTCTTATGTTTAGAAATTTGAAAAAAATCATGGTAGTAGTCCATATGCTGAACCTTCAATGAAAACTATAACGGTTAAGTAGGCTCTACTAGTTACCGAGTAATAGCCGACGAACTTACAAAACAAAATTTATTTGTTGAAAACTTACAAATGTGACGGAATTTGATATTGGACTCAACTGAAGGCAAGCAAAGCGCAGCAAATACGGAACCCTACATTGTGCGTGGCCTGACACGTATTTGCCCGGTTTTTTTCTTCATTATTTTGACAGTGATAATAATTTACAGATGTACAAGGAACGTGAGTGACGTTTGTAGGAGGGCGTCATATTTCATACATTTTGTCAAAGGCGAACTGTCAAAAAGTGTCTTATGTACATTATGAACGGGAGTTGTATTGCAATTTCGGCCACGTTCCTAAACATCCTTGTACATCTGTAATGTGATATTGACTTTAAAAACGGTTTACAGATACTGACTGTCGTCAGTTAGACAGTTTTTTAAAACAAATGCGAAATTATAGGTGACTGAAACAACGTAGAGAGTTCGTTTGAATGTGACGTCACCAGAGAAAAGTATAAGTACTTGGCAATAGAAGATGTTTGCTGTACATTGTCTGATTTAATAAATTGTGTGTGGATCTGTTTTTACTATATCTGTTTCACCAACGATATAATAGGTTATGTTCTTCTTTGGATGCCTCTCCGACTAGCGCATGTTGGCTTATATAATATATGTATATAATTTTACTTATAACAAATTTAAAAAATCCACTCTGTGTTGTGGAGAATTCATACTTCATGTGGCTAAGACGATGATTATGATGATTATATTTAAAAAGTCTAATCGTTTTTTGTACTGTCGTCAGATCAGTCTCGAGACATATAAGCTCCTTGATTGATGTAAACATAATTTACATACAATAGGTGTTAAAAAGAAAAAACTGTAAAAACGATTTATGTTTTTTTCGTGGAAAACTGTTTCGTACGCACGCTGACTCATGACAGTCTGTTCATTGCAAAATCAATATTAACATGATGACGAAAATGTTGCGTTGGATCATCTGGTGTGGATACGGCTGATTCCTGCACTAATCTGAGGCTGCGTCTACATCTGCAGACAGAACCTACGAGTTGTTATTAACATTCACGTTGTACCCACAATGTAAGGCGACTAATTTGCAGAAGAGTAATAAACGATTTAGTGAAATTAAAACTGTTTTAGCTCGTTTTATAACGTACCACCTAATTGTTTAATTGGTCAAGAATTGAATCGGATGGTCACAATAATGGGTTCAAACTAATTTTGATTCTTAGCAACCACAATTTTGTACTAAACAAATTATCAAGAAAGTAAATTATGTTGTCTTTTTAATTTTTACATCCCGGAATGGAATTTAACGGTTGATGATATTGACAATATTAGTAGTGCACAGGCGATAGATAGTATCAAATAAAATATTAATATTATAAAATAAAATCGCCAGCAATTTACAGAGAATAACAATAATTATCATTAAAAACAGTTCGCAGCAGCACATTACGCCAATTAATTATAAAAAAATATATATTAGAATAATAAATAGATCTAGGTGTATTAAATAATGGTGAAAAATAACGAAAAAAAATGTTATAACTTATAGTAATATATAAATAACAAATTAATAGATATATCCAAGTGATAAATTCTCTGTAATTTTATTACTCTGAAGACTTGCATAGAAATAACAATTAACAATACGGCGTTTTACACATTGCTTGGCGTCACGCGGGAAAAACGACGCGACTGACGTCAGAGGTGCATTATAAAAGGATTAAAGATATGATTGTAATAAGCTAGTCCCGTGCTGCAAAAATATTGAATACTTGTCTTTACTTTACTGACCGCTCCTGGGATTCCCGCTGAGATGAACAGCGCCAATGTATCGGGCCAGGGAAGTAGTTTGTACTGCTCCCACCAGCGCTTCACCACAAGGCTCACGTAGAAGCCCAGCACGAACGACATGGGGATCGACTCGCTCTGTGCCCCGAAGTACTGACGCACCTTCTCGAATATCCTGCAAATACAACATGAGAATGTGACACAGTATTTACAACCAGTATCCGTAGCCTTTTTGGTCATTTAGATAATGCTGTCCGACTGTCATTGTAATCCATACAGTAATTCATTACCTTAAGGTTGCCTTGAAAAGATTACTTTCAGCAATAAGGCCTCCTTATTGCATAAACAATAATCTGTTTTATTGTATCACTTGTTTGTGTATTGCAAATAAAGCATAATCTATCTATCTTGTATGGGACAGTCGGACAGACCTGCGGTAACATTTTCCTCGCTATATACGAAAAAAAACAGTGACAAAATGTGTCACTCGAGAATTTAATAACAATAAACCATGAAATTGTTTCTCATTTATTTAAAAATACTTTTGCCGATTTCCGAAAGAGAAAGGAAGATTGTATGTTTAATTCCCAGAAAGCAACAATTCTACAATTTCTACAAAAAATGTCTCCGCTTAGCTATTGCCGCTAAAGATTTGGACTGGATTTTCACTGAAAGGCTTTAAGCCATAAAGAGTACCTACTTAGTAGGGATTTATATTTTCGTTTTCAAAAGAAGTAACAGGAGAAATGGGTGGTTATATTTTTGTAAGGCTTTAATTGGCCATCCAGAAATCATGTCACACTTTCTGCGGCAGGGGATCACCAATGTGTATCTGCCCTTAACTTGAACGCGATGATACATAAAAATAAATGTGATAATCTGTGACAAAGAGGGAGAAGGATAAAAAAAAACATAAATATTTGTGACATAATTTATGAATTGCCCCTAATTATATTGTGTAATATAATTTCCATACTCATATTAAAGTGACCCCAAAAATAATTGCCTCCCTCCTTAATATTTGCCTTGAACATAAAATAATTGTTATGATATATAGACGATATAATTACATTTATGATTGTCTATGTAAAATTCTTTTCGAGTTTTAATATTTTATTCTAATATGAATCTTATATATACTCGAATAAGATTGGCATTAACCTGGACGTGCTGTGCGAATGTGGTAGCAAAGGTAACTAGCAGCCAGGACTGGTTTTCAAGGATGTTCAATTATTGTAAAACCAATGAATATGTCATGTAGGGTCAATATATTTGTATGTACAGTTGGCTAAATTCAGAGCACTTACGCAGTTGCAGAAATACATTTTAAAGTAAATTATGGCGCTGGCATTGGCTATTATTGGGACAAACCCACCACACATTGCCGCCGCTGTGTATAGCCAGGACCCAGGATCGACAACGGCGACCTCGTTTGACAATAAGCAATGAAGCTTATTGACGTCCCGGGAGAGAACCTACAGCTACGCTAGTACTTTTTATTATACTGTGCTGTCTTGGAACAACGAATTTATTCAGAAAGGTAACCCGGTCGGGTCATGACGAAAAACGAACTTTTTCTGATTGGCCTGGGTCTTGGATGTTAATCCATATATGTATTTGTTATAAAATATAAGTAACGTTGAGTTATTATCCCATAATACAAGTCTCGAACTTACTTTGGGGCTAGCGGGGCTAGCTCATTCTGTGTGATTTGTCGCTATATATTTATTTATATATTGTAACTATTAACTAACGTCGAAGTATAGGAAATCCCATTGAATGAGAAGTATGACAACTTTCAAAATTCTCAGAAACCTGTCGATTAGGTCTTAAATTTGTAATATAAACAAAATTACCGGTAGTCGATAGGTACATAACCGTTTCCGTCATGGTGTCGGCTCGATGACTGTCACGAAATTTTGATCCTGAATACACAATGGTCGTGACGCATGGCTACTGAAGATACCGTCCGACCGACATCGACAAATGCCTCAAAAAATCTGGTATCACGACGACATCTAGTTCCAAACTTTGCAAAAAAAAAAAACTACACAATTCACAAATAGCGCCACCTGGTCCCAAAGTTGTAAGCTGTGGCCATCGAGTACGTATCCCTTTTGAATCTGTGGGAAAGTGGCCATGAAGAAATTACTTTCTTCATGGTTCTCATCACAATCGACTAGCTCATATACCCTTCTCATAATAAAAATCCGTCCTCGTGACCGTGATTATATTTGTTTACTTTGTATAGTAGGTTTAACATAACATTTTAAATGCTAAGAGGTCGTACATTAAGTGATGTCATTATTGCAAAAATTTTTAATATTAATGCAGCTACGCGAACCAACTAAATATTAAAGCAAAAACGTTTACGAAACGGGTTGTAGGTAATGTAGGTATGTAACAAAAAAACTGTGTATACGTCGCCCGCCAACATATAAGTATCATCTTACGAATGTGTGCGCGTCACGCATTGAAGTCGTACAATTAAATCATAACACACGATCATGTTAGCTCTATTCTACATAATATTATACTGCAGCGTAGGCAGAGAAGTAAACCCAATTTTGTATCTTAAGATTGTATATTGTTCCTGATTATATGTACGATTGGAGATGTAAATAAAGCTATTATCTATCTATTTATTATTTCGCGTATTCATTTATTTACTAATATTTTGTTTGTTACATCCTGAATCGAATGAGATGAATCGAAGTTGGTATGGGGATTGTCGGAGAACCAAGAAAAAGACAGGATAGTATTTATCTCGTAAATCATCCCGAACAAACGAAAACTCGAAAATCACCCCAAAAAAGTGGTGTGGAAGTTTGTATGGGAATTGTTTATTTTTGTTTGGATTACATAATTACATTTGAAACTTGGTTTGATAAAATGCGTACTAGAAAGCGAAGGGTGGTGAGTTAGTGTGTTCTTATTTCGCGTCGATCGAGATGAATGTTATATGAGGAAAAGTATGCTTTTTGTCCAGAAAATTGAAAGTTGGAAAAAATACTATTATAGGTCCCTTAAGTAGGGACTGATTAAATTAATAACCGACTTGGTATTACATGGATCTCACAAGTTATTACGGTAGAACAACTGAGTTGCGAGACTTGGTTTTTTGTCAAGTATTGTTTTTTATGGGATATACATGTAGTACATTTTAAAATAATAATAAAGATCCTTTTTAAAACCCGTCGAACCTGGAACGGGGCGCTAGTGATTTATATTCAGCATTATTCTGATAAAACTATTGCCAGGCACAGCGGATAATCCGCTCAAATCGGATCAGCCTGTCTGGGGAAGGACCTCCACCTTACAGAAGATCGTAGCAAAATAGCATTAGTCTCGGCCATGTGTGGCCATGTTGTGTTCACCAGGGCTCCACATTTTACAGGGTCGGCAACGCGCGAGTCATACCCGCGGTATTGCAAGCGTTCGTTTCACAGGCTACGGTGACTGCTTACCATCAGGCGGGCGGTATGCTTGTTTGCCACCTTAGTGGTATAAAAAAATATCCCTCGTTATTATCCAGTTATTCACAGAATGCGAATAAAATTAAGTGTATCCACGACAAAGTGTAAAAACGACGTTTAAGTATGTCATACAACTTTACGAGTTAACATGTCTGTCTGTCTCTGCATTAATTTGAAAATTAAACATGATCACATAACTACGTTTATTTTTTTGTACCATTCAAAACTGTATTTGTTATAAATGACAGGCCTGGCGGTCGAGTGGCTAGTAATGGTCACTTATCCTACGGGCCGCGGGTTCGAATCCTGCGCATGGCAAACATTTTGTGTGCATGAACATATCTGTTTGCTTTGGTCTGTATGTTTTCTATGTATAATGTATTTATTTTAAAAAAGTATTTAAGTATATTTATCAGTACCAATCAGTACCCATAGAACAAGCTTAGTTACTTGTTTGAGACTAGATGGCGTTGTGATTCGTCCAAAATATTAACCATGTGTATGGTTGCCTTGCTGTATGCAAAACATTGCAGTAAAGTATTTTTTTTTATGACAGAGGAAGACAAACTAAGAACTTAGCTTGTAGGTAACTTGATGGTGAACAAAACCACCACCACTGCCCATATGCATCCCCAATTAAGGAATCTTGTATGCTTTTACTTAAAGGAATGAAGAAGGAAGGAATACGGGTAAGGAAAAAGGAAGTAGAAAGCAGGATGGGGTATATGTATCTCTCTCACTCATCATACAAAACATAACGGCATGTCACCGCTAAAATTTACAGACAACAAACTTCTTTTTAATGCAGCCGGCTCGCAATACCTCTTAATAACTATTATGTCTTATTGTTTCATAACACTTTTGATACTTTTCACTACTTTCGCTTTTGGGACCATCGCGTTATGCTAAGAGATCGCACCCGTTGCTCACTCCAGCTGAGCGGAACAACAGCTTATAAATTATTCTCATGTTACATTCAGAATGTATTGGTTCATAAATATTTTATTTAAATAAATATATGCTAAATTATTATAATTTGAAAAATAAAAACAATGTTAATAAAGATAACATAAAAAAAAAATGACAAATAATGTTTCTGGTGCAAAGCTCCCTAAAACGCTTGCTGCGTTGCCACGCTGAATGGCGATGGCCGATGGCCATTATTTGCACTAGAAACGAGCCAATTTTAAATCCTACTAATATTATAGAGGCGAAAGTTTGTGGTGAGGATGTCTGAATGTATGGAGGTTTGTTGCTCTTTCACGCAAGAACTACTGAACGGATTTTAATAAAATTTGGTAGACGGGTAGACTACAACCTGGAATAACACATACTTTTTATCCCGAAATTCCCACGGGAACGGGAATAATAGGACTGCTGTGTATAAATAAATTCACGCAAACGAAGTTGCGCGGGTTTCACTAGTTATAAATAAATAAATATTCTTGGAGGGAATCACAAAACGCCATCTACCAGTAGAAAGGCGCGTTATTCGTGAGTGTCGCCGTGGTCAACAGCTAGTACTAAATACAATTTAAGCCGGTAAACATAAAATGTAAATTACAAAACTATAAAACTTGACAGCTATAAATATATTTACTGTCAATTATGTTTGAAATACTAACCGCACTGAATGATTGTGATTGCGGTCAAAATATATACACAAAGGTTTATTAGAATATACTCATGGGAAATAAGAATATAGGGTACAGAATTAATGCGATCTACTTCCAATTTGGTAGTTTTTGTATGAAAGTTGCTTCAGAATCATTTTTTTTAATACCACAAAGGATGGTAACACCGTAGCCGCTTGTAATACCGGGGGTATCACTGTATCACTCACGCGTTGCCAACCCTCCCAACCCCCCCAAGTGGAGCTCTAGAGAACGGTCTCTAGAGCTCCACTTGGTGGGGTTGGGAGGTCACTTTAGATGGACACAACACACTTAGATGTTGTGTAACACAACATGGCCGAGACCAATGCTATTTGGTTACGATCTTCTGTAAGGTAGAGGCCCTTCCCCAAACGGGCTGCGCGAATTATCCGCTGTGCCCTACCTCTCTTGTTTATAACCTTTAACACAGGAAAGTTTTTATAACGGAGAAACATCAACCGCAGGCATCGGCGAATTAAAGGTTATTGTTTATCAAAATTACTTTTTATCTAACTTTTTGTTTCAAAAACATGATTCGTTTTTTTTTTCTTGATAGACAATATCACCCCAAGAATTTTGATATCATATCAGTTGTGGAAAAAATTTGCATTATGTAAATAACAGATTCGAAATTATATTTTTAAAACCTTCTCTCGTGAGAAATTCAGAACTGTGTAATATAATAAGCTTTGTATTCGAAAAAAAAAAGATGATACGGCTCGGAAAACTTATTTGTTGTACAATGATAAGCTTTATTGTTGCGCATATTCTATAACTATCTAAAGAAAAAATGGGAAGCAAATGAACCGTACAGTTTTCTAAGCAAAGCCATGTCATGTTTATTATGAACTCTCAAAGATAAATACAATGTGACTGCGTTTGTATGTTGCAACTGTGGTTGTAGGTAATTATTATTTTTGCCCTCATACATAATATAGGGACAAATCAGATTGAGCTAGCCCCAAAGTATGTTCGAAACTTGTGTTATGGGATACAACTCAACGTTACTATATTTTATAACAAATACATATCAAAAAAAGTTAGTTTTTCATCATGACCCGACCGGGAATCGAACCCGGGACCTCTTGGGTGGCGGTTTTTTAAATAAATCCCTTAGTAAATTAGTTAAAAGTTAAAAAGCGGACTAGTGTTGACCGATAATTTTGAATTAAGAGATGATAAGTTCTGAATTTCCAATAATAAATTGAAATTAAGAAATTTGAGTGAATTAATCTTAAGAAAAATAATTACTACTTATTTGTTATTTTAATGTAAAAAAAATAGATCGTTGCTTTTCTAACAATGCCAGAGTTATTCAGAATTTCCACGATTCAGAAATATTAAATTTTCCTCAAGGAAAACTTGTAGTAACATCATGAATTAATATATTTTGGATTTCAACAAAAATACCCTTTATTTACTCTATGCAGTCAAGTTTAAGTAAAATTTTAATGCAGTACAATTTTGCTACTCTGCTTCTCAACTCTTAAAGGTCTGTCAATTAAGTATACCATGGGTAGGTTTCCCGGATTCCAGCACTCGCTATTCTCGTATTAGCATCGGTTACAATACAATGTCATTATCATACTAATATTATAAATGAGAAGTTAGTTTGTTTGTTTGTTTATTATACCTTCACGGCTTGACTAATCAGCTGATCATAAAGCTGGTACAAAATAGTAATTGAGCGTGATTTTGAGATGTGATTGAAACTGTTTTTGTTAGGAGAATAAGGAGGCTGATGAGCAAGTAAGAAGGCGTTTTATTAGGAACATTTGTATTTATTTATTTATTAAATAACGTAGTATAAAGAATGAAGTGTGTGTTCTTACCTCTGCTGCTCTTCTGTGAGCGCGAAACGATACAACAAATTGATGGTATAATACAATGTGAGGTAAGCCAGCAACTCTCGCCACACCAGCTTGTAAACACTGCCTCTCCATCTGGAAATAAGAGATGAGATATTAAAGTTTTTTATAAATAAATATTCTTGGATGAATAACACAACGCTATACTCCCAAACTAAGCTTATACTACGGGTAGTTGCTAATAAATACACTTAAATACTTTTTTTTTTGACAGACATGTTCATGCACACAAGTGTTTGCCTTACGCATGATTCGAACACGCGGCCCTTTGGGATAAAGTGACCATTGCTAGCCACTCGACCACCAGGCTTGTCCTTTATGAAATGAAATAATATGAAAAGAAAATGTCTTTGTTCAAATAGGTCTATTACAAGCCCTTTCGAATCGTATCACTTTTCACAATTTTTTTTTGAGTAGATTTGTTACAGACAACTTGACATAACCAAGATATCCTAATTTTATTTCATTCATCATTCACCTAAGCTACAAGAAGTTCACTGCTGGCTGTTGGACATAGGTGTTCCACAAACACTTCCAGTTATCAACTTTAGTATGGGAGAGGGCAATAATGGTCACACTTGGCTATGCTATGGCATATCCATGGCTAAGGAACTAAAGCAGGCATATTGCAATCCGGCTGCGTTATGCCAGAGTATAAAGTTTAGAGTATAAACATACTGTGAATTGCTCAAAACCATTTTAAAATTAGGATAACTGACACTTAATGTGCAATTAAAATTATAATGCGTTTCAGTAACTGGGTGAAGCTTATTTTGTACATAACGAAAAACCGCCGGTTGCAGCCGCAGGCACAGCTAGTTTTAGAATAAATTAGCCGCTGCCCGCGGTATTACCCGCGTTTAATTATATGCACAGCACCTCCATCTTTGTCAGACTTTTGACCAAATCCTACGCGAATCGCGTACTTTCAGGATAAAAAGTACCATAAGTGTTATCCAAGGTATCAGCATCTACATACCAAATATCATACATATGATATTTGGTATGTATTCTTCACTCTCATATGGCCCAGCCATTTGAGAGTGAAGAAGTAACAAACACACATACTTTCGCCTTTATTATATTAAGTAGGACAAATTAAATCAATTAAATTGAAAGTAAATCGTGGTAAATCTCTATCTTAAAATAACTTCGCGCTTAAACCGCAAAATGTATGAAATTTTCTAGAACGTTTGAGAGCGAGATTCAGCGAAAGATTAACGACCCTGATTGCGCGGCTATAACTACTGTCGTCCGCTATAAATTATATAAAAAATTCTTTAAAAATATATAAGTTTTATATTTTAAAAATACTAGCTTTTCCACGCGGTTTCGTTCGCAGTTAATTTTATGATAAACATCTCGTATAGCGCGACTTGTGGCGCCATCTGTTGGCCGGCAATTGCCAATTGCAGCGCCCTCTATAGTAGAAAAAGTATTTTGCCATTGGAATGAAATACTTTCACGGGATAAAAAGTGAAAAGCTCATGTTAGGCTCTGTGACTCTGACAATATGTATACAAATTTTCATAATGATCGGCTGCTTAGTCAAGCCGTCAAAGAATATCAAACATTTAACGTGTCAATTTTCGTTTTGCACGGTGGTCCCCCCCCCCCCCCCTCTATCTCTGAAAGTCTTGAGTTTACAAATTTGAAAAAATTCATAGTAGTAGTCCATATAGTGAACCTACAAGGAAAACTATAACGGTTAAGTAGGCACTGCTAGTTACCGAGTAATAGCCGACGAACTTATGAAGTAAAATTTCTTTGACGAAAACGTACAAATGTCATAGAATATGGCATTGTAATCATCTGCAAGCAAGAAATGCATAGCCAATACGGAACCCTACATTGTGCGTGGTCCGACACGTACTTGCCCGGTTTTTTATATTAGTAGCACTTCAGTCATACGTGAATGGCCTGTTGAGAAAAGTTATAGCCGATGCCGCAGGTTTACCCGAGAAATCCAATTGTTCTCGTTGCCGGGCTGATATCCGGGATAAAAAGTATTCTATGTGTCAATCCAGATTATAAACTATCCCTTTAACAAACAAGCAAATCTGTCCAGCCGTTTTTGCGTGAAAGAGTAACATGCATCCGCATTTGTAATATTAGTAAGCAAGGGTGTATAAATCGTTGCATTTGTAAGAATTTCAACTTTGTTAGTAAAATCCCACTAATATTCTAGAGTCGAAAGTTTGTGAGTACCTATGTTTTTTTGTGTACATTTTTATGATATTTGGTATGTAGATAGCTGACACCTTGGAGGTACTTTTCATCCCAAAAGGCCGCTGTGCATAAAATTAAACGCGGGTAACACCGCAGGCAGCAGCTATAAAACTTAAACTTATAGTTAGATATTTTTAAAGACTACGAGTTATTTAGTAATTTGCAATGAAAATAGCGACGTGACTTCTCTTCGGCTGCAACTCGTGCGTGCCGCTAGCGAACAGTGCTGCAACTCAATAAACTCTTCCTTATTTCGACACACCGATTATTACGCTGATACCCAATGAAAGAGAACTTAGGTATTAGTATCGAGGCCAGGTCGAATAGTTCTTCCGACTCATGAATTATTTCAATGATACATTTTTGTTTATAATAATTTTCATTGCCGTCTAGTGGTCAATATCAAACATGAATTTTTGTTTTTCGGTACTACTTTAATATTATAAAGAAGAAAGATTTGAATGTTTGTATTAAATAAGCTCCGAAACTACTGGACCGATTTGAAAAATTCTTTCACAGTTTGGGAAGCTCCACTATTGCCGGATCAGGGTGACATAGGCAGGCACATGTTATTTTCGGCCGGGGCGGGCCGAGGTCTTATTTATTAATATTATTTTTTATTTATTAATTAATAACTGTACTTAATAAAAAAACTTGAACGAATGAACATCTAGTCCTCAGCAAATCAAAGTTTGTACCTACTTGAATATACCTACTTCCTACAAGATAAATAATTTCTAATTTGTAGTTATTTCTTAAAAAAATTGTTTGGTTAAACAAATCCACAATGTTGTTTTTATTTTTATAATGTATTATGCCTATTTTATTAATAAACAAAATATAAGCCAAGTGTTATTTAAATGTTTTTCTGTCACTTTCACACTGAGATTTGTCCTATTTTGATAAACAAACGGCCAAGTTCCTAATAACATCACGACTTCGTTACAGCCCTGTTTTCAAAACATATTATGGTAAGTAGGTACACCTACTACCAAATGCATAATATCACTTCATTTAAACCTGTAAGGGTTTATTAATAAAAAAAGGAAAACCCAAAAATAAAAAATAAGAGATTATAAAACCAGTCCTGTTTTTAAAACGAAAACAGTTTCAATCACAAACGCTGTCTCGCTCATACAAATAATAATATATGAAATGAGCGGGATTATTATTACTGTTACGAGTCGACCCGCTGTTTTGTCACTGTCATTCTTGTAGACAATTAAATGAAGTACAAAGGTGATGAAACACGTTTTAGTTAAACCTTGGCTGATCTGTTTTTATTAAATAAAGAGGCGCATATTTGCAGACTATGTGTGTTACGGATTACGGAACTATTATCAAAGTTTGAGCCTTTTTTCAAACGATGGCAAACCCCTATATACAAAAAAAAAACTTAAGTATATGTATTTAGTTGATTCCTTACTTAAGTACCTATTTCACAACAAAGATTCTGTGAAATGCAAGTAATAACTTTCTTACCACCGTCTGCCGTTTCGTAAGTATTTCGTAACAACTTAAAGTTTGAATCATAGAAATTATCCATATTTCCTACGAAAATTATGTATAAATTAAATGCTATGGAATTCATTGTCTGTACTATATTTCGGCTGGATTACATAGGCACAGGATATCTTACAATGCAATTATTTTACATTACCAATATTAAAATTTCATTATTCCAAGGCGGAGTTAGCAGACCCCACCATTTCGAAGAAATAATAGAATTTTAAAATGTTAACATTAGTAAAAAAAACCGGGCAAGTACGTGTCGGGCCACGCACAATGTAGGGTTCCGTATTTGCTGTGCTTTGCTTGCTTTCCGTTGAGTCAAATATCAAATTCGATCACATTTGTAAGTGTTCATGAAATAAATTTTATTTTATCAGTTCGTCGGCTATTACTCTGTAACTAGTAGAGCCTACTTAACCGTTATAGTTTTCATTGAAGGCTCATATGGACTACCTACCATGTTTTTTTTTAATTTCTAAACATAAGACTTTCGGAGATAGAGGGGGGGAACCAATAACCAATGTGCAAAACTAAAATTAACACGATAAATGTAAATAACATATATATGTATCGGGCAGACAGATAGACAGACAGGCAGACGGACATGGCGAAACTTTAGTTTACTACGGAACCCTAAAAACAGTCACTAATTTCAACGTAGTAAGGTGCAAGGTAAATATTGTTATAAATTAGTTAACCTACAAGGTGGTCAGACGACCTAAAGAAAGTCGCAGAAAGCCGCTGGATGCAGGCCGCTGCCAGCAGGTCGCATTGAAGGCGTTTGGGGGAGGCCTATGTCCAGCAGTAAGTAGACTTCTTGTGGCTGAGATGATAATGATGAAGTAAGCTGCAAAGCTTCATTATTTCTTTTTGGGTGCTATAATGTTGTGGATGGTTGCAGTGTTTTTTAACCAATTTTACAAAATCTTGATCTAAATAGTTTTGAACAAAAGAACATAGGTACGTGTTATCAGTTTAGACGCAGCAGTAGTTAAGTAAAAATGTATTTTGCTCGGTAAAAACATTTTGTTTACGTAATTTTGTTTATTTGGATAATATTTGTTTATTATTTTTGGTTTATAGAAATACTTTAAACGGTTTTGCATATTCCCACTACCTCATTATATTCCTTATCTGACTTTTCAACAAAAAGACAATTTCATGCAAAGCAAAGCTAATGGTTCTCCTTTATTAATAAATAAAATTAAAATTAAAAAAAAAATATATTGGATTTTTATCTTGTTTTTATCTTGTCTTTTCAGTTGATTTTCTAGTTAGTTGCTTTATGCGCAGGCGGTTTTTTATTATTATTTTATTTTATTTGTGTCTTTTTAGTTAGACATTCCCGGTCGTGTCATATTGGCACCCCACCCCACCGGTTTCAGAAAGTGAAAGAGCAAAGTCCATATTTTTAACTTTTCCATTGTATTATTTTTATTAGTATTACGGTAATGATAATCATGATATACCTTTTTGAAATCCTTGTGTTGTCCTCAGACCAAATAAGAAGTCAAGACGGAGCGCTGCGAACAATGATGTGAAGCCGGTTTTGTAAACATGTGTGCATTTAGGGAGTGTTGCCGTGCAGTAAAAAATTATTACACTAATTTTTTTTTTCATTTTTTTTTTAAAGGTAAAAAAGTTAGCAATTTTTTTAATTGGATACCTCACTTTTATGAGATGTTTTGAGTATTCAGACGAGATAGGGGAATAAAATAAAACAATAGTAATATCAAACATTGGTTTTAATGGCCTTTATGTTGGGTCAATTTTTTGAAATATTGCCTTTTACTGTCCACCATTTTAGAAATTGTTTCCAATTTAGAAATATGGTGGAAACGAATAGATAAATATTTTTCAATTATGCATCTTATTAAACTTATTTTATGCTCTTGGCCAGCATAATTGTGCTCAGTCTCCAAGTTACAGAAAACGTTGTCAGTACCAATAAACCGTTTTAAAATATTCATTATTCTTTCTCACTTCTCTTTAATATCTTTATTTCGGTTCGGGAATCTTAAAAATAAATATTTTTGAATTGATGATAAAACATGGAAAAACCAAAAAAAATTAACGCCTATTTACACTTACAATATTACATTTTATGAAAACTAACAGTAAAAATAGAAATAAGTAAAAGAAAGTGACGTTACGTTTCGCGTCACACACATTAATAACTACCCCAATAAACAGGGACTATTGTGACGCTTATTAGCGGCAACACTTGTGGAGTTTTTTTATTCCAAGTTGTCATAATAATTATTAAAATTGATTTGTTAAAAATATGTATTTTTATGTTTACTTACGTATGAAATGTGATTCCATCTTGCTTTTTATTCTTTGAGGAATTGTTTTTGCAGCCTTTCACCACACAATTCGGCATTTTTGATTATTTATTAATTAAATTGTTTGGATGTCATACGTCAATGACGAACTAGCTCAAACTAATCGGCGAGGCATAGTTTGGTTATAAATGTGTGCGTTAGGGGCGTATATGTACAGGGCGAGGCATAGTTTTGCCTGCTTCACATCATTGTTCGCAGCGCTCCGTCTTGACTTCTTATTTGGTCTGAGGTGTTGTCCTCTTTAATTGGATACCCATATTGTAGTATTAGAAAAAAAATGTTTTCTTCACTACGTCCAATGGCGTCGCACAGCCGCCATATTTGCTTTTTTTAACGTCACCTATATAAGAACACTTGGGCTGCTAAGACAAATCTAACGATACCTCAATTATGTAGATCCGTTCAGCGGTTCTGGAGATATGAGGTATAAAGAATATTACATACATACAAGATACGCGTGAAAAACATAACCCTTCTTTGCAGTCGGGTTTCGTCACTGTCAGTCTTGTAGAGAATTAAATGAAATACGAAAATGACAAAACACGTTTTAAATCTTGATTGATCTACAGTCAGGACGACTGAGTGACTGGTCAATACCTATCCTAATTTTTTTTGTATGTATGTCTAAAAGTTGATAGCAAAGTATAAAATAACGCACTGCTACGATGCAGATACCCAAGGTACTTTTGAGTGGTTGAGGCTTACTGTACTTTATTTAAAGAGGACCGGAAAATTGGGCAGCGTCGACGAATCGAGGAATAATTCCGCCGTTATAGGCTTTAATTTTTCGGTATCAACTATTGACTTATATGTATACTAAATCATGTCGACAATCCTAATTGGCTGTGCTTTGCGCGAGTGTTGCATTTCCTGAAGAAAATAAATATGGTGTTGGTGAAAATCTGCTTATCTACGTGCCTCAATAGCGATAGTTTTGAAGTTTTTCGTTTATGAGTATATATAAATATGCAAATGTACTTCTAGACTAGTACAACGAAAATTCGTATGGTGAACGAGTCATAGAATTAACTCCATTGTTTTTGACAAATTAGCATATTATTAGAAAGTCAATAAGAATAATTGATTTGACTTTGAAGATCGTCATATCATCATCGATAGTTTTTTTATTAAAAAATTTGAAATTACAGTATTTGTAAACAAGTGATGAAAGATTTGGCACAAATTAAAAAATTGAATAGCAAAAAAACTACTCAGTGTGGGTTAGACTTGCATACGGGTGTGTTAGATTTCGTACCACCAATTTTCTTATAATGGGATCTTAAACTTTTACTTCCAAATCCGTCAGCCACTGCAACTAACATTTTGGACACTTTTAAAGGGTTGGGTTTTAATTTGTTTTAATTTATAAATTAAATTCAGGTTTAGAAGCATTTTAAAATAAGACTATGACAGATCAAAAGAAGTAGTAGTAGGTACCTACTTAGTAGACTTTGTTAATGAAAAACATGAGGACACCGATTACATAGAATTGACAAGACAGGTCATTTTTTGCATTCGGCGGGTGCTGCTTTAAAAGGAAATGCGTTAATTATGAACGGGAAAAGATACGCTCAAAAGAATTTTTCCTCCATATTGACCGTGGTTGAATCAGTCACATGACCATCGAAAGACAATGACAGTATCTGGCAATATGCAATCGAACCCACATCATTATAGTTTTCTACACACGGAATACAAAATTAGTAGCCGTCAAATTCGTCAATGCGGCCTTCCTCAGACCTTGCCATGGATACTTGGGTGGTGCCTACTAAATAATTGATTTCAGTAACAGTTGGCCTTCTAGGTTTACTTTTAGGAATTGTGAATTACCTATAAGTAATTGCAATTCGGATGCAAATACTTAATGGGATTGGATGCAAAAGGAAAAGACGTATGGATCGATTCTTGCGGAACTTTTCGCTAGCTGTTTTATTACGAAGTTTTTATTTCTTATTTATTAAATTTCCGATAGAAACAAGAAGAAGGGGATTGCGCGGTTGAAGTAGCAGGCTGTCTACATTATTTTAATATTTTGTCAGCAAAATTTTTAACACCCAAGCCCCTATGCGTTTGTGTTAGCAACGGTTAAGCTGTCACTCACTGAATTATTAAAAATACGATATTAAAATATACAGAAATTAGTATTTGACAAGACTTGATTTAAAATAATTTATACTCCAAACCAAATACTTACTGAAAAGTATTTGTTACTTATATCATTCTTAGAAATCAAAATTAGGTAGGTAGAACTTAGTTAAGTTTATTCAGATAAGTAGGTGTCTCTAAACAATGAAACATAATGCTACAAACACAATACGATTTGTTTATTAGTAAGGACGTCTGACCATATTACACATTGTTTATTATTGCATATAGAATTGACTGGTGCATCCTTTTGACTGGTGTATCTTTGTACAGTCTATAATCTATAATATAATAAAAGTGTAAAAAAAGTTTGTCTGTACATTGAATATATTTCCAAAAAAATTGTTTAGGGCGATGAAGAATAAGCAATAGAACAAGAATTTCGAAAAAATTTGTCCGTCTGTTTGAATGTTTGTATGTATGTTTGCACACGCTAATCTCAGAAACGGCTGAACCGATTTGGATGCGGTTTTCACTAATATGTAGCGATTTGCTCAACTTAACATTTAGTGTTTGTTTCTTTTCAAAATTCCTACGGGAACACTGACTACTGAAGGGATTATAATGAAATTTGGTTTACAAGTAGAATTTAATCTGGAGTAACACATCGTCGGTCCAATAGTAAACTTGCCAATCTGCAATTTTGGCAGTTTTGACTTAAATATACCAACATTAGTAACTTTTTGATATTTACAGTGTGTTAAAAATTCGTATCTGTAACATTAAAAATGTAGGAGCAATCTTCATTTTCTTTTTTGCTTAACTGCACAAAATGCCTATTGTACAGAAGTAAATTGTTCTATGTGATTATAACTCTGTTTACCTAAACAGAAAATGAACAAACTTTAAAAATGTCACTATCTTCTACTAGCCTAAGTGGCAGATTAAATACTTTACCTTAGTTCATACAGCAATCGGAACACCAAAAGTAGTAATAGTATATTAGCCTAAGTGACAGATAGAAAACTTTACCTTGTTTCAAAAAGTAATTCGAAAACCAAACGACACAATAGTATATTAACCTAAGTGACAGATAGAAAACTTTACCTTGGTTCAAAAAGACATTCGAAAACAAACGACACATAGTATCTTAGCTTATGTGACAGATTGAAAACTTTACCTTAGTTCAAAAAGTAATTCGAAAACCAAACTACACACTATAAAACTGTCTTAGTCAGAGTTCTTAACTAAATCGATTCACAGTGAATCGTTCTTAATCGATGTTTTTTTGTAATATATTTATGAGTGATTTAACTAATCGTATTTGGTATGATTCTTCAAACTAGTGTCTTTAATAGTTTACTTACCTACAATTTTAACTTACAAAATAAAATTATGATAATTCTCGTACTTAGAAAAACATTGAAATAATGACGTCGCTGAATAATTTACCTACTCAAAACTTGAAATCCTTTTTGATTGACATTTCTATTGTAGTGGATAACTAGAAAACCGTTGAAAGTCTCAAGAGATTTTTATTCGTTTTCTAATATTTTTAGTTTGATTGAAGTGAACGTCCTAAGTAATGAATATTTCTAAGTATGTTTATGACTATTTACGAGATTCATTTTTCAACATTTTAAAATAAGATTATTCGATACCACTCTTTGACAACTGTTTCGTGACGTAACATTGTTTTGAACTATAGTTTGAAATTGAGAATTGGTGTCGTTATAAAATAATCGGGCATTGGTCGTGGTCCACCTGCGTGGTACACCTAGGTGGACCACGGGCATTTTTTCTTGCCCGTGGTCCACCTAAATGATTTGTAATAAGAAATTCAAATATTCAATGGGCCATGGTCCACCTCCATTCGAGTTAGTGTTTATTTCTAGGATTATTTTCGAATGTTTTTGGTGTAGTTTAGGAATGCTTTTTGGATGGATTAGGAATTCTATTAGGATTATTTTGCAATGTTTTAGGATGGATTAGAAATGGTTTTTAGATTATTAAGAAATGTTTTTAGGATGGATTAGGAATGCTTTTAGGATTATTAAGAAATGTTTTTAGGATGGATTAGGAATGTTTTTAGGATTATTATGCAATGTTTTTGAGATAGATTAGGAATGCCTTTAGGATTATTAAGAAATGTTTTTAGGATGGATTAGGAATGTTTTTAGGATTATTTAGCAATGTTTTTAGGATGGATTAGGAATGCCTTTAGGATTATTAAGAAATGTTTTTAGGATGTATTAATAATGTTTTTAGGATTATTAAGAAATGTTTTTAGGATTATTAAGAAATGTTTTTAGGATGGATTTATAGGAATGCTTTTAGGATTATTTAGCAATGTTTTTAGGATGGATTAGGAATGCCTTTAGGATTATTAAGAAATGTTTTTAGGATGTATTAATAATGCTTTTAGGATTATTAAGAAATGTTTTTAGGATGGATTAGGAATGCTTTTAGGATTATTTAGCAACTAGCTTTTCCCCGCGGCTTCGCTCGCGTTAATTTTATGACACAGATAGATCTCGTTTGACAACAAAACAACTCATAGAGCGACTTGTGGCGCCATCTGTTGGCCGATATACCACCCTCTATAGTAGAAAAAATATTTTCCCATTGGATAGACATACTTTCACGGGATAAAAAGTAGTCTATGTTGGGCTCTGTACCTCTGACAATATGTATACAAATTTTCATAATGATCAGATGATTAGTTAAGCCGTGAAGGAATAACAAACAAACAAACAAACAAACAAACAAACAAACTCACTTTCTCATTTATAATATTAGTTAGGATGTTTTTAGGATGGATTAGGAATGCCTTTAGGATTATTAAGAAATGTTTTTAGGATGGATTAATAATGCTTTTAGGATTATTTAGCAATGTTTTTAGGATGGATTAGGAAAAATATTTTCGAAAATTTTTGATATGATTTAGGATTATTATAGGTAATTTTGACGATATTTTTGTTATGTTATTAGAATAGTTTTGTGATGGACTAAGGTTGATTTAAGATTTAATTATGAATAATTTTCAGTCTTATTTTAGAATGCTTTTATGGTGATTCAGAAATGATTTTCATATGGTTTTCGTACGATTTTCGGATGGTTTTAGGATGATTTTGAAATGATTTTCAGATGATATCCTAATGATATTTTTATGTAATTCTCCAAACTAATGTAAAATCATACGCAAACCGTAAAATTGTAGTACCACAACCATAAATCATCATACCACATTTTTTTTAGGAGACCATAAAATGAAGTCGACGCGAAAAAAATTATTCCCACTTTACATGTAGGTAGCCATCCCAAAAAAAATGATTACAAATTTTGTTCTACTTTTTAGCATTGATAATATTATGTGTTACCGGAAATGTATGTGTCTGTAAATAAAATAATTGAAACATGTTGTTCATCAGACAAAGCTGGGTTAGGTTAGGGTTAGCTTGTGGCCATTGCATTGCGCTTTATAATAACACATTTCCTAGGAATTGTATATGTTACGCTCAAATATCGAAAACGCCCAGTGAGCGGAAAAATAGCTCACAACGCGTTGATTGAACCGTAAGAAAAATTCGCCGTAAGAAATTGTTTGAATACCAACAGACATTGGTGGGTTAGGTTAGGGTTATCTTGTGATCATAACACCGCCGAGCGAGCGAAGCGAGTGAGGCGCGAATTTTTCTTACGGTTCAATCAACGCGATGTGGTCTATTTTGCCGCTCACTGAGCGTTTTCGGTTTTTGAGCGTAACATAATACAATGACAGAATTACATAGCTCAAGCTATGTAATTGAAATTGACATGTAATTGAAACGGAAATGTATTCTAACTGATTCTAATACATTTCCGGAAACATAATACATAACGAATTACAGCTTTCTAGCATTACTTCTGAAACTATAATAGTTCCTTGTATTTTACTACTGAACCCTAAAAAGTTCAAAAAGGTTTGCAATAGTATTTCATATATTATTAAAAAGGTGGACCACGGGCAAGTAAAAATGCCCGTGGTCCACCTAGGTGGACAGAGGTGGACCATGGGCAAGAAAAAATGCCCGTGGTCCACCCAGGTGTACCACGCAGGTGGACCACGACCAACGTTCACCTCATGCCGCTAGGGGCGCTATAACATTTTGCATACAAAACGCACAAAAGTTTTGAAATCGTTCACCTCATGCCGCCCTCATGCCGTAGGGGCGCTAGTGTCGCGTCTTGCCAGAAATCTTCGAAGCTGTGGGTATTAGGCTTCTATAGTATTTGGTAATACACACGATCACTTTCAACTGACAGTTTTAACTGTGAAAACGTAACCACTATAACGTTGCTATTCTGTGCAACTCTTGCCAGAGCTAAAATGCATATTCTATAGAATGAATATCTTAATATTAAAGGGCACTTTCGCTAGTTGACAATCAAAAATGTATATCTTTAACTATACGCCACCGCGGTCAATTTACGTATCTACCACTTTGGCAACTTGAACACATCAAAATTATTTTACTTGTCTTATTCTGACAATGGTGTATAGGCCAATCTGCTTTTACTTTGTACATAATGCAAAATATATATATTTTACAATATTTTTATTAAGTATAATATTTTTGACTAATGCATAAACAAACTTGAAAAGGTACATAGAAAACCTGATTTACAGTGCCAATTTTTGTGTTATTTTCCCTCTACTGAAAAGTTTGACATTTGCAGATTGGCAAGTTTACTATTGGACCGACGACATGTGGTATTTTTATCCCGAAATTCCCACAGGAACGGGAATAATGAGACTGAACGTGTAAATCACTGACTACTGAAGGGGATGTAATGAAATTTGGTACACGAGTAGAATTTAATCGGGAGTAGGGTATTTTTATCTAGAAATTCCCACAGGAACGGGAATAATGGGACTGAACTGAACGTGTACACCACTGAATCATTACGTGTTCTGAAACTGTCCTGTTAGTCCTTTCGTTATTTTGCGAAATTCTCATGGGAACGGGAATAATGGCACTGCACGTGTATTACCCGGGACGCTCAATCTAGATAGCTGAAAGATTCTATCATCTATCTATATATATAAAAGGAGAAAGGTTAGGTAAGGTTAGAAATTTGAATTTTGCACAGGGGTTACTTTTATAACGTAGGGGAGCACTAAGAAAGAATTTTTCAAAATTCCCACGGGAAAGCGAGATATACGCAAACGAAGTTGCGAGGGGACGCACAGCCCAAACCGCTGGGTCTAGAGATGCCAAATTTGGCATGTAGGGTCCTTATAAGGTCCGGACCGACCGGACCGGAACGGATCAGACCTGATCGGTCCGGAAGGAACCGCACCGTACCGGGCCCTGCCGGACCGGACCGGACCGGACCAGACCGGATTTTTTTCAAAGTCCTGACTGACTGACTTAACTATCACTCTGATCTGTCTGTATCTGACTTAAATATCAACGCACAGCCCAAACCGGTGGGTCTAGAGATTCCAAATTGCACAAACAGAATTCCAAACGGAAGCAAGTATAAAATAAAATAGCTTCCGCTGTCTGTTCGCTATGCAGTTTTCAGTAAAGATAAAGTAATTCAAGAAGGAGGTTTACATGTATAAATACATACGGGTATCATTCCGGGAACGGGGTAAAACTGCGGGCAACAGCTAGCACAGAATAAACATTTACGGGCTATTTAAATTTGCGTCAAACCATTTCATGTATTGTTTATCCCTCCTACCTATCATATTTGATATCACAGATGATTGATTACTAATTCAAATTGTTTATTTGCAGATTAATCTTATAATAGTTGTCTTTTTTGAGTCTATTCAGAGAAGTACATTGACGTCCTCGGCATATCGAATTGTTAATATAGGCAAGTCAAGTATCTTCATTATGTTGGGATCTCAACTTCAACGAGAAAAGTATTAGAATATACAAAGTAGGATTAAAATGACAATAAACCAAGTGGGAACCGGAGATATATTATAATGAAGATAAAAATACTTGACTTGCCTATATTAACAATTGTACCTATTCGAGGTTACCACTTGTACAGTTATGTATCTAGTTCACATTTGTTGTAGGTATCTACCTAGTTTACTTCATTGTGACTTATTGAATTTACCGTTTCTATACGTAATGTTTGCGAAAAAGTCAATAAATATACTACCTATTATGTCGTCTTAGCAAAGAGTAGCGGTACTTGATACAGGTGGTAGACACATTAGACATTAGAGTGTAAGAATTACTACGTGGTAGATTAGTCACAAGTTTGTTAAGGGCATACTGTAAATAGCCCAGTTATTGTTTAGCTAAGTTACTAGCTTAATGACTAATCTAAATATTGAACCACACTCAGAACGTTGCTCATTAATGCATAATTATCTGAGTGCCGTACAATTAATATTGCTATTTTATATAACTTACTTGAGTACCTACCTACTTCAACATAAGTTAATAGGTGCATTAGTAGTTTAGTAACTTGGTTAAAGTGGTCTTAGGGTTAATTAATTTCCAGAACTGTGACGTGTTTGTTACGGGTTAATAGCATAATCTATAATCGAATCAAGTGAAATTAAAAAAGCCTTACTTATGGGTGATTAGGTGTAGTGTTTGTTTAATTAGGTACCTAGCTAATGGATTAAATTTATCAGTATCCTTTGAAATAGTATTAAAATGAATTTTAGTGAAAATGTTTTCTTATAGGAAACTGAATGACAATATTTTGTGAGCGATCGAATAGAGTAATCGATTGGCAGTACGTATAATATGCGTCATGGTTACTTTCGCAACATTTCGTTGCCAGGGCCAGGCGGGCACCGATCGCAGACATTGAATCGATACTAGTTCGCAGGTCGCAACTCGTGCCCGCGGTTGGCCACATTCATCACCTCACAGCCGCAGTCGCCAAGGTCGCTGCTAATAGTCTCGATCCTCGTTTCTCATTACACCAGCTAATAACAAACTTTCGATTGCCTGTCGACGTTAAATTGTGACAAGCCAAGTTTTATCCGAACAGTGTGTGACGAACTTCACAATAGTACAGGTGCTATTGTTGTGATGTGGGCTCTCAGAGTGCGTTTCAACTTGCACAATGAGAGTCGCCGCCGGAACAGCTGTTTGGTATGTCGACCCCGGCCTCCCCGGCCGTCGAGCTCCTCTTGACGTAGCGTCAGACTGGCACTTACTTGCAAAGGATCCTCCAGAAACAACCGAAACTACTGCCGTTTGGAACCTCACCAGCGTACGATATAGTCATGTCGGCTTCAGCTTAACGCACTATAAAATTAATATTTATTTATACACACACACGTTTTGTTGGCGCGAGCTTGAAACGAGACACACGCGGAAAATTAAATACGTTTTAGAAAGTAATAAAAGTTTGTTGTCGTTAGTTACTGGGGAAGGCGAAGGGAAGTTTATAATCTAAAAAGTACACTTATTTAGTCACATTCTGGTGATGTGTTACGCACTGCCTTCCCCGAATAGTCGCGACGCGTAAAGGAAGGGCGCGCGAGAGCACCGTTCGCACAGCAGCGGCCACTGTGACTGATGAATGATGCCTCGTCTGGCATGTTGCTCAAGTTACTCGCTGTTTGCCCATGCGTGTTAACGCGGCGCGGCGGCGCCCGCGCAGGCTCTACAGCGCGCCTGTTCCACGTCAGCGCGCCGGCCGCTAGGTGGCGCTGCGTACATTGAGTGTGCAGCGGTCGCGCAGCGCACTAAAAACCTGTCCCTCACAAAACGGATCATCATCTCAATTAAATTATATACATTCGATGTCCAAGGGCGACGATATTTTCTTAAACATTAATATGTCACAAAAAAACAAGTTTAGTGTTTTTGATAAAGGTAGATAATTTATAGCAGAACGAACAAAGGAATAAAGTGAATATCAATAGATATTCATCGAACATATTTTCCTTCGTGCTTTACCAATCCTTGCTACCTAAGTAAATAGGTAGCATGTAAAATTCATAAAGATACAAGAACGAGGACTGTGTCTGAGACCAACCATAGTAGTAGGTAAGGTAGTAACTCTTTAGACCAAATGCCTTGTGGTTTAGTAGACAGTATGAACGAAGCACGTAGCCCATCGATCTATATGACGTAGCCCCATTATTCTCGTTCCCATGGGAGTTCAAAAAATGCATTTTATTCGTTAATAACATAGCTTTCTTACATAAAAAAAAAATCTGTTGTACAAGAACACAGAAAAAAACAATCCTTTTCACTAATATTACACATTGTTCGTTAGTTTATTATGTCTATGCTAATCGAGACACTAGTATCACAATTTCTTAGAATAAACGTTTAAAAAAAACATTAAAAACCAATTATATGTTTTACTCTTGATAAAACCCTAACTCATTTGTAATAATCTCGTTAAGACTAATTTGTATAAGTACTATTCTTACATAAGCGTTCGGTGACAAGTATTTTAGTGTCTATCAAAGGGTTTTTTGTTTATACTAACCCAACGCCAGCTCCAATTGAAAACATAATTTCACATGGTATTCTAGACGATGCGCGATGTCATAAAATTCCTCATCGCTTAGAAATTGGTCAGTGTTTTAATTTTTAACAATACATTTCTATGCGTAGCAAGAGACACCATGAATTGAAAATCCGGTCCAGGGTTTATTTTTCGATTTTCTTTGCGAAAACTATGCATCAGCTTAGGTAGGACTAAGGTTTTTATAAAAAAAGCGGGCAAGCACGTGTCGAGCCACGCACAATGTAGGGTTCCGTATTGGCTACGCATTGCTTGCTTGCAGATGAGTAGAATGCCACATTCTATGACATTTGTACGTTTACATCAAAGATTTTAGGTACTTCATAAGTTCGTTGGCTATTACTCGGAAATTAGTAGAGTCAGCATATGAATTACAACGAAAATTGACACGATAAATAATTCCGAAACGGATCATTGTGTCGGAAAATAATCTTCCCACACTCGCTGTTTTGAAGAGACCTATCTAACGATACCCCACAACATGGGGTGGGCGCGTAACTACTTTACGGTTTACACGTAGGGGAGGCACCCAACAATTTTTTTTTTCAAAATTTTGTTCCAGCACGTTGTTGTTATCATTATTAATATGTGTATACATTCATACCGTATTACAGCTGTCTAGCATTAAGCGTCTAGGCGCTAGACCGCGGACAGACGGACAGACAGACGGACATGGTGAATTCCTTGTAGTTTACTACGGAACCCTAAAAATGACCCGTTTTAAGCCCGTAGCATGTACATTTATAATATTGTGGCCAATTACGCCTTTATTCTCTTTAGGTCGATTCATCAGTTTGATCGTCAAAGTACTGGGATTTGAAAACAAATCAGTAGTTTGGCTAGGTTCACATTAGGTCGGAAAGGTCCCACTGCACTCCTATACTTAGGTGTGGGGTCACAAGGTAAAACTTAACGAACCACTGTCACACATTCCGTCTTATAATAATAAAATAAATTCTCGCTAGTAGGACGATCGAACTACTGAGAATAACCCCAATTTTTGTAGCGAGCTAGGCGCCATATTTCGACATTCTCAGGCCTCCAGTCCAGCGGCACCGACTTTCCCTGGACATTGCGCGGCAGAATCCGCAGTCAGCAATGTATTGAGTAAGAAGAATCTGTGAAGTAGATACAGTCAGCCAATAAAAAAAGGTGAACATGGTATGTTATATGATTATAAGTTATAAGTTTTTTAAATATTGCGTGAAGGGATTAACGCGAATTTTTATTTATCAATTCGTTCATATTAGACAATGTAAAAGATGTTTGTTCGTAGGGCCCCGTTTGTTTAACAAGCGTTACAATTCGTCAATTTTGTTAATATGTATGACGACAAGTCTAAACCTAGTAAGAATTTTACATATAAAAATCTACAAATGTAACAATTACAACATTTCGATGAACTATTGTATCTACAAGGTAGTTGCAAGTTACCAATTACATAAAATGTAAATTTTGGTTGAAGAAATTTATATTTAGAATTTGGTTTTATCGTTTGGTTTCATATTTGATTCATAACGAAAGTAATGGAGCACAATACAAAATCACAATTTTGTCTGAAATATTATTATACTAGATCATGTCCTATTTTTGTTCCCAAATTCCCCCTATTCCCAGTAGTCTTACCAGTACTCATATTCGACGGTTGTTTTGCTGACCCGAAATTTTTCATGGAATGTAAAATCTGTCACATCAAAAGTTACATCTTTTTACGAAAAACTCGCCGTTGATATTTATCATCACTACTGTCACTATGTCCACTATAAGAACCACATTCCATATCAATGCCCAAAAGGGGGTGTGGGTGGAAAAGTTGAAAGCAGAAATTTTAACTTCGGTACTTTGTCAAGAGATAAATACAGTATTAGCTAAATAATTCGATTCTTTTAAAAAATTTTCTCCATTAAATTATTATATACTTATTTATACTTATGTAGTTATTTTTATCATATAGGTACATATTATTGTTATTTATGTACATACCTTTTCCTTAATCTCTTTTTTGTTGTTTTTATTTACAAGTTTAATTAGAATTGCTGCGCCAGCGCCAACGAACCATTTATTTTTGTCACCATTATTAGGTATCCGAGGTTGCCTGGAAGAATTGCGTAGCGATAAGGCCGCCTATTGTATTTCTAAATTGTATGTCCGTGTATATTGTAATTTTTGTTTGGTGCAATATAGACTTTTGTATTGCATTGTAAGCCTTCACTAGTTATACCATTAAATTAAATAATAAATAAATTCTACACGATTCACACAGCGCCATCTGGTCACAAAGTAAGCCAGGCTTTACCAGCTTGTGTTATGGGTACCAGACAACGGATATATCGTTGTAAATATATACAATATTTAGAAAAACTTAGAATGCCATAACATAAATGTTTGCCCCGAGCGGGAATCGAAACCGCGCCCTCTGGTGCCGAAGGTAGGGTCACTACTAACGCACCACCGGGCTGTCCAAGATATTGTGTTTCAAGTCCTTCGACATCGTGATAATGATGAGCGTGGCCTCAGTCTTAGGCTGGTTTTAGTCGCGCTGACCGTACATTGACAGTCGGCGCTGACAAGTCAATATGCAAGTGTAGGGAACATCAGGCTGACTGTTCAGCGCCGAGCTGCCATACCAGCCGGGCGTCAGCGCCGCTGATCGCTGAAGATGAGCGCGACTCTAAAACCAGCCTTAGCTACACGGGAAAATTGCCCTAGTTCAACTTACTAAGGTAACTACTGAGTCAAAAAAGTTGTACTAGTTCAACTACTGAACAAAGATAAACGACTGCAACAACTTTTATGTCTCATTATTTCAACGATTGAATTGACCAGTTGAACTAGAGCACTAGGGGACAATTTCAGGTATTATTGAAAATGTTAATGGGAGAATAACTGAACCATGTAAATCAGTGTTTATTATCCTTATGAACCTCTACATTATGATTGAAACAATCACAAAGCATCTAAATCCATAAAAAGAACTGAACTTGACAATTTTTCATAACTAATTTATTTGAACAAAAATCACTAAATACTAATTGATGTAGGTATGCAGTATTGGAAATATTATCGAAACGCTATCTTTTAATAACCCCCAACGCAAAAATAGCCGTTATACCGAATCAGTATAACATTATTTTTGTAGAACTATAAGAACACTCCAACCAACAAAAAAACAGAGGGAAGCTACGTCATCGATGCAAATTTACTTTATAGTTCCTTCTTTGAGTCGGGGGTTTTTTACATTTTAAGTTTTATACTCCGATTAATTGTTAATGGTTATTATCACAGTGACCACGAAACAGTATTGTATATCTATACTAATATCGCATTCGAGTTTTGGAAAAGTTCAATATACTCTTATACATTGCACGATGAAAAGGCGTTAATGATACTTTCAAATATAGATGAACAGCTAGCAATTATAATTAAAATAGGATCATGGATCGCACACATTTGACGTTGACTGTACAAATTAACTACAATAACTATTTTTATAAATAAATAAATGTATAGGGACAAATAACACAGATTGAGCTAGCCCCACAGTTTAAAACTTGTGTTATGGGATACTAACTCGACGATATATTTATATTTATAACAAATTTATAATTATATAAGTAGATAAACATCTAAGACCCGAAGCCAATCAGAACAAGTTCGTTTTTCGTCATGACCCGACCGGAATTCGAACCCGGGACCTCCTGGGTGGCGGCCCGGCAAGGCATGATAACCATTACGCCACGGAGGTCGTCGTATAGTTTAATAACATTGCATTACGATTTCATATCAACTCATAATCATTACACCACGGAGGTTATAGCATCATTTATGTGAAGAAATCTCTTCAGATACATATTTCAAGAATTATTATAACCTTAAGTAAGTTTCTGCTATTTCGGAACAAAGACGCTTCTTGCAATCGCCAGTCTATAAATCATACAGTCAAACATCTTATAGGTATATCAGATTTTTGTACAAATTCTACGGGAATCGCGTACTTTTCGGGATAAAAAGTAAGTCGCCTCGAGGATAGCAGGACCATCTTTAGGATGATTTTTGGTTGCAACATCCAACATCCTAGTGGACACATGTGGCTCTAATAAACAAAAACCCTGTTTGGTAACAAAGAAAAGGACGGAGCTGACAAAAGATCCGCTTAACATGATATGCAAGCGATTTTTTTCTAAAATGGTCCTCCTATCTTCGAGGCCACCGTACCATGTGTTAATCAAGTTATCAGATACCTACATACCAAATATCATAAAAATTAGCCCAGCCATTTAAGCGTGAAGAAGTAACAAACAAACTCTACTTTCGCCTTTATAATATTAGTAGCATTTCAAAAAAATAATTACATACCTATTTTGTTTACAGGTAGCTAGTGTGATGAATAACTATTTCTATTTTGTCGTGAATTTGATTTCTTAGTGGTTTAAAATGAAGCGTGTGCATATATTTTTTTATGCTACAAAGGTGGCAAAGAAGCATACGGCCTGATGGTAAGCATTACCGTAGCTTATAGACGTTTGGAGTACCAGGGGGTATCACACACATGTAGCCAACCGTCCCGTGGAGTTCCGGAGACTTTACTCACCGTAGGAACAGCATGGCCGAGACCAATGCTATTTGGCTACGTACTTCTGTAAGGTCGAGGTACTTCCCAAAGAGGATAGTAATAATGGTAGATAGAGTGGCAACTCCGGGGTGAAATCGGCATCTATGGAAGGTGCTGCCACTGCAGTGCCTGGTGGATGAACTAAAATTCTAAATACTATAGTTAGTATGTATACCCTTCCCCTTTATTTTCTGAATATATTTTTTCCGATTTGAGCAGATTATCCGCTGTGTAATTATACCGTGACCGCGAAGACCCTGGCAAAGCAATAACTGGCTGTATGGTTTACATACTATGACACAATTATATTTTTCAATATCGAACTTTTCCATTCACATCGGTAAAGAAATACAGTTTCGGAGCAATCAATTCTTATAAAATATTTGACTACTTTTTTGAAAATCCGAACGAGAGACTTACAACAAAGGACTTTACCGTATTAGGTACAAGTTTCTAACCACTAGTTCCAAAGTTAAACTAAATAAGAGTTCACCGTAGGTTTGCCTAAAACTATCCAGTTCTCCAGCGTCTATCCGCACATCACCCAAATATGGATAGCTAAATCACAGCGGGCATACAAAAATATAATAAAGAAAACTATATAAACATATAATTGCTACTAATTTACGAATCATACGATATAAATGCTCAAAACTGTAATTGATTAGCTATACGAAAAATATTATAAAGAAAAGTAAAAAATGGTATATTAAAAACTTGATACACAAAGTGCCAGCAATATGACCGCATTGTTTATTTACTGTATCAGTGAATTTATTGAGACTTATTATATTTACTAGTGTAAACGTAAAGTTTATTGATTTTTCGTTAGCGTAATCAATCAATTTCTACCATCTATATCTATTATATTTCATTAGTCTCTTTTCGAAGTTATAGAAGTTGTTTGTCGAAAAGAATTTAGCTTTTTAACCAATATTGTATTTCTTTTCTATGTACTGTTTCTGTACTTTGTCATAGGTACTTATTTATTCATACTTGCATACTAATTATCATTGCACATGACTGTACAAGAAAATAAATTATATAAGAAAGTGGTTCCAAAAGGGATATCGAACATTTATTGACAATATGCTACATTTCGTAGTAAGAAGAAAATTTTACATTATTTTTAAATCTGTACCTAATAATCTTCTATCAAAATTTTTCTTAAAACAACTTCTATAAATAACAAATTTAATTATAGTAGTCTATATTTTTTGTGTATCTAATTTTCAATATTGCCGCTTTGGAGGTCAATGGAGCTAAAGCCTAGAGGGGATGGCTAAACAAACAAAAAAAAAAAAACAAAAAAAATGTCGTCCGCGAACATACTTCGAGACAAAATTCAAGGTAGCCTATTAAAATAATAAATATATTGGAGTCAAGTTTCAAGACGAAAGATTATACTATACTAAACGACTATAGTGCAATATTATTGACAACATTCACACCTTCACATAAGTGAACAATTCTAGTTTGAGAACTGTGTCATAAAATTTGAGCATTTTATCTACTGTTTGTTTTCAAATAAATGTTCACTTAAGCGAAAATATATGGCTTAGGAATACCACCAATAGTTTATAAACGCGACAATCCGACAAGATTAGATCATTAGACACAACTAATTCCTATATGTAAATAAAGTTGAAAATTATTTGGAACTACGACAAATATGTCGGATTGTCGCCTCTCGTTGCAAAGTTTACTAAATAGCCCACAGCACACGTCTTAATGACAAGTCAAGTTGAAATTTGTCAATCAAAACCACTTTAATAAATATAAGAATATTTGACATAACTAATTAAAACTACATTTTACCATAATCAGATAACCAGTTGCCAGTTACAATTTTGGTTAACCTAGTGTGAAAAAATATTTCTCTATGCACTTAAGATTTAACTCTAATTATTTTATAAGAAGTTTCAGAGACACTAAAGTAGCGTGGCGTAGCTCCATTGCTCTCTATGTCAAAACAAAATAAACTTAAACCATTTACTTCTGTTGATTTCTAGTAATCGATTATATAACTAAATAAAAAATGAAAAGTCAAACGAAAATCGTAAGGCTTATAGCAGGATCACAGTAGTGTTGCAAAGAGTCGATACTGTCGTCTCTTGATGCTGAGGGGGAGTATACACCAAATTAATATTCAACATTTAGGAAATACATTAAAGATTTAAATGTGTTAAATATTTTAACAAGAAAATTTGAAATTTCAAAGATATAATTTGTTACCTACATGTACGATACGACATACAGAAATTATCTCCCAAAGACTCAATCAAACTACTGGACCCAAGGCGTTGCTTAAAAATCGCAGTAATCTAAACTGTACTAATGTCCGTGAAATAACCACAGTAGGTGACGAAGATGCGAGCACTTCGCAACACTATCATAAAAGTTATCTTAATGGTACGCGTTCACTATCCCGTGCCTTCCTCGAAAGTTGTCGCCACATGGTAGTCGGTGTGCTGAGCGTCGCGCGGACCAATGAACGCGTACACAATGTGATGCGCCATTAGGCAAATCAGTCCGTCATGCTAAACAGATCCTCGGTGGCCCGCTCCAGCTCCCAGTCATGGGTGGAGAGGGCAACTCGCGCTGACTGTTCGTCTATACCCATGTCTGTAAGCATCGTCACCTTGTCGTCATACTCGCAGATGCTGACAGGCCCGCCAGCATAAACGTTGGTCCAATGTCGAGCAGTCATTTTATAAACTCGGTTATTATCTCGGTATTGCTTAGCGACTACTGCGTCCTGGGGGTCGTTGGGTTCCGCCGACGAAAGCAGAGCTTGGATGGACAAAAGAATTGTGCGCAGTGTTAAGGCAGCCGCCCATTGGTCCTTAAGTATATCTAAACAGATGGCGCCAGTCACAGAAGAGACGTTGGGATGCCAGATCTTGGTTAGGAAACGAACCTAAAACGTAGACAACAACAAGCGTAAACATAATAAATAATTAAAAAATCACGCATATTAGCAAAGAATGAAATAGTAAAAATAGAGAAGGTAACTAAAATGTTCTCCAAAAACACGAGGCTAATAAACAAGGAAAGGAAAACATACAAATTCGTCTTTTAACAACCTTTTGTTATACCCAAAATTTCTCCAACTAATATTTTTTTTATATAAACATCAGACAATAGCTCCTGTTATATGCACCAAAAGATGGAAATCAAAGTGTTTCTGTGTTGGTGTAATAATGTTGCTTTTACATTCTCAAAAACACTGATCTTAAGGCTTAATGTCCGCAACAGCGAGGCGGGCGCCGCTGTCGCCGTTTACCCCGCTTGTCGCGGACATCCAGTTTGAGGCTATATACAGCGGCGATAGCATTTAACAACATACATACGTTTACTTTAATAGTAATAAGATCTATTTTACTTTTTATTAGTCTAGCTTTGACTGTAATTATATTTCATTGACTTACCCGTGGAGGATTGAAGGGATATGTTTCTGGGACTTTGATTTCTAGGGCGAATGTGCCGCCTTCGTAGGGAGTGTCCGATGGGCCACTGATCTCGCCTTTAAGCTCCGCCCAGGCGTTTTCAACAAAGTCAATTTTCATGTTTCCCTCCTGTAACTTAAAATATATAAGTATTAAAATATATGTATAAATTGGCGGGATCCACTAAATCTAAAAAGATTAACTAAAATAAATAAAAAGTAAAAAAAATATATTTAAAAACAAGCTTTTATTTAATTGTGCTAAAAAGAATAAAATAAACTTTTCTTTTAATACTTTTACTATCAACTTATAACGTCATTACACAATTTATTGACATAAAAGCTTGTCGCGAGATTTAATTACTAACATTTACTCGTACAGTTCGATAATTACCTATGTTTTCTAATACAAGTACATCTCGCGACAAGCTTTTAAGTCAATAAATTGTGTAATGACGTTATAAGTTGATAGTAAAAGTATTAAAAGAAAAGTTTATTTTATTCTTTTTAGCGCAATAAAATAAAAGCTTGTTTTTAAATATATATTTTTTTACTTTAAATTTATTTTTAACTTTTTAGTTATCACTGGACAGGTTTCGCAGTGCCATCTATTGTCGAGAGGCGGTACTAGTCTAATGAATTTATTTGTAATAACTAGCACCAGCAATTTGAATACCTATAATACCATAATTTCCTGATTTTACTACAGTCACCCTGCGACAAAGTAAACGGGTATGATGTACCCATAAAAAATAGAATACCGTCCTTTCCATAATCATACTAGTCATACTATCATACTAATATTATAAATGAGAAAGTGAGATTGTTTGTTTGTTATTCCTTCACGGCTTGACAAATCAGTTGATCATTATGAAAATTTGTATATTTATTGTCAGGGGTACAGAGCCCATCATAGGCTACTTTTTTACCCGTGAAAGTATGTCAATCCAAAGCGAAAATATTTTTTCTACAATAGAGGGCGCTGTATGGGATGCTAACGGCCAACAGATGGCGCCACAAGTCGCGCTATGGGTTGTTTTGTTGTCAAACGAGATCTATGTCATAAAATTAACGCGAGCGAAGCCGCGAGGAAAAGCTAGTAATTGATAAAATTACTTTTTAATTCAAAACCGGTATAAAAAGAGCGTAAAATGTACCAAGGGTAGGGTCACATATATTGGTTGCTTAAAGAAGAAGAAGTAACTACAAATTTACGGTTTTCATATTTATTCCTTTACTTGTGCTAAACGATCTTGCTTATTGCCAAATTTCATGATTCTAGGACAACCGGAAGTACCCTATAGGTTTTTGGTCGGAACGGTTTTGTACGAAAAACAGAACACAAACGGCTGTATCGTAATTTTGTTATCATAATATTGTATTGTCATCTGACCTACAGTTTTAAGCAAAATTTCAGCTCAATCGGTCTTTGGGAAGTGGTTCAAATTTTCGTTCCAAGATTCCACCCTTACATACATACATACAGGTCAAGTTAAATAAAAGCTTTTAAAATATTACCAACTACAGCTAAAAAAAAAATAAGATTTAGTGAAAATATTAATATGAATCGATCACCAATCAGACTGCCGTCAACTCTGTAGTTATTAATTTTGTTGACGGTGAAGGAAAACATGCACGAGAAAATCCACTTTCAAGATATGACTACTTACTGTATTCTACAGATAGCTACCATACCTACTGCAATAGGGGCACAGTATGTATTTACAAAATAAGTAATGCGATTTTATGCGCGAAATTCCGATGTCCCCGTTCCTGACTAATATCCGGGATGAAAACTATCCTAAAACTACTCGTGTACCAAATGTCAAGCATATCTGTTCAACCGTTTTTGCGTGAAAGAGTAACAAACATCATTACAAACTTTCACCTTTATAATATTAGTAAGAATTAATATATTAGCTTGTAATTTATATCAGACATCAATTATGTAAGTAGAGGGATAGAAATCATACTAATACACTCGCGTGCAACCAAATCGACTCAACCCCTAACGCCACATTCATACATTGTTTTACTAAAAATATATAATATATTAATAAAAAATTCACAGATCTCGTGCTCTACACGACTTGAAAGGGCATTGAAAATGAATCTACCTACCAGTGGCGAGGGGTCCTAATAACACGATTCCTGTCGGCTTCCCTTTTAAAAATAGTGAATTATCTAACAGCATCGACTCTGCTAATAACATGATTTCGCTTCATACATAATAATGATACCCAAACGCCTATACAATAATAAATAGCAATATCACACGTCGCCAAACGCCTATACAATAATAAATAGCAATATTGTGATATTGCTATTTATTCGTCGCTTAGCCTGTGCGTCGAAAGCCGGTAATTCCCGAGTTGTAGCTGCATACAGTTTTAGGAGCGGCTGTCTCTTTCTTACGCGTACATTTTGTTCCTAGCGCGGTCTCTTTCTCACGCCGATCATATGGACATATTAAGCCGGTAGTCGCCGAGTTACGACAAGGATGGCATGTATCAGATTACGTTAGTGCGACAAAGATAAACAGAGGTATTAACCTGAGAAGTAAAAAATATAGTTAATTATGTGTTTAGTGCTTGAATAATAAAACAACTATAATTTTGTCGCGTTGTAATTGTCAAAATTATGACATTTTTTCAATTCACTTTCGCCTGTGCTTTCGCTCGTACTGTTGTTAGTTTTTTTTAATTTGTTTGTTGTTAATTTAGTAAATTTGAATAGATTAGAGTGACTTCGTGGTTAAATGTTGGACAGGGCTCGGTGTGAATTGTGTTATAGTTATAGAATTTATCGGTTTCAGTTGTAAGTAGTTAATTGTTTATTTTGGTTTAGTCTGTTTTGTTTACATTCGTAATGGCTGCAATTTTAGACGTGGGTTGTTGTCTCACAGACTTTTTAATAGATAATAATTTTCAAACATACAGTTGTGAAAATAAAAAACATATTATACAGCGCGCCCGTGCTTTTCCTTCTTTGAAAATAGATTATAAACGGAAAGATGGCTTTACTAAACATTTTCATTGTAATTTGTACGAAAAGTATTCGTGGCTCACAGGTAGGTAGTTGTAAACTTAAAACACTGTTTTGGTTTTCCATATTATACCTATCAGTGCTTTTATGTATGGTAATGGTAATATGGTATTCGGAATTCTCCATCCCTGTGGTAAGATAACACTGTATTTTTTTTTTTTTTCTCCGGCTTCCCCTGAGTAAAATTTCACCCTTCGCCACTGCTACCTACTATAGATTATTAAAAAGAAAAAAAAACATTGGTATAACATTTTTTTTTTATTCAGCCCCGTACTCGAGATATCGGGAATTTTCTGTGAAAACACACGATTTTCCAGTCGAAAAATGTCGGTTTTGAAGTGAAAAAAGGACGGTTTGCACTCCGGGAGTGTCGGCAGAAGTTAAAAATTTAAACATTAATGTCCCCTCCATCCGTTTTATTTAATTCAATTCAATCCAATCCAGTCCAGTCCATTCCAACAAGTCCAATTCAATCCAATTCGTCGTAATATCCGTTTCGGCCCCGTTCTTGAGATATCGGGAATTTTCTGTGAAAACACGTCGAAAAATGTCGGTTTTTTTTTATTTATTAAAAAGTTTTTGACTTTTCCAAAATACTTTTACACCTTCTTAGCCCTTCAAATTCCGCGTCTTTTGAGGCCTCAAATGTCCTTGTGACCCTAAACCACAGGGTATCATGGGCAAAAATGGGGGCCTACTGGAGCGAACGAAAAAACATTTTCAATGTTAAAAAATGTCATTTGAAGGCTTGAAATATCAGCTTCAATGAGAAATCATTATCATCGATATCCATTCTTTTTATTTATTAATGATGTCTTAATATTAATGTAGGAAAAATGTGAATTTGGGCAAAGGTATCGTGGTCAGAAATTTTACATATTCTACCCCTAGTTACTGTTTGCAGTCGGGTTTTCATGGACCTTATTTTTTTTACGTACTCTTTGTTTGAGCTCATTCCATAAATGCTCGATGGAATTCATGTCTGGACTGAGTGAAAGGCAGTCCATTGTGCGTATTTCGACTTTGTTCAAAAACTGCCGTGTACTGCGTGACGTGTAATATTGAGCATAGCCATCCATTAAGACGAAGTCTTCGCCCACAAACTCTGCGTAGGGAACAGCGTAATTCAGTAGAATATTGCTGATGTATCGATCAGCTGTCAGCCCGTCTCATCGGCCTTACACAGGCACAAAAACGAGATCGGTTTTTTCCTCCAAAGAGAAGATACCAGCCCGCATCATGCACACTAAGCAATAGTTTCAGCGAAACAGCATTTGGAAAATCATTTACCAGGGTGCCTGTAGACCCGACCTCTTCTGTCACTGCCATGTAAACACATTCTGCACTCGTCAGTGAACAGAACCGACCGCCATTGTGCAATGTCCCAATCGAGATGTTTTTGTGCAAATTGTAGACGCGCTTGCCGGTGACCTAGGGCCAATTTAGAGCCAGTCGCAGCTCTTTTTGAGGTCAGGTTGGCTTCCTTCAAATGTCTTCTCACTGTTCACTTGCTGACAGCCTCCCTTCGAACACGTCTCAGTTTATGCTGCACATCAACAGCCGTAAGATGCCGATTACGCAGCGAGGTTAAGACCGTAAAACGGTCATCTCTCTCTGAAGTACACCGGTGGCGGCTGGTTCTCGGTCTTCGACTGACGGTACCAGCAGTCTCTTGAAGCCTTCTGCATACTCGGGATGCAGCAGATTGGCTCAAGTGAAGGTGGGCAGCAACTGCCCGCTGATCGAGTCCTTTTTGCAACAAGGCAATAGTTTGAGCCGCTTCTTCGGGTGTGGTATCCATGATTTCAAAGTAACAATTGATGCAAATAACGGAGATGTGTACCGGTCAACTTATCGTAAGTGATTAATAAGTTAACACTGGTTGCGACGGCTTTTCTAGGGGTGGCAAGTAGCGCAAGTCGTACGTAGCGTAAAGAGTAAATTGTCTCTTACGCCCCATAAATGCGTAAATGGATGGCTTAGTACTCAATGTTATTAATGATGTTGATGTTTATTAAAAACTTAAGTTTCAAGCTTTCGATGGATATATTTCGATGCTTTTGTAAATATTTTAAATAAAAACAATGTATGTATGTGGCGTTAGGGGTTGAGTCGATTTGGTTGCACGCGAGTGTATTATAAATGAGAAAGTGAGTTTGTTTGTTTGTTATTCCTTCACGGCTTGACCAATCAGCCGATCATTATGAAAATTTGTATATGTATTGTCAGGGACAGAGCCCAACATAGGCGACTTTTTATCCCGTGAAAGTGTCATTTTAAAGGGAAAATATTTTTTCTACTATAGAGGGCGCTGTATGGGATGCTATCGGCCAACAGATGGCGCCACAAGTCACGGTATGGGTTGTTTTGTTGTCAAACGAGATCTATGTCATAAAATTAACCGCTAGCGAAGCCACGGGGAAAAGCTATAAAATTGGTAACAAAATCTTGACTAGTATCCCACTGGAGGTCTATTATTGGTTATAGCCGATCAACCGTTATTACCACAAACAATCGGCTTCAGGTTCTCCCGAATTGTGGCAATAATCAATTAAACGGCTTCAGCAAATAATAGATCTCATTTAGGTACACACACATAAGCAGGTCAGCACTGTTGGTTCGGCAGTATTTTTAGAGCAACATCTGCTGATATTCAGACGATCTTTGTACAGTCAAGAGCAGGTCGACCTTTACATATTGGACTTTGTACCATTCTTAAGTTCTCTGTCATAAGACCCACAATTGTACTGCAAGTGTAAAGCTCGATGTGCACCTGGCTGTACTTCAAAAAAGGGCCATTCGTTCCATATACAACCTTAGACCACAATTTTTGAAGATAAAAATTTGTGGTCACTATAATTTGCTCCTGTTTTTTTTTCTATAATAGGAAATTAAAACATTTATTTTTTATTTTTTTAAACACTTAAATGTTAAAATGGCTTAAAAAGGCTATAGTTGAGTTTCTTGCATCACTTCTTCTCAACAGGCCATTCACGTCTGAAGTGCTAGTAGGATAAAAAAACATTGAAGTACAAAAGTATTTCTTGTAAATCTACTTGCAAAATTTCAGTATTTTATTTTATTTTAACAAAGTTTAAAGTAATTAATGCACTTGTTCGGCTTGTGCGGAATGGGTAGTTAATTTATGTCTACAAATTATTTTATTTGTGCCGTGTTGTTATTCTACAATGACATATATTCGGTTTTACCACCCGGCTTAGTAGACGAATGCCGGCCAACTGATGCTCCCTGCATAGTCAAACCCGAGAGCGACATTTTCTCAAACATTCATCTATATATAATCAATTTTACTACACGGCAGTGCTGATTAATGCCCGCTTATGTGTGTACCCAAACTAAACAAATTTGTGCTATATGGTAATAAGTGACAACTGATAAAATCAAGAAATATAATAAATAGTAAAAGTAAAAAGTAAGTGTCAGTAAATTACAAAGGACACATTTCGTTATTAAGGTTATTAAAGAGCAAAAGCTTTATTTCGCATTTGCAAGAAAATTCTTGGCAATCTACCAAGCTATTATGTTTTGCTTGTGTACATACATATATTGAAATTTAAAAAAAGACAACACTTCGCAAGATGCCACATTATACAGAAAATTATTATACTTATAGACAAATTAGTACTTTAATAGGAATTGTTATGAATTATGCAAAAAAATTAAGGTAGGTGTGTAAAACCATCTATACAAATAAGTATTTACATTGCTTAGCAAAGGCATTTTAGTAAATTTACTATACCACTAGACCAAATCACATAATAAATTACTCTATTAAAGTGACTTAGTATCATAAAAAGGAATTTAGCAATATTATTGTTGTCCTCAAAACACGCATGAGGTAAACAAGATGAGGGTAGAAATAGGAAAACGCTGAATCATGAAAAGGCAGCAACTCTATAAGCGTACAACAATAACCCTAAGCAACCATACAAAAAAAACTTCATAACTATTTCGAAATGTACTTTGTACATACAAATGAAGTTCTTGCGAAAATAATGACAAAATATGCAAGTAAGTGCCACCATGACGATTACATTCAATAAGCCAAAGGAAACAAACTACTCATAATCTCACCTCTTCACTTTTCATAATCTCCTTTACTTCCCGTTTTACTCGCTTTGCTGCTATGTTCGCCATAATTTTAATTCTTCCAAGTCAAATACCTATCACAATAAAAATTATTTGACTTTGATTTGAACCAGAAGACACGAAAGACAGACAAGGAGTGAAGCAAAGAGAAAAATAAAGACATATAAAGAGTGAATGAGTGAACGATCAACGAGCTCACGTCCTCAAGTCTTTCACAATTTCACGAAGTTTATGTTTGTTTATGGCCTGCTTTTTTTGGCTTCTGCATGCTTGCTTGAAGTAAGAAACAGCAACCTATTCGTACATAATGATGATAATATCATGTCTCTGGATAATATTAACATTCGATGGTCAAATTGAGCTTGTGACAAAAAAAAATATTTCTGTGTGTTTCTGTCTTATGGCGGAAACACACTACCGTGTCGGGGCGTGTCGTGTCGCGCCAGAAGCATATCGCGTTCATACATTTTATATGGTTAGGAGCACATTTGTAGGGCGTGTCGTGTCGTGACTCGCTCTGTCGTGGCGCGGACTGCTGGCCACCGATTGCGCCACGGCGGTGGTGGGGGTTATGACGCGACACGACACGCCCTGCAAATGTGTTTCTATACCCGCGCGTGGTTCGTGGCGCGAACAAGTGGACGCTTTTTTTTTTATTTGTTTTTGCGGCGTTATAATGAGTTACTAGGTAATAGATTCCTGATAAATATACTTAAATACTTTTTTTTGTAAATAAATACCATTATACATTATAGAAAACACCCAGACAAAGGCAAACACTGCGAGCTTCTGTTCAGAAATGAAATAAATAAACGACTGGCGTTTATTTCGTTCATTTCTGAACAGAAGCGCGCCCCGACACGACACGTAAGTGTGCACACCCACCGTCACGACAGAGCGCGACACGACAGGCCCCGACACGGTAGTGTGTTTCCGCCATTAGAGAAAGGATGAATAGAGGCGACACGGTAGGAGTGAGCGAGATGAGTAAATACAATATTCCCAAGGCCAAAAAGAGCTAGAGAAACATTTTTTGTCCTTATCGACGTATACTATTTTTTTGCTGGGCACAGTCGCTAACTGTGCCCAGCAAACGAAAGCAGTTTTCTTTATTTCTCAAAATCTGAACTTTCAGGGTGAAAACAAGGCGAAAACTGTGTTCTGTGGTTGAGTGAATGTGTTTTTGCGTTCATAGACTATAGTGCATTGTAGTGTTTTAGGCTGGAATAGCCGCAGTGAACGTAAAATCGACAACATAACCTTTCATTCGTAAGTATACTATTTAGACTTTATTTCGGCCATAATTGATAAAAATGAATACAGATTATATTTATTAAGATTCAAATGACGGCTTCAATGTACAGAAATAAAACGTAAATGGTCAAGAAAATAATCGTATTTTGTAGTATTATGCACCCAAATTAAGTAGGTAAGTAAAATGAAGCCAGGCGGCCCGTTCCTGTGTCTCCTGAATTTAGTCGGGTACCACGCGTATTGGGGATACCAGCAATTTACTTGAATTTACCCATGCAATTTTACCCACAATTGAGGTAAAATAGTGACAACCTAAATTAAAAATAATATCTATTTAATACAAGCTGAGAGAGATCTGTAGTCACACCAACCTTCCCATACTAATGGGAGACAATAGGACTTAGCGGAGACACAGACAAACAGGCGCGGACAGCGACTTCGATTTATTTATACAAGTATAAATCGATCCCAATATATTGATGATTATTGAGCTGAGCGAGCCGAAGGCGAGCGAAGCTCTCCATACCAGACTTTCCTCATTTGGTTGTTCGTCTTCTCCTCCCAAACTACTCCACCAATTAGAACCAAACTTGGCACATCTTAAGAGACAGTTTGTGGCAAGGTTTTAAAAAAATAAAAATGAAAATAAAATGTGCCAAAATGTGCCAAAATGTGCCAAAACCAATAAAGCTGATTTTTGGCGCCAAAACTTTCAACATTCGCTCAGCTCAACTTTGCATCGCGTTACGCCATGCACCCCTAGTTATATGAAAAAATACATCGCAAATCATCAATAGTCGTATTAGTTTATCGTATATAAAAATATAAAAAAAACATGGGGTAATATTCTCTTTTCTGGTAACACTGCGTAATCAATGTACTTTGTTTCTCTCCCATAAGGGTATACGCCAAATGACAACTCTGTTTATCCTTTCTCTAAGGTTTCTGTGGATTTCATTCACAGTAACATTCATCATGAACGAATATGGCGTAACGTATGCAATGCGACAACGCGACGCGGATCCGCGACGAATTGTCAAATCAAATGTATTTTAGCAGCGTGCGTCGGGGACACTCCGCATCGCACTGAAAGCACTTTGCGGATATTATAATACATTTGACAATCCGTCACGGATCCGCATCGCGCTGTATAATTAAGCACAGACCCAAGTCCCAAGTGCATTTATTGTTGATTTCATAATCCGCGTTCTGTGAAGAAATTTGGTTAAGTCGCAGATAGCTTCTGAACTACATCATTGAAATAATAATTAGGTACATAAGTCGATCGCGTGTGGCGTGCCTAAAATAGTGACCAGTCAGTAGTAATGGTATTGCTATTTCAATGAGGTTAAAAACTCAAAGCTCATCGTAGGTGGCGTCACTGTTGACTGTTCCAAGACCCGCCATATTGGTTCATTGTTTAAGTTTGATGTGAGAGTAATTGCTCAAAATCATAGAAATGTAAGCGACCTGGAGTGTAATTACGATTGAAGGAGGAACTGCGGAAACGGAAAGCCAAGACCGCTAGCAAAAAAGCCTTATAAATCGAAAGGTAAATAATTTACAGGCATTATTGTGAATTGTAGGTTTTGCTGTGTTCTTTTTATTTATTTCAATTTCTTTTTGTAGACTGGAGGCGTACGATGGAAATTACCTCATCGAAGTTGAAGACGAACTTGAGGATGATATTCCTGAAATTTCTACCATGGATAAGTTCAGAGATATTAATTCCAGCAATAATCTTCCACCACTCTATAAACTACACATTCAAGAGCTTGCAGACAGGTAACAAACCATACATTCATGATTTCCTTATTGTTCCTTGTTATTTTAATGTTTCAGATAGAATTAGACATTTAATGACATACATGTTGTTTCAGATTTCAAGCAACACTGAACGGGAGATACACTACTGTATGAAAGTAGAAGCTTAATAACCGTGAGAGTTGCCTTTGAGGAAAGTTATATTTATTTCCATGCGCAATGCAAAGCCCAAATGAAGAAGCTTCTTTAAATATCATTCTGTTAAAAATGGATAATAGTAGCATGATAGTGGAGTCACTGCGAATGTGCAACTGGAAAAGGAGTAGAAGCACACTGTAAGCATGTTTTTACAGTTCTCCATGGCATAGAAGATATAGTGCCTACTAAAACTATATCTTTGTACAAAATGTGCACAGAACAATTGATGACATTTAAAAAACCGAATAAAGTATTCTATAATTCCCCGATGCAATCCCGTTTTACCAGGAAAATATAATGGACAATTATGAAGGATATGTCAAAATCCTAACAGTTTCTCCTGTACTACTAGTAGTAAAATGGCTTATCTCCAAGTAATCAAACCTGCCAATCCATATGCTATTGAAATGGACCATGATTACTTGGAAATATTTTCTTATACTTATGAGTATTACCTTTGTAAAGTTTTTGTTAAACCTATTTTTAAACCACTAATTTTAACAAATATCTGTATAAAAATTATGATTTTTGATTATGACAGTGTAATAAAACAAAATTAATACCTATTTAATAGTTTTATTTTCTTATACCTATGAGTATTACATAATACACTCTAAAATTACAGCATATATGACACAAAACATGTTTTTGAAGTTATTTTGAGTTTGGACCCCGCTAGATCCAGGAGGATCAGTAAAAGAAGTTTCATTAGCATCACATTCATTTTGAGTTTGGATCCGGTTAGGTCCTGGAATTGGATCACCACGAGACGTTTCAATACACCGTTTCATGCAACTTCTTTTTAGCAATCGATCTGAGCGTTCTTGTGCTAGTAGGTTAACAGATTTGATTTAATATAGAGGGCACAGCACTTTTCTTTAATGTTCGGTATAAATTTTCATTTTTCTGTTAATTACTTTTAATATTATAATCTTCAGATCTAAATTGGGCAGCACATAACCTCGACCATTTACTGGATTTCCAATTTTTCCTTCGAAGAGCCTTTTCCCACAGTTTTCTTCGTTTTATTTCTTTGGAAAATAAATAGATTGGAACATTTTTACAATCGATAGCTGCACAATGAGTCATATTTCGGAATTATTTTTAAAACAAATATGATGTTTACAAAAATAGTATGGAAAATGACAGCTAGCTGTCAAATGTTTGGAACAGTCAACAAAGCGACATCTGAAGTGAGCAAAAGGCAGTTTTTAACCTCATTGTAAAAAAAAGGTTTTTATTCTTTTATTGTCTATGGTTTTGAACAAGTCTTTCATTCATTCACTCATACATAGCTTGATTCGATTTCATTTAAGTCTGTGGATTTCATTCGTGTCAACTCCGCGAGACCATAGACACCGCCTTCGAGTTTCGTTTCGAGTTCGACTGCTCGCTCTGGCTCGCTTTCAGTCTCTCAGAAAGTGAGAAACGCACTTCGAAGAGCTTTGTGCTATGGTCGATTAATTGGAATTTTTAGATGTTTGTATTTCTATAAGCTTTTACTTTCATTTTATCTAAATCTGAATGTAGAATGGTGTTTTCGGGACGGTATTTATCGTGAAAAGACAGTGGTGTTAAAATTATTAAGTTATGGCTAGTGATTTGAACAGTGTAAGGACAAAGTTATGTTAATTCACTCCCTATGTCACCGGGTTTCACCTATGTACCTGGCACTCGAAGGTGCGTTGCATGGCTGTTTACGTATTTTGTTATTATGAAAAAGTTTAAAATCTTGTTATTTGTACGAGTTACATTTACAATGTTTACACATTCGCCCTTTGTTCAGTCATTTTGGGTAACATAAATAAATAAAATGAAAGCTAGGGCTGTGAAGAGCCCTTGTTCTCGCTGACCACAGCCACACCGAGGTCGATCAACCGAGTATTCTGGGCGAATGTGCAGCATTAATTATTAGTAACAACAAGACGATTTGTTTGTCATTTTTGGCGCAAAATAATCAAATTACGTGATACCTACACTTATTTAATAGAAACATTAGATATTTCTTAATTGGGTAGGTATTATGAATAAAAAAATAAATTTTGATTTCCCTCTCCCTGTAAATATAATCTGTATTCTGTATATATTTCTAATTCATGAATTTAATTAAATGGAAAATAAAATGGCAAATAAAATGGGAGAAGGAATGTATAATAGAAATATTGTAATAATATGGAAAAGTAATTAAATAATGCATGATTTTATACATAATTAGGTACATTTATTAATAATTGAACAAATATTTTCAGAAAAGAGAGAACAAACTTTCTTGGCCTCTCTTTTATTTCCTCTTTTGTGTTTTCAATAGAGTATCAAAGAAATTATTTAACCAATGGAAACACCAAAAGTGCCTCAACACTGTAGAGAAAATATTTATATGAAAGAACCTGTTAAGAACACCATTAAAAATAGTAGAAATTTTTTTGAGTAGCTTTTACTATGAACTAGTGTGTATTTTGTAATGTAGTGTAGTAGGCCCCTGGTCAATAATTTCGCTCAATCTGTTTAGGCCGCCAGCATGTTACAAAAATTTACATACAGATTGATATTTTGTTAAGTAAATGCTCTTTCTAATTGAAATGCTGAATCTATTTAAATGTTAGCTCTAACAAGGCATTTTTTTTAAATATGTCTATTGTATTCCACTGAGAGGCAAAGTTGTCCTTCCAAGTCTCTCATGGCATGGTATGCTGTTGAAATTGAAAAGACAAATTGAAAAAAATAATATTCTTGGATGAATCACACCACGCAAACTAGTCCCAAACTAAGCAACTAAGCTTGCACCATAGACTACTAAATTGCATACTTAAATACTTTTTTTTCTTGTGTTTTCTTCGGTCTAGATGTTTTCTATGTATAATAAGTATTTTTTTTTAAAGTATTTAATGTATAGATCAGCAATCTAATATATACAAGGGTACAAGCATTGCTTAGTTTGAGACTAGATGGCGTTATATGATAATTCCAAGAATATATTATATTATACATAACATACATTCATATTTTATAATCAATCTTACCTTTTTATTGATTACTAATGGCTTGGCATAGGATTTAGTAAGGATCCATAATTAAAAAAGAAAAAAATATAGCCCTATGTCAACTGCGGACAGCATATTTTCCCAACAGTGAAAGAATTTATCAAATTGATCCAGTAGTTTTAGCCTATTTATTGCAAACACACAAATCTTTCCTGTTTATTTTTATTTTTTTATTCCTAATATTGATAGTAGTTAGTAGTCGTTTATAATATCAGTATAGATAATGGGTTTATACAAAGGACTATTAAGTAAATTCTGATAACATAAAACAAATGTCTATTGTTTTGTTAATATGATGATTGGTGACACAATACTATCCTTGTGAAGTTCTATCTATAAATAGTAAAACATATAATCGTTATAACTAGGCATCACATTACCTATATGCACTATTAGAATTCCAAAATATGCACTAAAAAAGGTGAAACATACACGAAATATATATACACTATCAACATTAATAAATAGTACTATCCTTACTTATATATAAAACAAAGTCGCCGTGGAGGACTTTGTAAAAAAACTACTGAACCAATTTTCACGCGGTTCTTATCAACGGATAAAATGGTTCTTAAGGAAGTTTTATAATATAATTTGTATGGGGTTTTGGTCAAATTGAATGAAATGAGACGATATTTGTTAATGGTGTACCTAATTAAAAATCAAGCTGTTTGGGAGCTTTCATCGAAAACGCTGCCTATACCCTTGGCTATGTAACAAAACAATGTATGGAGGAATTGCTAGACTTGTAAAAAAAAATTACGCACATAAGTACTAATAGATTGGGAGTCGAATACTAGGAAAGAGTAGCACAGAGAGGGGAAAGTTTTTCTTTTACAAAAACCTAGCTTACTTTGTAACCAGGTGGCGCTCTGTGATTTGTGTAGAATTTATTTACTCACAGAATATAAGTCTTTCATGCCATAGTAAATACTTGTTCACAAAACTGCGATGCGATTCGTGCGGGATGTCTCACTTCCTCGGTTCGCGTTACCTGAGCAAAAAAACGATGCGTTCTTGCGATGCGTCCTGCGCGCGTACATTTTTACGATGCGGCGGCATTACATTTGTTGTGTGTAAACGCCTTAACTGTGAAATCTTGGGCCAATAAACTTGGCACAAGATTTCCAGTGAAATTCAATTGGTGTTTAAACTAAAAGTTAGTCATATATAATCTTGTGTGCTTTATCTAAATAAAATTATTTGTGATCAATTCATGTTTATTTCATATAAATTTATATTTTCAAACAGTCGATTGTTTGGAGCTTTTGTGCCAAGTATAGCGGAACGGGTTATAAGGCTGTTTGTAAACTCTTCGCTCGACTGGTTTTCGACTTCGGATAAGCTCAGTGTGTACGAACGCCGAAAATACCTATACCGAAAATATTTCCAATATAACCTTATCAAAATCTAGTACAGGGTCCCTGCCCCTACCATGACCGCTTAAAACAAAACAAGAACGGTGGAGTAAGGGAGACAGCGCAATACAATATGTAAGGCGACGTCTTATTTACATAATCGTTTAAGGATAGTTTAAAAGGTCGTGGTACGTACGGCCCCTTGTCGAGTTCCATTCGACTTGACGTGTAGTCGAATGCCTTGATGAAATGCATGGATGCTATTTAAACTGCGTCGACCAAAATTCATCTAAACTGCACTTAAAATAATCGATTGCTTAAACAAACTTCTCCTGGGCTAGGTAATAATTAGTTTAGGCGCGGTCCTCGGCTGGTGGGGCATTCCTTCCATCTCCGGACTCGTTTAACGGATCGCTGAAGTATGAAATATGTTATATTATGTTATGGTTCGGTCTATTGCCCGCGAGTTCTTAGTTCGTCCACCTCAATAGGTATAGTTAACTATTAATAAATTTGTGTAATCTATATACTTATATTCAAGAGGAGCTCTATGGCGTCGCTGTGTGTCGCGCTCTAATATGAACACGCAGTTAAGCGACGTCGACCCTAGCTAGTGTTTGGATAGGTTTCGTTATAACGAGCTTCGGAGGGCACGTTCAGCCGTCGGTCCCGGCTGTTGTCGATGGATGACAGACGTAAGCTAAGTAGGTGGACTTAAGGCGGTTTGAAAACACCGGTCTCTGCCAATACGCTCTAATCACCTTCGATTGAAGGGAGACCCGTATCCCCGCAGTGGGATGATTATGGGTTGATATGAATGATCATACTATAATACAGAGGAAAGATTTGTATTTTTTTTTGTAACGAATAAACTCTAAAACTGGACCGATTTAAAAATTTATTTCACCGTTGGTAACCCCCGTGTAACACAGCCTATAATATATATTAAAAAAATAGGGATCCTTAGTAAAACTCGTGCGAAGCTGGAACGGGGCGCTAGTATAGTATAATATCCCAGGGCCGGATTAAGTCAGCGCGATATCTGTAGCAAGTTTTACAGGCAAACGGACAACAAGTGGTCCTATAAGGGTTTCATCTTTTTCCTTTTGAGGTACGGTACGGAACCCTAAAAATCGTGTAAATCCTTTTGTGCAGTGACTACAAATCTTAATTCACGCTCTGCATACTTATTTTACTTTTGACGTATCATTGATTTAAAAAAGTATGTTCACACTTCTTCAATACCTTTTCCATCCATTTGCCTATATGGTCAATCCGGCCCTGGTTTATCATAAATCATTACCTAAATTTCGCTATAGGGCTCTGCCATAATTATTTCCTACTAGCTTTTGCCCACGGCTTCGCTCGCGTTAAATTCGGGGTAACACGGTTCCCCTTGCTTCCTACCTTGAATGCGAAAAGTCCCATATAAAATTTCACCTCCTCTTTTAAGGGGTTGGGAGCAGATTTTGAAAAAAAAAATGAATATTTTGGTTTGTCACAAATAGTCCGCATACCAATTTTTAGCTTACTACCTTGAAAATTACGGAATGCTCCATACAAACTTACACCCCCCATTTTAAGAAAGTGGAGGGTTAGGAAGAGACAAAAAGTAGCCTATGTACGTACAAAACGTAGCTCCATCAACTACCGCTTAAAAAATCACGTCAATTAGTCGCTCCGTTTTGCTGTGAAAGACGGACAAACATACAGACACACACTTTCCCATTTATAATATTAGTATGGATTAATAGCCAAATTGATTCCTCATGAACTACCCGAATGCACCTTAGTTCAAGGCCCAGCGTTGGGAATACGTAATTTATGTACATTATACATTCAACGGTAATATGTTGTCACTTTCTGTTAATGAGAAGATATAACTCTCATTTTTATGTATTATTTGAACTACTGACGATTAAGAAGTAGACAAATATTTTCAAAGATATCCGCTTAAATGTCCTACGACTAGGAGTTAGCCCTATCTTTTAATGGGATGAATAGGTAATAGGTACCTCAGGAAAGTTACACATGAAAAACAAAAACTCCTTGACGACGACCTCTGTGGCATAATGGTTACCACGCCGGACCGCCACCCAGGAGGTCCCGGGTTCGAATACCGGAAAAGAACTTTTTCTGATTGGCCTCGGGTCCTGGATGTTTATTTATATATGTATTTGTCATAAAATATAGTATCGTTGAGTAACACAAGTTTTCAACTTACTTTGGGGCTAGCTCTGATTAATCTGTGTGACGACCTCCGTGGCGTAATGGTTACCACGCCAGACCGCCACCCAGGAGGTCCCGGGTTCGATCCCCGGTCGGGTCATGATGAAAAACGAACTTTTTCTGATTGGCCTCGGGTCTTGGATGTTTATCTATATATGTATTTGTTATAAAATATAATATCGTTGAGTTAGTATCCCATAACACAAGTTTCGAACTTACTTTGAGGCTAGCTCAATCTGTATGAATTGTCCCTATATATTTATTTATTTATTTATTTGTCCCTATATATTTATATATATATAACTTTTTGCATGCAACTTCGTCCGCGTTAAGTTCCGGACCCGTTTTCGTGGGAACCACATTGAATTTCGGGGAAAGCTATAGCCTATGCTATGTCACTCCCTGATAATGTAGCTTTCTACTGGTGCAAGAATTTTTGAAATCGGTTTAGTTGTTTCGGAGCCTATTCAATTCAATTCAAACAAACAAACAAGCAATCGAATCTTTCCCCTTTATAATATTAGTATAGAAAACCTGACCCGGAGACGTATTGCCAAATTGTGTACTGCTACAGACAGGAGTTGCTCTGAAATCGCACACAATATGCTCTTGTCGCTGGCAAGCAAAGTGCATATCAGTACAGACAGACAGAGAATGAAATAAAATACATTTTGCTCTAATCTCTAAGAGCAAAAAACATATGAGTACAGACAATTATCTAACCTAATATTCACTTAAACAATGCCAACTTAGTTTATATTAGGTACTGAAAACATTTTAATAAATTTTTGTATAGGAAACTCAAAAAAGTAATAACATTTTTCTATTAACTAATTATAATTTCTATAAAATCGAATTAAATCTCGGTATTAAAAATTATTATTTTATATTTAGAGATTTATTTTATCCACTGTATGTTATATACCTACAGTGGATAAAATAAATCTCTATACATAGTAATTTATATTAATCATCAGCATTATGAAAGCAAGCATTCAATTAAAATATTAGGCATTTGGGCAACCTAGAAATACAGATTGGTCTGTGTACAGACTATGGGTGTCTGTGTTGATATATATTTGGGCAATACGCGATCCGGAGTTCCCTATGTAGAATCAACACACCTTATATTTATGTATAGTTGGCAAGCAACAGCCGACATGATAGACCTGTGCTTACGCTCTCAGCAAAAGTATGCATGCAAAAATAAACCTTGTCTGCTTGGCTAATGGTGTTCATTCCATTGTAACTATTGTTCTGAAACAATAGCCCCTGCCTTTGTTTTAAGCTCCAAGTGTTTTATGTAGTCTCCAAACGAGACGCCTCACACGCCTCTAGTGTGTGACCTAGCATAATAATGCACTGATTACAACTTAGAACAAATTCTTCTAAGGTGTTATTTTATGTATTACTAGCGAAACCCGCACAACTTCGTTTGCGTGTATTTATAAACGGCAGCGCCATCTACTTCATATAGCGCCATTGATTTATCAATCATTTGACCAAATCCTACGGGAATCCCGTACGTTTCGGGATAAAAAGAGTACCCTATGTGTTAATCCCAAGTAGCAGCTACCTACACACCAAATATCATAAAAATACGCCTAGCCATTTCAGCGTGAAGAAGTAATAATCATACTCACATTCGCCTTTATAGTATTAGTGGGATGGGATAGTGGGATAATATGCCGTTCTAATATATTTAGCACAAGAATTCCAGTGAAATTCAACGATTGTGTTTGAATTAGCTTGTCATACCTTTATTTGGTAACATAATGTGGCATGAATAAAGTGATTTGTAATCGATTCATGTCGATATCACATCGATTTATATTTAAAATCATATTCTTTCGAGCTTTTGTGCTAACTATAGAGGAATGGAATAGCGAGCTCGTAATTTTTCTCAATAGTGACAATACAGATTTTAGTAAGCCTTGGTTAATTTTTTTATTAATTAAAGTGTTTCATAAAATACCCAGATACTTTTCTAAATTTCATATGGTACGAATAAAAGTTTGCGTCCCCATTGAGGGCTGAGAACATTGGAATCAGATGACATTAGACATGATTTAATTATAAAACTCCAACAACAATGTGTGTGGCCAACAAAATAGCACCAATCTTATGCCACATTATAAACCACTGTATTGAACAGGGCGAATTTCCTGACAGACTAAAATTAACCATTACAGTGCCAATATATAAGAAAGACGACAAAAAACTATTAAAAAATTACCGCCCTATTGCACTGATCTCTATATTTTCGAAAATTATTGAAAATGTAATTTATACAAAATTAAATAAGTACTTCGAAATTAACAAATTATTTACAGAAAATCAGTATGGTTTCCGTAAGAACAAGTCCATAAATACAGCAATATATAATTTCCTAGAAAAGGTTATTACGAATGTAGAAATGCGTAAACCAACAATTGCCTTGTTTATGGATATGACCAAGGCGTTTGACAATGTCAACCATACAACCCTTCTTGGAAAACTAGAGAGATATGGTGTCAGAGGCAATGTTCTCAGATTGATACAATCATACTTATGTAATCGAACGCAAATTACGCACATATACAGGACTGACCCTAAAACCGGAGTTAATGCTAGGTACTCGTCGAAAGATAAGGCAGTACTCTGTGGCGTACCTCAAGGTAGTGTGTTAGGTCCACTCCTATTTATAATCTATATAAATGACCTTCCTAGCGTCACTCAACACTATATGACTATTTTTGCTGATGACAGCACTATTTTATTTAATTATAAAAATTTTACTAATATAGAAAATGACATTAATGATACTCTAATATCTCTAATCAATTGGCTGAATTTAAATGACTTGACAATTAATTTAACAAAAACGTATTTTATGAAATTAAAACAAAGAAGTAACTACCCTTCACAACTTAATATTAATTATTTGGGCAATCCAATACAAGAAGTAGACTTAACAAAATTTCTCGGTTTAACCATAGATCACAAGCTGGCATGGAAACCCCACATACTGAATTTAGTGAAAAGACTACACCAATTCTCCTATGCTCTGTGTAAATTAAGAAAAGTGACCAACATAAGCGGCCTCTTAACGGCCTACCATGGTTATGTGGCAGCCAATTTACGATATGGCATAATGTTTTGGGGCAACACTACCGAGAAACAGAGCGTATTTATAGCCCAGAAAAGATGTTTGAGGTCAATATTTGGATTGAAACAGGACGAGTCATGCATACCCTACTTCCGCAAATATAAAATTCTGACGCTGCCGTCCATCTACATAAGCGAAATCGCAAATTATGTTCGAAAAAATCCACAATATTTTAATTTGAACCCCGTTGGTAGCCGCCGTGAAGGGACTCTTAAAAGAGTACATTTACGCAAAACTCTGCTTAGTAGGATGAGCGTTGACTATATGGCACCAATTATTTATAATAAAATCCCTTCACACATTAGATCCATTAATAATAACAATATATTCAAATGTAGGCTCAATAGTTATCTTACTGAAAAGGCGTTTTATGATATTGGGGATTTCTTAAATCAAATTTTATCTTAAATTCTAATTATTCTCAAAGTTACTATACGATTCAATTATATTATATTTTTGTCAATTATTTTTTTTTCTTTTTTAAATAAATTATATTTCATATGCCAACAGGCGAAACATGGCTGTACCTACTAACACAAATTTATAAGATCATAATGTTACTAACCCATGTTTTATGAACTAAATAAATGATTATGATTATGATCCATTTGAAGCGCGTCACTTCCTTATAATATAATTTCCCTTTCAAAATCATTTTAATTCATTATAAAAACCTTCGATAAAAAGAAATAAATAAATACTTACTTTTTGCTGCCTCGATTTAAAAGCCGATATTATTAGCCTCTTTTGTCCCACTGCAGGGTAAAGGCCTCCCTTCCACTTTTTCTGATCGTTCGTTTTTGACTCCCAATCTTTTAAAAAGGCAACCAACCCCGTCCCGCCATCACCTTTTAGGTCTACCGCGATGCCGTTTACTGCCTTTTAGGATCCATAAGGCCAAAAAAGCTATATTTTTCGTGTTGTTAATTACAAAAAAGCTGATTGACAGTTACTTGAATCATAGTTAAGAAAAATCGATCAATTCACCTTTAATTTTTTTAAACAAAAGCCACGATACCACAAACCGATACACAAATCCATAGATAGACACATCATTTATAAGGGGGTTAAGAAAGCTTCGCTTTGTTTTTTTATGAACAACTCCATCAGCCCCCTTTTTTTGTGGATTTTCCTTTTTATTTGAGTTACATCCAGGCACTGCACAGGTTTAATTACGTCTAATTAACATCAAAACTACACTAAAAACCATAAATTTTGTAAAAATAAGTAGGATTTGTTTTTAACACGACTGACGTCAGGCCGATACAGTCCGATAGCGTGTATAGGAAAATGGTCTCGCCTATCTATCTCGCTCTAACCAATGTGTATGCTATGATCTGTCTCTTTTGCATTGCTAATCTTACGCTAGTATATAATAAATCTATGGTGCCGACTAACTTTATGCAAGTTAACCCAGCGCGGGTCGGCAGTGACCAGCGATTTGTCGGCGCCGCCGGTAAACTGCCGCTTTATGTAGTCACACTTCACTTACTATGTCTATTACACTGCAAACTGTAATAATCTTTTTAGGGTTCCGTAGTAAACTACAAGGAACCCTTATAGTTTCGACATGTCCGTCTGTCTGTCTTTCCGTCCGTCTGTCCGTCCGCGGTCTAGCGCCTAGACGTTTAATGCTAGAAAGCTGTAATTTGATATGTATACGCATATTAACAATGCTAACTAAATGGTAAAACAAAATTTTGAAGATCTTAATGGTAAAAACCCCTACATGTAAAATGGGATTGATTTTTTTTCGCACCTACCCCATGTTGTCTCGTATCATTAGATAGGTCTCTTAAAAACACGGAGTGTGTGGGAGATTATAAAATAATCCGTTTGCGAATTAGTTACATTTTAACGTGCCAATTTTCGTTTAACACTATGGTCTCTCCCCCAACTATCTCCGAAAGTCTTGCGTTTAGAAATTTGTAAAAATTCATGGGAGTACTCCATATAGTGAACCTACAAGAAAAACTATAACGGTTAAGTAGGCTCTACTAGTTACCGAGTGGCGAGGAATTATGAAGTACAATTTATTTGATAAAAACGTACAAATATCCATAGAATGCGGTATTGTACTCATCTGCAAGCAATCAAAGAGTAGCAAATATGGAGCCTTACATTTTTTAATTAAAGAGTTTGACAAACGAGCATGTGGTTCACTTGATAGTACTAGTCATTTACTGTAATGTTGTGCAACTTGAAATTAAATAAATAAATAGTAGTGATCACACCTTGCTGCTCGACGCCGATAATCTGTGAGAGGTTGGTACCTACTTCTCTTGTTGAGCTAACCCATTTCATAAATTTTCAAATTCAAATATTTTTAGTCAAATAGGCATATTACAAGCTCTTTCGAATCACCATATTTTTTCTTACCACCAGTTCAGACGGCAGATTTGTACTAAGAAGAATACTACTACTCCTTATTTCACCACATGCTGGTGAGTTTCGAGTGGCCTATTTGTCAGATAAAATCTGTCAATGTTTGTTACTGTAAGGAAAGTCTCGTATGGGGTTAAGTGACTGTACTGTTTTATTCTGATTACAACATGACTTATTATAGTCCTTACACTACACCACATCACTCTTTTACGCAAAAATAACTTGGATTAACACATAAGTACTTTATATCCCGGATATCAGTCTAGGAACTGGTTTTGCCAGGGTAAAACCGGGGGCATCAGCTAGTATCACAAAGTACATTTAGTTCCAAACACTGACCGTCTACTATAAATGGTTTCATTAGTAGGTAATTTTGGACTGCAATCTATGCTACAATGGATTTAATGACGATCTACTATCACATATTAATTGCTCCGGAATCGCAACAATAGCTATACTGACAATCTATTAAATTTGATGCATGTCCATCACAGATAACATATTAAAGGCTGTTTACATGGTCTAATAGTGGATTCAATTATTAAACTGTCTGTTAGTAATTGCAAACCAGATGCAAATCTTGAATATTGCGTACTGAGATTGCGTAGTGGACTTGCGAATGACATCTATCATGATTTGATATCTATTTTGAGTAACTTTGTTAGGCTACAGAATGGACGGCGAAAACTGTAACGAAACTGTACCCAAATGTAACGAAACTGCAACTTCTAGTTACTTTAGAGATTCTGTCATAGACTACTTCGAACCCGGGACCTCCTGGGTGGCGGTCTGGCGTGGTAACCATTAAGCCACGGAGGTCGCCCATCAAAGAATCAAATATTTTATTCAGAGACTAGGCCTTCACAGGCACTTCTCATAATATAACATCACTTAAACATCACACAAAAAGAATAGTTCATATTATATTCAATTCCACTATACTTGACACAAAAGCTCCTAACAATTGTCTGATTTAAAATATCCCATAGAAAACAATACTTTTCAAAAATACCAAGTCTCACAACTCAGTTGTTCTACCGTAAAAAGTTGTAAGATTCATGTAATACCAAGTCGGTTCTTAATTTATTCATTCCCTACTTAAGGGACCTTCCGTCTTAAGTTGTGACGTAATTATCTAACCTAACAACACTTATAATGACCATAATCAATAATAAAAATCTTTTACGTTTTAAATAAGTATATTGACTCGGCCATCGCATGAAAACACAATATATCTCACAAGTATTACATAAATACATTAGATTGTTTAGTGCGCCAATTGGGCTAAATTAGATAACTTGGGTAAGATTTATTTATTTCGTTTAGCAGATGTTGATTTTTGTACAACAATTAAGTGCGAATATGTCACTAGAGATGATTGCTAAGAAAAATGAAGTTCGAGCGACGTTATAATAATGTATTCAATCATTACAAGTTTTATTGTATCATTTATTGTGTCTGCAATGCAAACCGACTGTCGGCCTTTCCTTATCTTATTGCATTGTCTACGTCACTCTGATAAACAGTTTACGAGCTTTGCTAATGACAGCAACTGTAACCACACCATACCAAGCTTATTGATCTCATACAGGTCCACCGCTTAATATATTACATTTATTTAATAATTGTTGACCCTAAGAAGATACGTTAATTTAATAGGTATTACATTTCGACGACCTCCGTGGCGTAATGGTTACCATGCCGGCCGATCTCATAACACAAGTCTCGAACTTACTTTGGGACTAGCTCAATCTGTGTGATTAGTCCCTATATTTATTACTAGCTTTTCCTCGCGGCTTATCTCGCGGTTAATTTTATAGCATAGATCTCGTTTGACAACAAAACAACCCATAGCGTGACTTGTGGCGCCATCTGTTGGCCGACATCGCAATTGCAGCGCCACCTATAGTAGAAAAAATATTTTCCCATTGGAATGGTATACTTTCCCGGGATAAAAAGTAGCCTATGTTGGGCTCTGTACCCCTGACAATATGACTGTATACAAATTTTCATAATGATCGGCTTATTAGTCGAGCCTTGAAGGAATAACAAACAAACAAACTCACTTTCTCATTTATAATATTAAGTTGGGATAATTATGCGTGCTATTGACTATACTTTTCGGGATAAAAAGTACCCTGTGTTAATCCAAGGTATCAGCTACCTACATAACAAATATCATAAAAGATGGCCCAGCCATTTGAGCGTGAATGCACACAAACTTTCGCCTTTATAATACTTATTAGTGGGATTTTTTGGCCTTCCTTTAAAGAAGTTTGTACTAAGTGTGTTCTGTTCAATTAAAATCAGAGTTCCGAGATTCTGCTAGTGCAACTCAGTGCAAATATTAAAATTGTCTACTCAGATCTTAGTAATAGTTACATACATACTCTTACATATATAATACATATATAAGGGACAAATCACACAGATTGAGCTAGCCCCAAAGTAAGTTCGAAACTTGTGTTATGGGATACTAACTCAACGATACTATATTCTATAACAAATACATATATAGATAAACATCCAAGACCCGAGACCAATCAGAAAAGTTAAAACAATACAAAGCTTATACTAGATATTGCCTGCGGCCGCGCCCGCCTTGTTTTCCTGCGTGTCTTCTGCTAATTACCATAGTTATTATTGGACAAATGCTACTTATACTTTCAAATAAATTCTTCAAGTTTCTCACAGTATAATTAAAAGTTCAAGTAGAAATTAAAACACGACTTCTGGACAAACACGAATGCTATTGGCGTCATGAATGTTTGCCCCGGGACATCATCATCATCTCAGCCCGTTTCTGCCCACTGCGGAGCATAGGTCTCTTTTTTTGTCTTTAAGTATTCATAAAAAAAATTGTAGGTAACAATAATAGGGTCGACCTATAAAGTTATTTGAGTTCGTATTAAAAACATTTGGCCGTGCAATTACCAAAATATTAGAAATTTGCAAATGACAAAAGCAAGCTAAGATAATTTAGCAAATGTATTAAAATATCAAGTTGCTGAAGCTCCCTGACAAAGTCCCAGTCGTCGTTTTACAAATGCAATTTCTGGTAATTTCTGGTTATTATATTACGTCTTGTTAGAACTCTCAGGTGGCTCAGAGACGATCGGTGACCATTTACAATTCTACGTGATTGTCAATAAACCATCGATTGTTTAAATATTGAAGAGGATTTTGGCGCCGACGACACGACAACGTCGACTTGAGTTCATGATTTCAAATTTAATTTTAGTGTATGTTTCAACACTTGATTTATAGCGGTTCCTTCCCATCCTACGGGAATAATTCGGAAAAAAAAATCTTAATGACACAACTAGTTAGTTGTGCATATCAGTTAAGTTGTTCCACGAGGAATTCGCGATATTGATAGTGTAATGCAAATATTTAAAGTGCATAGTGATTGGAGGATCAGGAACTATTAAATGTGCTTTATCTTGTTGACTTCAAAATCCACCTTCTCTGAAGAAATTTCGCTATCATCTGTGTTTGGTAGGTTCCACTATTTTCACCTAGGTGATATCATCCAGGTGCATGATGGAATAAAATGTTGATATTAAAAGAATTTTAAGAACTCTTTACATAGGTAAATGGCTCTTCAGTTGCAATTGTCAATAACGTAGTACGTTATTGACAATTACTATTGACCGTCTCGAACCCCCGTTTACACTTCACCGTTGTCACCGTCTGAATTCTGATTATATAAGTAGAAACTTAATTAAAATATCGAGCTCTGATTTCCCGAATAGCTCTCTGAATCGAACCTTTTAGATTAGATTAGAGCATCGAGATTTAAGTACTAACGTACGTACTTAAATCTCGATGGATTAGAGGGACACAGGTTGGACGCCTTTTGGAAATTGACAATAAAATGCGAGTGATCGCAAAGAATGGAAAAGGGGGAAAAGTGACGGTTTTGAATTGCATCACACAAACGCATTGGTCATAAAATACTAAATGCCATCATTAATACAACATGATTTGCTTTAAACAATATTTAAAATTTTATATTTTATTTATTTTCAATCAATACATTATTCTTACAGGCTACACTCAATACAATAATGTAGATACATAATGCATTCTATTATACATATTACCTAAACTTGTAGCCATGTAAGCTCACATATCAGTAAAAAAGAACTGGACATAGCTACTACTAAAAACCATAAAATTACCGCTGTACTGCACTCTAGGGTAACATAAACGCGGTCAATTTATACATGCACCCTTTTTTGTAGTTAGAAATAAGGCGCGTTTTCATTGAACCATAAACAGTGGTTTTATTCTCGTAACAATAATCGTTCATATCTCGTGTCAATCTCAATGGCTGTCTCCCTCATACAAAATAAGAATCGAGCGGGCGCAGATGAGAGAGTGAGATACAAGTTTGTGTTTTTTTCAATCCATTTTCAACACATTTTCCGATCGCTTTTCCATGAAAACTTCAGAGTACGTTAAATAAAGCATAATAGTCATGTTGAACATAATTAAGTTGGAAGTAAATTCTATTTGGAAAAACAATAGGAGAACCTGATTGATAGCAAGTTGGGGAACCTGATTGATAGTAAGCAATCATTACTACAACTAAAGGTCTATGATGAGTTTTGCCGCCTTTAAATAGAGTAGGTAGGTGTTACGAAATAGCTATCAGGCTGGGACTACAATACAATATTCTTTATTGCACCAAAAAAAATTACAATAAAATAAAAGTACAAACAGGTATGTACAGTACAACAGGCGGTCTTATAGCTAAAGCAATCTCTTCCAGACGACCTTAGTGTAGCCTACTTTTTGATACTATAATAATTATTTTATATATATCTGTGTAATCTGTCATCTCGTCTTTTATTCTTTTTCGTGTATTCTTGTTAGCTTTATTGATTTTCTTTCTCTTTTATTTTATTATATTTTAAATTGGGATCTTTTCTTCTCTCTCTTTTATTCCCATCCTTTACGGCAGTAAAAGAAAATAGATATGGCAAAAGAATAGCAGGTATTTTAAAAATAAATAATTAAATAGGGACAAATCACACAGATTGAGCTAACTCCAAAAAAGTTCGAGACTTGTGGTAGGGATCGCAGACTTGCGTCGCCTTGTGTGCGAACGGGCTAACTCAACGATACTATATTTTATAACAAATAAATAATATGAACATTCAAGTTTCATCATGACCGGGATTCGAACCCGGAACCTCCTGGGTGGCGGTCCGGCATGGTAACCATTAAGCCACGGAGGGCGTCTATCATACTCATACTATTTTACTTACTAATATTATAAATGAGAAAGTGAGTTTGTTTGTTTGCTTGTTTGTTTCCTTCACGGCTTGTCTAATCAGCCGATCATTATGATTTGTATAATGTTGTCAGGGATACAGAGCCCAACATAGAAAAGCTAGTTTATCATAAAGCAAACCCGTACTGAACTTATTTTTGGAGGTTTCTATTTTTATTTACATTTATTTTTTATGTTCTATGTCTAATGAATACGTATCCAAATGCATAGGTATTAAAATAGCTGTACAACGCGATGGACCCTTAATTTAGTGTATTAGACTTTTACATTTTGTGCATTAGCAGTATTAACGCAGGTATAATCATAATAATTTAAAACTGATTTTATGGTATGCTAACTAGAATATATTGTGTGATATTACATCCCCATAATGTACATGCAACGTTGAAAAAGAAAAAAAAAGTATTATCTAAACACACATTGGCTTATAAACTAATGATTAACTAAAACCTGTTTTGTCTCTGTCATTCTTCAGAAAAATTAAATGAAGTGCGAAAATGATAAAACAAGTTTTAGTCAAACTTTTACTCCTTTGTTTATAAGGTAGATTTTCAGTAATAGAATAGACGCGTATTATCTAAGCTGTGTCGGAAATGGTCAGATTCGATTTGATCTGTCGATTTCAGTGGTATAAAGTCTATTAGGTAGCAATACCTAAGCTTAAGGAGAGATTTTGCCTCCCTATGCGTATTCTACCGGCTGTACAATGGGATGTGTTCTCAGGAGCTATTCGATGTGATGCCAACGTCATCTTTCTATCATCGCACCGCTCGCCATCGACAGGGAATCCATCCTCACACGCTGGAACCAAACCGGCCCCGTACTACGCGATTCCAGAGCGGTTTTCTTCACCGAACCCTCAGGTTGTGGAATGAACTCCCTGTCCATGCTTTCCCTGTCGATTACAGCATGGGGTACTTCAAAAAGGGTGTGAAGAGGTTCTTTCAGGGTCGGCAACGCGTTAGTAATGCTCCTGGTATTGCAAACGTGCAAAGGCTGCGGTGACTGCTTACTATCAGGCGGCCGTATGCTTGTTTGCCACCTTAGTGGTATAAAAAAAAATACGTATTCTAACGTCCACCTTTAATATTTTCTCTTTATAATATGTTTATACTCGTTTTTGTTACCTTTACGTCACTGTTCCGAGCCGGACAAAGTTAAACTTTCACGAAATTGAAATTTCACCCCTTTGTGCTTTGTACGAAGCTCCCTACAACCGGGTTCCACTGTCTTTTCATTCTAGAATTTAGCGTGTTGACTGCTCACAATTCCTTCGTGAAGCTTTGAGAGAATTTGCCTATTGTTTGCATTTTATTGAAGTCGGATTAAACTATGAGCTAATTAAGTTAAGCTTCCTTATTTTAAACTATTTATACTCCAGAGTTAACCTCTCCCGTTAGCGAACTACGACATCGTCGACAAGTCTGCGGTATGAACTCGTACCGATCCTTAGAACTATGTGAATAAAACATGTCTTTAGAAAACTAGAAGTTCCTGGCAATACCACAAAATCCTTATCAAATCACAAGCAGTTTAAAATTATACCTGTACATTAACGTTTATTTATTTTTTGACGAAAATGTACTGTATATGTGTGTGTGTTTGTTGTGAATATGTAATGCACTTGTTTGTTTGGACTCTCACATGAAATCCCTTAATACGATGTGGCTTCGGGCAAAGGCCTCCTCGAAATCCATTGTGCTCTGTCTAGAGCTACCCTTCGCAATGTACCGCTGTTAGTTTCAGATATTATTTTATCCATTATACAAATTACTTGTTATTAGTGCTTGACTAAACCTTCTGGCTGAAATTGACAATTGTCCAGAATGTCTACATTCCATAATAGTCTAGTTCTTATAAGCGTCCAGCCCCACTATTCTCGTAACAAAAATCGTGAAGATCTCGTGTCAATTTATATCGGTGTCTCACTCATGCAAAATAGAAATTGAGCAGAATTGCGATTGAGATTGATACAAGATGTGAACGATTTTTGTTACGAGAATAGAGACGCAACGCAGGTCTCACAATGTCCAGTGTCTCGAAATCTCGAATCATATTGTCTGTCTAGTATCCAAAATGTCAAAATAGCAAATAAGTGTCTTTATTTATATAACATCCAGTACAATTATTTACAATGAATGCGGGTGGATTATTTATGAATATTTTTGATATGGCTTAGACATTTTTTTACTACTACTATACTACGACTAGACGTATTAGGAAACATGACATTGTGTGACTGGACGTATTAGGAAATTGGATATTGTGAGATTAGACGTTATGAACTTATGATGGAATGTAGCCATTTTCGGACACTTGTCAATGTCAAAAAACTACAAGTAATAATTTTTACAAATGAGTGCTTCTTCTTTTTAGTATTTTTATATATATTGAATAAAGACCAATATGTCTGTCAGTAGAGTCTATAAATAAAAGCAACGAAGATTTGCGTGTCTCACTTAAAGAATGCGTTAGGTCTGTTTTACATCGGTCATCAATGCACTCGGAATATCGAATTCTAAACTAAAATGTAAAACAAACACGACAGCGACTTGAAAGAATCACCCACAAAGCTATTTAAACAAACCTAAGTATACTATTGTTAACTTTAAAGCATTTGAGTTATGCCAATATTGATAATGGTAATATAACAAATATATTTCTTCAATTTTTGTCTTGATATAAAAGGGCCGATTTAACAAAGTTCTGTGATAGTTCGATAGTATGTTTTTTGGCCAATTTACCTATATCGTCCCTAAATTATATTTACGACATCAAAATTTTAAACTACCTAATATACTCGGACACGGATCACTTTTTTAGTGTCCGAGTTGCCCCCTTGATCGTATGGCTGTGTTTGACCGATTTCAGCTAGCAACTGTTTTTTTTGTCAACAATTTTGTTGGAGATAAGTATTAAATCACACTAGCGATGAGTTGCAGAAATACGTTTTAAAATTAATGACATATTAAATCATTCAGTTGCAAAACGCATTGTCAATCTAACGAAGAAAGAAATATGAGATAGCTTGATTGTGATGCTTAGTGTGTAACTTTAAATTGTTTTTGTGCAAATCTCTGCAAGTGTATTTTTTTTAAAACAGTATCATTGGCACTTGTCTTAAATAAACCATAATAATATTTTATAAAGTGTGATTTTTCCAAAACCAGGGGTCAAATTCTCGTAAGAAAAACTGTAAAAATCTAATCTTAATCTCAAATGCGTTATACAAAATAAGCTAGATTTCGTTACGAGAATAGACCTGCTAAAGCAAAATTACTTTTTTGGAATCACTATTCATGTGCAGTGCCACAAAGTTATCTGTGCCGATGGCGGGGGCGCGGCGCTAGGATCGAAGCTCTTAAAGAAATTTCAAGGCGCATTCATTAGTTCTAGTTTTGGCCACCGGCACAGATAAGTTTATGGCACTGTACCGACGTCATTCTCATACATGTCAAGTCAACTGCGGTTTGGACGTGTCGTGTCGTCCAGTGACATTTACTGTCGCTCGCCTGTCGCGAGACGCGGTTGCCACGGGAAAACATTCGCTGTGCACTTTATTTTAATCTTGTTCATTTAAAGTTTCAGTATAGTAAGCAGTTTGTTTAGTTTTACAAAAGTTCGTTTAACAAAAAACCGTCCGCTCCACTTACTACTAATAAAAAAAATACTAATTAAAATTAAGGAATAATTGATTTGTGAAGCACTCGCGTTCATTTGCCTGTTTTCCTCTTTCCTGTGGAATTTCGAATCAAATTGCCCGGGCATTATTCATAATGCCCATCGACTTTTGGGCAGAGTAATACAAACATATTATATTTAATTACTACTTTTTTATTGTTATTGTCATTTAACTTAAAATAAACTAAATGTTAAACTATTTAAATAATCATATAAATACATATTATGTCACCGTGAAATTGTAAAAACCATTAGATTATAATTACACTAGGTCGATGCGCGGGGCTCCTATTTCTGCGTGTGGAATCACAAGGCAATCCTAACGAACCTACTGTCACACTATGTTCAAAGTAGAATCTGTACAAGTAAACCAATATAACCGCGTCAAATTTAGCTTTATTATCAAATTGCCCAATTGGCATGTAGCATAATAATAATAATAAAAATCAAAATCAAAAATACTTTATTCTGTAAGACCAAACGTTAAAAAGTGTTCAACTAGATCATATATAACCAATTCAATTATAAAAAAACGCACCCTTTGCTAGTCAAACAGTAAAATAAAATCTAAGTCCTGGAATCGATCGAAATTTTTCTAAGTTTTCCTGCGCACCCTTTCATATAGTCCAACCTTAGATAGTAATTAATCAGTCAGCCCAAAAGAGCTGGACATTATTAATCACATTGTCCATAACATTATATACTTAGATAGATCATTGTTTTAAAATATTTTTCATGAACATTCCCCAACCAACTGTTGCGTTGGCCAATTTGGATAGGTTTAACAGTGAGGGCTAACTGTGAGAACCCTCTCAGCGAGCGACAATTAGCTGCTTATTTTACATGGCTCTTAAGGGCGTGTTTTGCCGCGCGCAAAGATTCGCGTCGTATAAACTATAAATGCGCCCTAAAGTGTTAATCTATTTGTATTGCTGACTGTATAATTTTATACGGTACAACGTTTTTTTTTAATAATTTTAAGGAAGTGTTTTTTTTTCTAAATAACTCATTTTCGTTATAAAATTTCTAACAAAATTACTGAAATAAATGCCGGTACAAAAATGTAAAAAATCTTGCTGTTCTCTGTAATTTATCTAATATTTCGTTCAAGGCTATTTCATCACTTAATTATGCGATATTCAAGCCTATTTTAATACCAAATAGTACTAAGATAATAACTGTTAGTAGAAACGGGCCTAGAGTAAATCTACAATATGGACTGCGACCAGTCGCAATAAATGTTCAGTCTATATCATATAGAATATCCATTCCCCTCCCCCGGTCTCTGTTGCCTCACTCCCCTCGTATTTCATCTCATCATTTGATCAGAGGCAGCGTGCCGGCCGTCGCGCCTCGTTCCGTTGCTAACCGTCGTGCCTGGCGTAGTGCCGCTCTTTACGGTTGCCGGTTCCGACTTCATTAGCCCTTGTTGCTTTTACGCACACATTTATGCTAAACCTGTACAAACGGGATCGCAATGTAATATCTGTGAGTGGACTATGCTAAATATGCGTTCACTATTTTAAAGGACTTTGTGTAATTTCTGATATCAATGACACTTTCAGTGCATTTGATGTTTACTTCTCGGTTCATTAGTGGATCAATTTGACTTGGTTGTGTGTGCTAAATGAATGACATTTGGTGATTTCTTTGTAGCTTCACGTTTTAATTGAAACTTTGTGAGTAAGTATGTACCTACCTATTAGTAACATAATATGAAGTAACTTTACGGTGTTGGTTTGAGTAGGAATGAAGATAATTTTGCGCTTGCGACCTTGTGTTGTTACGGTCATTTAAAGCGATTTGCACAAAAATATTTTTAAGTAAATGAAACATTAAGTCTTAAAATATATTTTTCATCTTTAATTTCTTATTGAGAGCGTAAGATTTATTTTGTAATTAACTTTTAAATGTATTTCTGCAATTCAAAGTTATTGATATGACGACCTCCGTGGCGTAATGGTTACCACGCCAGACCGCCACCAAGTAGGTCCCGGGTTCGATCCCCGGTCGGGTCATGATGAAAAACGAACTTCTTCTGACTGGCCTCGGGTCTTGGATGATTATCTATATATGTATTTGTTATAAAATATAATATCGTTGAGTTAGTATCCCATAACACAAGTTTCGAACTTACTTTAGGGCTAGCTCAATCTGTATGAATTGTCCCCATATATTTATTTATTTACTGGTCTTTCATGTAACTAGATATATTTTCTATACTCATATAAAATTGTTTTTTTTTTGTTTTCTTTTGTCATAATATTTGAATTTTGTAAGAAGCGAGTGTCTAATTTTACCTAAGACATGATATATTTTATGAATACAGACATAGTGTTAGATATAAATGTTTGAGCTCAAGCATTGAAATTACAGCAAAGCTAACGCGAATTTGTTGATCCCATGATAATGCACGGAGGTCGCCCTCCGTGGCGTAATGGTTACCACGCCTGACCGCCACCCAGGAGGTCCCGGGTTCTAATCCCGGTCGGGTCATGATGAAAAACGAACTTTTTCTGATTGGCCTGGGTTTTGGATGTTTATCTATATATGTATTTGTCATAAAATATAGGCTCGTTGAGTTAGGTAGATTCCACACAGAACAGAAGTCTCGAACTTACTTTGGGGCTAGCTCAATCTGTGTGATTTGGCCTTATAAAAAATGTTATGACTATAGTTCCACTTTATGTATATTAATTAGCTGTTCTTCCCGTCTTCGCCCGTGGGTTTTTTTCCCGTGGGAATAAGACGTTTTTCGGGATAAAAAGTAGCCTATGGCATTATCCAGACCTTAACCTATCCCGAAAAATCACGTCAATCGGTTGTCAATATATTAAGTTAACATATGCATGCATTTTGTATAGTTAAGGGGCTCCATATAGCCGATGACCTTGAAGATTTGACCTCTAAGTAACGTTACTTCACCCCTTCACCCCGCTTTAATATTACGTAAAATGCCAAAAACTTGACATCTATTGAGCCTTTTGTAGTACTAAGTTTTGTTAAAAACCTTGCCTTTTTCACCACTAGAGGGCTGGCAATGACGCGCGGCGCGGTAATATTAACGACATCTAGTTGAGAAACCAATTATTAAAATATTTGAACACTTTCCATAGACCTCTAGAACTAAACAATATCAGTTGACACTTTTAAAATGATATATGAATTATGATAGAACTAAATATATATTATTAAAAACAAATCTTAACATTGCAAATGAAATTTTGCAGGCGATGTATGTTATGTCGTATTTGGTTGGTTACACAAAATTATTTAAAAAATCCCGTTTTTTTGCTCTAGTTGTACCATACTATCTCAGGAACTATAAGCCCTATCAAAATATGGATTAGACAGAAAAATTGGGTATTTTTCTCTGATTCACATTCAATGAAAAAGGTCATTTTGCTACAACTCGTGTTGTACCAGTTTTCACACATTTTTTTTAAATATTGATCGGCTGGATTTTACTATCGATACAGTACCAAAATAGTCATTTTCAACAAAAAAAAAACTGTACGTCTGCGTGTTAAACCGTATCACGCAAAAACCACTGAATTTAAAGAATGAATTTTGATGAAATTTTACACGGAGATCTCGAGTCAACATTTAGAGTTGTGCTTTTTATCCCAGAAATGCGTAAAACTAGAAAAACCAAACTCCACGCAGGCGAAGCCGCAGGCACCCACTAGTATGGTATGAAAGGCACTATTAGTCAAATAAATGACGTAATCTATATCATAATTTTATTTGCGACATACAATACATAGTTAAATTTCGCCACAACTCTTATTGTTTATTATGGCTTTGTGGTAAATAATGTCTAGTGTCCAAGTTCAATCCTTAGTTGGTGCTCATGTTTTTTATTTGATTTTTACACTTCTTTTTAGCAATATAATTTTATGTTTTACTTTTTACCTACCTAACAATAAGTTACGTACGAGCAGTAAAAAAATATTATAATAAAAATGTCCTCAAAATTTTAAATTGGTATCTGATATTGTCTATTTTTATACACATTAGTAAATAATATTTTTCGTTTTATCTCTTTTTTTTCTCGTCTAAAAAGAGATAAAAAGAAAAATATAATTTTAATGTGGATAAAAATACATCGACAATTTCAGATTCCTATTTAAAAAATTTAATGCATTTTATTACATATTTTTATTATAGTTTTTTACTGCTTGCAATTGTAGGTAGGTAAAAAGTAAAACATAAAATTATATTGTAAAAAAAAGTTTAAAAATCAAAAAGCATGAACACCAACCTAAGGATCGAACCAGGAGACACTGGACTAAAACTAGCGATTTGTTGAATCTACCAAAACACCATGTAACCAATAGGAGCAGTGTCGAAATTTAAGTATTGTACAATCATTATCGTGGATAAAAATAATATACGTCATAATATATAATTCAACGTATTTGGTTTGACGACCTCCGTGGCGTAATGGTTACCACGCCAGACCGCCACCCAGGAGGTCCCGGGTTCGAATCCCGGTCGGGTCATGATGAAAAACGAACTTTTTCTGATTGGCCTCGGGTCTTTGGATGTTTATCTAAATATGTATTTGTTATAAAACATAATATCGTTGATATCCCATAACACAAGTTTCGAACTTACTTTGGGGCTAGCTCAATCTGTATGAATCTGTATGACGAAAATATCCAAATATAAAAAATATCAACAAAAAAAAATACAATAAATGCATGAAAGTTATTTATCTTTTAAAAAATAAAATAAAATATTTATTTTATAAAGATAAATAACTTTCATGCATTTATTGTATTTTTTTAGTTGATATTTTTTATATTTGGATATTTTCGAAAACACAATAAATATTTTCGAAACAAAAAAAAATACAATAAATGCATGAAAGTTATTTATCTTTTAAAAAATAAAATAAAATATTTATTTTATAAAGAAAAATAACTTTCATGCATTTATTGTATTTTTTTAGTTGATATTTTTTATATTTGGATATTTTCGTCATAATAATAAAAAATCGAGAGCATGCATGGTGCAGCGAAAATTTGGCACACGTCCATCCATCCGAAAGCGTGGGAGCGCACTGATTACCTTGTGTCCAGTCACCCGCTATCCAGAAATCACGTAATTGACGGAAAATTGCTTGTGACTTGGTAGAAATACACTCAAATTCAAAAACCAAACAACAAATAAGTAGATAATATTATTGCCTATAAATTAATGTAAATTTTACACGAATCGATGCATAAATACCCAAGTTGAATCGCATTCTTTCTTTGATTACTAGGTTCCTTAAATATTTTATTACTCCATAAATATTCAGTAATTTCAAATTTCGAACAACACAAATGTAGTACAATGATTATAGTACAACATATATTTTTTTGGTGGTTATTCGTTATGGTAGCTAGGAGTAGAGACCACTTGAAAAACAGCTAAGTTTTAGCGAAATTTGTTGGTACAGCCTTAACGTTATTTCCTCTTCCTGTTGTGTATATAACTCTGTACTCCGTATTAGTAATTAAACTAAACAGTATTCGATAAGTTCATGATGCTAGCATCCTTATTAAATTATTAGTTTTCCATTAGGTGTCTCTCCTCTCTGAGCATAAATGTGTCCTTTCTCAGTACAATCAAGACCACGTCAAACTTTACATATTAAACCATTTTAGTTTAACATTAGATTCGTAGTGATTTTGACTGTACATTAGAAAAATAGACATTTTCCTCTCCGATAGCACGGTGGTGCGTTAGTAGTGATCTTCGGCACCATAGGTGGCGGGTTCAATTTCCGCTCAGGGTAAATTAATGTGATGGCATTTGTGTTTGTTCTGGAGTCTGGGTGTTTTCTATGCAGTATAAATTTACAATAATCTATATATATAAAAGGAGAAGCTGATTGTCTGACTGACTGACTGACATATCAACGCAGGGCCTAAACTATAAGGGTTAGAAATTTGAAATTTTGCACAGGGGTTTCCTTTTATAACGTAGGGAAGCACTAAGAAAGGATTTTTCAAAATTCCCACGGGAAAGCGAGATATACGCAAACGAAGTTGCGAGGGATTTACTAGTAATGTATAATCCGTTATCTGGTACATACCACAAGCAGGTTAGTGTAGCTTACTTTGGGACCAGGTGACGCGGTGTGATTTGTGTAGAATTTATTTATTATTATTCCTCTCAGAGTATAATGTTCATTTCTCAATGACCTTTCCTAAATGTACAGACAAAATCAAGTACCTAAAGTTTAACACATTGATGTTTGTACGGATATTAGTCTGCGCCATAAGGCCATGATCGCACTGCACGTTTTTTTAGTTGCACTTAATTGTGTGTTTGTTGTAAAAACGGAGAAAAGCTTCTGCGTTTTTGCAACATTTTTCATTGATGATCCACACACCTATTGTTTGGTCGTAGGGTGTCATTTGGCTTCGCTCGCGTTGTTGTTGACTTAAATGACATCGAAAGTCATAAAAAATCATGGCACGAAAATTTACTCGCGTTAAATTTATGCTGACGTGATTCGCGAAATTTCAATTTGCCGCCAAACCGTAAAACAAAAGAAAAAAAAACTCGTTAATATTGGCAAAGAGTTCCATTTTCAAAATTTAAACTTATTTTTTAATCATATTGTTTACAAGTGGCCAGTTCTAAAAACTTTCAGTGTCGCCCTTGTATTTAGTATAGATATGAAGGTGTCAGACTTCTAATATTGGAAGTAAATCCTCAAAATTACATTTTCTCAGTTTTGGTCAGGAGTTTTTATTTTCATAAGTTTCATAATTGCTACTTATAATTTCATAAAGCATAACAAGATATTAACTACCTGTGTGTAGTCTCTTCTCATGAAAATCCTAATTTTTTAAAATTTTTATTACAATTACGATGATTAATTGCAGTTTTATGCAAAAAAGTATATATTTTTTTTATAGAAAATAACTTCTCAATCTTTATTAGGGTTCCGTAGTAAACTACAAGGAACCCTTATAGTTTCGCCATGTCTGTCCGCGGCCTAGCGCCTAGACGCTTAATGCTAGAAAGCTGTAATCTGGTATGTATGTATACACATATTAACAATGCCAACTAAGTGCTGGGACAAAATTTTGAAAAAAAAATATTTTTTTGGGATGCACATGTAAAGTTGAAATGATATTTTTTTTCTCGCCAACCCCCTTGTTGTGGGGTATCGTTAGATAGGTCTTTTCAAAACATTGAGAGTGTGAAAAGATCATTTTTCGATACAATGATCCGTTTCGGAATTATTTACATTTATCGTGTTAATTTTCGTTTAGCACAGTGGTCCCCCCCACCTCTATCTCCGAAAGTCTTAAGTTTAGAAATTTGAAAAAAATCATGGTAGTAGTCCATGTGCTGAACCATCAATGAAAACTATAACGGTTAAGTAGGCTCTACTAGTTACCGAGTAATAGCCGACAAACTGATAAAATTACTTTGATGAAAACTTACAAATCTGATAGAATTTGATATTGGCCTCAACTGAAGGCAAGCAAAGCACAGCAAATACGGAACCCTACATTGTGCGTGGCCCGACACGTACTTGCCCGGCTTTTATTCAAAAATTATTATTGCTGCAGTGTCAGGTTGTGTTCCTGATGCTGATTTATTGCTAAGATATTTTGAAAATCAAATAAAATGCCTAGTTATATTAGAGAAATAGAACTACTAATATCAAAGAAATTTATTAGTTTTAATTATAAACAATAATGATAATTCATGGTAATCTCAGAGAGATAATCTCATGAATTTCAGAATAAAGTTCTGTTGTACACTACTAAGACTACTTTTATTACTAACATATTACATAATGAATACTATTGAGAAATGAAAATTCACGTTTTTTATTCCACTAAGGTGGCAATTAGTGGCAAACAAGCATACCCTCCTGATGGTAAGCAGCCACCGTACCCTATGGACGCTTGCAACACCCGGGCTATCCACTCGTGCGTTGCGTGGGTTCATGAATACAGTGCACACCATGCACAAATAGACGGAGTAGAAAGTATTGAAATGACTTCCCTCCTTAACAACTACGTGAGAAACAGCAATTTGAAACAAATGGCATTAGAGCCTAGAGAGATGGCAAATCAAGTGAAGCTCGATTGCCGAGCGCCACAGTCTATTATTACATTAAGATTGGTAGAGGAAGTAAATTGTACCCATCAGTTAAATACCTACTCAATTTTTTCGTTAAGTTGGCAACCCCATAAAATGTGTGAAATTATGTTAACTGTCCGTTGGTTTGTTACAGATTTGAAGTGTCGGCAGAGATGGTGAAGTGAGAGCAAGCGAGATGTTGCCGTGTGTGGTGGCCCTGTTATTGCTCGGGGCCTCCGTCTCGCTCTCACTAGACATATGTAAGTACTTTACTCTATCTAAACTTACTGTGTTTTTGTTTAGATGAATTTTATCCACTAGTTTCCTTTTCGGCAAGTTTTTATTATTTATCAAACATTTTTGTCATTTTTGTTTTTAAGTTATGGCTACTGCATTCTAATTAATCGTTACAAATATCTTACAATGTCACAGGTTTTTCAAAGTATCGTAAAAGCCGCTGTATGCCGTAAAGAATTTATAACAAAGCACGCAATAGACTGTATTTATATGGTAAACTATACCGTTTGATATGGTTCTTAGCAAAAATAGAGATGTAAGGTTCGCATGCAAATATACAGGTAACAACCAACTATATAACATCAACTTGTGGACGCGGTTAACGGACGTTGTCGCGCGGAAAATAAAAATGAAACTCAAAACCGCCAGATTGCATCGCTTCTCTCGGGTTCAATTGGCAATCCAAACCATCCCGTACGAGCATATACAAAAAAAATAATTAAAACTCGGCCAATAAAAAGTTTGTAAAGGTGAATATAGACTAGACTAGAGCATTTACTTGTAACAGAACAACGAGCCGCTCTATGATCTTATGCTCTATCACCCTTTCACGAAACGTCAAACACGATTGCCGTTTTGTCACAACAACTTAACTTACAGTTACTAATAGTACAAACCAACGAACGTAATTGGTGTAACATTTCGTCGAGCCTTTGCAAGAGCGCGACGACGCGCGGTGACGCTGAGAGACAGAGACTAACGACATGGTGGTCGTCACTTCTTCATGTTCCGAGCATTCGCAGGAACTGACTTTTACAACTACTTTGAAAGCTGAGCTTTTACCAGTGTTGTACCATTCGTAAGAACTGCTCGAGAAAATGCTCTAGTGTATATCCATCCACCTTAACATACACAGTAGAATTTACCTACTGTAGAATTTTATTTGATAGTTTGATAAACCATCGCCTTGTCAATTACCTGAACAAACTAAAGTTTCTATCACCGTCACAGTATGGATTTAGGCAAAATTTATCTACAGAAGACGCAGCTTTGGCGCTGACCTCTCTTGTGGTCGAAAATGTTGACAGGGGAGTTAAGTGCCTAGCGGTCTTTCTCGATCTCAAAAAAGCATTTGACACAGTTTCTGTCCCCATCCTTTTGAAGCGACTTGAAGACATCGGTATAAGGGGTATAGCCCTTAGTTTGTTCACGGATTACTTAAACAACCGCATGCAACAAGTGAAAATTGGTGAGTTCATTAGTCATCAGGAAAATGTCACTTACGGTGTGCCACAGGGCAGTGTTCTAGGTCCAACACTATTCCTCGTGTATATCAACTGCCTCTGTAATATGCAGATTGAAGGAGGAAATATCACCTCTTACGCGGATGACACTGCAATTGTATTTACGGGTAGAACATGGGACACCGTATGTAAAACTGCTGAGCAATCTCTAACGAGAATCGCAAACTGGCTCGATTGTAATCTCTTAACTCTGAATCCAACAAAAACAAATTACATCTGCTTTTCGAAAGACGAGCGCACACAACCTCCAGGCAATTTTCAAGTTAAAATCCATAAATGTAGCTATCCCAATCAGAGTAATTGTTCATGCGAAGCAATCAGTAAGGTTCATCACACTAAATACTTAGGTTTAGTCGTAGACCAGCGTTTGTCGTGGCATTTCCATATAGAACAAACCATGAACAGAGTTCGCAAATTAATATGGACCTTTAAAAATTTACGCGAAGTAGCAACCAAATGCCTACTATCACAAACTTATTTATCTCTGGCTCAATCAGTTATAACATATTGCCTCACTATCTGGGGTGGTGCAACAAAAATAAAATTCTTAGAACTAGAAAGAGCACAGCGATCACTCCTAAAAGTGATGTACTTTAAGCATTTTAGATATTCCACAGAAAGCTTATATTTAGAATCCAAATTACTGACTGTGAGAAAGCTGTATATTCTCTACACTATACTCAAAAAACACAAATCTATCATATTCTGTAAAAACAAACCCTCTGGTAGAAGAAAATACAAAGTTTCATCTACAGTCAGAGTAAAATCTACCTTTGCCAGAAGGCAATATGACAGTTGTTCATCTCGATTGTACAACCTTATAAATAGAAAGTTGGAGATTTACCCCTTAACGCACATCAAGTGTAAAAAAGCCCTGACTCAATGGCTACATTCCAAAAATTATGATGAAATCGAAGCTATCATACAGAACAAATTCCAATAATGCTCTTTACTAACACACCTGACACACACGCATTACTCTTACATGCATAACACACACACGTTTAACACTCATTCATAACACGACCAAGCATAACACACACAAACCAACACTATACATTACACATACACTATAAATTAAATCTCAAAAATTAAATTAAATTCTATCATTTTTGTCACATTTTATAATCGTTTTGTAACCATTTTGTAACCTAGTCTAAATAAATAAATTATATTGTAAGAAAACTCAGAAAGAGCGGAGCGTCCAATCACAAGCATTTCTTTGCTTAAATGGAGGCTCCTGTCACTTGAAATGTAACTAGTAATTAAGTTAATGAATAAATATTTTCATTTTTTTCATTTTGTAGAATTTTGTGTACATAAGGCTTGTACATCAAACAGCGACGCGGCGTCGAGTCTTCAAAATCGACGACGTCGCACGATGCATCGCAAGAATTTGTGAATATTGATAACCCGAACCACGGAATACAGACGCCGCGCCACACGAATTCGCAGCGCCGCGCCGGAATTACCTTCGCAGTTGTGTGTACAAGCAGTAAAGCTGTGTGTTCCTATGTAAAAAATGGTATAACCGCAGTCCGGCTTCAGCGTAAACGCTCCATCGTCTTTTGTATAAAGTCACGCCGACGGACGTCAGCGCCTGGAGAACACGAATTAGTTCATTTCTGTGCATCGTGACGCTGTTAGTGCCGGCGGTTACAGTATAGGAGACCACGGTTTAAAGACTATAATTTTGTTCAATTTAAATATCTCGAGTCTTCAAAAACGTGGGCCAAGTTTGACGCTACGAACCGTTAATTAAAGCTCATGTTTTCGTGAATAAAGTTGGCACCGCTTAAACCGACCCCGTTTTAAACGATAATGCATTTTACGAGTATTTAATTGTATTTAATTCATTGTTGTGGCGACCATCGTGTGTGTAACTGAAAAAGAACTAGGTAAAAATCATTTTATGTAATAATGTATACAATAATATATTTTATAATAATATGTTTGAAGACTAACTTGGAAAAATTACAATTAAATTATATTCCATTTATTTGGGTACAAATTGTCACTTACGCTGCTGAACTGAACATAGGCCTTCCCTCTCTTTCAAAAAGTTGTGAATTTCAATTTATTTTTTATATTGTGAAGTGCAACGGATGATTTTCGGTGAGAGGAACGTAGAACACGTTGACGAGTCCTCCCAAATACCAGTTATATATTTTTTGTACTTTTCATTAGTGTAGAGAGTACTTCAAAGTGATCGAGCTGAAAATTGCAACCCACACACAAAATATCGGCGTGACACATCCACGTAGTGAGACAAAAAAGTTTTACTAGTTCAAAGGAACTAATAAAGTGTTTAGTAGGAAGGTCTTTCCGTGCCTCACTCTACTCTAACTCAACCAACAAGGGCGAAACAAGAAATCCTTTCTTTAAAGATCGCCATTAAAAGTGGTAAAAGTATTCTGCCCCCCCTACCATAACAAAAACAGTTACAATCTCATGTCAATCTCAAGCGCTGTCTTACTCATACAAAATAGGAATTGAGCGAGATAGTGTGTAAGTTTGTTACGAGAATAGGGAGGCTGGACTTCTCCGGCATTGCATTTTGAGATTTAGCTCTTACGATTATGCTAATGGTCTAGAAATACAGGATAAGGAATGTCATGTAGAATTGGTCTTATACGCGATAAGTGGAGGGATGCCCGCGGTTTTCTTTTCAATTGAAATTTCCATTGAGCTGTTTTTACGTGAAATTGTAGTTAAACATATAACAATAATAAAATAGAATATACGTAAATATTTAAAACTAGCTTTTTTGCCCGCGACTTCGTCCGCGTGAAGTTCTGGACCCGTTCCCGTGGGAACCACATTGAATTTTGGGAAAAGCTATAGCCTATGTCACTCCCTGATAATGTAGCTTTCTACGGGTGAAAGATTTTATGAAATCGGTCCAGTAGTTTCGGAGCCTATTCAATGCAAACAAACAAACAATCAATCAAATCTTTCCTCTTTATAATATTAGTATACATAGATAAACTAGAATACCACATAGTAGTAAAATAATAATTTCTTATGTAATAACTTTGAAACGCTTCTATTATGGATGTAGTAACACGCTGAAAATTAGGTTCCTCTGTAAACTTGTAACTCAATTTACCTCTACCTTCACTTATCCAATTATCTTGAAAATACTTGGGCACGGTTAGGAATGAAAAATTCAGGATCAAGTCTCCAAGATGGTAGCCAATTATGATCGTCTTTAATGTAAAATGCTTTCATAAATGATATATTGATGTCTAGACTTTTCTTGAAACTAACAATATGAGATGAGGAAAACGTCGAAGGATTTTTCTTACATGCTGTGGCTTCATTGGTCTGGACTTTCATTGGAGAAAAATTCTAAAATTTTATATTTTTTTAACGATAATACCTATTGATAAAATGGTTCTTGAAAAGACTTGGAAAAGAATATGTATTTTGTTGTGCACTGTATACTTTGAAATGGAATTTGAGATCTAAAATGTAAATAGAAGGGTGGCTACTTGTCCACGGTAGTTTGTTGACAATCGGTTCATCATCATCATCATCATCATCTCAGCCACAAGAAGTCCACAACTGGACATAAGGCCTCCCCCAAACTCCTCCAATGCGATAATCGATTCAATTAAAGCCGAATAAACATAACTTGTTGACGTTAATTTCGTGTGAATTGTGTATACTATACTATATTCATTTACGTGAACAATGAAAGTAAGAAGGTCTATTCTTTACAAAATATATTTATAATTATTTTATTAGCTTGGTTTAAGTTGCTAGTATTCCTACTTTTCTTTACCTAAGTAGCATAAAATTGAGTCGCGTGTCTGTCTGTCCTTATGTATGCCTAGATCTTTAAAACTGCGCAACGGATTGATACGTTGAGTGATTGAAGAGGATTGTTATAATACATACAAAAATTCCCACGGGAAAGCGGGATATGCGCAAACGTTGCGCAGGTTTCGCTAGTACATTTATACATTTCTTTCGGTAAAATTGTCACCAATGCAGTGCCTGGGGAACTGAGCACGAGTTTAGACAGTCCGGGTTTGGAACTTACAAAACTAACTTAGTAAAACTATTTGTCTAGTGATTTACATAATCTTGATTGAAGACCCCGCGGTGTAATTGAAAGCTACAAAATTTATAAATTTTTCCAAACTATCTTTCTTATAATGTGTGAATTTAGCCATTCTATTTCAATCCCAGTTATTTATAACCATTATAACAAAATAAGATGGTACGTAATAAATAGTTAATTTAATGTGATATTTTTAGTTTTTCATGATAATTTTGGAAACGAAAGCTAAAACAACAAAAGCTGCTGCTACGAGTATTAAAACGAATGTCAAAGTTTACGCGCCTCACACATCCCTCGTTACAAACGCGAACTAGATTAATTACACCACATTTAGGACGAATTCACTCGCATGTTGTGCATATCTCGTCAATTTACACATATACTTAGTAGACTAATGTGAGGAATAGTTATGCTGATGTTCCACACATGTATAGCAGACGTGTATTTTTACAAAAGATTTTACATCATTTAAAAATTCCAATTTCAAATAATCATAAATCATTCTGTGATCCGATCATACCGATACTGATTTTTGTTTGTTTGTAAATAAATACTTATTATTACATAGAAAACATCTTGACCAATCAAACAGACATGTTCATGCACACAAAAGTTGCCCGCGGCCCTTGGGATAAAGTGACCATTGCTAGCTACTTGACCACCAGTCCTGTCAACCCGATTAGATGAACTGATTACATGATTACTATCTGCTTGATTTGGTACTCTCTCGTGTGCTAATATCTCATTAGTGTTAAAATTTAGCTAATAACCGTATTAATTACAGATATTAATGAATGATACATGTTTAATAGGGTATGAAATGACGTCTAAATTACCTAGAGTAAACATCAAAAATGTTGGCTGAAAGGCTTGAAGGCGTGAAATACTGACCTATTGATGAAATGCAATATACTTCCTTACAGTCCTCAGTGCTTCGATCCTTTTACAGTGGAACTTTCAAAACAGTAAACATTTTGATGCAGTAGTCATTTCGATACAGTGGACATTTCGATGAGGTGGACTTTTTAAAGTGGGTATTTTGATACTGTGGACGTAACGCTACGGTGGACATTATGATAGAGTGGACCACGTGGTACTGAAGGCAAGTCGCATGAAAGCTCTTGCTGACTTCTGTATTAAACATAATTACTTTAATTAGTAGTGTGGTATTTGATAGGTTGTGGTCTTCACAGAACATATCGGACTATAACTTGATAGAAAAAGATGTTGGGTAGAATCCCTGTAAGAAGGCCGCACGCCGCGCTACCCGTCTTTGCTTGCCAGAGTGACTACTTTTGATTTCTTCGTGTTTTTTTAATTACGTTTTCTGTCAATAATTTTCTTTATTTAATGTACATACGAATATGTCCTTAACAAAAGACGACAGTTAACATGCGTTAAGTCATGCAAGGAAAGGTTAAAATATTTTTTTCAAAATATTATTTTAATAATATTATAATCTCGAAAATACTATGGATATATATAACGTTGGTACGCCGGTAGTGGTATTTTTCGTTTGCCGAACGACCTTTGAATGGTCCTAGTTAAATAAAATTTTCCCGATAATTAAATGACACGAACGAGCACATAGGCCACTAATGGAAAGCGGTTGGGTACCCCATTAAGTGTAGGTAGTATTAGGCACTGATCAGTTATTACACAAGTCGTTTGAAGTTACAATTTCCAATAGTTAAAATGTGAGTAACTGATGCTTTTAGCTATTCAAGAAATTCCTTACGAACGGGAGGAATACCATTGCACGATTACTATGCAATGCTATTCTTAATCAAATATCATCGATACCAAAATGACTTTGCTTTTAATTAAGAAAATTTTCAAAATAAATTTTATTAAAATCATCTCGATGGCTATGTCCTTCATTCAACATGTAACATGATCGGAAAGCGTGTGAGATAAAAACTAAAAAGCGTTCACTAGGCTAGGTTGATTTGTCCCAACAACGCGCCACTAAAAGAACCGTGCCTATATTGGGTCTATGCTATGGCCTATCGCGGATCGCGGTGAAGGTGGCCAAATGACCCGCGGGTTGAAACCCCCGGAGTTGAAGCCCGGGCAAGAAGCAATATGCCAGAGGCCTGCACGTGCCGAACGAGGCACAAGAAACCCGATGATGGTGAAGGTGGTAATCAATCAAGTTTTAGTCGATATATCCTGTATATGTGTCTGTCGGTGGGGAGAGCATAACAAACCCTCGCCGCTTCCCCAAGTAGCGGGACATGCATATGCATTTTTCCTAACTATAATTAGAAATAAGGCAAGTTTACAGCAGTAGGTAATTACAATAAAAACTGATATTTTTTCACATTTATCGATGCGGGAGATTTATTTGAGTGAAATAGTTATTATAAGTTCAGTATTTGCAAACAGTAACACCTGCTATTAAAAATAACTCCCTTGGCGTGAGCTACGAACCGATAGAACATTCATTCGCCCTACTTTTCTATTCATAGTATTGCTATTTTATTTTTTAATCAATATCACCGGTAGTTCCTTAAAATACTTATTTAAAAGAAGCTATTGATCGCAAACACGGAGCTGTAGTAGCTAATAGGTAACCAGTATATATTTTATTTTTAACTAGCGAAACCCGCGCGACATCCTTTCCCTGTATCCCGCTTTCCCGTGGTTTCTTAGGAACACCTTCTTCTTGAATGACTCTTATCTATTGCTGAAAACTGCATAGTAGTTTAAAAGATGAGTAGTTTAATGTATCGAACAGGCAGCGGAAGCGACTTTATTTACTAGGACTTAAGATGAACGACTAGTCGCCAACACTGCTGACTTGCGCAGACGTAAAGCGAAGTTCGAAACTCTTACTTATTATTCAGTGCGTAATGACAATCGATTTTCAATTGTTTTATAAACTGTAGGCCCAAATTTTGGCTCGTACTGTAGTCATAATTCGTCTTAAAAGTTATTCTATGCATCTAACCATACTTATTATGTGAGCATTTTTACATAAGCAGTGAGCACCAAAAGACCGAAGTTTGATTCAGTTTAAAGATAATGATAATTAAGAACGGCGCCGAATTAGTAGTTTGTGTGCTACCGGCACACATGGCCGCGCACCGCTCTTCTTGTGTGGTCGCTGTGATCAGCCGGCTGCGGTCACAGCAACCACAGCGCGGTATTGAATAATACTAAAAACTAGCTTTTCTCCGCGCCTTCGCTCATGGTAAATTTTATGACACACATCTCGCTTGACAACAGAACAATCCATAGCGCGACCTGTGTCACCATCTGTTGGCCGACATCGCAATAGCGATAGTAGAAAAAATATTTTCCCATTGGAGTGACACACTTTCACGGGATAAAACCCCTGACAATATAAATACAAATTTTCATAATGATCGGCTGATTAGTCAAGCCGTGAAGGAATAACAAACAAACAAACTCACTTTCTCATTTATAATATTAGTAAGATGGTTGGTCGCTGCGATCTTCGTCTCGTTCGCCTGGTGTGACAATTGTCTTTGACTGGACTATTATCCTAATTAATTATAGTTCAAAAGACACTGAGATTTACTCATATTTTATCAATGTATAAGGTATGATAGTGAATGGTAAATCTATCTATCTAATTATATGTATTTTTTATAAAATATAGTATCGTTGAGTTAGTATCCCACAAGTTTCGAACTTACTTTGGGGCTAGCTCAATGTGTGTGATGTTTATGCTATTTTTATGCATGACAATGCCCGACCTCATACAGGTTTGATTGTGAATGACTACGTACAAGAGATGAACATAACTCGTATGGAGTGGCCAGCACGCAGCCCGGATATCAACATTATCAACCCGATCGAGCATGCTTGGGACGAGCTAGGGAGATGCGTAAAACAACGACACCCAATCACGCTTCCTGAGCTCAAAATTGCTCTCACAGCGGAATAGGAGAATATTTCCCGAAATGTATAAGAAACTTGGTGTACAGCATGCTAAACCGCGTAAACGCAGTAACGGTAGCACGAGGAGGCAATACAAAGTATTAAAATTCAAGAAAATCATATTGTTGTACAAAAATGTCATGTTTCTTATTTTTGTTTTAAGGCGAGATCAGCAGAGTTTTTTTACTTTATGTAATTTTTAATAAATAAATATGTAAATAAATGTAAATGTAGCGACTTATAAATTTAATTACTTTCATTTAAGGGGTATTATATTGTCTATGTTTTAACACTGTTTATTTTATTAAGCTAGCATTCTTAGTTTCCAAGATTTATAAGTTTCTTTAGGTGACCCGCATTCATTGCTCTCGAGTGTATTATTATTTAGTTTTTTTACAAGCTTTTATACCGATTTGGCTATAAAATTAATAAGTAGGTACTTAATGGAAAGTTTACAGATGCCACAAAAATATTATACCTAATCAGCCACAAGTTAACGATACATGTAAAAGATACTGAATAAAGATTATTCATTTTCATTATATAAAATTGTAAGTAATGTAAATTTTCAGTCGCGATTTAAGTTCATTACAAATATTATAAGGAACTGAAAGTTAATTGTGCGGTGGCCGGTCGTCGGTCTCGGGATCAATCGCACATTGTGGCTGCATATGAAGTGTTATTGACCGACTTTCGATGCCTCGTTTAGAGCTGCTTAAAATATGGGACCGCCCTTTGTCGCCGTCCAAACATATAAAATCAATTCTCGCATGCGTTCTTAATGGAGTATGATTCATTAAAATTTGTTATTCTGGTTTCTTCTTCTCAAGGTGGCTTGTTCTAAAAATTTAAGTTTTTTAACTTTGTTTTTGAGTTGATATGATTAAGATGAGCTTTGTTTCAAGTTAACTTACTATATATATTTATGACTCATTTGATTTCTCAGGTTCTTGATAAGTTCCAGTTAGCCATACTAACAAACAACCAGTTTCTGAAACGCATTCATTACGCATCCAAATTAAGTCTCAAGCTATAATTTTATTTCTTCTTTAGTTTGACAGTGACAGCTATAATTTTATGTGCCATTAACTTTGAAGACATATTTTTTTCAGAATATGACTGTTAAACTATTAATTTATCTGACCGATAAACTGACTGGAATTTATCAGAAACCCGTTAAATCGACCTATAAAAGTTTTAGACTTTAGTCGGTTTGTCTTTTTACAGTAATTGAAAAAATGATTTCCAAATACTTTACTAAACTAACAAAAAGTTAACAAACTTTTTTGTAAACAGTAATTTACGAAACTAAATACGGGGGCGGATCTGACATATTCTTGGTCAGGTTCTGTAGTTATTAACAATGTCCAAACTTTATTATTTATGTGTTAGGTTTGTTCGAAAAAATAATTTAATGCTTATGAATTCCTAATCTACTTTTACATTATCTTGGATGTGGTGCAAAGTATTTTGAAAAAATATTGTTTGTTATTATAATAAGACCGATGGGCACACGCCACTACCAAATGGGCACACGCCACTACCAAATGGATTCCGCCTGGACAAAGGCCAAGAGGAAGACCAAGAAAGAGATGGACGGACGAACTGACGGAGTTCGATAGAGACTGGGAAGAAGGAAGAGCAGAGAGGATAGTTGGAGAAAAAGAGGAGAAGCCTTTGCCCAGCAGTGGGACATGAGACATGACTGACTAATTAAAAAAATAAATAATAATCCTTGAAGGTTTCAGGGCCTGAGTTCAGTTCAATACCGGTATTAAGGCCGAGTAAAGTTAAACTTTGACCTTTTATAATTTAATAAAATATTTAAAGTTACTTGTCTTACAGTATAAAACATTGTGCATATTTCGTAAAGTCACAAAAATAAGCTTTTTAACAAATGTAAATTTTATGACCAGTTTTATTATTTTATTTCACATTTTTATATAGATCAAATTGTCGTACATCCGAAAAGGGCCCGCCGCATCAAACGAAGTTTGTTATGCGCAGAGTTTAGAACATTAATTAACACATACATCACCGTAATTATTACTGTCTACCGAGGGGCAATAACGCGAATGTGGGGTGATCCCCAGTGGTTGTAAATATTACATTATTCTAACCTGTAAGTTATAACTAGCTGAGACAGTCGAATGGCCACTGTTTAAACGACATTAGAAGTTAAACAATTCTTTTTAAGGTTTTTTTTTAGACATTAATGCGTTACCCACAATGTTCAGGTAAAATACACAAAAACAATTGTTAAATGTAGCTTCCGCGTTCAACAAAAATGTAATTTTTGTTTCTGACGTCAACGAATGATTTATTATTGAAGCCAGCTTTTAGTATCAGCTTTGGTAGCGAGAGCTCTACGTTGTGGTGCCATGTTTGTTTTCAATGGAAAATGTCCTAACAGAATTTTATAGGTAGCTTATAGAGTAGCTTTGTTATTTATTACAGAATAATAATTATGAATGTACAATATGGCAAGAGACCGTGCCTGTGAAGGCTTGAATAAATATTTATTATAATAATTATTTCGAATGAAAATGCTTTCAAAATAATCCAATTAACTTTTAAACACTTACAATCTTATTATTATTAACATAATATTATGTTCTATAGAATATAATTTATTTATATTAAAAAAATCACTCCTTAGCCATATGCAATGTTCATGCCGATTTTATTCACGGGATGTTTACTGTACAAAGTTTTTAGAAATTCCCATGGGAACGGGAATCCGAGGGTAATACCTCAGCAGACTCGCACTAGGGATACATAAATTACCACTATCGTACATTGATGGTCAAAATCAGTTACAAGCTTTTTGTGATTTCTTTAGCTGTTTTTTTTGTCAACAACTTTGTAAATGCATTTTTAAAGTTAATGAAATATTAATTTAAAGCGGTCACTGTCAAACTAAACTAAAATGATTCCCGTGGAAATAATGTTTTTCCGGGATAAAACGTAGCCTACTTCTCGAGACTTCTCTCTACCTACAGACTTAACCTATCACCCAAAAAAAATCATCCATCATCGATCGGTTCGTTACTTTCGACGTGCAAAAAGGACAAATAAACATATATTCTTACACACTTTCGCATTTATAATGTTAAGTACCTATGGGTAAAAGATTCTCCAATATTATGGCTAACATGCATGCCGTTCCCTTGGAGTACCAATATCGGAGGCGCTGGCCCGAGTAAGCACTCCTGGTATTTCATTTCAATCTTGCCAATAGGTGCTCAGTCAATTCTAGCGTGCATAAACATAGTGTATGCTGCTGCATTAAGAACAACAAAACCCTTACGGATATATAGGAAAATAGATAAACTAACAATAGATTTCGTTTTAGATCACAAAAAAAAACTAGATATACATTCCTATATAAAAAATCAGTTTTCAATATGGCCCGATCGTATGTCAACGTCAATTATTATTGTCAAACACAGTACCTACAAAATGAGCGATTTGTCACTTTGTACTGTCATCTGACTAACGACTGAATTAAAATGTACTATAATAGAGGACTTTTTTGATGCATTGTTTTGATAGCTGTTTGTGTACCTATCTAGTTTTTTTATATCTGTTCGAAGGATTTCATAAATAAATTCTGTCAGGCTTTTTACCATTCTTAATATATACGGTACGGTACGGTGGTATGGTATGGTGAAGCCAATATGATACTTAAAAGCTTTGGATGATATTATTTGTCCAGAAATACACGTGAAACAACACATACATACAGGTCAAGTTAAATAAAAGCTTTTAAAAAGTCAATGCAGCCAGCCAAATCAAAGGTGGTATTATTAAAAAAAACAAAACAGTACACTACACGACTAAACAATAACAAAATATTTTCGATCGCGTGTCTATCATAATTTCAATAATGTAACAATTACAACAAAATATACTTGCAGTCATTGATTACATTGATCGTGATGAAATTGTAAATTCCCGAACGAAATTCTCGAATTAACAACGACTTCAATAATTTTGTATGGTTACCTATAGGAATCTAGACCGTCTGTCTAACCCCGTTTTTCATACCCATCGCCATCGTTATATATGAAGATTATAATTATGATTGACATATTTAATTGTCCACGTTTACTGAGATGACCGGAACACCACTGTCCCTCTGTGGTATTATAATGTACAATTTTTTTTTTTTTTTACCGTGGATTAATATGATAAAACACGTTTTGTATAAAATGGACGCAGCGTCTAATGGTTTATAAAATATTTATCGCTCTTATCACAAACTTTACGAACAGCAACACCTAAAGACGTTCTTAGCCCTATTTCATTTTACTTATCTTGGCAGTGTTGCACGTTTTGCTACGCGTAAATGCTATGAGTAAAGTATCGTTCACATTTTACCAGCGCGTAGTGCGGGCGACATCGGCGCAGTCAAAACATTCTTTGATTGTGCCGTGCACGCTTCTTGACTATTGGCGCGGAATCGGTGCGGTGTTATTTTCAATGTGATAAAATTATTTTCTTCTGACTGGCGTGTTGTGCTCCGGGAGTAGCAAACGAAGGGTTTAACCCTTTTAACGGGCAGTAGCCAAATAGTAGCCCCCATACATTGAAGAAAAAATCTTGTGCCCGTTGAAGGGCCTGGTAGTCCCGCAGAGGCCGTATTGTGTGTTTTTTTAAACCATCTGAGACATAGGAAATAGTGTTTTAAATTCTGAAAAAAAGATATATACTTACTTACTAGTCAAGGATCTAGTCTAGTGATATTCAATTACACGATTTAAAGAACTTCACTCGATAAAAAAATCCTAACGATGCTTTTTGAAATGTTTTTTCAATATAAAGACTAAAGTAGTAAAACGCGCGCAACTTCATTTGCGTGTATTTATTTATGCACAGTAGCGCCATTTATATCAGACTTTTTATGAAATCCTACGGGAATCGTGTACTTTTAGGGATAAAAAGTACCCTATGTGTTAATCCAAGGTATCAGCTACCTACATACTAAATATCATAAATATTGACATTATTGACCCAGCCATTTGAGCGTGAAGAAGTAACAAACAAACACGTACAACAAGTAGGTGATATTTGCATTCAGTTACACGATTTAAAGAACTTCACGCCATAAAAAAAATCCCAACGTTGACCCTTTTTGAAATGTTTTTTTCAATATTATGACTAATCGATATTTTACATTTAATTTTTGTACTAACATGAAGCTACAAACAATTTTATTTTTCTAGAGAAATTCACAGAGTTTGACTTAATTAAACGAGTTTTTAAATTACTATGCCTAACTATCTACTAAATACACGAGCAGCGCGGCGGCTCGCGTCCGAGCGAAGTCCGAGGAAATACCTCCCCTTAAAATGTATGTATATATAGAAATTTAGAGCTTTCAGGACACATCCAACGTGCCTCCGGAACTAAGATCGCTCAGACTATCATCGTTTATCACCTAAGTACTAACAGCTGAGTGTACTGAGACTACACTGAGCCGTTTAGATTAGATACATCGTGTTCGATCAAGTCATTGTAACCGAAATCATGGGACATCGGCGGCAAGTTATATGAGTCCTTAATGAGCTACATTATTCCGAAATGATGCCACACAGGAAGACCCTTAATAAATACTTGGCGGTATTCATACAAGTCAAGGATCTAAAAATACGAATGCAATAATGTTTGATCTGTTCCGGGGCAGCGTAAGAACCTGAGTCGCGGTTTGTAGATGTGAATGAGGCTTTAGTTTACATTAATGCTCTTAGTACCCACTTCTGTTGCCATAAAGTATTTTTGTGTGTATATCTCTAACTTGCCACAGAAGCTGCAATATACATGTTACCAGTCGATAGAGAGTTTAGTGGTTTGTGTCTAAGATGGCATCATCAGGATAAAACATGTAAATTCTTGATTCTTGTCACACTGTGTGTGGGTTTTCCACGATGTTTGCGTCAAAATATACTCTAACTAATGACTATCATCCCTCGGATGAGATATCGTCATTCTCTCCACCATGTGTGTATGTATGGATCCCTGCTACATTATACATAGTTCATGGTGTGCTGCTCTACTAAAGTTGGACGAATATCAGTGTTGCTGTGTGTCACTGACTATGCTTAACGTTGTGAATATTAAAAAGTTGTAGTGTCTGCGTCACGCCGGAATAATGAACCTGTATGTTATGTCGGTTTTTTAGGGTTCCGTAGTGAAATAACAAGAAATCCTTATAGTTTCACCATGTCCGTCTGTCCATCGGTCCGCGGTCTAGTTAATTTACATTTAACACGTACCTATAAAGCTGTAATTAGCATGTATTAAGTTACTGTAAAAACCCGAGTATTGTTTAATATTAGGTTTTACCAGTATCTTAGGATTTACTAACACGTGTCGCCAAATGTAAGAATCTTTACATAAGCGCGTATTACACTACAGCACTACACGATATTCAGAGTCTAACAAAAGAGATGGTGCAATACGAATAAGCGAGAAGCACTTAAACTTCTCACTTCTTAGTATTGCACCATCTCTTTTGTTAGACTCTGAATATCGTGTAGTGTAATACGCGCTTGAGTATAAAATGAAGTCGGTCTGTCCTTATGTTTGCTTAAATCTTTAAAATTACGCAACGGATTTTGATGCGGTATTTTTTATAGATAGAGTGATTCTATAGGAAGATATATATGTATAATACATTCCACAATTCCCACGGGAAAGCGGGATACACGCAAAAAAAATTGCGCGGGTTTCGCTAGTATATAATAAAGGAGCGATTTTATCGGGCTTTTACCATTAGAATTTAGTACATGCAAGGTTTTACCAGTGACGGTTGGTAAATGTTGGTTAGGGAGTGTTTGACAGTAGATTAGTTGGGTTTCCCTTGTGACCCCGAACGTGATCCTATTTCTAGGTGCTGCATGAAAATGATCTGAAATTTAGTTTATGCTGTTAATCAATACCGCCAAGGAACATCTTATTCTTTAGAAGAAGACATATACATGCATTATTAGACTGCGTATACGAATATCAAACAAAACCTTGTAAGTAATATTGATACAAAAACAAGGTTTGGACGACAGTCTCTTTTGGCCGTGCCCACAAAAACATTAGCTTGGATGTTGCTTGCATGTTTACGAGATGTGCACTGCTAAGTATATTTACTAGTTGTGAATTACTATACTCTATCCGTGCACCTTTTACTCGAGTTTTGGAAGTTTCCCGCTTAGGTCTAGTCCACATAATGCAACTGTTGTAAAATGTCTACAGCCACAGAGGTTTTAAATTAATTCTACAGCTATAAAAAGCAGGGCCACACAGTGTTCAAAATACTCTTATTATACCAGTAACATAATAGATCAAATCAAATCAAATCAAAATATTTTTATTCAAATAGGCATATTACAAGCACTTTCGAATCGTCACTTTTTTTTTTCCCTACCACCAGTTCAGACGGCAGATTTGTGCTAAGAAGAACCGGCAAGAAACTTAGCACTTGCTCTTTTAAAATGGTAATGACATAAGTTACAATTACGATAAATAAAAGTAAACATTGAAACAAGATTAAAAAATTAAAATAAAACTGCAAATTATTAATTTTTTAAATAGTAAAGAAAAATTAATAGAAAAAAAAAGGCGTATCAATATACTGGTATACATATATACATTTTAAGGTGTAAAAAAAAAAGGGGTAAACAGTGTGTATATAACATATTATATATATATATATGCGCAATATATTTTGTACCTAGCAGTAGGTAGACTTGAGTTTAGTGTCTGTGCCGAATTGATGATTCCAGCTATTCTTATCATTTAAATAATCTTCAATTCTATAATAAGCCTTTTTGCTGAGTGAATGTTTAATGAAGGATTTAAACCTTTTTTCTGGCAAATTCAGCACGTTTTCAGGCAGTTTATTATAAAATCTAATACCACTTGCAACAAAAGATTTTGAGGTCTTGGCGAGCCGGTGCCTAGGTAGAATCAATTTATGTTTATTTCTAAGATTTACATCAGAGTAATCACTAAACTTTACAAATGTGTTTATATTTCTACGTACATACATTATATTTTCATAAATATATTGACACGCAACGGTCAAAACATTGATTTCTTTAAAAACTTCCCGTAATGAATCTCTGGAACCCATATTATAAATGGAGCGGATAGCTCTTTTTTGTAAAATAAACTAGTATTTTAAACACTGTTTTTCATTTCTGTTTTAAAAGTAAAACAGTAAGAAAATGTAACACTTTTAATCCGTTTCCAAAGACACATTTTTTACAGACCTATCTAACGTTACCACACTACCCGGGTCTACTGGGTTCTGCTCGCGCGGTGCGCGCGCGAAAAATTATATAGTTGTCGCTTTACGTGTAGCGTAGTGGGCACCCGTAAATTTTTTTTTCAACGAAAACATCAATGATGCACGTATAATTTAAAGATTTTAGTTTGAATAAAACTACTACCTCAAAGAAGTAAAATTTTACCTAGAATCGCTGTCTATAAAAAACCAGTCTATTCAGACACTTACAATATTGGCCAAATGCATTTATATTCCTAGCTATATTCAAATAAATAAAATTGGTTCATAATAATAATACTACATGTACTTCTATTTCTATATTAACTCCGGAAAAACATCGTTATGGCGTCAGCAAACCAGTTGCTATATTTTATTAATAAGAAACAAGTACTCAACTAAATGTGCAATATTCAAAGTCCACTCTATAATAAACACGCCGATCGAAAAGTTGTGAATGGCAAGTTCCAATCACAGACATTGGAACTTGCCATTCACAACTTTTCGATCGGCGTGTTGATGGGCGGCTTTAATATTTAATTACGAACTTCGGATCCGCGAGCGGGGTCGCGACGCTACGCCAAAGTTATACGAAGAATTATAAATTCCTGAGCTCTTCATAATATTTCAATTGAGGTTGTAACTTGTATGTTCACTCGCTATCTATTTTTTGTTTTCGTACTTGTCAGTGTCAGGTTTCAATCATATTAAATTCTTCTCTCGGATATCTACGAAAACACCGCGAATATTTTTACTGTCGTAAGCGGATAAATTAAAAATGTTCCGGAATTGTTTATGAGTAGATTTTCATTCGTGCCATCGTGCCGTCCCGTCAACATTACCGACATATGGAGCTTGCGCTCGAGGCGGCGGCGTCATTATTGTTTCGCTGGGCTTTCATTACGATTATCTTTTTTTTTCGTTGATTAGTGCGCTTAATAAATTAACAAAGAGATTAGCTGCACATTTATCAACATTATATTTCTTATGATTGAACTATGCATTTGTCGGATGTTATTATGAATTTTCGTAGTCAGTTAATTAATATCATCTGCGTATCGAATAATTGAATCGATACTAACGTATATCGTGCGTTATAGCACTGTATACTGTATCAAACAATTACCGGCAGACACACAAGCTTTTGTCTGCGGCACCGCGCCGTCTCCCGCAGGAGCATAATAATTTCAGGTCCTCCTCAAATTCCACGCACAGTATCCAAATATATATGCTATTTTCAGTCTACAAAGCGTAGTGTAACTCTAAACGTACTTTTAGTATCGGAATTCAAATATTATTTTGTCGGCCACTGAATGTGCAATAAAGCATTGTAAGGACGCGTTGTAGTATGGACGGAACGTTTTCATAAGCTGTACACGTAGAAGCGACTGGTGTCAGCGACAATGGCGAATCACGTCATGCCTCATGGGCTTAAAGAATGGAAACGGAAGCCGCGGTGCACCTTGGTCGCTCGCTGCGATCGCGCTACGGCTGCTTCATACAAAACGAGCGTCATAAGGTATTACTTGACAGAGTTCTGCCTGCTCACTACACTACATTTGCATTGGTAATTATTTGCACCGCTACACCAATGTTCGTTTGCGCATTTAAAGAATTCCTTCTATTTCCACCGATATAGTTAATCGTTCACTGATTAATTCCGGCGACCTGTCCGATTTATTGACATCTTTCACCTTTACAATTGACACGAAACGCCCAAGGGTTACTGGTTCATGTGACTCGACCACTCATAACGTCGATATATATTTCTGTATCCTTTTAATATTCCATCTGACTGATGATGGTGAAATAATTATGAGCTGCGTGTTTAATTGTCATGCTTTTAATTCACCGCCTGTTTTTATAATACGTCTGGTATCGATTTCGTAAAATAAAAGTTAAAAAGTTGGCCCGTACATGCTGCTCTGGACTAAATTGCCATGATCGAAGGCGTTTTTCATTATTTAGTCAGACGGGGTGGCCCGGTCTATCGATCTACCACTGACTGTAATTATTGGCTTCTGTACGCTCTATAGTTACGTCTATGCGTAGTTTGGAAAGTCATTACCGTGCACGTATATTATATCGGACAGACCGTTATCGCTGTCACAAATATAACCGGTATACATTCGTCGTGAAACGCTGAACCTGGAAAAAGCTAAATGTTAACGACCCCTCATACAATGAAAGTAATTAAAATAATAGTCCGGCGACATCACGCAAAGTGGTTTTTGTCGTGAAAGAAAACCTGTGACATTGTAGGGTTGGCGTGTGTAACGTGTGACGCCACAAGCGTATCTAAGTAACGCGCAGCTATCGTGCCGCCATCGAGTGCTCCTGAAATTTACACAACGCTAAGCCTATATTGCAGCCGGTTTAAGCTGGCATTCAATCGTTTTATATAAAAAAGAATATTGCCTTTCGTGGATGGATATGAATGAGTAGCGAGTCGCCAGTGCGCTGTTTATTATTCATTAGACGACTACATGTCACGCAAGAGCATAAGCACGCACAAGCTCAGCGCTTCTGAAACTTTCCCCGTTCTAATTGCGCAGTATGCCAAGTATTATGCCGGAATGAGTATATTTTGTACGCTATTAAAATTTGGGCACGCCGCGGATGCCGGCGGGTAGGTGGCGTGTAAAAAATCACATTTCAATTTGTCGGACGTCAAAATCACGCGCACTTTGCGAACCGCTGGTCTAAGTAAATGGTTTTGCTTAAACAGAGATCATTTATTCTTCTTTATTAATATTCGAAACTGGCTTTATGACGTTTGCAATTTGTTCTCAAGCGCTGAGTAACAAGAGCCCCGCCGAGCACGCAACAAGCGAATTTTATTTGCATTTGACCTATAAGTGTTTGTCTTTTGTTTTACAAAGGGCTGTCATTACAATGTGTTTTTTTTTACTTTGTTTCACATATTTGACTTTAACCTAAGCGCGTTAATTATGCAATTTTATCTTTAGATAAATATGCATACAGATTCCCGCTAAGAAAGAATTTTTGAAAAGTCGAATGAGATTGAGAACAGTCTGATATTAAATGCAAATGAAGAATTGTCGATAATACGCATAAATTGAATTTCGGGTTCGATTCCCGTGACGATATAAAATGTATCTTACGACCACAAAATAAGTGTATTATTTCAAGTCACGAAATGGAACGAAAGAGCCTTTGTTCTTAAAGTTATGGTTGTATGAGTTCCAGTGGCTCCTTTAGCATTGCGAGTGCACGGCTGCTATAATATGGTTTGCTTTAGCGAGTGTTATGATTAGGGTATAGAAGTGTACGATGTTTTGAGGTAATTAGGTCTCTTCGTAGACATCCCACGCTAAGACGTGACGCCGCGCTGCCCTTCCGCGGCCCGCGACTTCTCGCTACAACTTTATAAATTGCCAAAACTTTCAGAAACATCTGCGATCTACTGATAATTAATTACTTAATTACATGTTTAACTGTACTTCGAAATTCGTTTGAATATTAAATGGTCGGGTTCGATTCTCGGCCCAGAATGGTTTCGTTGGCATGTGGCCACAAACATGGGAAGGTACAGCGGTCGATTTTAACGGTGTGAGCCCTTTCTGACAATAAGATAAGGCTAACATTGGTGGGCAAACTTCTCTGTTGCGGCTAGCGCTCCACTTGAGAATTTAAGTAATGGTGTTTAAAAATATGTATACACTTTTATCTGACAGATAGGCTGACTGGAACTAATCAGTTATCTGGGAATCTACTCTAGACATGAATAAACATATTTTTGTATAAATTACACTTAAAATGTACTTTGTAATTGATTTTCGACAAGTCAATGACCGTTTCATGCGTCCGTAGATAAAATCACAGCAAAGAAACATTATTACGAGTATTATTCATTGGCGAAGCGAGGTTTGATCGAAATCTATGTGTCTTCGGTGCCATAAATGCCTGTTGCGAGTGTCCCTTGAATTTAAATAAGCAAACGATTGATTAGTCAATACCTGTTCGACTTATGAATAAAACCTTGCGAAATTGTTGTTGGTCTTTTTATGATTGCGGAATTTCACCCAACTTTTCCAATTATGTTGTAATTTTCTTGTAAATTTGTAAGAATTTGCTTGTTTACTTATTTATCATACTTAAAAGTTAAGTGGAAGCCGACTTTTATGTTTTCTAAGTCCTTTATCATTTTACCACAGTAGCTAAATCTTATGATAATAATATTGAAATTTATATTGACCTCTTATTCTCTAAGTTCATTGTAAATATTTTTGACCATAAAGAAAGACAAACCAGGTAATGGTATGGCTGATAAGCAATTACCTTGGCATTGCCTTCCATCCACACGACCACAAAGGCATTGCAGTTATACCTCCCACAAAGAATTCTATTGGAATGGTAGGGAATCATGAAAAAAGGTAGGGAAGAATAGAACTTCCGGAACTCTCACTCACCGACCGAAACGCGAATACTTCACGAGGATATTCTGTAAGACTGCGACTACACCAATCGATCATTTTGTCTATCGACGAGGCGGTCGATGTTGATCGTCCATTGTTCCTATATTCTGCGGGCTATGAGTCTATCCGTCACTGCAAATTTATAGTTACAAACCACTTTATTGGTATTTTTATGTTTACAATAATATGTTTTAAAAAGTGGCTTTCAAGGAAAGACTGGATGTGTTTTCATCACAACATCATATTATAATAATTACAGATATACTAGATATGATAGATTTTTTAGAGCAGAACAAAATATAAATTTTATAGCTTTGTAAAGTTAAAGCAGTGTAGATGGTTATCAGAAAATACTAATCCCACGTAAATACACTGGTGGACCTATGTAAGTCGTAAAATAACAAAGGGTTTATTTTAAACTCAATTCAATTTAAACAATTCAATGAAGCGTTGCGCGCCTGTCATCATTTTCATACCTATATCAGTCTCGGTTTTATACAAAATACAAAAGGTTGTTATGAAATGACTGGATGGTTGTGTGGTGCCAGTCCTACGGGCAGTATATTGCCAATGTAAAACTGTCTTAATGCTACAAGTAATAAGATTCAAACTAGAGTAAATATTAACGTGTTTGCGTAGCGATAGCTTGCTCGTGTTAATTGTGTGATATTTCACGCAATGTGTTCCCGTTTTGATTCTATGAGCTATGTGATTGTGAAATGGCCTAAAATTTAATTTTCGTGAACAGGCGTACGATGCATCGTACTTGAATGGTATGATTGATCGCCGTTGTACATCAAAAGTGAAGTGTAAAACGAGAGCAAGATGTAAATATTTCATATAATAGAATAACCTAATGAAGACTTCGGTGGTCGAGCAGTTAGATTTGTTACAAAAATAAGTTCGATTATACAATGATGCATAACTGTAACATCGTGTAGTTTCAGAGTGGTGATTGCTTGCTATCAAAAGAACCAGTTTTGTCCTGTTCTATCATTTATGATAGAACAGGACAAAACTGGTTCTTCTTTTAAGAAGTCTTAACAAACATATAAAAAAAGTACAGCCTAATTAAATTGTCAGACCAGTGCACGCTCCGTAGATGCAAAAATTAATGCGTTTTCTAAGTTTTTCTACAAACAATCGCAAATTTAGAGCCTGGTAATCACAGTTAAAAAAAAGGTGAATAAGGTGGACATAGAATAGAAGTTGAGCGTCCGGCGTATTTATGATTCATTCATTTTCACACTAGGCCTAAGGGGCCCGAAGGACGGAAGCGACGACGGCTGCACACAATAGAAAGAAGAAAATTGCAGCTAGCCCCATATGATAAACTTTGCGTGTAGATCCTTTACAGTTAGCTAAGAAAGAATTTTTAACGAGTTTCACAAGAACGGGAATAAGTCTATATATTTTTTTCATTTATTTAAATTACAAAAAAATCTATAAAGGGCCGGCATAATAACATAATACATAGCGCAATTAATAGGCTTCTGCGACTAACAGGTTGGTATTTCTAGTATTGTTTCCAGATATGCATGTTTTGTTTGACTGTTATTGTTTTTACACTGAACGTGTTACGTTAGTTATATCTTACTTATATAATATTAATAGTATCGATGTAAAAAATGTTAGGTTCAACCTTATAAATAAGTAAGAGTGACAAGCGCAATCCCGATGTTCCCGTTCCAATAAGTAAAAAATCCTTTACAAATCTGACTGACGCTGTAAAACTACGCCAAAGTCCGTCGCGTGGTTTAGTAGTTCACGATAAACAGACAGAAAAGTAGAACTTTGTTTAAAACTGAGTATTGTTTGATATATTATGTATTATGAATCCGTCTCGCGTAGAGAGGTATAAAAGTTTTTGCCAACGGCAAATTTCAGAATAGTTTCACAAGTTTTCAAATGAAACGTTTAATAATAGGTAGAGGCATTACTGCCGTTTTGTGCAGTAAAATTTTTGAATGCTTCATAAAACTTTTTTCATGCATCAAAGTTGATTCTCAGTATTTTTACCGGAGGTATACAATACCTACCATGTTATATCATTTTGCTTGCTTAGAGTAAAACTGACGGATTATAAAGGCGTTTCCAGTGACCTGAGAAGGACAAATTCAGAGGAGAAACTTAAAATTATGCTCCCACCCTCCTTTTTTCCGTTCTTTGTTGAAGCTCACACAACTCAGGTCCTCTCCTGGTATTTCTGTGTACCACGGGGATGGTGATCACTTACCATCAGGGGAGCAAGCTAGTTTCCCAAACCTTGCCATTAAAAAATTCAAATAGGATATACAAGCTCTTTCGAAACGTCTTTATAGGGTAGTATACTACGTACAAGGAACCCTTATTAGTTTCGCCTTTGTCCGTCTGTCCGTCCGCGGTCTAGCGCTTAGACGCTTGATGCTAGAAAGCTGTAATTTCGTTGTAAAGTAATTTACTCATATTATCAATGCTAACAAACAGGTAGAACAAAATTTTGAAAAATATTATTTTACAGGTAAAGTGGAAATGTTTTTTTTTTGCACCGACCCCATGTTGTGGCATGTCGTCATACATAGGTCTCTTATAAACATCGAGGGTGTGGAAGGATCATTTTCCGATACAATGATCCGTTTGCGAATTATTTACATTTAACATGCCAATTTTCGTTTTGCACGGTGGTCCCCCCCCCAATCTATCTCCGAAAGTCTTGTTTAAAAATTTGAAAAAAAAAATAACATGGTGTTGTCCATATAGTGAACCTACAAGCAAAACTATAACGGTTAAGTAGGCACTACTTGTTACCGAGTAATAGCCGACAAACTTATAAAATAAATATTTCTTTGAGGAAAACGTATGTACAATTAATGTTATAGAATGTAGCCAATACGGAATCCTACATTGTGCGTGGCCCGGCCCGACGTACCTGCCCGATTTTTTTTATCCTAAGTTTGATTGGATTGGAATTAGCACGTTAGTTGTAAAAATACCAATGGGACCAAACCAAACTTCAACAAAAAAGAGGTTTAGAATAATATCCATCAGCTGAAGTAATCCGCAAATAGCATGAAGTAATTTTCGCTCGTTCTATTTGTTGAAATAAATTCAGAGAATCAAAAGCAATTTAGTTTAGATTTTCAGAAATAACTAGTCACTTAAGAAGCTTTTAGTGTAGCTATTATTTCTCTGTAAAACAGAGAAATAATCGGTCTGGAATTCTAGGTGAGACGGTAACAATGTATTTCTGAGTTACCGCGACGAAACCTGTAACTTGAATTGCAATTTGCAATATACTTATCCCGTCACGATATGCCATATTAAATTTTCAAAACACTTTCCTTCATGTTATACCTTATCATTTTCCACTTGTCTCTTTGTTTACGAAGCAATTTGAAAATAGGAAAATACCTAGTTCATAAAGAAATGAATATTGACGACGCGGTGGCTATAATGGTTGAGACAACAATGGTGTTACTATGTTGCATTTTGAAAGTAATATTAAGAAATTAGAAGAAATATATAGGGAACTACTGCTCGTTTTCACCTACGATTCCTAAAATTTTAGTCTCCTATCAGCTTTTTCTATGTAGTAATCCGTTTTCACACGTACACGCACCGTGTATGACATATAAAATAATCGGTTATTTTATATGTCACTAGTGGACTTCCCCGGCTTCGCACGGGTTTTACTAAAGATTCCATTTTTTTTTTTGAAAATATAATTATAGCCTTTCACCCGGGGGTAATGCACGTTCCAACAGTGAAATAATTTTTGAAATAGGTCCATCAGATTTTGAGTATATTCATTAGAAACACACACACACACACGCACACGCACACACACACACACACACACACAAATACAAATCTTTCCTGTATAAAATATTAGTGAACACAACAAAAACAAGGATTTGGACATAGAGAAAGCTTTTAAGTGTCTTTAAAAATTAAGGATTTGTTTGTTTGATAACGGGCATATGAATCAAGAAATTAAACTTGTCAGTAACAGATAAGTGAAATATAATATTTACATAGTTTGTTGGTATTCGGCAGTGAAACTGGTAATGAGATTTTTTTGTATTGTTTGAATTAGTATGGAAGACAACATACTACATTCCGCACCGTGTACAATATATACTTTAGATATCATGTTATTGCTATAAGTTATATTAATATTCGTAGACAATTTTAATCCTGACCATGTCAATAATAATATGGTGTTCAGTATGACTCGGATAGTTTACATTTCGTACACCGATGTCCACAACGTCCATTTATGTTTACTCTGCCTCCCGCTCAAAACTAAAAATCTGCCGCGACGAACATTTCCGTTCTTCCGCGGACGGAATTCTGCGTCGTCGTTCGGTAACCGGACTGGGCATAGTACATTGAGTTTTGCTTGGTCAAAATGTATGCACTCTACTCTACGCAATACATTTTTACTGTGGGTTCACCCCTAGTCCATATAAGGGGCAAGCACACTTAATTTATATAATATTTTAAACTTCATACTCTTTATATAATCACTTAATATTCTAAAATTTAAAAAAAAATTGTCAACAGTGATCCATGAGCCTCAAAAGAAAGTTCTTTGTTTTAAAATCAAAACCAATGTTAGTAAATATTACTCCAAGCGTTAAAATGTGCTCTTTGCATTTCAGATGCAGACTGACATTGAATAACAGACGTAGCTTGGTGCCACAGAATAACATAACCACAGCCCGCGAAACGTACGCAATTAATCTAGGCTTCTAACTTGATAGGTACATTAGTTTTAGTGCGTACTTCATAAATGGCTTTAATTATTTTAAAATAAATCAAACGAGCCTGTTATAATAAATGTATGATTTAAAACTCAGTTAAATTTCAAATTTCACATTCTTTTGCCAGCATGCATATTTGATCCTACCTAGGCCAAAACAGTAATTATATGAAAACGCAAAAATTTAAAATGTTGTGAGGAAAAACACATAAAATCTTAGATAGATTAAGTCTCTAACTATCTCTTTATTTTCTTGTTTAGCTCTATTTTAATGAGTCATTAACCTTAAAATGTTTTTATGAAACTCACCGAGAGTCCCCCGCGAAGTTTACTTCTCCGAATTTCCAAAAACCCCTTAGCTTACGTCACGAGTCATGACAAAAACCTCATAAAATTCTCAAAATGCATGGTTCAGCGAACTGGTCAGTTAGTTATTTATTTCCTAAAATTTTGATAATGTAAACATTGCCGCCGTCTGGTATTTAATTTAGGTAAATGGTATTCAATTTAGAAATCCACACTTCAATAACTCTCGAATCGCTGCGTAATTTAATTAACATCAAAATTAACATCGAATCATTCATTTATAATAACAGTGGAATGCAACGTTTTAGCCCTGTGGTGAATTTATTAAATGCAGCCCGATCAAACTGCGACGACATAATTGCCAGCAAGTTGCATTAGTGAGGGTTATTTATTTACACGGGCGTACTTCATTGGCTCGGATGAATGTCTTTATTGAGACAGCGCTTTATGAATTCTTGCACTGCAATCAGACATTTGTGTCGACTATTTAAAGTTAATGAACGTATTTCTGATACAATCAACAATGTTTATCTATACTTATAAAGAAGTAAAGTTTGTGTATTTGTATATTTGTTAAATTGTAAGGGGTAATCTCGGGATCTACTGAACCGATTTTAAAAATTCTTTCACCAATAGAAAGCCACATTATTGCTGAGTGTCATAGGTTATATAAAAAAACGAAAAATAAAAAGGCTTTTACGTGGTAGTCGGTTTTGCAAAGTGAATCGGAGAAAAAAAGGTGTACTAAAAAAGGATTATTAACATTATGCCCAACGAACTGGGCACGGGTCAGCTAGTGCGTAAATAAAATTCCAAATGACTAAATTGAACTCTAATCACACCCAAACCCACTACTAGGCTTCTTGTTGTTGAGATGATGTGCATATCAGCTCTACTAATGTGTGAACAATTTATTTGAGTTGCAATTTAAAAAAAAAACTAAATAAATATGTGAATAGAACAAATAAGCAAAATTACAATGATTCAATTTAACTAATCAAAACATTAACATTTAACTAAAAACTAAACTAACATTTAAAATTTTACCATCTCAAAACTAATATTAAATATTAACAAATCGTTATTTACCTACTCCGTCTGGACATTTTGGTCAAAGTCAAAGTCCTTTGATACTCGTATTTTCTATTTAACGTGTAAAATACAGTAAATACAACTACATATACCGTTTGCGTTAATAGTAAATATTGACATTTGTGTACAGCATGGTTGAATTTGGCTACAGCCGTTTTCGAAATATATGTTTATGCCTTTGACGATTCACACACACTAGTCTAGTTTATTTTATACTGGCTAGCGACAGCGCCACATTTTATCTTTTGTCGAAAATATTAAAAACCGGAGTGCTAAATCCAATTGTTAATCTATCCAGGCTCTAATGCACATAAATTATTTCATTAAAATCGGTTTATCTAGTTTTTAGGACTTCAAGATTGTACCCACGTAATAATGCAAATTTTTAGTTATTTTTTATTTCACCGAGCGTGTTGATCTTTGAGCTTCATATAATAAAGACGCGCCTAGACTAGGCATCTACATTCCCAACGTTGTGTCTGTAACCATATTTTAAGCGGTCTCCACATTTAATGAAATGAAAATGTCACAAGCTATGTCGAATCGTCACAATTTTTCCCTACCACCAGACGGCGAAGAGCTGGCAAGAAACTTAGCACTTGCTCTCCTTATATAAATATCTTATTAATTACGAGATTCTTGTTGTTCTTCTCTTGTTAATTTTCATATTAACACAAATATTTATGTCCACAGCCCAATGCATCGCGCCACTCGGCATGGAGAGCGGGCTGATTCCTGACAAGGACTTGTCAGCCAGCTCTTCCTTCGACGATGGTAACGTGGGACCACAGAATGGAAGGTAAGCCCCATTTATAATGCGTCAACCTACATTTTTAATATAAATTGACTAGTCATTGAACCCTATATCTGCGTGCTCGGCAATCGAGCTTCTCTTGATTTGCCATCTCTCTAGGCCATAATGCCGTTTATTTCTATTTCCGCTTTAACGTAGTTGTTAAAGAATGAAGTCTTTTCTTTTCAATACCTCCTTTTTTTATGTTATACGACAGACAAACAGGCAAGCGGGCCACCTGATGGAAAGTGGTCACCGCCGCTATTGTCTATTCCTACTCTGTCTATTGTCTTTCTGTCGTTGTGAGTTCTAAGACAGCTGTATTTTTTCTACCGGGACGTCAATGAGCTTCATTGCTTGTCAATCTCAGGTTGCCGTTGATACAGGAGACACAGTGGCGGGAATGAATGAAAGGCTCTTCCCGATTATATCTGCCGTATTAAGTTCAAAATGTATATGTAGGTCTAGTTACGAAGTCTGTGTACATACAAGAAAATCCAAGAAAAAGACTTCACTTCCAGTGTTGTATAGATCTCTAGACTCCTAAAGTTGGATCGCTTGTTACCGACACTATCCGACCCGGTAACAAACGGATTGGTTCAAAACAAGCATACGAAATCGATCGTATTATTCGTATTTTGTTGTACCTGCTCACGTTTCTGAGTAGGGTGAAATATATGACACGGGAAAGGAGATAAAATCGTTTATTAAAATGTTTTTTTAAAATTAATATAAAAGTAGGCAAACTGCCGTGTAATATAAGTCAATGATTACGATCCCAGTAGTATTTTTTTAAATGTTATTGATGCTTGTTTGCTACCTTAGTGATATAAAAAAAAAGAGAACAGGTCACTTTATGAAAATAAAATAGAATAGCAAAGCAAGAAGACAAAACAGACTATAGAGAATAATGATACTAAAATTATATAAAATAAAAATATCAAAAAAGTTATACCAATCAGGTATACTTACGAAGTGCGCCATAATGGTTATCGAACATTAAATTTCCAATACAGTTTCCAATTATTTAATATTTATATGTTATAATGTTGGAAATGGATAAAAGTAATTAATAAAGATTTTTCTTTTTATATCTGTTTGTCTCGTTTTAATTAACGGGCGGATTTCCGCTGAGTCTGCACGTATTGGGATAATAAAGAAACATTGCAGAAATAATACTTGTACAATAATATTTCTCTATGAATAACTGGAAATATATGAATTTAGAATCCTCCTGTATGGGGCGGGGCGGTCAGTCCGAGTTTTACATTATTGCATAGTTTGCTAGTAAATCGAGGACGAGCGAATGATAAAGTTTGACGGCAGATGTAATGATAGTTAAGGCGATCTATCTTGGTAATTTTTGATTGAATGTAGCTCCTTAATTAGAAGATACTTCAGCAAAGTAAAAATTGGACCTATGTTCATTTTACTTTGTTCAATCTAACTTTTTATAGTTTTATAAACATGATCAGTATTAGTTTCTTCGATAGAAATATCTTATCTATTCGAATTTTGGATTAAAAATAAATAAGTAATCTTTTTGTCGTTTAAGATTTTGAATAGTATTTTCATACATTTCGCTAAGGTGAAAATACTTATAGCAAGTCACAGGACCTGTGGGGCAATTCACGTAACAAGAACCGATTCTAGATCGTTTTTTTTGTGTGATTCTATTAGCTAAAGGCATACTGATGCCATTGGCTAAGACACCGGACTTTTGCGGGAGCGTAGGGCTCTCACCGCCAACTAGTTCGATTCAATGACACTCGCTGTCCCGTTCAATTCCTATTTTGTATGAGTGAGACAGCGAGTGTCGTTGAATCGAACTAGAATCGGTTCTTGTTACGTGAATTGCCCCACAGCATGTGTTGAAAGTGCGTATTTATTTTTGTTTAATTTATAATTTTACTAGATACCTTACCCGCGTGTACCTACCAAATACTTTAGCCTATAACCTTTGTCGGTAAATAACCCACACTAAAAGTATTTTAAAATTTGAACCAGTACCTAAGTAGTTCATGAAATTCAAACACACAAAAACTTCGGCAAACACACATTGGGCGCTGAATCGTATAAATTGACGCCCCCTACCCGCTCCCGTTCTCTATGTTTATCTCAATAATGTTTCTCACGCTTTCTTGCCATACGGTTTATCTACAATTACGAGTATTATCGGCATTCGCTAATAGTTTACTACACTATCTGCGAGCGAGTATTTCCCCGCTTAACTTAACTTGTTTTACAAGTTAATCTTATTATATTCGCAATGTGAACCGAAAAGTATCGAGCAGTTTTTCTCTTTATATAGAAAGTCTTTACTAATACTAGGGTCCACGACTTTATATTAACATTTTCAAAAATTGCCGATAATATAGAATCCCTACCGCTTTATCCAAGAATCGAGGAATAATAACTTTAATGAGATTTCTTTTTACCTCGTTAGAAAAAAAATCCCCTGAAGGGTAGCGCACAACTACAGCTACATACGATTCGTAATCCATGTTTTAACTAAATACACACAAATGAAATCAAATAGAGCAGCATATTATCCCCTGACCTTTTCATCATATGTCACATAATAACAGTTTTTAAAATGGAACCCTTATCGGATCACTTGTTGTCTGTCTGTTAATTTTTAAAATACAAAATTATTATAGTTCATTACAAAACATTCGTATTTATACTATACGCCATCAAGGCTGACCCACGCTGACGTTTAACGAAGTTCGAAACTGACACAACGAGTCAGCCTTGGCGTATAGTTATAGTTGAAGCGCGAACTAAACGAATGAATAGCATCAAGAGATAATCATACTAATATTATGAATGAGAAAGTCGGTTTGTTTGTTTGTTATTCCTTCACGGCTTGACTAAGCAGCTGATCATTGTGAAAATTTGCATACATATTGTTAGGGGTACAGACAGAGCCCAACATAGGCTAATTTTTACGCGGGCGAAGCTGAGGGTAACCGCTAGTGATTTATATTTCTTTTGACGTAATCCTTTTCAAGCTAAGATTTTAGCAATCTTTGTACTATCTATTTTGTAATTAAGTGTCTCTAAGGCGGAACATATTTCGCCGGGTCAGCTAGCTAATAAATAAATGAGAGTATAAGTTTAAAAAAATATGTCTATTTAGTAAAAGTATCTTTCTTTTGACGTAGAACGTACTTTGTATATCATTTTGGCAATGTTTTCCGTCATCTTTATAACTCATCTTTTCATGTAAACCTTTGGGATAATTGAATCTTGGCTATATTTTGCTCCATCTCTTTGTATTACCTGTAAGCCTTAGTGTCTGAATAATAAATGTGGCAGAATACGCGGCTACCACTGTCTGATCATCAATAATTTCGAGTCATTATAACGTGGGGCTTATGCAGAGAGGATTGTATGGCTAATGGCATAAGAGGATTTTGTATTTTAAACCTGCCTATGAAATAATCGGACTGTGGATGCAACAGTGCTATTAGTGCATTAACAAAACATAACACGAATTTTGTTCTAGTGAGGGAACACCTACGCCAAGGCTGGTTGCTGACAACGGGCATTCGTGTTTTAAAGATTTTTATACCAGAAATGATAGGGGGAAAATTATAATGTTAGCAGTATTGTTGACCTAAATCCTTGGACGTAAGAGTAGGAAAATTATTTCGTATCAAAATATTGGAAATGTCGTCGCTTTTAGCTTTCTTTTTCATATAAATATAAAAGATTCGTTTTGACATTGAGAAAACTGATTGGAAGGAATTGGAATATGAGACTTTTTTTATAACTTGTTACCTTTGACAGTATCAGGGTCTTCTTTTGCTGTTCCTACATTCTCCTTCTCCTATGCTTCTACCTTCTCGATTCTAATATGAGATATTTGCCATCATTCAAACGTAAACATTTCTCAAACTTCGTACTTTCTCCATTCGTACCAATCAAAGTTAATAATGGAGACGTCGGTGTTGTTATTAGTGCGTTCACTTATGTGTCACTCCGTAAACGTTCTGACCAATCAAACTCAGAGATGGTCAGTCGTTAAGGCTATTGACGGAATGCCATCACACCGACTCATGTAATTGATGTCACTTTTGTACACTTAATATGGACAACCAAATATCCCAATGTATATTGTCATTTCAATCCTTACTAGTTCCATAGTAATGCAGACTAATATTTTTGTGTGTTAAATTCGTTGTCAGTTCAAAGATAGATAGAACATGTTTTATTTGCATAATACAATGAACGCTACAAACTAATTTAATTGCAACAAGGCGACATTATTTCTGAAAGCTATATTTTTGAAAGCAACCTTAGGGTATCGAGATTCAATAAGGAATGAATATGAACCAAATTAGTATTAAATAGAAAAAGACTGAAATACATTAATGACATAAGAATTTGCATATGTTTATCAAAGTATACATATGCAGTTCAAACTTTGCCTTTACAACCTTGATTTTTTTGTATTCTAGCTTTTGCATGGAGCTGTACACGGAGCACGTCGAACCTTGTGCATTTTTTTTTAGTTAAGATAAGAATGAACTGACGTATTACTTTCAAGTTACGGGCAGTGATTTATAAAGAGCGTGGAAGACAGGACACTCTTGATAGCAAGTCATTATCCGGGCTTTGGACATTTTTTTAATGTTATTGATCACTCGAAAATAGCATTTCCATAATTTTGAGGAAAATTACGAGAATACAATGTAGTCATGTTAAATTTTGCCGACAATTTTGTTCATAATCTACAATTATATTGATCTATTATTCTTTCTATTGGTTTATTAGTTATAAACGTCGATATTTTAGACGCTGAAACTAAGACTGACAGATATCAAACGAGATTTAGTAATTCGGCCCTACTTTACAATACCCGTTACTTTTATTATTATTATTGGTACTTACATATTAACTTATTATTTGGTTTATTTTTTTTAAAATGTTAACCAGCCTACTGCTCAATTTGATTTGCTTTCTAAAACTGTCGTGAATGGACGGTTAGCAGTCATTAAAGCAAATAATGCTTAAGAGTGCATCAAGACAACAGGCATTTCCTAGTTCGACATTTGCATTACCTTAGGGTTGAGCCATATCTGACGGAATTTAGCAAATTACAAATCTTGCAGTATACTTCTTTCACATCAGCTTGTAATGACTAATGACTGCTCAGCCGTTTATAGCTATAGTCATCATTATAGCACTGAAACGTTTATATGAACGTGCAACCGAAGTCGCATGACATCATTGACATCTTAGCTTGTACGAACCTTAATACAGTACCGAAATGAAAATAATTAACTTAAAAAAAAAAAAAAACGACTTCAAATATTATTAAATTTAAATTAAATTTAAATGGGACCACCCTTGAGGTATTACCTATAAGCCGAAAAAAGATTTGTTCAAATCGGTTCATAATTGGCGGAGTTATCGCGTAACAAACATAGAAAAAAAACATACGGGTCGAATTGAGAACCTCCTCCTTTTTTTGAAGTCGGTTGAAAAGAAATGAAATGAAGAGTGTGTCAAAAAAACTCAGAACTCAAAATATTTTTATTCAAATAGGCTATAGGCCGGCCTATTACAAGATTTACAAGCTTTTTCGAATCGTCACAAAAATTGTGACCATTCGAAAAACCACCAGTTCAGACGGCAGATTTGTACTAAGAACATGCAAGAAACTTAGCACTTGCTCTTTTATAATGGTATTAGGTAATAAAAGCTACAATTACAATGTCAAAAAACATTTGAAAACAAATTTGCAATTTTAAACCATGAATCAAACAATAGTCGCGTCATGCGAGCAAAATTCCGCGTTCCGTCATATGTGGTTTAACTCCTAGTTTTCGTATGTAGTGGATGGCGTCGCAAATTCGTGCCATTCCAATGCTGAGTAATCCGTGACGTGTAGCTTTGACTTACTGTAGAGACGTAGCGAGCGCTAAATCCGCAAGGTATCATGCAGTTTAACATAATTCCCTTAATTAGCAGTGTTACACGGGAAATCAAAGTGAACGTTAGGTACAAACGGTGTATTCAAAATGTTGGTGCGTCCAGGAGGTGAAATAAAAGATCCTGATCTTTATATGAAATGAAATGTTTTTTTTTTAATATAACAAACTTATATTGATTGTAAGAACAAAAAGAGTCGTACGACGCTTGTACAATATTGTTCTACCATCGAGTACGTATCACTCGATGGAAGAAAAATATTGTCCAAGCGTTCACAAGAGAGAGTAAAAATAGAAAAAAACTGATTTCAGCAATATTTTGCCAACAGAAATGAAATCAACACAATCAAAAATTCTTCATTTTGTGGGCCCTCGCCATTCGTCTTTTACAATGTTATATAACCTTTTTTATCTACCAGCATTTCGGAATGACCATTGATGAGAAGAAATGCCGAAATAAAATGGGCCACAGTAGTTGTCAAGTTGTAAAATAAGATTACTTACTGAAAAAAATAGTAAATACAAGTTTTATTTTCTTTCATCTCATCGCCCATTGTGTCTCTAGGCTTTTGTAAATCTGGCGCTCACAAGCATACATAAGGACCAATTTAAACACTTGCTGTAAATGTTAAGTACACATTCCACGGATGCAAGAATAAGGATTGTAACGAAAACCTTACGAATACTGACGTTTTTGTTACAACCATTATTTCTAGTGGTAAATATGAAATAATGAAATGTTGTAGGGCGTAGATATTTTTTGCATTTGCAGGAATCGATCCCGCGGCCAATGACACCGCACATTAAATAAGTTGAGTGCAAAACTTTGATATTTTACCATCCCTAATGATGTATATACACCGACGTTCATATTACATTGTGCCGTAGACATAAACAAAAAATCGACGCCGCAAGTCCCTTGATCTAGCGCATGAAAAACAAGCGTCACATTTTCCTGTCTAAAAGTCTCTTATTACAGACTTTTTGGTTTTACCAGACATTCTGGTACCTATTTGCCCGTAGATATAATTAGTCCTTTCTCCATTTCCTGGGGGCCTATTCTCGTAACAAAAACAGTTAAAATCTAGCTTCAGTCTCAAGCGCTACCATTATACAAAACATTAAACAAGCGATAGTACTTGAGATTGAGGCTAGATTTTAACTGCTTTTATTACGAGAATAGACCCGCTGCGCTGGTGTTATTCTTCCGTCCCGTCCGCTACCTTTTAAATAAAGTAGCAACCATGGAAGAAGCAAAGAGAAAAAAATTCGTCTGATTTGAAGCGCCATAAAATAAAGCTTTCATAGGGCAGTTAGACGTATTTTTTCGGAACCGCTAACGCACGCATCACTAGTCACGAACTTTGAACGCGTATTTCCGGTTCTGCTATACTTGATGGTGCAATTTAATGTATAAGTCGAGGCAGTCAAATCTAAGAACGCACATGAACATTTGCACTTGTCTGTACATTGATTGTAATAAATAAAATCGCGTTCGCAGCGCATTTCAATATTTTATCGTGGTTTGTGCCAAAAAAATATGTCGTTTATATATTCAAAGTAGCTGCTGCTCGCGGTGTTACCCGTGTTTTATTTTTTGCCATACGTTTTTAATTTTATGCACATCGACGCCATCTACTTAATAAAGCGCCATTGGACCAAATACTACGGGAATGGCGTACTTTTCTGGATAAAAAGTACCCTATGTGTATCTGCTACTCAAATATATTAATTGGCCCAGCCATTTGTCCGTAAAGAAGTAACAAACATACAAACTTTCGCCTTTATAATATTAGTGGGACTGTGGGATGATGGGGCTTGTCATTCGACTTTTCAAATGTGATACACTCTATCAATGTAGTGTGGATTTATATCCCTGATCACTACTGTGGCCAGGTCTCTTGTGTATTAAAACAGGGGTTCTTGACGTAATTGGTGCTCGACAAGATATTGCAGGCCTCGGCGAACTTTGTCATTGCGCCATTGTTTAGCACCTTGTTTTTGTGACTACAATAGGGACACTTAACTGCTGTCTTTATATAAGTCTGTTAGAATAAAATATAGCCTATCCTACTAATATTATAAACGCGTTTTAAATGGATAGATGGCAATGTATGTTGCTTTTTAACTCAAAATTTTGACTGATGTGCTTAAAGTAAACTTGTAATGTATAGTTTTCTGAATATTACGTGAAAGGATTTATTCGATTTTTTGTTGATCAATAGTACTCATAATTTACTAAGTAATTGCAAAGTTTTCACAGAAAACCACCGTCGTGGTACTCGTGCCACGACACATATGTGTTTTGTGTCACAAGTGGAGACCGATTTGTGACACAATTAGCTATAAGTAATTTAAAGTTATTGTTGTTTAGTGTTAAGTTAAGTAAGTAAGTATATAAGGACAATTCATACAGATTGAGCTAGCCCCAAAGTAAGTTCGAAACTTGTGTTATGGGACAAATACATACATAGATAAACATCCAAGACCCGAGGCCAATCAGAAAAAGTTCGTTTTTCATCATGACCCGACCGGGGATCGAACCCGGGACCTCCTGGGTGGCGGTCTGGCGTGGTAACCATTACGCCACGGAGGTCGTCAGTGTGTGTTCCTAAGAAATATGTTTTCTTTCTTTTTTTTCTTTCTGTCAAAGTTCATAACGATACTTACATTACTAGCATAAAAATCTTTGTTCTCAGTCCTCTATCCTGATCACCTGTTTCATTGACTTATGTTACAAATTGTGTAAACATAATATTTTCGGGGATTCAGTCTTTTTATACAAACATTCTAAAGGCGACGCATTCAAAAGAAAAAAAAAATAAAGTGAAAAAAGAAACGTGCCAGCAAGAAATGATTTCGTTTTTATAACGTTACGTGACATGCCAATTATCATTGAAAAATAAGACGCGTGGTCGTATGTATTCTCCCTTAAAGGCGTAATTTCTTTTCTGCTTGTGTAACAGCTTGGTATTGAAAATTTAACAAAAAAACACTTTGAGTGGAAACATATTTTCATAAGATCTCGAGATTAGCAGCTCATTAAAAAAAAATTATAATATAATGTTTTACCTGTTACCTATATGAATATTCCTTTGTTCATTTATTTTTACTTTTTAATAAAGCATTACAATGTTTATAAACGTTACATAAAACTTGTGGTTGTTTATAGCGCAGATTCCTATTGGACCAACTGATATGCACATCCAGTTGTGCCATTAGGAACACTTATTTAGGACTAGCTTTTCCCCGCGGCTTCGCTCGCATTAATTTTATGACATAGATCTCGTTTGACAACAATACAACCCATAGCGCAACTTGTGGCGCCATCGGTTGGCCGATACAGCGCCCTCTATAGTAGAAAAGTTATTTTCCCATTGGAACGACATACTTTCACGGGATAAAAAGTAGCCTATGTTAGGCTCTGTACCCCCAACAATATGTATGCAAATTTTCATCTTGATCGGCTGCTTAGTCAAGCCGTGAAGGAATAACAAACAAACTCACTTTCTCATTTATAATATTAGTAAGGATAGCACAAGGTCGTGCATACTAGTTGGTCTACGAGGTCCAAATAACAAGTGACTTTAATAATAATAATAATATATAGGGACAATTCATACAGATTGAGCTAGCCCCAAAGTAAGTTCGAAACTTGTGTTATGGGATACTAACTCAACGATATTATATTTTTAGTTTTTGTTTTGTTTTCAGTAGTATTTAATTTTTATGATATTAATTATCTCCATCTTTTGTGTGCAGATTAAACCAAGACATAAAAGGTGGTGCGTGGTGTCCGAAGCCCCAAATCACCACTAAATCGACCGAGTGGCTGGAGATCGACCTTCATACTGTGCACGTGATCACCGGTACCGGCATCCAGGGTCGATTCGGGAACGGTCAAGGCCAGGAGTACGCGGAAAACTACGTCCTGGAGTACTGGCGACCGAAGCTGGCTAAATGGATGCGGTACAGATCTGTTGATGGCACAGAGGTAAGTGTTTTAATCTTGTAGTGTAGGTAGGTGAAGAAATTGTAGCGATAAGGCCGTCTATTGTAGGTACAGTCAAGAGCAGGTCGACCTTTACATATTGGACTTTGTACCGTTCTTAAGTTCTATGTCATAAGAGCCAAAATTGTACTGCGAGTGTAAAGCTCGACGTGCACCTGACTGTACATGTACCTTGTGTACTAGTCGCAAAGTCGCCGCGCGGTGACATTCGCATCTTCTGAACGAGCCCTCAGTGTTCATTTCAATTGGTTCATAATTTAAAAAGTTATATCAATCCAAAAGCCACGCAGGCTAAGCCGCGGCAGAAGCTAGTACTTTTTTTTATATATACTACTAAGTTGGCAAACAAGCATACCCCGCCCCTGATGGTAAACAAGCTAAATAATAAATTTGATATCAATAACCAAGGCTAATTGTCAGCTGTTTGTATCCATGGAATGAAGAAATGTTGTTGATAGATCATTCCATACCTAGAAACATCGTGACAGGAACCAAGTCGTGATACCTCCACAAATGGTGTGGGCAATCCATTTCTGTCAATAGCGGTCCCAAATCTATGCCTAATGAGAATAAATAGAACATAATTGTACACTTTCTTGTATTTGTAAAGTTAAATATAATACTGGAAATGTTAGAAAGACTAGTCCAGCACTTGTGGCTGATGTGATGATGATGAAATATAAATCATTCTTAGAAATCTTATAACGTGTGGTTGTATATGTATATGATGATGATAATGACCGTGGTTTGGTTCTTGGATAAGGACACTTTATCAAGCTTTTCAACCTTTAAAAAAACCTATAACAAAATCGAACCATCCGTTTGGGAGCTACGAATCCATAAAACATCTTTTTTGTCAGGTGTTAAAAAGTTTTAATATACAAATATCTCTTTCAGATTTTAACGGGCAACACGAACACATATTTAGACAAGAAAAGTCGTCTTGAACCTCCGATATGGGCCTCTAAGATCCGATTCATACCCTACAGCTCGCATCGACGCACCGTCTGCATGCGAGTCGAACTTTACGGATGCTACTGGAGCGGTAAGCCTCTTATACAAAGCCAGTTGCATGGTACAATTATATACTGCGCCTGGTATTCTCTTCCGTCGATGGCCCACAACTACGATCAGTGTGACATATTCAACTCTATTATAACCGCACCACAGCCGATGACGTAATCTTGGGCCAATCACGTGACCTAGCTGTCACGGGAAGAGAATACCTTGTACAAAACCTTGTATTTTCTCTTCCTGTGACAGCTAGATAGATATACCATGACCAGTTGTAACATTTTACTTTTACCCTACCCCCACTTGTAAGAAACAGTTCTATAACCACATCGATAATTGGGTGTTTGTATTGTTACAAATGATCTTATATTTACGTCTTAAAACGGAGAAGAGATAGAAACGAAAAATTCGATTTTAAAAATTAAAACCTATTCTGTCTAGAACCGACGAGATCGAACCATATTGCAATAGAATTTTATAAGTCTTGTTTTAGTTTTAATGGAATTTTATAACAGTATATTTATGAACTATAAGAACACACAACTTGAATTAGACAGGGATGATGTTACAGATCTTTGGGGTTAGGAGTTAGGGAGACGCAAGAAAAGCCACACTTAGTATGAATTAAAGAGTCGTTTCTATGTGTGAAAGTCAATAGCATTCTTAGCGCTGTTCAGTTGGCTGTAACTGCAATAAAATGTATACAAGTTTTCTATAATGCACATTGTATGCACAAATAGTTTTCTTTTGCCCCCTGGTACCCTCGGTCACAACTTTGAAGTTGTAATTAACATCTATTTTTCCAATTAGTACGGTATGGCGCGCTGGAAGCACAGCTGGAAGTATGCATTTGCCATCAAGCTCTATAAAAGAAAAAGAAGTTTGGTGATTTTTTTTTTTCTCACGTGAAATAAATACAAATCACACTACAAAATAAAAACCAATTTAACAAGTCGCTTTAGTTTTCTTACTAGGTACTGGAGCCCTGATATTACGTTCTAGCTCGCTGTTTTAATAACAAAAACCGGGCAAGTACGTATTGGACCACGCACAATGTAGGGTTCCGTATTTGCTGCGCTTTGCTTGCCTTCAGTTGAGTCCAAAATCAAATTCCATCACATTTGTAAGTTTTCATCAAAGAAATTTTGTTTTATAAGTTCGTCGGCTATTACTCGGTAACTAGTAGAGCCTACCTTAACCGTTATAGCTTTCATTGAAGGTTCAGCATATGGACTACTACCATGATTTTCAAATTTCTAAACATTAAACTTTCGGAGATAGAGGGAGGGGGGGACCACCGTGCAAAACGAAAATTGACACGATAAATGTAAATAATTCCGAAGCGGACCATTGTATCGAAAAATGATCTTCCCACACCCTCAATGAAGAGACCTATCTAACGATACCCCACAACACGGAGTGGGCGCGAAAAAAAACATCATTCCCACTTTACATCTTCTACATGTAAAGTGGAAATGTTTTTTTTTTCGCGCCCTAAAAATTTTTTTTTTCTAATTTTCCCTAAAAAGGAAATCGTATGAGTAGAAAAAATATGAGACGGTGAATTTCACGAACCATTTTAAAGTTAATAACATATAATTATGGTTGTCACTGTCAAACTAAATAAGTAAAAAAGCTTGAGACTTAATGTGGAATTAAGAACGCGTTTCTGGAACTGACTGTTAATTAAGCTGATAATCATTTTTTTGCTATTATTGGTCCTTATATAATATAATTCAATCTCGATTCGATATCAGTCAGTATATTCATGCGTGTCAAATAATTACTGGAATTAGGTCCAAAATATCGTGCGATGTTACCTACAGATGTATCGCATGTATATGCGGAGATTCTGTTTAAAAAGCCTCCTAGGATCCACTAGGGGTTCGAGCAGTGGATTGAAATGGAAGGAGGGCTTTACAATATGTTACATTAATCTTACTAATTTTAATGGGAATGTTTTTATGGACGTGTGGATGTTTCTTACTCTTTCACGTAAATATCACTTGACAGATTTGTTTGAAATTTGGTACACAGGTAGTTTATAAACTGGATTAACAAATAAGTTAGTTTTTATCCCGGATAAGAGAATAGTCAAATCACGGGCATCAGCCAAAAGTGTTACAATGTAAGCCGTCATATTTTTATTAATTGCATTGCATGCCTTATAAACAAAATTTTATTAACATTATTTGAGGATTAACGAATATAAAATTAGACAACACATCTGTTATCACTCGTAGTGTACACGTGTGTAACAAATGTATACAAAATATAATGTTTATGATAGACTAGTAAAGTCTACTGGGGTCACTCGGTCAAACCCATACATCCCGTTCTCATCCGAATTTATAAAATTTACATGTAATAAAAATTAAATATTGGGAAAGGCCTATGTCCAGCAGTGGACTGCTACAGGTGTTGATGATGAAATATTCATAGGCACAGAGATTTTATATAAATCTCTGTGTTCCTGCATTACATGTTATTTTGGCATTACAAACTGATGCTTAAATCTTATTTATTCATATAGATTAGATTATTATTAGCTATTACGTAGCGTGCAAGCCATGAAATTAATATTAAAATGCAGCAATCGATTCTAGGAATTGTTTAATAGTGGTAAAACATGCCGGTGCACAGGTCTTTGTATGAAAATGGCATTTAATAACGTATAAATACCAAAATTATTAACTATTATCGCCTTCTTTGAAAATATTACGAGCGTAATTTCGCAGTCACGTGATCGCGATCAAGCTTTTGAATGCCAGTTATAGGCACGGCAACGGCAAAATCGGACATCTTTCAATTAGGAGCGGAGAGGAGAGGAGATGTAATTTTTTTCTATAGAATCTTGTGCGAGGAAGCGGGGCGCGGCTGAGCGGAGATGTGTGTAGCCGGGCACATCTCTCCGCTTTGGTGGAAACCGGGCCATAGAAACGCAATATGCGTCGTCGTTGTATGTTGTGTTGTCAGAAGTATAGTATAAACTGTATAGGTATCGGATGCGTCGCAAACTTACTTTTTTCAAACGAGCGTGCTGCTAACTCGTTTGCAAGTGATCACCGCCCGCATATAAATCACTCTACACAGGGAAGTTCCTTAGCCGTATCCTACTTATAAGAGAAAAAGAGGAGAAATTGGGAATAGGGAAAGAGAAACAGACCCTTTATCAATTTAAATTTGATAATACATTGACATAGCAAGCGGTCCAGTCGCCCATAGCATATGTTTTTGTAGCCATTACCTGCTAGGCTACTCTTGAAACCAAACCTGAGCGATCGATATTGCATTGTTACGTTTAGGTACTCTTGACAGACCATACTGGCTTTAACTTAAAACTAAACTAAATAAATCGGATTGTACACTAACAAATTAGTAAGTAAAGTATAAAGTTTCAAGAGAACGCTTCGATGAAATTATACAGAATTAAAATTAAAATAACAATATTTAAAAATAAAATCGATCTTGCATATTATAATTGTGTAATACAATACTACAATAGCCTTGTGCAATTAATTTCTCATAAAACAAAGGAAAGCTTATTGCGTTCAATAGGCATTATAAACAAGTCTTAGTTTGCTGACTAAAACCATAACATTCAACGAACAAGAATTCTGGCCAGGTGTTAATGCGTATGTAATATAAATAAAATTCATTATACAGTCGACCAATGAAAAAAATGAGCAAGGGTAAAGAACTAAGAACAACGATTTTATGCTAATAATGTAAGCAACATGGCACCAATCTAGCGCAAAATATCACATCCAAATATCACCAACAAGCGGGTAATACACTTATGTACCCAGACGATTATAAACACGACATTATGCTAACAGAATTACGAGCCTGTACAAGAAGAGGTAATAGGCATAATAGATAACTTAGACGCCAATACCAGTACAGGTTCAGATGAAATTAATACAAAAACAATAAAGTGTATCAAGAACCTAATAGTTACTCCCTTAGTAGATTGCATAAATAAATATTTACAAATAGGGGGTTTTCTTGCCAGCTTAAAAGTAGCAAAGGTGAGCCCAATTTATAAATCCGACCCAAAAACAGATCCAAGTAACTATAGACCGATTTCAGTACTTCCTGTAATATCCAAAATTTTGGAAAAAATTATCAACAATAGTTTAAACAAATATTTAACCGCAATTTTTTTTATTGATCAACAATACGGCTTTAGGCTAGAATCAAATACATTATCAGCAACTATTGACCTTATTACCAATATAAAAACCAATATTGATGACAAAAATATATGTTTAGGAATATTCATAGATTTAAAAAAAGCTTTTGACACAGTCTCACATCAGAAACTATTGCAAAAAGCTAAAAATGTGGGTATCACAGAAAGTACCTTAAAACTACTTCAATCATATCTGTATAACCGGACACAGGTTGTGAAAGTAGGCAAATATCAAAGCGTGTCATAAAAGATAACATGCGGCGTCCCACAGGGTTCTATATTGGGACCTCTGTTATTCTTAACATATGTCAACAACATTAACCAGATTGGCTTAAAGGAGTACCTAACCTTGTATGCAGATGACACAAATTTATTTTATGTTGGCAAGTCAATCGAAGACTTAATTTTGGAAGCACAAAATGATCTGGACCTGATAAACGATTGGTTTTTGCACAACCTATTAACAATAAATGCTTCGAAAACTCTTACATTATAATCGCAGCAAAAAATAAAAATATTCCATTTCATAGCCCACCAAAAGGAAAATTTTTACTTTATTTTACAATAACTCGAAAACAACAAAACAAATTTTAAAAACCGTAGAATGTGAATTATAATTTTTTTTTTTGCTTTTTATAATGTAAATCAAAATTAAATTAAAACGTAGTGTGTAACATAGTGTAAGTTTAGTGATGTGTATTGCCTCGCCACGGAACTGTTTTAATATGTACCTATAACTTAAGTGAAAATTGTTTCTCTCATGTAAGTGACTGCTTTTTGTGTCTTTTCAGAATAAAGAATCTTTAAACCGAACATTACGATAACATAGTACAATATGAATACTATTGCTAAATAAAAATTCCTTCACGCATTATTAAGAAAACTTGAATGATATTTATGGCCTTTCTCACCTCTATCATTGGCGTATAGCCAGACATCCTCAGCTCTCCACTTGGGGGGGTTGGGAAGGTTGGCAACGCGTGAGTAATACCCCCGGATTGCGGGCTATAGGCTACGGTGATGCTTACCATCTGGCGGGCCGTATGCTTGTTTGCCAACTTTGTGGTATAAAAAAATCCTCAGCTCTGCTCTATCGGGATTTAGTCCCCCTTTTCGAGGCACCCGATTGTCTTTGATACGGCTTAGCGACTGCTACCGACTGTAGTGAAGGGACTGGCAACTTAACTGCCATCTGAAACTCGAGATTTTTAAACCCATGTCAATTACTTTATCAGGTTGTCTTAACTTCAGAGCTTATTCAGTTAGACGTTAGACGTCTTCAGTAAATGTTTTTCACTGAAATGTAGGTAGTGTGTTGACGTTACATCTATTTAAACTTTCATAATTATCATGGGAACTGTAACAACGGGTTTGTGGAGGTCATTGAGGACACTAGTAACTAGTAACAAATGATATCATACTTGGATTATTGAGTATCTAAGGTTTATATTTATTTCTTGCGAAAAAACGTTAGTTGCATTCTCAAGTGATATCGTTTTTTGTGAAATACACCGACATTTTATTCGATTGATTTTCCGTTGCTGTTCTTAGTAATAGGTAGTTAAGCATTCTGACCACATGCCGCAAACTTTATTGAGAACTATTAATAAACTATATATATAAATTGATCGTGTTTCTTGTCATTGTCTGTCCGCGCATTCTTTTGATATAGTATTTTATGAGCTGCAAAAAAACTGCAAATGAGCGCTTCCTTAACAGTCTTTGATCTGTGAATGACATTTCCAAATATCGATTAATCAAATTGAATTACGCCTACCTATGATTGAAAATAAGATCAGCGCATTCAAATCTTTACCGTATCATAACATGTCGAATGTATACATTTTTTTGCAGCTGACTGTAAATACCTTCTTATTATTGGCAGAATCTAAAGACCTAATTGAATTTATATATTTGCAATATAAAAAATAATGATTAAAGTAAATAATATTTAATCGCATCTGAAATTATAGAATTTCTTCCTGCAAGACGATTTTGAATGTTTATGAATTAGTAGTAGGACAGTTATAAAATTTCATTTAGTTTAATCAAGACTGTGAAATTCATTATGATAAATAAAGGTCCATTCTCAACATTTCATTTCATTTCGAAAACTTTATTGAATATACTGCATTTTTGTATAATAATAAATTGATGAATCATTTTTATTTACAGTCGGCATAGTGGCATACTCAATGCCGAAGGGCAACAAGCGAAGTAATGGTGTAGAGCTTACGGACATCATATATGATGGGCAGTGGGGTGACGATTTAAGAGGTGGTCTGGGACAACTGGTTGACGGTCAATTCGGAGGCGACGAGATCCGGGAAGCCGCCAAGAACTCCGCCTGGGTTGGCTGGAGGAACGACTCGAGTCCCACCCCGCCTGTCCTCATTTTTGAATTTGACAAAGTGCGGGAGTTCAGTGCTGTCCATCTCTACTGCAATAATAAGTTCATGAGGGATGTTCAGGTTAGTGTTTTATGTCCGTCTTTTCTACATATTTACGATTACGTATATGTATATAAGATTTTATAATATAATATAATAATAGTGTAGATAGGATTATAAAACAACGGTTAACATCATGCTGTTGATTTTAAAAACCAATTAAAATAAAGGGTGGAAGAAGTTGCAGCTATCAATCCTCTATGACATAGAAATGTTCTACGAAATATAATCAACTATATAGATAGTCGATGCTGTCAACTTTTCTAATATGCTAAATAACTTTGATAAATGATATCCTCAGCTCACAAGCTCAGATTAATGATTAGAGGGAATGGTCATTAATTAAGAGCGCCACTCTCGCGCCGCAAGACACTTGGAGATTAGCAAATCCCTCATTCCCGATTAAGGTTAAATGATCATTAAAATACTAAGTGAAATGTGAAGTCTACTCGCAATTTTAAGCATTATAACGAAGATAAATATAATAAAGAGAATAAGATTCGATACCGCCTGTTCCGTCTATTTTCTTTCTGATTAAATTCGTTGTGAGTTCCAAGACAGCTGTAGTTTCTCCCCCGGGACGTCAATAAATGTCATTACTTATTGTCAATCTGAAGTCGCCGATGTTGATCCTGTCTATACAGGAGACACACGGTGGAAATGTGTGGTGGGCCTGTCCCGATACGAATTATGACGAAGTGGCTTTCTTAATAGCGTATGTAATACTTACGAAATGTTTACTTGTGCTGAGTTGGGAATAAGTTTCTGGGAACGCTCATTGATGAACTGGCACACATCGTCTCCCTTTGTAGACATGTCAAATCGGGAGAGATACATCGCTGTCATAGTTTCTGCAGCACGAACTGATGTTGCAGTTTCAGCAGCGGCAGCTGTACCACATTGGTTTCGAGTCGGGCGACGCTTCGGTTTTCTCACCAAAGTAAAACCATCATGATCTACTTTGGCCATTTTGGAACTCGGCACAGGATTCTAAAAGTACAATTTCAAAGAACCCACTAAACAGCATTTGTGTTTGTATGTACAACTGCTGGGATATGAGTTTTTTTTATGGAAGTTCTCTTCTGTAATAGAGGTTTAGACCGATATTTTCTATTCCAGTCACTCGCGTAGGACCTTTAATTAATTGTTCATAGGTGTATTAAACTTAATACTTTTTGCACATCCATAGGTATTCTCGGAAGCCATCGTGTCGTTTTCAATCGGCGGTAGACACTTCCAAAACGATCCAATTCGTTACACGAATGAGGAGGACAAGATCTTTGAGCAATCTCGCAATATTAGTATAAAACTACACCACAGAATTGGTAAATGGGTGAGGATCGAGCTCCATTTCTCCGCCAGATGGATACTCATCAGTGAAATCGTGTTTGATTCTGGTAAGTTTATCTTGTACACATTTTTTAAATTATAATTGGTGTTGGTATCTGTTTTATACAAATACTACTGAAAACATAATATGGGATATAAATTATAAGTGTTTTAAAAAGACGCCAAAAATAATTTGGAGGATCCTTTTGAATAAATTTTTTATTTTTTCAATAACCTGTAACATAACATTAAATGTTACGAATAGGTACGAAAGTACGAGTGGCCCTTATATTGTTTTGAGTAGTATATATCATTAGCTTTTCCCCGCTGTTTTGGTCGCTGTTAATTTTATGAAATAGATCTCGTTTGAAAAAAACAATCCATAGCGCGACTTATGGCGCCATCTGTTGCCCGACACTAATATTTTGCAGCACCATCTATCAAGCATTAAATCATAATTAATGGTTTGTATTATTTTCTAATCATTTGAACTATTTTACAGATGTAGCACAAGGGAATTACACACCGGAAAGCCTAAAACCGCTATCAAAAGATAAGACCAAGCTCGCGACCACCAAAGATGTACCAATTTCCACTGCTCATCAAGAGGATCCGTTATACATGGCAATAGTAGTAGGGGTGCTTACTGCCTTAGTGATACTACTCGCTGTGGCAGTATTCCTAATAGTTCACAGACATAGACACAGAAAATGTTTCGCATCTCCGCTAGCAAAAACGACGGTCTCCCAAAAACGTAATACGGACAACTATAGCGCCTGTGGCACGTCTATGTTGCAAGATAATAAAATGATTATAGATTGCCCCTTAGATGTGAAGTCTGATGAGTATCAGGAGCCGTACCAGGCGCTTAAGTGTGCCCCGTATTTTACGTATAGCACTGTATTGCTCGAAATGAAAGACTTTGTTAAGGATTCCAACACTGCACTTTCAGGTAAATACACTACCATACAATTATTGTTTTTCATGTATAATGTAATTCATATTCATTATGTTAAAATACTGTTATTTTTTGCCATTTTGACGTCACACCACAGACAAACAAGCAAGCGGGCCACCTGATGGAGTGGTTACCACCACCTACGAACATCAATAATACCAGAAGCACTAGCAATGCGTTGCCTGTTACAGATATTCTATTTCACGAAGAGCATTTGACTATGAATGTTGTAAGGCCTATACGTGCACATTGTTTATGTGTGCGTGAGCGATTTTACGAGCGTTACCGCACACTGCAATAATGTCCATGTGAACATTACAAGGAAATAGGGAGAGAAGGGATGAAGAAAAGGAGATGTGAGAGGAGTTTGTCTTCCGAATCTCATCGGATGAAACGCATTGCTGCTTTACGCCGATATTCTGTAGGAGGGGGGTACTTCCCCGCTCGAGCCGGCTTATTTCAGAAACGCTATACCACTCTAGAAACAAACGAAATGTAACAAACAGATGCATAAGTCCTTTCAATACTTCCTACTTCGTCTAATTTTTTTTCTGATTAAATTCGATGTGAGTTCCAAGACAGCTGTAGTTTCTCCCCCGGGACATCAATAAGCTTCATTGCTTATTGTCAATCTGACGTCGAGGTTATTGATCGTGGCTGTAGACACAGCGGTGGGAATGTGTGGTGGGCTTGTCATTACTAAATACATAACAATTATTGATTTCGTTATATTGACCAACAGACAGCTCAAATTACGACTACGCAGTGCCAGAACTCAGCTCTGCGCCGCTGTTGACGAAGCGACGTATAGTCGACAGTCTGTCTGATCGCGCTACGGAACTGATGGGAGAGCATATGGACAAGATGGCCGAATTAGAGGCGCGACGTTCTGCAGCAAGTTCCATACGATCAAAACACAGCACACGAGTGAGTGAATCTATTTTCATGCAACCCTAGTACGTGTTAAACCTTGAGATTATAAAATCCATCTAATGATTTATTTATTCAAAATCGAAAGAGAAAATACATGAATCTACGAACTGCAACCCTTCCAGCATATTCTGTAGACTATGTCAGATGTCACAATGTGACTATTTCCTATTTTCAAACATGAAGAAATGGCTGGATGGTAAGAGGTTTGGCCCAAACGAAGACAGACGCCTAATTTTGAGAGGTTTTCGAAAAGCCTTGTTGTAATTACACAAGTTTGTATATCTGTCTAGTTCACTGTATTTTTTCTCTGTTGTATCTATCTATTTCTATTATAAAAGCTATTATTTGGAAGGTATATAGAGTTAGAAGGAGATAATGTTAAGATATAGAACGCATTTTTCAAAAAAATATATATTTCATTCAAAAAGTCACCGACTTATCAAACGCTCGTACATTTTCGGAAATATCGGAAAAAGTATGACAAGCGGATAATGATGTTGGAAATATCGGAAAAAGTATGACAAGCGGATAATGATGTTGATGTTTCCACAGTCACCAAGTCAGCAGGAGGTGTTCATCGACCTGAAGAGACGATTGGAGACGACCAACGTAATCGAGTTCCCGCGACACCGACTGCGAATGATTTCTAAACTGGCTGAAGGTGCTTTCGGAACGGTGAGTATAATTTACACACAATTCTACTACTTTGTTATTTTACTACGCCTTGCGTTGCAAATGAATACCAGCGTCTTGCTCACTATAAGCAATTGTACACTGAGGGAGGTGCGACCTTTTTGTATTGCTGTGGATGTGCCACTCTGTATTTTTATTATTTATTGGAAACTTCGTTTGTGGGTATTTCGGAAAATCCTTGTATGAATTATACGTAACGTATAAACCTTCCTATTGAATTACTCTATCTGTTGATAATAAATGCATCGTTGAGTAGTTTAAAAAATCTAAGCGAATAGACCTTAGAGTATTAAACCAGACCGGAGGCGACACTCATAGGCGTACCCCTCTGCCGAAGGTACGAAAGCGGCCGACCCGTTATATAAAACTAGTTGCCGCGATGCGATTGTGTGCGTGTAGTGTAAGATTGTGGGCGATAATAATGTTGTGTGCATTTATAGCGACGTGATGAATTTTTTTTTACATTTGTCAGTTTTCCACTTTTCTAAGAAATAACGCTTGCCCTTCTCTTCCTTGTTTCATGTAAGTTCTTCTCGGTCTTCCTCATATAAATGTTTAATTTATTTTAAAATGTTTATAATCAGGTTTACGTGGCGGAGGCTGACGGAGTGCCAGAATACAACGGGACCATTACATCAGAGAAGAGATTAGTTGCAGTCAAGTTCTTGTGCCACGATGCTACGGTTAAGGAGAGGTATATCATGTATGAGGGAATTTTATACATTACCACCTATCTTTTTACTTTCACTTCTTCCTCTTAATTAGAGTTGCACGTGATTGGTGAGCGGCAGTTTACTAACTCCCAAACCCAATATGCGATCTCTATCCTTTTATTCCTATGTCAGATTGAAAAGTCACATTACGCGTGTCTTTAACCAATCAATGCATTGTATTTTTTATCTATGGAAGGAAACTGCGAATCAAAACTTCCGTCAATCACGAACAATCCTCGATAGAGAATTGAGATCGCATATTAGGTTCGGCCGTTAAACAGAGTTTGGTTAGACTTTATCCAGAAAGAACTAATTTGCCGAGAGTTTTCGTACTTTCATTTATTCATCGCGACAAACAATTCATTGGGAGGTCTTACACTGTCACAAAAAGCTTAATGTAGCACCGCAGACATAAAGAAGCAGACTAAACATAATTTTACATACACATAGACACAAGCTGAAAATATCGCTGTACTTTTCAGATAATTAAATTCGGTATAACCTTATCCCTTTCTTTCATCAATAGCAACACTAACGCACACATAGACCATTTGACAGACGTGACTTGTTTTGGTAGACGCAATTTGTAGCATAGGTAAAAATAAGCGATTTGTTTTCGTTTAAAAAGTGAAATTACTTTTAAAGTAAAATTTTAGTGAATAAAATATCAAATATAGAAAAATATGGGTGTTAAGTGCTGTGTAAAACATTGTAAAAACTCTTCGTACAAAAGCAGCCAAGCAAGCAGTACAAAAGAACCCATTTGTGTCTGTGTGACTGACATTTGATAGTGTGCGTTTTTGCCACGATTTCTGAAATGAAATGTTATGTCTGCTTCTTTATGTCTGTGTGTAACACCGAAACGCGACGCCAATGCGCGCACATGTGTACAGGGTCTTACACTATAATAATATAAACCTTATTTGTGTGAATCAGTTTTTTTTAAGTTATTAAAAAATTCTGACGTTGTCATTTACAATAAGATAACTCGACACCTAATGTGCACCTTAAATTGTTTTTGTGAAACTCCCTGTTAGAATACTGCAGCTTCCATCACCCAAAGGTTAACTCACTTCAGTCAAATACTTTCAACAGTTTATTAGAAGTTAGACGTCATTTTAAGTTTTAATTTAGATTTTTTAATTATTGACTCCGTAACTACTGGACCGACTTGAAGAATTCTCTTACACGTTCCCTCGGTGCATAGTCTATATATTGTATATAATATATTATATGTATATATATATATAATTGGGATTCTTACTAAAACCCGTGCGAAGCCGGAACGATTCGCTAGACTAGTCTATAATAATCCACTTTCAGTTACTTGTGTGAGTTTCTCGACGCAGTTGTGAATATTTATTACCTACTTTATAACTGCTTTGGATAACGTTGTTATGTGAAGAGTTTGGAAAATCTAGTTAGAGGAATAGTTGAAATAGAGTTAGATGTATTTGTCCGTCAATGGGGAAAAATACTAGAATTATATTATTAAGAAAATAAGTTATGTAAAGGGATTTATTATCCAAAAAAGATAAAACAAGAGTTAAATATTTTAACACTGTTTCTTGAGGAGAATAAAGTGAAGAGCGAAAGTGACTATACGGTTTAGTTCTAGGCTCTTTGTTTATCAAGGTGAAAAACTTTGTATACAGAATAATAATTTTGTAGGATTAAAGCTCCAAATGTAGTGTTCCATCTTATCAGCAGCATGATGAAAGATTAAAAAATAATAAGTTATTGTTTGCTTTAATATTTTTAAGTGAATATCTACCTAGAAGTTTAATATCTTTATCTTTTTTTATAAATGAGCATTATTCGGAATTTCACGATCTTTTTATCTGCTTAACCTCTATAAAATATAACTGTTGATAACTGATACTATGTTGCTGATAATTGGTGGTTCTTATTCTATTATATTTATCGTTTCAGGGAGGAGTTTGAACGTGACGTGCGTATATTGGCAGCTTTATCGTCACCGCATTTAGCAAGAGTGTTGGGTGCTTGCCGATCCCCACCACTGGCTGTAGTGTTGGAGTATTTAGAACTGGGAGACCTTTGTGCATTTCTAAGGACCGCCGCCCCGCAATCTACTCCCACCCTGCTGCACATTGCCACTCAAATTGCAGCTGGAATGCAGTACTTGGAGTCGCTGAACTTTGTGCATCGAGATCTAGCTGCTAGGTTAGTATTTATACTAATATAATAAAGCTGAAAACGCTTTCATTCTATGGAATTGCCATAATATGGACAATGATTTGATCACAGAACTGGGAGTTTTACTCCGCAGTAGAAATGCGGATTGCTACAAATTGTATGCTAACCATGTCTGTATAGACGTCAGTTAAACGTCAAAGAACCACGCCCTCAAAAGAACCGAATCCTTTGATTGGCAGTGTATTTTTACAAAATATGCGAAGTAAAAGTGACAGTTTTGAAATGAGATATTTTATTTAGCACGTCTCGTCAATGTTATGTATGACCAGAGAGATCCCGCCCACATTGCCTACCTATTAGTTTCTTTTATCTTTGCATAAAAGTTATTGAAGCTCTTTGCTCGTTTTCAGTAGTGTAAATGTTAATCTATCAGTCTCCGTTCATATTCTATCATTTTATAAAACTAACTTGTGTTTCACAGAAACTGTTTGGTCGGTAAAAACTATCAAGTGAAGATTAGCGACTTTGGGACGGACAACGAGGCCTACGCATGTGATTATTACAAGGTCGACGGTCGTATACCTTTGCCGTTGAGGTGGGCTGCCTGGGAATCAGTACTGCGCGGGAAGTACACGACCAAGAGCGATGTATGGGCCTGCGCCGTCACCCTACACGAGATCTTTACGCTGTGTAGGCGACGACCGTACGAACATATGACTGAAAATGAGGTTAGTTCATCAAACCTTATAATATTTTTTTTTAATATTGGCGACGGCGACCATATTGACAATAAGCAATGAAGCGAATTGACGTCTCGGGGAAGAAACTACAGCTGTCTTGGAACTCACAACGAATTCAATCAGAAAGAAATCAGATAGAGTAGGAAGTATTGAAAGAACTTGTCCTTAGCAACTACGTGAGAGACAGCAATTTGAAACAAAAGACAAAAGATGAGAGATTGCAAATCAAGCGAAGCTCGATTGCCGAGCACCATGGTCTATTATTACTATTGGGACCTAATTCTAATGGTAGTTTGTTTTCTTCCGGGTCCAACCGGCACTTTAAACTATTACTTAGCAAGTTAATGATTTTGTTGCAGGTGCTAGAAAACCTGACGCACTTACAAGCAGATGACGGTCTTTTCGAGTGCATAGACCGCGCTCCGGGCTGCCCGCGTGATCTCTACGAGCTGATGTGCGAGTGCTGGCGGCGCGACGAGCTGGACAGGCCAGCGTTCGCTGAAATCCACCTTTTCCTCCAGAGGAAGAGTCTAAACTATGCGACCACGTGATCCTGGCCTGCGGCATGCCCGTTAGTCATGGGCATGAATTAGCGATGCCATCGGAGCAATAGTCGATTGAGTGCGACAGACGGCTGCTCGTGTTTCACGAGCCCCGTCGGCGATGGTCAAATGGTCACCAGGTTTTAAGGCGTAGATCGAATAACTTAACCAACAGCCCTGGTCCGTTCACGCTTAAAAATGTACGTCAATTATTCTACCTATATCGCCTATCTTGCTTGTGCCTTCATTCATAATATTTCCCTGACCAAACGATTGAATTTTATTTAGTGTAATTAAAAAAAAAATGTTTCTGTAATTCCAAACGTTACTGACTTACATATTTAAGCTTTATGAATGGATAGGCAGTTGTAGAGGGCAGAATTACATAGATAGACATTTTAAGGTTATTTACCGACAGTTTTTGGTCATAAAGAACTAAATGAAATAGATATCTTATGTGATTCTGATAAATTGATCTAATAGGCCATACTTCACTTTGCGAACATAGTGGGTATTTTATCGAGCTGTATGGTGCAGGTCTTCTATTTGTTTCATCGAAATATGACATACTTAACAATTGACATGAGTTTTTGAGAAATTAATAAGGAAGGAACCGTTAAGTGTTCATACTTTTAGTGCCATATAAAGTCTACCCTAATTAATACAGCGGACATCGCTTTATTCTCATCTCATTTACGGTATTTATTTTAAATTAATGAAACAAATTGATGACCAGTGATTGGTGATCATTAACAAGAGGCGTGCTCAACTTTGCTCCGATAGTCGCCCGCACACGCGAGCATCTTCGTACGACAAACTGGTTTTAGTACTTATCGTAATATTACATTATGCAACTACTTAAAATCTATTGTACATTCGTTTTCCAGTACCTTATTACAGTGTTAAAACTCTTGCAAAACATTATTTAACGTAAATGTCATATTAATATCGTCATTATCAGAATAAAAAACATAGTTATGAAACTCGATAATATTTTGTAATTTGTCGAATTTTCAATAGTGAAAGTTTTTGTTATGAACTCTTGTAGACCATTGGTTATATGTATATTTATATAACTTAATAAATAATTATAAAACTAAATTAATTGCCTACTCGTAGTTTTTAACCATATTTCAGCTGCATAAGGTTCAACTTTAAATGGTTCTTTAGACAGCCTGGTTAAGTATTTCACGGTCTATACATAAGATACACGTTAATTGATGTTTTGCAATAAGTCCTTCGTAGTTAAGATGTAATCCATAGATAGAGCCCCACCGGGCTACCGAACGTCCGCGTCGTACGAAAGATTGAGCTTAAGTGCTAAATCTGTCTATCGTAGCGTCACCCTGGCTAACCGTGAGTTGCACAAACATTTTATAGTTAATGACACATTCATTGTCATGAAGAAAGAGATTAAACCATTAACTTGAAAATGTTAGTCACTATATGACGGCTGTCTTTAATTATGCTATTTATTTTGACTGAGAGCATGTGCATTTTGATGAGATTTTTTTTGACATGAATGTTGAATGCAAGTGTTTGATGGAAGTGCTATTTGTTGTTGTGAAAAGACTGATACGATTCTCATTCAACAGTGGTTCATTTGTAGAAAACTTTATTTCGTATAACGTCTATTTAATTTAATGTTATTTTTAAGACGTAACATAAAATTCTTGTTACTATTATTTACACTTCATTTCTATATTCGACCAAATACAGATTTTTTATAATATTTATATGCTTGATATAAATTTTATCGGTAGAATGCTGTTATTTCTCATGCTTATTGGACTTAATGTAGGGTGGTAAGGGATATGCTACGATGTGTAGATTTACTTTTAGTTATATATAGACTTTCACGAGTGAGCTACGTTTAATAGACAGAGAGATCCGATCTTCCTTCACTTTCTTTACAATGACCTACATCCCGTTTTCACCAAATGTTTACTCGTCTTTGCGCCCTTGTCCTTATGTCCGTTTTAGACCTCACTATATAGGTTAGGTATTAATTATTACTTAATAAACAGTCGACCAATGAAATACGTCTTAAGAACAAACGTGAATATTCTTCATTAGAGCTGACCGTACAGAAAAAAAATATTACAATACCATAAACTTATCTCTGCCAATGGCGGGGGCCAGGATCGAAGCCATTGAAGGTAATTGTCAAAGTATTCAAGGCGTATTCATTAGTCCTAGTTTGGCCACCGGCGCAGATATGTTTGTAGTACTGTATTTGATGTTACCTCTTCAGTTGACGTTGTTTGGTAATATTTCCATTTCTGTGCAACACCTAAAAGTACAGTTAAGTTATAGAAGTACGTAGTTAATAAGTCTTAGTTCGCTTTGACTGCTCCATAATATAACAAGGTATATGTTACGGTTTAAAATGACTTTTAAAATAAACTAAAGATTATTTGATCTAAGTTTATACGGCTTAAATAAATTATATAGAAACTTGTCGGAGCCGCGGTTTCCCAGGCATCACACCCAGCCTGACCGGAAGATCTTCCCTTTCTGGCTGTCGATTCCGCTATATTGGTAGAACTGTAGTTCTGGCGTATGGCGATAGGTGTCGCCACAAACTTAAAACAGCTAAACTTGTAATGAAATAAAATTTTGACCGTAACATATATGCTAAGGATTCGATATGAATAGATATATATTATGTAGTATATAATATTAACAGTTTGACACACGACCAGCGAGCCGATGTTGATACACTGCCAAGTGTTTAGGTAAATAAATGTTTTTAGTAAATAGTCATATTATAAATAGTAAGCGTTCTTCATTGACATCATTGAATATTTGTATCATTTTTAACGGACAAGGGTTTAAAGAACAATTTGCCTATAGAAAGATGTTAAGTGCTGGACTTTTTGGGCTATGGTAATATATTATAAATATTACCGTCTTAGCCTTGTATTGCAGTTGTTGAAGAGGTTGAGGTAAATAAGATTTCAGAGGTTATACACTGAAATGTAGCTAATAAATCAATAACTTTATTTACAGACAAAAAAAGTTACTTTAATTAAAAATTATACAATGTATTGTTTTGTACAGTTGAAATATTTTTGGAGGCGTATCTATTGCTGACGCTCAACACGAATACGAAAAAAAAAACATTATTATCATGGCACACCATACATTTTATGTTATGAAATTACTCCGTGTGAGAGGGCGCCGATATGCCTGTCACTGCCGCTCCAAAGAAACGCCGCAGAAATATTAGGAAAATTCTTCGATCGCATGGTAAATTGTGATTTTCCATAAAAACACCAGATTACATTTATTAATTGTCACTACTGGCAGTAGTTTCGCGTCAAGCCGTCAAGAAGTTTCATAAAAGTGACCAGCGGCTTATAACAAACTCTTTGCTCATAAATACACGAATATTGTCGAGGTCCATTCTGCGCACTGATAGAGGGTTATTCAAAAACCTATTAAAAACCTTTGTAAGTAAAAAAAATACAGGAATCGGTTTACGGCTTTTAAAATAGAACCGACGAATTATTTACGCCTCTTACAATATTCTATTCAAATATTGCAACTGACTAAATTAACACCTTGTATAGCAAGTGCCCGAAATGCGGTATGACCTTATAACTCCTTCGGTTCTCCCGCTTTGTAGCTACTTTCTATTTGCCGCTCTCTCCAAGAGTTTGGCTACGATCCCATTATGTTTATTGGTTTATTATTAATTAATCATACTATATTTAAGTTTTTTCAACGATAATAGTGGGCTTGTAATTCGCGATGTCTGCGTTCCAAGACGTTTTATTAAGTCAGCTTATGATCAATGTGATAGCATACCTCCCACTAAAATTAATAGCGGAAACATACTATTAAAATGTTAGGCGATAGAATCAAATTACGAATTCATAAATTTGTTTCGTAAAGGTTACGAACATACGCTACGCAATGTTGAAGCCAACAAGTGTTGATATTTCGGCTCAATTCATACTAGCGCAGAGTTTGCGCATCGAAGCGTCAGTCTGAAGCGTGACGTAATTCACATAATTCCTTCTAAGATAAAAATAAATCTCTCGCATTCGACGGAATTCTCGCGTCTGAGCGCGAACTTAAGACCTGTATTCAATTTGTTTAGTGCTAGTACAGGTGATTAGTAACTCAGAGTGATTCACAAACTATATATTATGTGACTTGTCTCGCGAGTTAGTTTTGCTTGACGCTATAATCTCTCCCCCGTCCTGCCGCTCACATACCCAATAAGCTGACTAGCGCTTCCGCGCGCATAATAGTATGAATTGACACTGTGTGGTATTTTAATAGTATGTCGCCGAGTTAACGATCATTCCGTTCAAGTATTGAAACAGGCTACATCTACCTCAGTGTGAGCATCGATATCTTGTAGTATAGATTGTCAGGCAAACAGTATTCTTTGGCCGAGTGCGGCTTGGTGTAGGTGTTATCTGACGATTGTAGAATTGGCACACAGATTACAGAAAGCCGCTGGATGCAGGCCGCTGGAAGCGTTTGGCCTATGTCCAGCAGTGGATTTCTTGTGGCTGAGATGATGATAAATAGTTGCTTCATCAAATAATCTCGTTGATATCCTTTTTCGGCATGGAATGTTATTTTTTCAAAATTTTAATATTATAACCTAACATAGCTATGTGCTCTTTTGCTTCGCTACCAGTGACGAATGTAGCTTCTCTGCCAAACTAAAGTTACAACTTCGACATTAGTGCCAATTCCATCTCTCTAGAAGGAAGAAGCTCAACGGATTTCTATTACTTGTCTAATTTAATGAGTATGTTTTTTTGTTTTTCTATGAAAAAAATATATTTATTACTTTCTTATAACCAATTCTACGATCGTACGACCACATAGCTAATGATAAAGTTACCAAAACTTCATAGTCATTTATTTTCATATCACGTTTCACGAGCAGATAAATTAGTGTTATAAAAATAATAAATGTTAGCTATAGATGCATCAGAAACGAATACATTTTACTAGGTTATAATAAATAGTTGAGAAGTTGTCTATTTTCCGTAGTTTGCCGTGGAGTTGGCGTAATTGACAATATCACGGCGCGCATCTTAGGGTACCTCTCGCGTTTCTAGTTGCTTATAGTTACACATGACGCAACCCGCCATACATTAACATAAAACAAAATCATTGTAAGCACACTTTTTTTGTGTTACAAGCGATTGAATTAGTAGTTTTAGAAATTGAAATAACTTACATTTTATATTATAATAAAATTTATTTTATACAACTTAATTTCACCATCAATTTTAACATAAAATCACATGTTTACCTAAATTATATTTTAAATTATAGTTTACCTAATTTATTTCAATAAAAATTTTTAACGACACTAATCATCACAATATATCGCTCAAAGAAGTAACACATATCTATAATAATCGATAAATTGATCTCAAAATATAGAGGCTAGGTACACTCATTAATGTTGTATTGACATGTGTAACTATCGGCAGGCTTCGTAGTTTATCACTAGCTCTTATCCATCGTGGACCGAAAACGGCTTAATCTCAAAGCCTAATTAACTTAATCTCAGAGCCTAATAAACTTAAGCACTTAGAATAAGGCGTTTAGTTGCATGTAGAAAATTTTAATAATATAATGTAACTGTAGCGTAAAGATCGCGGTCTTCAATACTGCACTTCTATTTTTCCTGACCACTTGCAAGTTTCGACAATACCATATTATAAGACTTAACATGTTAGAATAATCTGTCACTCGCTATAACGAAACCATATTATTTATACTTTATTATATTCCAAGATATTTTACTACTGAATTTCGTTGTCTTGTAGTTTTAAATTACTTTTAAGGATTAATACAGATAATAAGAAGTGCTATTGTAATATATTTCCGATATAGATAATAAAAGTAGCCGAACATTTTGCAGTGTCGTCTGTTCCCGCGGTGGCCCCGTGCGCATAATAACACCGCCTGTCTCAATGTTAAAAGGTAATGGCACGAAATCGTTGCATTTGAAATAATAGCATGTAATTGCGTTGATATGATAGTTGTAAATCCAAAAGTATTGAAACACCGCCCCTTGTATCGATCCTCTCTGTACAATATGTCATGTATGTAGTAATGTTTAGTTCGTTTTATTAATGTGTTTAGTGCTAGTTTAGGGAGACGCAGCCGAGTAAATTACGTTATCTTTTACGAGTGACGCTAAATATCAAATTAAAGTAACGTCTGTGTGAACACTCATATATTACCATAGGTTTGGTTTGGTCGCGCCCTAAGTCGCCATACGTGGCTCTCAGGTCTCCCCAGACGAGCGTTACATTTAGCTAAAAATTGATATGTATAGGATAACAAATGCGCATTTATGGAAGGCGATTCCCCAATATCACCGCCGCGCTGTTTACGCTGTGGTAGGCTCGTATACAGAAGGAACCAATGTTTACTTGCTAATCGAATATAGAGGTCTAATTAGTTGTAAGTGAGTAGTGACTATCGTAATGTAAGCGTTTACTTTCGTGATTTTGGCCTTATTTCTTCGTTGACTACTGTCTAGCGAATAGTATATAGACGAGGGACCCCCCTCGCGCAACTGTATCGTTAGTGATAATGTTAGGCACTAATAATAATGTACAATAACACCCTCTCTGCCTTAGTGATGCTATTCTTACCCCTAATGCTACGAACGAAATATCACATTAGTTCAAAATTTATATTTATCTTGTAAATACTTAAGCTGTTGTGTAACATATGAGTATCTGCACTATGGAAAACTAAATTCCTAACAATGGTCCAAACTTCACTCGCTTTTTAATTTGTACTATACGATTATACAATTTCTATTTAGATAAAAAAATAATAATTAGTCTAGGAATAAAAGTTATGCTTTAATTTTTTTTTAATAGATGTAAAACATGTATTTGTCGAAATGCTTAATTTTCATGAAGTTTATGAAAAAGGTTGATACCAAATGCAGTATTTTTATTTTGTACTCTACATCTTTGTACCCAAATAAAAGCAATAATCTGAAGTTGTATTTCATTTGTAACTAAACAATCCTATCCACCCGAAACACCCACAGTATGCTTGCATGGCAGAAGGTCATAGCTCAATGCTACACTACACATAAGGGACCATCTCCACGAGCGAGAGAATCGCGACGAGTTCACAGACACGTTCCCAGACAATGTATAGAATTAGGAGGCGATTCTCTCGCTCGTGGAGATGGTCCTTAAAACATCTTAATGCTTCTCGAGCGTTGTCATCTTGCTAGAACCCGGCAGAGCTGCCTTGAAACTCACGACGGCGCTGCTACGTCGGCGTCGTCGCCAAGACACTTTGTACGCCAGGGCAACGTCTCAAAAAAAAACTACACGACGTTGTTAAGACTTAAAAAGACGTTGGAATGGCGACGTAGCAAAGCCGCAACTTACGCTCAAAACGAGCTTGTTTAGAAGGTACCTGACACTAAACAAGCTGTTAAAATATCTTTAAGTATTAGATTTTATAGACGTCAGACTTTTTTATAAGTATATTGAAGAAAATGACAGGGGTAGCTTTAAACTCAATAAATTTTTGCAACGATAAATGTAATCGTACGTTAAATGGAAACCTTAATTTAAAAGTGAAAAACGCTCTGAAATATTGGAAGTATTGCTTACTGGCACAAACAATTGAGCTTATCGCATTATTTCTAAACGGGTATTTACAAACACTGGCTTATCAGACCGCTAAACGGAAATAAATAAAAAACAAATCACAAAAACGGCTGAATTGTGCATTAGACTAATTTTCAAAGCACTTGACATCATGATGCGTTTCAACCAAGTCGTTTTCACTGTACTTTTGCTACATGCAGTTTTGGCGGTTAAAGTCAAAGTTGTAATGCATTCTGAACAGGAAGACTCTAAAATGGACGACGAAGAATTAGCACACGTAGAGCAATGGGAACAAAAGAAACCGGAATTAAAATTAATGCCATTCGTAAAAAAGGCTAGGAAACGATTGGAAGAAAAGGTTGAAGTAGAAGAAGAGAAACCTACGACGGAGAAGGTTAAACCAATGCATCCAAATGAATTAATATTCCCGTTGATATACCGCCAGAATCATATAAACAGCATGTTCAAATTCGGCGAGAATTGGTACACTTGGTCGACTGAGAAAAGAACTGATGGCTCGAAGGCGATCAACTATTACATCTGTTACGAAGAACCAAAACATTGTGATGACGTTGGCTGGGTAATAAAATATTCCTTTAATTAATTAATATTTATCACTACAAAAATAATTATTACGTACCTATCACAAGTACATTCCATACTATACTTGACACAAAAGCTTCAAACAATCGTCTGATTGATTTGACAGACATAATCACGTCATTGGGATCACACAATAGTGCACACAACATTACACAAGCTAATTCATAAAGGCGCGGTCCCACTGCTGCACACGCTGTGCGCGAACACGTGGGCCACGTGGCACATTACAGCTGCGTGAATGACTACGTGGGTCTACGTTTCCACAGCGTGCGCAGCGTTGTGCACGCTTTGTAGAACAAGCTGTGTACCGCATTCACTGCGTGCATGGCGTTGACAGCGTTGAGCTATGTTGAGCCACGCGTGTATCAATGACGTCACTTGATGGTTAACGTGTCCGTGGGTTGCAGTGGAAACAATCACGTACATCCTCTTGCAAAGCAAAGCTTATCAGACGTGCGTAGCCTCTTCGTGCGCAGCAGAGGGACAGCGCCTTAATCGTTGAATTTCATGTGGAAGCTTGTGCCAAGTACATTGGAATGGTTTTTACTTGCCTGTTATACAAAACCGGCACCCTGGTACTGAGGCACCGAATGATAACTGTATTCGATGTCGGTCTAGGTATAGAATAAAAAGAAATAGAATCGGAGACGAGTAGGACTGCCGGATCTCTCACTCACCCAATGAAACGCATTGCTGTTTCACGCCGATATTCTATGAGAGGGCTAGCCAACAACATATTTAATGCTCTACGATATCTTTAAAATCTTTGAATCCCTATCCCTAAAAAAAACGGCCGTTTTGAGTATGTAAATTAATGTTTATTTTAATTTTCAGGAGCGGGTAGATACATTACCAAAATGCGCATTCCAAATAGATTCTGTGTTGCCCGAAGATCGAGTTTGCGTCGACAATTTCGGTGTAGAGCCCCACAACAACGGACTGTGCGACGGTGGGGAGCAAATGAAGGTACGTTGGGTACCTAAGGGCCGACATACACAGACTGCTTGTAGCGGTCAGTTCAGGGGGTGATGAACTGCTTCAAGCTGCGACTGCACAGGAACTATAGTCTTCTACATACACGGACCGCTCGAGCAGTTGAACTGCTTCGGGCGGTCAAAGCTTCAAGCTGTTGAACAAGGCAAGATACAATGGCACAGATCAATGGTTGACTGCTCGAGCAGTCCGTCTATGCCGGTTCCTAGTTTTCGTATGTGTAAAATCTCTATACTTATTTTATTTCAATATCAATCAACAAACAAAATAAATTGATTAAAATTTTCATTTTAGGTGAGCGAAATGCTTCGCTCATGCGGACCGCGCATTAGGTCTCTCTGGCGATTCTTCAGAGTGGGACGGCGGCCCACCAACGCACCGAAGCCAGCCGACGTCAACTCCCTCATTTGTGAAGATGAGGAGGAGTGCTACGTTACTATTGAATATAGAGTAAGTATATCCATATCCATGTCAATTTTAACTCCTTATCAAAGGAATCCTAATGAATGTTAGTTATACGGGTTTCATACATTTAATATGGCCTGGCGTAGCGCGGCTCCGCTCCTACTCATAGATTTAGTATATACTTATTACGTTAGTATGTATATACTAAATCTATGCTCCTACTACGATACGAGCTCGTCTGACTTTTTTTGCGTCCTATGCGTTACTGAATTATAATGACATAGGTTCCACTTTCACACAAAAAGTGCGTGACGGATAGTCTGGTCGTATTGCGTTGCTCGTATTAACTACGACCAAATATGTAATGCCGAAGTACTACCCGTTCGCTTCAAGTTTGCCGTTACCTCGCGCCGCGCACACCCCACAGATCCCGATTTGATAAGCAACTGCGGATCTGCCTTGAGGTGCGGTAGGGTGCGCGCGGCGCGAGGTAACGGCAAACTTGAGGCGAACGGTAGTATGCTCAAAACAGAAACATCCTTTTTTTATTATATAATTGCTTTGTACACGTAATACTATTACGCAATCGTTACAGCTCACTTTTCAATGCACAATGTAAAGCTATTGTTCGTTTAGCCATGTATTACCTATTTATAGGTGTGTATCGATAAACTAGGATACGTAGTAAGGTAAAACTAAACTGCTACATTTTCAATGTAAAGTAAGTTATATCACTTCTACCATTAATTTCTGTTTTCTATGTCCATGTCAGATTCATCACGACAGAATTACGTTCGCACTACACGAACCAGTTCGAGGGCAGACGTTCAAAAGTGCTTTGAAACGTGATATCACTAATGAGGAAGAAAACAAAGTAGAAGTCACAGAAGCAACACACGCAAGGGTTCAGAGGAGAAACAGAGAAAAGAAGGCAAGAGAAGATGAGAGAAAGAAATTCCACCTCAGACCCAAGACGAAAGCCGAGGGCAAAGGAATGGTAAAGGAACGCGATGACGCACATTTCGGCAAACGCAGAATATTAAAAAACAAAATAAAAGTCAAGGAGGACGTTTCTGAAGACATATCCGAATAAACTGTAACAGATTAAATTATTATAATTCGTTTAACCACCTACCCATGCAACAGCTTTGAAGTATCCCCTCATTCAGGTATCCGTAAACCCTTTCCCTATTATATAAAATGTGATAGCGATGGATTACTCCTTACCGGACACTCTTTATACAATACTAGCCGACACCCGCGGTTTACCCGCGAAATCTCCCGTTCCGGGCTGATATCCGGGATAATAACTATCCTGTGTTAATACCGTATTTCATGCAAATCTATCCAGCCGTCTTTGGTGAAAGAGTGACAAATATCCATAGGTACATATTATCCTCACAACCTTTCGCATTTATAATAATAGTAAGGATTTTGAGTCTCTTTTCCGCGTAACTACTAACAATTTGCAGTAATCAAGTGAAAATATACCTAAATATTGTAGTTTCCTAAGATCATATTCTATTGATAAGATTAGATTAGTTACTTATGGATCACGGTCTTCTAATAGATTAAATGTATAATAGATCGAATGGGGCTCAAAAGAAATAATTTCGACGAAATGTTAAAACTGTTATTTTTGAGCCCCCCCTATAAATTCCTGTTGGATTTTGGGATACGAAATATTTTATGATAACCGTCTATTAGATATTTTAGATATTAATGACCGATTTTCCTGGATATGTTACCCTATCTGTCAGATAAATGGTTAAATACACTAATAAGTTAAATGGAACATTTATGAGTAAATTTTGAAAATTTTGGTCATTTTAAACGTTCATTGGATTTTTTGCTTAAAGATTATCAGCCAGTTTCCGAAACGTATTTTTGAAGTTAATGACACATTAAATTATAGCTGTTGTTAAAATAAAAAAGCAGCATAAAACCTAACGTGCACTTAAAATTAAAATGCGTTTCAGAAACTGATAATAATTATAATAAGTAGGTAACCATCATAACAATTTATTTTAAAACATTAGTCGGAGAGTCGGGAGTATTAACTCGACTACCTACCAACTCGGTACCATAACAGACTTGTTTACAAAATAAAGATAGCTATTTTATAAAATAAAGAATGTTTATTCCTGTTCTGTGTTCCGTTATTTGTTAACGACCCTGGTACATTATACCTAATAACGGATCCACACCAAACGATCCAAGTTGGATCGGCGATCCTCAATACCTGATCCAGGGCCGTGGATCGCGAAACGCTACTGAACAAATATGTAACGTTTAGAGTGGGAGCAAAAATGATGTTTTAAATTTAAAGCCGCGTACAGACATCGCGAGGGGTGCGTCACAAATGGTTCGTCACGCATGCCTCAACCGGAAGCATACGACGGACATTTATGCGTGCGTCCCGAACGACACATGCTCTCGGCTATTGCTTAATGTTAGCTATTGTTGCAATTTGTTCAATAATGTTAAATTAAAACACCGGTGTCGGAGCACCATAATATGACGGCAAAAGGAAACACACTAATGAAAATGCATAAAAGTATTTATTAAAGTTTTGCTTAAAAAGAAAAATTACAATTATATCGCTCGTAATTCCACTTCTTTACTATTACTATTAAAATCGTACAGACAGCCAATAAAAGAGGTTGTACATGATTCCAGTTTACTCGAATTTTTATTTACTAGTATTCTTGCACTATATAATCACAAAGTTTCGTAACGATTCTTACATTATTAGCAATAATCTTTGTTCTTAGTTGTCTTCCGTCTTCTTTCATTAGTTGACTGAATACATTATATAAAATATAATAGGAAACAAATGTGCAGCGCCTCTAGCGGTCACTCAAAGAACAACATTTGTTCATAAAAAATTACTCTGTCGTGAACAATTTTAGGTACATAGTTTTCGATGTAAAATACAAAATCATGCACGTGTTAAAAATACGGCTGCGCCATAAAGAATGGATGTTCACCCAATACGCGAGGGTAGTTTAATTTACGTTGAAAGAATAAAACTTATCAATTAATTACAGTTCATCTTACGATCGTATCGGACTAAAATAAGGTAGTTTCATGGCTAATTGAAAATAAAAATGGTAAAATATTGAGAGTTATTATACAAACTGTACAAATAAAAATCTCTACGACGATAATATAGTATAAACGTAAATCCATTTGTATATTCCGTTACTTGGTATAAGATTTCCAGTGAAATTCAAAGATAGTATTCAAACTAGTTTTGATGTATTGTGGTAACAATGCTGAGTTTTAATAGCATTAAAGTAATTTGTGTTCGATTCATGTCTCACATCGATGTATATTTAAATTACACTTTTGTCAAATATCTTGGAACAGAATATAAATCAAGTTCTACATCTTTTGTATAAATTTAAAGTTACAACTGTAGCTCTAAATTCATTATGTTGCTTCGCAGCCTCCACCTTTATTGGTCTGTTCTTTCTTCTTCTCCACCTTTATTGGTCTGTTCTTCTCTTCCTATTCCTATCATTTTTGCCGCCCTGTCGCACTTGGCTTTTTTGTGAATTGTATAGCGGTTTTTTCGTTTCGGCTTCCGGTATTTGTTCGCTATTTTTAGCGGTGTTTTTCGGTGGTTCCTTGCGTTTGTTCGGGTCGCCCTTGTCTTGGCCCGTTTTTTCTTGCCTATCAGTGGACATTTTTCGTTTTCGTTGTGCCTGTTGGACAGCGTTGGCCTGTGCGTGAGTCCCTTGTGTGGCAATGTTGGTTAGTTTTCGTTCCGGTTCTACAATTTTAGCTTGTTCGTCGATTTTTTCGATTTTCGTTTTGTATTCTTTTATCTCCTCGACCTGTAATTTTAAAAAAATGTTTATCTTTACTAATATTCTTGCGAAAATTTGTGAGAATGTATGTATGGATTTTTGTTACTCTTTCACGCAAAAACGGCAGGACGGATTTTCTTGAAATTAGAGATACGGGTAGTTTATAATACATAGGATAGTTTTTATTCCGGAAATCAGTCCGGAAACGGGAACAACGGGATTTCGCGGGAAAAACTGATGTCATCAGCCAGTTTATGAATAAATTATGGAGAGCGGAGCTATTGTAGTAAGTATTCCCCATGTGGTACCGAAGGTAGTGTCACTATCAACTACACTACCATGCTGTCATTTTGACGTTACACAGGTAAAGGCTGCAATTATATGTACACACGGTTCTTAACACACGGCACCGCCCTCCGCGGCAGTGCGTGGTGAAGCGTCTCATGTCCGTATTGGCCTCTATTAAATCCGTTGATGCCTCACACGTACGCCGCCCGACCGCGCGGTTGAGCGGCGCTTTATCGCTTTAACGCCACCGCCCTCCGCGGGGCGGTGCGAAATGCCATCTGTTAAATTAGCCTTAGTCGTTGTGGTAAGACCTAAAGTTGAATGCACATGGATACATATGCACGTGACTGTAGACGCTGTAGACACATCAAACTATTTGAATACTAGTTATTTTTTCAAGTTATGGCTTCTGCATTCTTGAGTGGGACAAGCCCACCACACATTCCCACCGCGCTGTCTCCTGTATAGCCAGGATCAACAATAAGCGATGAAGATTATTGACGTCCCGGGGGAGAAACTACAGTTGTCTTGGAACTCACAACAAATATAATCTATACTAATATTATTAAGAAAGATTTTTATACTTGTGTGAGTGTGTGTGTATGTTTGTAACGAATAAACTCAAAACTACAGGACCGATTTCAAACATTCTTTCACCGTTGAGAAGGTACATTATCCCCCGGGTAACATAGGCTTTATTAAATAAATAAATAAATAGGGATCCTTATTATCACCCGCGCGTAGCCGGGGCGGTTCGCTAGTCAGAAATAAATCTGACGGAGTAGGAAGTATGTATTGAAAAGCATTGCATTATTGTTCGTTGCAATTATACGCAACGCCAAGAAGCATTGGCTGTTTATAAAACAATGGGTAAGAAAACTACCAAGTTTAGCCGCTAGTAGCGCTGATATCGCTTGACTCAAAACAACGTTCAAGTCACGTCAAATATCATACAAAATTTTACGTGGAATGTGAAAAATATTTTTTATTACAAAAATGCGTCGTTGTGCTTATAATTGGGTGCAATAATAATGTTACTTGGGTCCATTCTTTTCATAAGAATTTGCGAATGAGAAGACTTTGGGAGAAGGCTGCTACGAACAATTTGAGGTTATGATCAGAACATTTTCTTGCATCTGATTATGAAGGCGACAGTTCTGCTATGAATAGACCATGTTGAATACATAGTTATCTTTGATCAAGAAAATGAATATTATAAACGCGGTAATGTGGTAATTTATGCGAAGAACTAAACAAACTGACAGGTGACAGATATTTACTTCGAGTCAAGCGAGCGCAGCGACATCTGCTATTAGCTTTGCGTTTTCTTCCCCATTGAAAATCGATTGTCGTTATGCACCGAGTAATAAGTATGAGTTTCGAACTTCGTTATAAGCCATGTCATGTAATCTTTACTGTGGGGCCATTCACGTAACAAGAACAGATTCTAGTTCAATTCAACGACACTCGCTGTCCCGTTCAATTCCTGTTTTGTATGAGTGGGACAGCGAGTGTCGTGGTATCGAAATAGAATCGGTTCTTGTTACGTGAATTGCCCCACTGATCTTTACATAGTATACAATGAAGTCGCTTCCCTGTCTGTCTGTGCCACGTCTGTACCTATGCTTAGATCTTTAAAACTACGCATACGCATACGATTTTGATGCGGTTTGTATGTACATATAATACATTCCGAAATTTCCACGGGAAAGCGGGATACACGCAAACGAAGTTCGGGCTTCACTAGTATAATTATAATTTACAAAAAAAAAAAAAAATTTCAATTATTATTTGACATTATTTAATTTTTATTTTGTTTTTCATATTTAATTCTTTTGTATTATGTTTTTATGATGATAATGATGTACATTGAGTGCCTGTAAGTGCCTGTGTTTGAATTTACAAAAAAAAGTTTATATACCTGCGCTATCGAACGATAAGCTCTGTATCGATCGTATGGTGGAGTAAACATTTTCGCTTCAACATTCAAGCCGGGAGTCTGTAATCAAAATAATATATATATTAATTATTTTATTAAATAAATAAAATTTCATTTATTTCGCATAACATAGACGATTTATTATACGTCGGCATATCTCTACGTTAACTAAGGATTCACCGTAAAAAAGTTTTTTTTTTAAACCTGGGTTATACTGGCTATATATGTAAGGATTTGCTCAATAGTCAATATGTTTATTGTACTAAGTTACATAGTCTTAATGATGTCTTAGAGCTAAGGTAGTAAACATTATCGTTAGTGTGGTTCCCGAGACGCACCTCATCTATCTATACATATATAAAATTCAAAGTCCTGACTAATTTAACTATATATCAACGCACAGCCCAAACCCCTGGGTCTAGAGATTCCAAATTTGGAATGTAGGTTCCTTACGACGTCCAGGGGAGTACTAAGAAATGATTTTTCAAAATTTCCACGGGAATGCGAGATCTACGCAAACGAAGTTGCGAGAATTTTACCAGTCACAATATAAAATGTTTGCTTTACTTACAACACCACTGTTACTCCTATTTGGCACCGCTAACACCTCGATGTCAGGTTGGGTTGCAAACGGTTCATTCTGCAACTCCTCTACCGCAATGAAGCTTCTGTCTTCACTGAAATCAACCATCATTATCATTTAACACCAAAGAACTAACATGACTTATGGTTACAGTGCAAAGCTATCAATAGTTTAGATTAATTAAATAGATAAAAATATTTTGTAATTATACCTACTTACAGATGCAAGTTGGTTGCATGATGATTGTTATTTAGATTTTACATTAGTTTTAAAACCAATTATTCTCCCGACGTACGAAAGAGCGGTTCCTCCGAATAAAAGTTTCGCATTAACTTAAAAGGCGGACCCAGAAACTAGTAACAACAAATTTTATTACTTATTTTTAAATGTAGCTTTCAATGCACTGAGACGATCTACGTCGCTATACTAGACACCAACGCTCCTTGCCCGCGTAGTTATTCGTCAGTCAACATTTCTAGTCCTACTAATATTACAAAGGCGAAAGTTATGTGTATGTTTGTTACTTCTTCACGCTCGAAGGACTCCGTGACCGTGCTATGAACTTATCAGACACGACAAGCAACCCGATACGCTCTACTATGCCCACTAGAGCGTCGGCAGAATATTCTCTCCCACGATAGTTGCCGCTCCGTGCATGGCACGCGACGCTGCTGGTCGGTGACGGAACGGGCTAGTGGGCATTGTCTCATACTTTTTAATACAAACAATATTTTTTGTCTGACACGTTCATAGCACGATCATGGTATGATACGTTGTAGTGGTCCTCAAATGGTTGGGCCAATATATATGATATTTGGTATAGATATTCTATTTCACGAAGAGCATACGGCTGTGAATGTTGTATAATATTAGAGGGGTTAGCGTTTTTATTGAAGTTACCTGTATTCAACATAATGATCCAGGTCGTGCACGTCGTGGCGGAGTACTGGCAGCTGAATGGACATGCTCATGAGCGTCGCAGACATCTGGTACAAATGTGGCACCTCGGGCAGTTCGCGACACTAAATAAAAACAATTATGGGTAAAACAAAAACAATGATTAGTACTAAACATAAACCATTATAAATACGTAATTAAATAATTGTAAATATATAAGTGCCCAAATAAACATTTTTTTATCTCTCTTTCTATATAAATTCACAACTATGGGCGGATGGGGATTCCTATTTTTCGACTTTTCGTCCCAGACGACCACGAGGGGGGGGGGGTGAGAAATAATTATTAGGGTAGTTTCCTATATTAAAACAAAAAAAATTGAGTTTTCGAAGAAAAAACGAAGTAAAAATAAAATGTTTATCAAAAGAGTTCGGTTTGTAACAACCGTTCAAGGCGGATAATCGGAGCATCATCCGTGTTATCCGTGGATCTATTATGATAGAGACAGTCACACAGACTACTTATAAGGGGTTATATCACTCGTCATTTTACGTCAATATTCAATTAAATTGTAAAATTATATCTGAAAACATTAAGTATCCAGATATATGCCTAACGATAGCAGAAATACTGGACTTAAAGACATGGACTTTCGGAAAACTCGTTCTTAATGGATACCTACGTCATACAAAAAACAGACACAGACGTCCCCCCCCCCCCCGCAGGGAAAAAACTTTTAGTCTTTGAATCTTTCAAAAGTTTGTATGAAAAATTAAGATAATTTTTTAAAGTCAAACTCAAATCATTTATTGCATACTAAGGCGTAGCAATAGAGAGATGGGATTGTATAGTATGTATATTTAATTTATTATTACTATTTATTTATATCTATATTTAAAAATTGGTTCTTAAATTAATTCTATTTTTAAATTTTATTTATATTTTATTGGGGTTATGGCTCCCATTTTATATCTGTCTACTTATGCAAAATTTGGTTTTCATTAAATAATTCAAATATATAATAACATTTTTCAATTAGGAATAATTTAAGTTGTTTATTAAAAGACGTCTCAGATCTTTTAAATGATTTGGTTTGTTATTATAATTTTTTATAACCATAGAATGTAGTTTTTAATTTTACATAATTCATACAGCGCCATCTATTTCCAAAAAACCACTGCCACTGGGGTCACTGCCAACGCGCCACCGGGTTGTCCAATTTCCAGCTCTCAAAATGAACCAAACAGGAAGGTAAGCAATTGGAAACCGGATATTTGAGATTTTATAGTTGCCATAAATTTGTTAAGTCGGTAAAACCTTAGTAGTAGTTAGTAGCTTCCCCTAGAGAGAGTTATTTAAATGAATGAAATTGATAGTCACTATTACAATAGGTACAGACAAATAGGGATGTTGACCTTCAGTCGACTGATGTATTGATGGTATCAATTTTAGAAGAAAACATTATATTCTCCAACAGCACATAAATAATTAGCAGCGCTGATTTTTAAAGTCTAACGAAAAAAAATGCTATAGCGTGATTCGCGGAATGCAATGTGGAAGAGCACGCCATCTAGTTAGCAGTAGTTTTATAAGTGTAAATTATCTACAATATGGCACGTGCACGAACTATAGGGGGCAGCACTAAGCGGCATTCTGTGTATATGTTACGCTCAAAGGCCGAAAACGCTCAGTGAGCGAAAAAATAGCTCACAACGCGTTGATTAAAAACTATTTTTCCGCTCACTGAGCGTTGTCCTGTGCCGGTGGTCAAAATTAGAACTAATACCTTCAATAGCTTCGATACTAGCGCCACCTCCGCCATCGGCGCAGATAAGATTGTGGTACTTGTTACAAATTTCATTGTTTTTACTTTTTTATGCCATGAGATTAAGCCTAAACTTATTTAGGTAATATTAATTTTATTTACCGTTAATATTATCTCGTGTAAGGGACCCAGGTTTTGCTTGACGAATGGTGGCATGGGGTGGCAGAGTGCGTTGATGCCCTGCATATCGCGCGGCATTGCCTCCGCCAGCGACAACATCATATGGTTTGGTAGCAGATAACTGAAAACATAATTCGGTTTAAATATTTATTTATTCTCATAAGTTGAGAAACAATGTATTACAAAATATTATGTAAAATAACTATTGGAATCTGTGTCCGGGAATATAAACTATATAATAATAATTGTATAATATAATATAATTGTATAATAATAAGTGTAAAAGTGTAGTGCCAAAGCAAACAAAATACAATATTTAGATATTTTCAATAACAAATTTTTTCAAACGATTTTTAAATATGCTTAAACTCTGAGATTGGGTAATCTATAATATAATAAAAGTGTAAAAAAAGTTTGTCTGTACATTGAATATATTTCCAAAAAAATTGTTTAGGGCGATGAAGAATAAGCAATAGAACAAGAATTTCGTAAAATTTTGTTCGTCTGTTTGTATGTATGTATGTTTGGATGTTTGTATGTTTATATGTATGTTTGTACACGCTAATCTCAGAAACGGCTGAACCGATTTGGATGCGGTTTTCACTAATATGTGGCTAATTGCTCAACTTAACATTTAGTGTATGTTTCTTTTCAAAATTCCCATGGGAATCCGAGATATACGCAAACGAAGTTGCGAAGGTATATCAACGCACAGCCCAAACCGCTGGGTCTGGAGATTCCAAATTTGGCATGTAGGTTACTTACGACGTCTAGGGATATACAAAGAAAGGATTTTTCAAAATTCCCACGGGAAAGCGAGATATACGCAAACGAAGTTGCAAGAGGACGCACAGACCAAACCGTTGGGTCTAGAGATACCAAATTTGGCATGTAGGGTCCTTATATGGTCCGGACCGACCGGACCGGACCGGACCGGACCCGAACGGATCAGACCTGATCAGTCCGGAAGGAACCGCACCGTACCGAGTCCGTGCCGGACCGGACCGAACCGGATCGGACCGGTTTTTTTTTCTAAAGAAATATATGTTAATTGGTATGTAGGTATCTTATCAGGACCGGACCGACCGGACCGGAGCGGACCGACTGGACCTGATCGGACCGGACTATATCTATCTATACATATAATAAAACAGTAGACCCCGATTTGTCTGTACATTGAACATATTTGGCAAAAATGGAGAGAGAACAGTTAGAGAAAGGTAATAAAAGCGAAAAATAATTTTTTGGATTTTTTTGTCTGTCTGTCTATCTGTCTGTCTGTCTGTCTGTCTGTTTGAACGCGCACATCTTCTAAGTTACTGGACGGATTTTAATGCAGTTTTCACAGGAGGATAGAGCTCGGCTTGGAGCAGAATATAGGCTTTGTTTCATTTAAATCGGATGTCAGGAAACTAAGTTATGTTCATTTAAAGGTCTCCTCCCTGTCAATGTAAGAAAAAAAAATCTCGCACTTACAAACTTGAGACTTGGTACACCATACCTACCGACAACAGACTGGACCGGACCGGACCGGACCGGATGTCAGGAGAAGAAAAAGAAGAAGTTACACTCATTTAAATTTTCAACAACCAAAGAATTTTAACATTGTCACTGTGCAGAGTCGGAATCGCCCGACCTCTGATTACGACCATTTTAATATTCAATAGCACTGTGTATGAAAGTTTTTTATTTACTTGAGCTGACCATTTTGAAATTTAGTTCCTCAAAAATTCACTAGATGGCACTGTGCAGATTCTGAATCGCGCTATGAAAGTTTTTTAATAGTTTACCTGAGACCTGATTGCGACGCGCCCGACATAATGGAAAACTACATTTTTGCGTATATCTTACTGCTGCTACGTAAAAATAATATTTCATGTTGGTTTTCGATAGTTAATTATTATATTCACTTTTTCATTTTGATTTTTTTCGTGTTCTAGATTAGATAGTCATTATGTATAAGTTAATTTTGATTTTCATTATTATTAGTTTTTTTAAAGTTATTAGTTGTATTTTCATTTTTGAATTTTGAGTTTTCGTTATTATTAGTAAGTAGGTACCTAGGTAGATTAGATTAGTATTTTGATTATTATTAGTATTAGTATTATTTTATTTTGATTTTCATGTAGATTAGACTGATAGTTTTGGTGTTCTTTCGTAGGTATAGGTGTATATTTTGATTATTATGCGTTAAGTTTTGATTTTCTTAGTTATAATTTAAATTTTGATTACCTTCGTGGGTATTATTACTATTATTAAAATGACTCGCAAAAGGTCTAATTTATCTAATAGTACTAGAACAGCAAAAAGATTATCTATATATATAAAAGAGAAAATCACTGACTGATTCATCACGAAATCTCCGAAACTACAAGTGCCAGGAGTCTCAAATTTTGCATGGGGGTTCCTTTTGGGGCGTAGGTGTTCACTAAGAAAGGATTTTTGGAAATTTATCCCCTAAGGGGGTGAAACGAGGGTGCAAAATTAGTATGAAACTTTGCCGTTTTTGAAGTTATTCGAATGAAATTCAGCATGAAGGTTCTTTATTAAAAGGCATGAAACACGAGTAAAATATTTTTCTCAAAAATCTTCCCTTATGGGGTTTAACGGGGGCACAAAGTTAGTATGAAAGTTTGCCGTTTTTGAAGTTATTCGAATGAAATTCAGTATTAAGGTTCTTTGAAAGGCATGAAACACGAGTAAAATATTTTTCTCAGAAATCATCCCTTAGGGGGTGAAACTGGGGTGCAAAGTTAGTATGAAACTGCCGTTTTTGAAGTTATTCAAATGAAATTCAGCATTAAGGTTCTTTATTGAAAGGTATAAAACACGAGTAAAATATTTTTCTCAAAAATCATCCCTTAGGGGGTTAAACGGAGGTGCAAAGGTAGTATGAAACTTTTCCGTTTTCGTAGTTATTCGAATGAAATTAAGCATGAAGGTTCTTTATTGAAAGACATGAAACACGAGTAAAATATTTTTCTCAAAATCATCAGAGTAATAGGACTGCACGTGTGTTATAGTGGACGCTCAACCTAGAACGCCTAGATTTTGTATTAAGCTTCCCTTTATAAAGTACTTAGACAAGGATAAAGACGGGGTTTTTAAAATTCCCACAGGATTCGGAATAATAAGACTACACGTGTATTACCGGGAGCGCTCAACCTAGAAAGCTGAAATTTCCTATAGAGATTCCCTTTATAATGTTGACAAGGATAAAGTCGGATTTTTTTTATTCCTACGGGAACGAAAAAATAGGACTGCACGTGTATTATCGTGGGCGCTCAACCTAGAACTCCTAGATTTTGTAATAAGCTTCCCTTTATAAAGTAGACAAGGATAAAGATGGTTTTTTTTTTAAATTCCCACGGGAACGAAATTATTGGCATTTTCGCTTGACCACGCGGGCGGAGTTGCGGGTAACAGCTATTAAAATAATAAAACAACAGGATTCGTACACAGTAGGTAGCCAAGATTAACAGCGGCGAGCAAATAGACAATGAGCAATGAAGAACACTGACGTCTCGGGGAAAACTACAGTAATAGGAGACTGTTAAATCCGTCTATACTACTTAATTAGTCACAAGTCCAATTCCACGCGGGCGAAGCTGCGGGCACAGCTAGTATATATATATATATAAAATTCAAAGTCCTGACTGACTTAACTATACATATCAACGCACAGCCCAAACCGGTGGATCTAGAGATTCCAAACTTGGACTGTAGGTTCCTTACGACGGCGACGTCTAGGGGTGTACAAAGAAAGGATTTTTCGAAATTCCCACGGGAAACCGAGATATACGCAAACGAGGTTGCCAGGCTCTACCAAATTTGGTATGTAGGTTCCTTACGACGTCTAGGGATGTACTAAGAAAGGATTTTTAAAAATCGCAAATCGCAATCTCGTGAAAAACTGCAAGGATAACCTAAATGCTCTTGGCGCATCTAACAAAGTTGTAGTTAGATGGATTCCAGGACATTCAGGCCTAGAAGGAAATGAAATGGCAGACGAACTTGCAAGGACTGGTGCTGACAACCCTCAGGCAGGACCGGAACCTTTTTGCGGCATAGCCAAACAACGAGCCTACTATATCCAAAAAACTCAGTGTGACCTTATGGCGAAGGAACTATGGAAATCTGTCCCAGGACAAACACATGCCAAAGCCCTAATAAGTGGTCACAATAAAAACTTCTCCAAAGAACTCATCGAGCTCAAAAGACAGAAAACTAGTGCCGTGACTAGAATACTAACAGGACACTGCAAACTTAATAAACATCTGTTTAACCTTAACATGAGCCAGTCCGCGATGTGCAGATTCTGCCATGAAGAAGAAGAAAGTGCCATGCACATTCTCTGCTCCTGCGGACCACTCATGTACAAAAGAAGTATACACATGGGAAAGCATATTCTGCTTCCAGAGGAGATACAACAGCTCTCTGCCCACCATATCTGGAAGTTCCTAGAGGCAACCAGTCTGGACAGGGAAATTTAATTAAAGGGCACTACAAAAGATCAGCAATGGTCGAAGCAGTAACCTTGAAGCCCACAGCAACAAATAATAAATAATAATACCCTAGCCTATGTCACCCGGGGGTAACGTACCTAAGGGTGAAATAATTTTTGAAATCGGTGCAGTAGTTTAGAGTTTATTCGTTACAAACAAATATACAAATCTTTCCTCTTTATAAATATTAAAGATATTATTAGTCAAATGGGTGGTTGCCACGAAACACAAAATAAAAATGCACTACTTCAAATCAAATTATTAGTGTGCCTGCACTCCGTTCGCGTTGATTTTCGCAATGGCAAAATGTCATCTAAATCGATACAGCGGTATAATCCTTCGCGCGCGAAGTGATCTAATCGTAGAACGCATTTGTTCGTACGCGCGCGACGGTTTAACGCGAAAATGTTATAAATAGACAGACAAAATTACTTTCACATTTATAATATTAGTAGATATGGAATAAATGACCTCTAAAATTACTAAAAATCAAAGAAAACTAGAGCACCTAAAATATAAGTCCTAACTAAACAAATGCGTTTAACGTAAAACCTGGTGATTTCCTAATAGTTACATTATTATCGTTAGTGAAACTAATACAAGGACAATGTCACATTCGATACTGCGGAAACACCTTGGCCTGAATGTATATCATTTATTAGTAAATTGCGAATGTATGGAATCGTTATCACGGAGAGAACTGACAGAAAGATAATAATATGTAATCTACATAGTTGACAGTCCGGTGGTAGGTTAGTGACCTTACCTTCGGCACCAGACGCGGATTCGAGTCCCGCTCGGCGCAATTATGTGATGTAGTCTGTATTTTTTATGTATTTACTATAATATATTAGTTGTCTGGTACCAACGGCGAGTACGCAGTCCGTTTGAATAGAGACGCCTTCAAGTCCATTGGCTTTGTCTAAATGTGTTGATATTTTGTACATATAATTTTATTGTATTTTAAGATTTATTAATATATTCTTCCTTTCTTTGCTACCACTGTTTTTCTACTTAATTCTCATATTCAAGTATATATCTATTGCAATTGAATGCATGTTCCACCACTGCATAACATACTTACGTCGTGCTTTCGTCCAGCAGTCGCGCCTGTACATCTCGCCACTTGTAAATCATTTGGAGGGCGGCCATCTGCTTCGTATTGAAGGACTTCTTCGAATGGTTGTACAGCGGTATGTGACTGTCGCTATGGACCACGGGCTTGTTGTACGTCTGTGTGAAACAATAATATCTATATTCTTCAGGAAATATTTACGGCAAAAATTATCTTACAAGTCTCCCAAGCTTAGGCCTGGCTGTTAGGTCTCGGGATAGCCCACCACACATTTCCACCGATGTGTCTCCTGTGTAGCCAGGATTAACAACGGCGACCTCAGATTGACAATAAGCGATGAAGATTATTGACGTCCTGGGGGAGAAACTACAGCTGTCTTGGAACTCACAACGAATTTAATCAGAAAGAAGATAGTCGGAGTAGGAAGTATTGAAAGGACTTCCCTCCTTAACAACTACGTGAGAGACAGCAATTTGAAGCAAAAGGCGGTCGGATATAGAGAGGACGTGGGTTCGAATCCCACCTAGTGCCGTGATGAAATTTCAAAAATATTTTAATAATAACTTTGTACTTATAATATTGTAAAATAAATTTGTAATGGTATAAATAATAATAATAAATATTCTTGGACGAATCACACAACGCCATCTTGTCCCAAACTAAGCAACAAAGCTAGTACTATGGGTACTAGATTGCTGTTATATATACTTAAATACTTTTTTTTTGTAAATAAATACTTATTATACATAGAAAACACCCAGGCCAATGCAAACAGACATGTTCATGCACACAAAATGTTTTAAGTGACCATTGCTAGCCACTCGACCACCGGGCCTATCATAAATGCGACTTACGCTTCCACAAATCTGTTGACTCTGCTGGAAAACTGCGAGAAGTAGGTTGGGATGTCCGTTGGCAGCTTCCAGAAGTTCCCGCTTCTGCTGCCGCCAAATGTACAGTAGGCAGTGAGTGTCCATTCGCGCGTACTCTATCAGCTCGTCTGGCAGCGGTCGCATACGCCAGTCCGCCAATTGATACCTTATGTGTAGGATAACTTATTTAATAAAGCTTATAATTTAATTTCTATACAATAAAGACGAAGAGTGGAAGCTTTTAATATCAGAAAAAAAAACGAATTGTATTTTAATATTTTTGTGTCCCTGAAGATAAGCCCACCACACATTCCCACTGCTGTCTCCTGTATAGCCAGGATCAACAACGGCGACCTCAAATTGACAATAAGCAATGAAGCTTATTGACGTCCCGGGGAATAAACTACAGCTGTCGCATATTTAAATACTTTCTTTGTCTGAAAATGCTATATCTATTTATTTTATTTCATAGAAAAGTTAACAGCATTACATTTAAAACCATTTCACAGCTAATTTCAAACAATATCATAAATAATAATCTAATAACAAAAAAATAATTAGTTAAATTACATATATAAATTAATTAAAGAACAACTTCACTACAATCCATCTTCTCACAGTATCTAAGACATTCATAACACATTCATCCATCTCCATGCAAACACATTCCGGTGCCGACGACAGAAGGGAGTTCAATAAGGCTAGTACGCGGATACCGCGATACCGTTCGCGGCCCCAGAAAATTATTTTGCACAGGCGGAACAAAGAACCTTACCAAACGTGCCACAAGTTCAGGACAGTCGCCTTCACCTCTTAAGACACGACACTCGATTGTAAGCAAGTTGCAGTTGCGCCTAACTTATCTATGTAGATAGATAGATAAGACATTTGCATAGATATGTAACTATACTTATCTATGCAAACGATCTGATTTAAAAACTTCTAGGATATAAATATTTACCATTGCCATTATTAGAAAACAAAAATACGTATTTCAGCTGTCTTTAGGGTTTACTTAATCCTCTGTTTTAAACTATTTTATTAATATTAGTATGTATGTATAAGTACCTCTTATCCGCGTTGATGTTACAATATTTCAATAACAAATTTTTGAGCGCGTGTCCCGACGATTTGAGCGCTCTAGCAGCTTGGTGTGTGTCAAACATACCAACAATATAAACACCAAAATCTCTTTGTAGCCATATAACATCGCTCTCCGCACCATGGAAGACCTGTGAAAATACCGTCAATACAGTCGCAATAGAAGTCCATAGAACGCCTCGTCGTTCAGGGCAAGGTGGAAGACTGGACAGTGCGGAAGGTCACCCATGCGGTGGACCGACCCACGCCCGAACCCAATATGTGATCTCAATCCTTTTTTACATATGTCAGATTGCAAAAGTCACGTGTCTTTATAACCAATCAACGCATTGTATTTATGACGCATCGAAGTAAACTACCAATCAATACTTCCGTCAATCACGAAAAATCGATATAGGATTGAGATCGCATATTGGGTTCATCCATTACTGGGTTTATCAAAAGATGGAATGACTGGACTGCTTTGCAAAACTAAAGTCCAACTAATGTATTTTTGTTTTACAGATACGCTAGTTTTATTTCGAGGCTAACATTTCATCAATTTTGTATTGATTCTAAAAGCCACTAACTCCCCGATCGTCGCGAGTCCAACTCCCCGATCGTCGCGACTTCACTAACATGCCGGCTCAGAGTCTATAAGACTCAATTTACACTGCCGTGGAATGGAATGGATGCTACTTTTTCCAACGAACCTGTTCATAGCTAATAAACTTTATGTCAATTATAATATAACTCTAGCGAAACTCGCGCAACTTCATTTGCGTGTATCCCACTTTCCCGTGGGAATTTAGGAATGTATTTTCATATAAACCTTCCTCTTGAATCACTGTATCTAATTTAAAAAACACATCAAAATCCGTTGCGTAGTTTTAAAGATCTAAGCATACATAGGGACACACAGACAGACAGCGGGATTTTATTTTATACTATGTAAAGATAAAAAATAAATACGAGCCAAAAAACGGTCGTGCGTCTTCTGGAGAATCCTCGCGCATTCTCGAGAATTCCCTTAGCTAATGTCGCTACTGTACATTGTATGTTATTCATTGTGTGATAAGCATAAGAATATTGTAGTGCCCTAACGGGGTTCCATGCGGGAAACTAGTTTGTAAAACTGTTATTATTATAAAATCTATATATAAATACCATGGAAACAATAAAATATTTGAATTTGAATTTGAATTCATTTGACATAAAGTTAATAATGAGGTAAACAAAGTTTCTTACTTTCATTTTTTTTGGGTTTGTAAATGCAGAGTTCAATTTGTGCATGTGCTCTCGCAGGGCCAGAGTGTCTACGATGTAATCGCCACCTTCGTTTGTACTTATTTGTATAAGACATGTAATGCCTGAAAAAAAATGCATTACATATTAGAATACTAGTTGATGCAAGCAGTTTTACCTGCAAAATCCTGTTCCGGACTGACATCCGGGATAGAAAAAATCTTATTGTTAATCCAGGTGGTCAGACGATCTAAGGAAAGTAGCAGGAAGCCGCTGTATGCAGGCCGCTGCCAGCAGGTCGCACTGGAGACGTTTGGGGGAGGCCTATGTCCAGCAGTGGACTTGATGATGAATCCAGGTTATAAACTACACGTGTACCAATCTTGAAGAAAATCTATCAAGCCGTTTTTGCGAATTTTTACTGTGAGAGGAAAGAAGTTTTGCAGGTATCGCACTGCGGATACAGTCATACTAATTAAAGAGGAAAGATTTGTATATTTGTTTGTAACGTATAAACTCAAAACTACTGGATTGATTTCAAAAATTCTTTCACCTTTGGGAAGGTACTTTACCCCCGTGTAACATAGGCTATATTTTTTTTTAAGTGAGTGATTCTTTTAAAAACTCGTGCGAAGCTGGGACGGGACCCTAGTAATATATACCTTGATATGTCCTATACGAGTGATGTTCAACATCCACGGCAATTTCTTTGACAGTTTCCAAGTGAGCCACCAATTCATCTAACTGCTTCTCTGTGTCCACTAGAGTCAATCTCGTCTCTGCTAAGGGCAGGGGGAACTCAGGAGACACTGGATCAGGATCGATGAACTGTGCTGGCGGGTGATATAAGTCCAGTTCCATTTGATATGGATGTTCGTATCTGTTAAAAGTCAAAGTCAAATTTATTCGGAGCCTAGGCGCGGCCGAGCGGAGATGTGTGTAGCAGGGCGGCACATCCCCTCACCTCATCGCTTTGGTGGAAACCGGGCCAAGTCTTCATTTATTCTAGGTTGTAGATATTGATTTTAGAGATAAAAGACGACGCAAGACAAATATTTGTGTGCACAGTATCATTAGTCGTCTAAAAATAACTGTTACTTTGTTACATTATTATTTTAAGATTAGATTTTTTGGAAATTATTAATTCATTACTTATGCTTGTTTTCACCAACGCCTCCTATCGGTAGGTACGGTTATCCTTTCATGGATAAATCCATTCATTACTACTTTTGCGTGGTTTATTATAGTAACTTATTTCTACTTTGGGAATTGTTATATTTTTGGTCTTCCACGAGAATCTACTTAGCTTCACCTCAAGTTAAAATAGATTTTTCTTGGAACACCAGACATGTATTTGACCTTGTTTACATTATCAGAGTTTTAGGTCAGGTGTTATAAAATGCCCTAGGGGTCCATTAAATTATAATACGTAAGCAGTCAATGGTTTATTTAAATTCTGATCTGATTTCAAAAGGTCGACAGTAAAACGTGTGACGGAAGGAAATGCGTATGAATTTATGATCATTAAATTGTTTTTGCATATTGAGGTGATTGCTCCCGCACGGCCCGCAAAATTCAAATTTTCTTACGTTTTTAACAAAATTTAGCTCAATCTTTCATTGCATTTTCATAATAGTAGAGGAGCCCATGATGCTAAATTTTTAGTCACTCGAGCGCTTTGGAAACCTGTATAATTTCGAAGATTAGGTCAAGGAGAGCAAAAAATGTTATATGATGTTTTTCCGTTCATCGGTGGGGGGAGCCTCGACATTTAAAAAAATCAGTGACAAAAAACTACTTCCTTCTTCTCGTCGAAATTTGCAGATTATATATTTCCCGTTATCCTAACTATTTACGTGAAAATAAAAATAAAATTTGACCGCACTTGAGAATGCTAAGGTGTTTGTTTTTGCAAATTCAAAACTCCCCTAATATGTCGCGTTAAAATCGATTTTTTTACACATACACATTTGTCAGCATGTAATTAACTTACATATAGCTTAATCTGACGTGCTTGAATATTTCAAGACATCGATTTTTTTGAATTACGGAACCCCCCATTTAAAGAGTTGGAAATATGGTGTTGATACTTAACAAGGTATCAGATATCCTCTATATCTTAGTCTAACGCGCTCAAGTAACTGCAAAAATCACCTCTTGGGCTACCCTACTATAAGAATTTCCCGAGTATAAACATTATTATATCTACTGAATATTTATCATATAAATTATATATAGTAGCGCTTCGCTTTTTAATTTGTGACAAATGTAAGTTAAAAAATGCATGGGCCGTTTTCACATGAATAAAATAAAATAACTTATTTTGCGAGTAGATTTACAGGAAATACTTTCGCACGTCAGATTTTTTAAAATCATTTCCTAGGATAAGGTGCATAAACCCTTCGATGGGGTTGTCGCGTCCTTGTTGACCCATGGCCCTTAGGCGCTGCGCAAACGTACACTTTTTGTTGATGGTTACCAACACCAAACACTTTTTGATCGTCCATGAGTGTGTGTTAAGTGGAAGCAACTGGACACAAAAAATTTTTACGTATACGCAGGGAGTGGATGAGTTCATACTAGTTCTATAGAAATCAAATATTCGGTAGCTTGTATCTGACACAAGGCACAAAAGTGTCCACGTTAAAAAAAATCTACATTAATTAACTTACCCGACGGCCTCTGCTTCACCATCATACAAAATATTTAACGACAATGGCTTAATACTGTTTGGTTTGTCTGATATTTTTGGCACCCACAAGCTCTCAGAATTATCGATTTTATCTTTAAACGATAATTGGGGCCGTGGTATATTCTTGGCACCTATAAACGTCGTGGACCCCACCTGAAATCCATCAAATAATTATTACGGCGACTCGGAGAGCCAATTCCACATCTTTATATTATTGTAAATATTAGTCATAACAAACAAACGATGCTATTATTAGGTAATTAGACTTACCAGAACTGTGCTATGCAGCTATGCTTCGATGCGAGTATGTGAAAGCTAAGATATGAAACTATGTGACTGTTTCCACTGATGCTAAGCTATGCTATGATAATATATTATACTCTGCTCTTGACTTTCTAGTTAGTTCGACCAATGCATATGATCAGTGGACATAAACGCATCCATAGCAAAGTAGCTTAGCACATCTCTGGTGGAAAAGCACCCAAAATGTAACCATTGAGATTAGGATTAGGTTCCTGTTGGTTGTGGAGGACTGACATCAGTCGTTTCATTAAAAAAAAAACAATATCTTCAGCAAAATCTTTGGCTTAAGTATCCACTCCGACAATCGTTACGCTTGAGACGAAAAAAGAAAAAAGTAGTTAGCACTTAGTTACCTTTATCTTCGCGATAAGGGGCCCTTTGTCCCACGGGTTGGTCTTGCCCAGCTTCGTGCTTGCTAAGAAGTTATCGCTGGGCTTATTCGCGCCGGTCAAATCGTCGATATTTATATTCACCCTGTCCAAAATCGAATCGTTAACGTCGACAATTTTTTCAGTGTTGTATTCAATATTATTTCTGTTGGTTGAAACAAATTGTTAAATTCAGTGGCATATAAATTAGTGTTGGCCGCTTATAGAGTGCCTACGTACTTTTATTTATATAAGTTTAATTATGAATTATACTGCAATATTGAATTGAAATAGCTATGAAATTATTTATTTGTTGCACATACAAAATACACATAAACATTCATTGGCAACCCGGTACAGTTGGTGGTGTATCTTCTGTACCGGAGAGCGCGGAATCGATGCCCGCATAATATCTATATGTTACCGGAAATGTATGAAACCCTAACCTAACCCAGCTTTGTCTGATGAATAACGTGTTTCAATTATTTTATTTACAGATATTTCTGATTCTCTGGGTTAGGTTAGGGTTAGCTTGTGACAATCAAAAGCCGAGCAACCGCAGGGAGCGGAGCGAGGCCCCCTTTATAATAACACATTTCCTAGGAATTGTATACATTTCCGGTAACATATACACGATATCATACTCCAGTATCAGACAACACATAGGTATTATGACACATTAAAATACACAAGCCGTTCGCTTTGGCATAAGATTCATACATTGCAATAAGAGTAATATGCAAGTAGGTATTGTATGTATATGTTACGGGCAATCTGTATAATTCAGATATTATATACAATACCTGTACAAAGTATGAAATAAATAAAATGTTTCATACATTACCTACAGTACCTACACATTTTAAGTATTTTCTTTACATTACCTAGGTATTTTATGGAATATCGGATTGAATGACGGTAACATTTCCTACTAATATTATAAACGCGAAAGTTTGTGTATGTTACTTCTTCACGCTCTAATTGCTGTGCCAATTTTCATGATATTTAGTACGTAGGTATCTGATACCTTGGATTAACACATAGGGTACTTTTTATCCCGATAAGTACGCGATACCCGTAGGATTTTGTCAAAAGTAGTATAGTAGTAGTAATATAGATGGCGCTGCTGTGCATAAAATTAAACGCGAGTAAGACAGCGGGCAGCAGCTAACACATTATAAAGCGGGAATCAAATTCGCAACTGATGCCTTAGTAATAAAGTTAAAACATACGATTTATTTGCGGCTATACGTACTAGCGGTTCACCGGGCGGCGGGGCTTTTCTAGTTTTAGTATATATGCAACCACTTTATGTACTTATGTTAATAAATGCCTAAAGCATTTAATCGCGTTAATAGGTTTGATCGCGGTTCGCCGCTTATATGGCGGTTAGGTCGCAACCGCTAGTAGTAGTTTAGGCGTTTAATATGCTTTATTAACCCCTTTCAGCACCAGTGTATCATTCTTGCACATTCTACAGTATAGCAACTTAATCTCGTACGCCAAATTTACCTTCATCTTGGCTGTTTAAGCGTGGAAAATAACAGACAGAACTACATTGGTACTAATAATATTGAAATGGTTTTAAATAAAATGTAGGCTGCAGGTGAAACTCATTCAGTTTTTGAAATATAATATTTCAGTCAGAATCTTGCCTTGGTCTAAGGGCCTGTCTCACAACTTGCTGACAAGTTCCAGTTAGCCTAACTACCAAAATCATAGTCTTTCAGCAAATGGCAAGTAAACAGACCCTAAGTGAGTTTTAGTTCCATTTTGGAACTTCTTGGTTGGCAAAATTTAAAGAATTGTCGAGAACTAGTCTCGAATGCGATCGGCGAAGGCGCGTGCCTTGTTAGCATCAGATCAGCGCATCACGTTTCTGTCTGTTATCCAATTTAAGCGTCAATTGCCCCGCGCCTTCGAGCCAATTTTCTCAGACAATAGATTGATTCTAATAGCTCAATAGTCTAATAAAACGATGTCCTGACCTAAGTGATAGCGAAACCAGTGAAGTAGGCACGTCCGCTCGCGTCTTATCATTGTGCAACGTAAACATATAGATATATAGTTATTTTATTGTTATAAAATTACGAATTGTAGCTGTAGATCAAGGCTGCGTTTCCACCAATGGTGTGCGAGGATAAGTAACGAAGGATGTAGCGATGTACGAACATTTTTTATTGTTTATGTACGTACAAAACAAGCACGGAATAAAAACGAGGAACGTGTGCTAGAGATAGACGCGAGCGAGAAACTTCTAGCAGTCACGTAGATGTGTATTTAAAGGAAAATCCTCGCACCGCTCATCTTCGCACAGTTTCACCGCTTCTCAGGTGGAAACGCTTCTTAGTGCTAAAACAAAGACACCCGTCTTTGTTCCATTATAGGTACGCCAACATAGCTGGCTCGCGCAGACGTAAACTGAAATTCGAAACTCATACTTATTACTCAGTGCATAACGACAATCGATTTTCAATTGTTTTATAAACTGTGAGTCGCGTTGATGGCGCGTACTACTAGAATTATGTGTTTTGAAGAATAAATGAAATACAAAGCGTAAATAGTCATTGACAATCAGAAAAAAAATACTTTTATTAATTTTTAATGTTGCAATTATTTTTTTAAATTAATAAGAATTTAGTACAAAAATCTTTAAGTACACTTGTGTTTAACAGCTCCTAGGAATAAAAGTATTTAAGTTGGAACTGTGTCTTTTTATGTGGCAAAATAGATGTAAATTAATTAGCAGTCATAAAAAAAATATTTTGACTGAATTTATTTTGAGAAATTTGTTTAAATTGAAAAAAAAACAACAAAAAACTTTCTTAAAAAAATATTTTTCTAATTGTTAATGGCCATTAACGCTTTGTATTTTATTTTATTCTTCAAAACACATTATTCATGATCACTAATGTTTTTATTTAAACTCAAAAACCCCAGTGGTTCAAAAGTTACAGCTTATTTTTCACATGAGAAGTTCGAAGTACAGAAAAAAAAATCTTAAAAAAAAACAAAACATGGTAGATTTTTTATTGCTTTTTTTAAAACTATAAATTGAAGTATTCCCTTCAATTTATAATTAAAAAGTTTCTTGCACTTTATGAGGGGGCACCCTGTATATTTAACTATACGTACTATACATGAATTCGCAAATGCATCAAGTCATAATAACACAGTAAGGCTGAGTAGATTTACCGGCCGTGCCGGTAAAGCTACCAGTAACACTAGTGACAGTAGAATTTCTATGAAACTATTTCACATTACGCCGGATCCGACATAAAAACCCAGACTCTGCATTCTAGCTGGTTTCCGGCAAATCTATCGGTCCAGTGTAGAGGGAACCCAGTCAATCAAAAAGTTTTTTATGAAATAGTGTTGGACGTTATGGATTCTTTAAGTGACGTATACCAGGCGTTTTCCGGCTGGGGACTCTGAATCTTGTTCTTTGATATTGTTTGTCGGTAGAATTCGGCTATTAGTAGAAATCCTTTCTATCATAAATATAGTTATCTTACAACAAAATCTTATTCTAATTGATAATGTCTAATTGATATGTTATCACTTTATACAGTGCCACAAACTTATCCGTGCCGATGGCGGGGGCGCTACGATCTATGGATAATGGCATATTCATTAGTTCTAGTTTTGGCCACCGCCACAGATAAGTTTGTCGCACTGTACGTACATTGCCAATTTTATACTGAAGACTTGAGTGAACATGTGAACACAATGAGTGGCAAGGTTTTAAAGTGATAACATTTTTAAATCGCACCAATAAAAATGCTAGCTTAGGGTGGTAAAAATCATCGCCGTAATGCAAAAGCCGTGCGAGCAGCACCTATAAGGGCCAAAGAGTATATAAATATGTACTTACGGTTTCAATTTCACAGATGGCAGCTCCGCACTGACTATGTTGTTTGATTGTCCTACAATATTTTCGCTCAACTGATAGGTAACAACATTAAACCCAGTGTATGTTGTAAAAATTTCATGTGAGGCACCTGCTGGCAACACATTAGATGATTGGATCGTCTTACGGACCGTTGTATAGCCATCCTGCCAAAAAAAATTATTTTAAGCATAATCTATACTAATATTTTAACCCAGCTTCGCACGGGTTTTACTAAGGAATATAAATATAATATAGCTTATGTCATTAGCAGATAATGTAGCTTCTCAGCAATTAAATAATTTCTCAAATCGGTCCAGTAGGTTGAGTTTATTAGTTACAAACAAAAGTACAAATCTGTCCTCTTTATAATATTAGTATAATATATAGTATATATTTTTAATGGTGTACAGGGCGTCTCAAGGCTATGCCACATGGAGGGAAATTATCTTGAATATTGTAGATGGAACATTTACTGAAAGAAGACATTATTTTAATTTTAAAAACAATTTAAACAACATAAAAAAATAAAAAAGCCTTTTATTTCCCTATCAATAGTTCACAAGTTGACCGGTACACAAATTATTTTTTCTTGGTTTATAAGGAAGGTGAAGGCCTATCACGGTCCTGAGCAATCTGCTGCCAAAGCGGTCCCGCAATCCTCCCAATTAAAATTCATGGTCTTCCTTTTATTTCTGTCACTATGTTATTTAGCAAAAAATAATCCTTATGATGAAGCCTTTCAATCGGTATGATAAAGCTACAGGGTAATTTTCTCAAAAACAAATTTTTCTCGCTCCGTTCTGCGAATAGTGTATCTCGGTTATGTCTACAGTAGTCAAAACAGGAATTGCTATTGGTGAAGAGAAATATCTCAAGTGTAAGCATGTTAGGCTGGCTGGGACGCCCTGTATATCCTACTAAAATTATAAAGATGGAAGTTGTATTGTATGTTTGTTACATTGTCACGCTCAAATGGCTGGGCCAATTTTTATAATATTTGGTATGTAGGTAGCTGATACCTTGGATTAACACATAGGGTACTTTTTATCCCGAAAATTACGCGATTCATGTCGGGATTTGGTCAAAAATCTGATATAGATGGCGCTGCTGTGCATAAATTAATACACGCAAAAGAAGTGGCGCCGGTCTCGCTATTTTTAAATGAAACCATATGTTATTTATTCAAGTTTTTCAAATGGAGGTCAAATTATATATGAAATTATCCACACCAAAGTAACAGGTACTTTTTATTTTATTAGACAATATTTTTCTTAGGTTATTATAAGTACACACCACAAAAAAATCACACTACGGAACTGACACAAATATAGAAGATAATTTGGATGCAGTGTACAAATGCTAATACCAATTTAAAAAATAGTCTACCTAAAAGGTATGATTGCTATAAAAAATGTTTTGGATTACAGTCAAATTGACCTTATATTCCAAGTCCACTTTCCAATCTCTAAAAGATAACTTTTCTATCCAATTGCTAGGGCTTGAATTAAATCATATGGTTTATTTAACACAAAAAATGTGTTATATTCTTTCTTTATTTTCTTCACAATGATATACAGTACAGTCTACAAAATATAGTATTCTACAAAATATTACATGCAACAGAAATAAAATAATATTAAAATTAAACAGTAAGACGACCTGCGTGGCGCAATGGTTACCACACCGGACCGCCACCCAAGAGGTCCCGGGTTCGAATCCCGGTTGGGTCATGATGAAAAACAAACTTTTTCTGATTGGCCTGGGTCTTGGATGTTTATCTATATATGTATTTGTTTTAAAATATACTATCGTTGAGTTAGTATCCCATAACACAGATGTCGAACTTACTTTGGGGCTAGCCCAATCTGTGCGATTTGGCCCTACATATATTTAAAAATGTATATTTAGACTAGTGGGTCATATCAACCTATATACATCCCACTGCAGGGACACGGGTCTCCCATCAATCGAAGGGGACTGTAGTGTACTCTGCCACGCTATCTCGCTTTCCCGTGGGAATTTTGAAAAATTCTTTCTTAGTACACCCCTAGACGTCGTAAGGAATCTACCTTCCAAATTTGGAATCTCTAGACCCAGCGGTTTGGGCTGTGTGTTGATATATAGTTAAATCGATCAGTCAATAAATTAAACCCTGTTTCTTTTGACTTGACCAATGTAGTAAACAATCTTAGCGTGTCTTTTTATACAAATATCCATGTGTAAAATCGATAAATCGCCAGAATAATAAAAGTGTTGTGTTAAATACCATTTCTAACTATATTGTTATTATTTGGGTGTGAATGATAATTTTAATTGTCTATTTTCGTTAAAAAGACATGCTAAGATTGTTTACTACATTGGTCAAGTCAAAAGAAACAGGGTTTAGATTAAGACGTTGTGGAGAACTGGCGCCTGAACTAGGTATCCGAGGAACCTGTATCAATATTATGTTGAAGGAAACCAATGCAGTAAATAGATTGCTTTTACTTTCGAATGTGAAAAAAATGCTTTTTATGGCCTCTCTTAAAAACTGACCATGAAAGCAGAACCACGATGTTAATCGTCAAAGACCACGTGGGATTAAAAATTCATTTTAATCATTATTATCATTTATTCAAATGTATAAAATAAACACGTAATATTAGGAAAATGTCCAGAATGGTTTTATTTAGGAAGTCATAAACACCATGCTGATTGTTGACATTGTATCGATAGATAAAAAAATAACCATGTATCACGCACCTGTGTTACTGTTGTGAAGTAAGGATAAAATTCGGGCGCCTCCGGATTTAAAATATAATTCATTTTGATGTAATAGATGAGCAAGGCACATTAAAAATGCGGGCAGTTTATAAACACTGCCCGACTCGTCCGCCCGTGAACAAGAGCAAACAAAGAATAAAAAATTATTATACTCTGTGAAATTGACACATTACTATCCTCTTTTGCTTTGAGTTGGTTGACGTGACAAGCAAGAGTCCATGCATGACACTTTACTCTTGTCTAGGGGGAAGGGACTCACTTATTTTTTTTTACGTCAATTTTCATTGGCAACAGTGACATTTGGTGCCTGGCGGATGAACTAAAATTAAAAAGAAAAGCGGCGGCCATATTGTATTTTACATAATATTTTGACCTCGATATGATTCTGTGCTCTATGCTGCCTATGGTTACTGTTAAGTATTATAATATCTGTGCTATGGTGTTGTTGTCATGGCTTTGTTAAATGTTATTTTACGTAGCATAATTCTTTAAGTAGAATTAAGGTCGAAACTGTTGTAGGTTTTATTTAAAATGAAGTAAGGAATTGTATTGGTAATGTTTTATAACTAGCAGGTTATAGAAAAAGATTTATTCGAATGAAGATTTAAGATTTGAAATTGGAGTAGTTTAAAATTTGACACATGATGGTGTCTAATTTTAAAGTCAGTCGGTTTATGATATCTTATAGATAAAGTTTACGTTTTTAGAGAATATGTATTTATAGGAATCAATCATGTTTTGAAATGTAACTTATTTAAAAAAATGATAACTATTAGTAATGGGGGAACTAAATTATTTAGAAATGTTAAAAAATGAGATGTAATATGAATATATTGGATACACCTTAAAAAATTCTCTTTGGATGTTGGAGCAATTTATAATCCAGACAAAAATAAGGTGAACGTTTTCCTTGAGACGTACTCTCTGCAACTACAGAAAAGGAACAGAGCAGTTGTTTTCGGCGACTTTAATTTTAATCTGTTAAAACCGGACAGAGAGACTCGAAGATATAAAGAGGTATTAAAGGAAAATGATTTTAAAATCTTGAATAAAATTGATGAAAAATACTGCACTCGTGACTGCGACTCCACCAAAACGATCATAGACCACGTTTGCACAAATCTTAAAGATAACAACTTTAACTTCATTATTATTGAATCAGCTATCTCCGATCACAAGCAAATATACTTAGAGGTAGAAAAATACCAACTGCCACCCATAAAAAGGGTTGATTATACAGCGATCGACTACACTATGTTTTATGGTTATGTAGAAGAATCTATGATCGACAATAATGAGGAAAACTTATATGATAAATTAGAAGATAAACTACAAAGATGTCTGTGCAAAAGTAAAACAATAAAAACAAAACTACTTAATCCGCCGCAAAAGGATTGGATACAAAAGGATATTATACAAGATATCAACTATCGGAATATGATATGGCAAAAGTACAAAAAAAACAAAGCAGATAAACAACTAGAAGAAGAATTCAAAACAGCAAAGCTAAAAGTAAAAGAAACTATCGAAGAAACTAAACACGCTTATTACCAGAAATATTTTAAAGATCATATTAAAAAGCCCAAGAATATGTGGAAAGCAATAAACGACCTGGCGAATAATAAAATAAAGAATACAGCAGGACCAAGTAAACTTATTACCAACTTGAGTACAATCACCAACGAAACACAAATTTGCGAATACTTCAACAACTATTTTTCGACCGTTGGTTCGGTCCTAGCTAGTAAAATACCAATTGAATATCATGGAAATGACAGCCCAGCTAAACAGATCGACCAAAGCTCAGAATTTGTACTTAGAGAGTTTCCACCGACAACCGCGGATGAAATTTCTAAAATAATAGATAATTTAGATCCTAATACTGCCTCTGGTATTGATGGCATTAGTACGAAACTAGTAAAATGTGTCAAAAAACTAATTATACCTGAACTCACAAACTGCATTAATACTTGCTTAAAACAAGGAACTTTTCCAGACAAATTAAAAATTGCAAAAGTGACTCCAATTCATAAATCGGGAAGTAAATTTGATCCGTGTAATTATCGCCCTATATCTGTTTTGCCTGTAATTTCTAAAATTTATGAAAAGGTTATTTATTCTCGTTTAGAAAAGCATCTGGAACTAAAAAAATTCATATATAAAAAACAATACGGCTTTAGACCCAAATCTAACACGCTTTCAGCAACAATAGACCTTATCACTAATATCAAAAATAAAATAGATCAGAAACAAGTAGTACTAGGCATCTTCATCGATCTTAAGAAGGCCTTCGATACTATTAGCCATAAAAAGTTACTACAGAAACTAAATGACATTGACGTTATAGATACAGCGCATGATATTTTCAAATCATACTTGAGTAATCGTCAGCAAATAGTCAAAATAGGTTCGCAGCAGAGTTCGACAAAAGCTATAGAATTCGGCGTACCCCAGGGCTCAATTCTGGGGCCAATTTTATTCCTAATCTACATCAACAATATTGAAAAAATTGGTCTACATGCGGACATCTCATTATATGCCGATGACACAGGTCTGTTCTATTATGGCCATTCTATTACAGTTATTGTGTCAAAGGCCCAATACGATCTACATTTGTTAAATAAGTGGTTCCTCTCTAATCTATTAACTATTAATACTGATAAAACAAGTTATGTAATTTTTTCCGCAAAAAATAAAAAAATTATTGATACCGTCCCGCTGAAGATAAATAACCAAGTAATTAAACAAACAAATAGCGAGAAGTACCTTGGACTTATATTAGACAGTCAACTTAATTGGAAACCACATTTAAATAAAATTAAAGCCAAATTAATATCACTCACAGGAACTCTACGTAGTATTGCAAAATGTATCCCTAGAAATGTAAAATACATTATTTATAATTCATTAGTGAAACCGCACATTGACCACTTAATTGAGATTTGGGGTACTGCAGCCGAAACAAACTTGAAGATCATACAGATAGCTCAAAATAAATTACTGAAAAGATTGTTTAATTATAACTATCGGACACATACAAAAAAACTATATCTAGATACAAAAATAATGACTGTTAAGCAGACATACGTATACTATACATGTATTTTAATCCACAAAATTTTAAACAAGGAAATTCATACTTCACTGTCGTTTCGGAAAAAAGGTCTAGGACAAAAAATTAAATTACGAAATGCAACTCACTTAATACTACGTTCCTCGAGAACTAACTATGGCAAAAAGAACATAGAACACGAGGGCGTAAAAATATATAACAGACTCCCTGCTGAAATTAGAGAGGCAAAATCAACTGCCAGTTTAAAGAAAAAACTAAAACTATATGTCCGTAACTGTGTTGATTAAAAACTTGATTGAATATGTGTATGTAAAATGTGTGCGTATGTGAATATGTGCTATATTATCGTTATGTATGTCTAAATTTATTTATGCATGTACATAGTTTACAATCTATAGAAATAATACAGATAATAATATCCGTATAAAATAAATTTATAAATATAATAATAAAAAACAAACAAATGAGTGTGTATGTATATACGTATATTTGAATGTAAGCAAATAATAATAAATAAACAAAATAAGTGCATTATGTGTGTTTATAAAAATAAAAAATAAAGTAAGTATACTTTAAAATATATACATAAAAAAAATAAACATTAACAAAACAAAATAAATAAATACGCAATATCAAAATAACATTAAACACAACAACAACACAAATAAAATTATACAAAACAAAACCTATGTTAATCATTAGTACCAAGCTATGACTTATCTAGTGTACAAGTACGCTCCGTTGCGCTTTACATCCGTGTTTGTCGGGCCGGTAAGCAAAACAGATTGCACCGCCGCCGAACCGAACCGAAGTGATCTAGTGATGCACGTTCAAACGACCAAGTTTTGTTTCGGAACCTACCCTACAATGTTTTAACTTTTTATTTTATCGTCCGTACCGCATGAAAAATGTTTAATTACAGTACTACTTTGTACATAATTTTATTTTCTCAGTAAGTGAAATACCATTGTAATTCTTTTTGAGAAATTAATAAAGTTCTTTAAACCGATATATGATTATTATTTGAAGATGTGTTTCTATTCCAACACTCAACCACTACAACAGAAACGCACTTGAGCTGCGCTGCACGGAGCGGCGCGGCGCGTCAAAATATTCTTTCATAGAAATTGTATGAGCTTAACCGCACTACAACGGCGCCGCGCAGCTGAAGTGCGTTTCCAGCTTAAAGCCTAATTTCCATTTAGGTAATGCGTTTCTTTGTATCACTGAATTCACATAACGTCTGACGGCTCATTCGATAGCATTGACGTTAATTATTTTTTTTAGTTATTTATTTATTTTATTTACTTCATCATCATCAGCCTGTATCTACCTACTGCTGGATATAGGCCTTTCCCAATGCCTTCTACCAAATGCGATCCTCCGCTTTCCGCATCCATTCCATCCTCTGCATTTTAGTTACTTATATAATTTACTAGGATGTGTACAAATCGGATATTTGAATACTCAAAGATTGATGTATTTCGTCGGATGGGGGACGTCTTTGGGCGCTAACAAAGAAATATATTCAGAAAATAAAGGGTAGGGTACACATACATAATAAGTGTCATGGACCTATAAAAAAAAGGCGGACACCATCACTGAAACTTAAAAGTGAAGCACCCATAGTAAGCCACCACGCATATACGTACGAACCGGCCGGCTTACTATGGTGTGAATGTGTGCGTGCCAGCCAGCCATTTCACACTCACACATAGTTACGCGGAGGCCATTAGGGTACATCAATTCTTTCTTAGCAAGATTCCGTTCGCCTTTTTTTCTTGGTACATGGCTATTGTTGAAATTTTAGTTCATCTCCAAGGCACAGCAGTGGCAGCACCTTCCATAGATGCCAATTTCACCCCTGATCTGCCACTCTTACCCTGTCTTCTTTGCTCTTGTCTCTTTGGTCGTAACGGTCGTGACGTGTGGGGCCTCCACACGCTCGCTGTTCGCCACAAACACCGAACACCATAATTATGCCAAACACCGATCACAATCACCGAACACAAACGCGGTATCCACACGCTTGGCGAACATGCCAGTCTTTACCGGTTTAGCAAACATGGCGGACGACAACCTTATGGTGGCAGCGATCACTTTTGGCACGACTTATTTTTATTAAAAAAAGGAAAGTGAAATTAAACAAAAAAGAAGGAGAGCACTCGGCTGGATATCGAGGGATCGTGGGTTCGAATCCCACCTGGGGGGTGAAATATTTCTTTCAAAAAATCAATTTCAAAATATAAACGGCTAGTTGCCTAAAAACTTCTGTGGAAAAAAGTAAAAAAAAAATCTGAAACAATAAATAAAATTATTCCTAATTTGATAAAAACTAGGATTAGATATCCTTATATATAAAATTAAATAAATAAAAAATAGTACCTAGATATTTATTTATTGAAATTTAAATAATTTTTACAAATTACTTATAAAAATAATAATAATAATAATAATAAATATAAATAATAATCAGAAGAAGAAGGAAACAAAGTTTTTCGTTTGGCAATTACTACTGACCAAAGATATTGCAGGTATGTACAACAATATCTTTGCTACTGACTGCTTCACGAGCCTGTGGATACATCGCAAACATGTTTGGCGAACACCCTTTGATTCGTGCACAAAAACCGACACCGACGCCGAACACGGGCAAACACAAACAAAAACAGACAAACAGCTGTCCACACGTTCGTGTTTGCTGTTCGCCGTTGTTTGCCGAGAGATACGCCATGACGTTGAGTGCTAAGAATGATAATGTCATAAACTCTTTGGTTGAAACTGGTTTTGAAACCTCAGAGGAACATTGAAACTGTGGTTGAAACATCCATGGGTTGAAACAAACAGACAAACATCATGACAAACCATAACTAATATTATGATCCTAACTAAAGACCACTGAGCAAGTAGACAAAAGACTGACAGAAGACAAAAATAGGTCTTGGCTTAAAATATTTTTATCCAGGTCAGTAAAAATGAAAAAAAAAAAACTCTTTTGGATGGAATGGATATGGATAGATGGAATGAATTGGAATGGAATGGAAAGGAAGGACTATTTTTCTCACCGAACTGGACCTAACCGAGTGGGACGGGTGACGGGAGTCGGGAAATGTTTGATTATGAAGCGTATTGGAAGTTGTTTTGTTATTGCGTCACATCGTGTGTAAGCAGCCGTTGTGCGATTGCGCGTTTCCACCGAACTCACGCCGCTTGTCTTTCTAATGAGTTAGCAAGGGACAGCGAATAGCAGGCTCATCGAACGGCATATAGACAGGGTAGGTATCATGTTGTCGATATTTTGTGGGATAGGCCAAGGATAGTCTGGAGAGACCATCTTAAAATTAATTAATTTGCATCTGCTTCAATATCATCACATGCATAAGCTTCAGCTAAATCGTTGTTACTCTTGTTTGACATGACTCTAGAGGATCCATTTTACGTCGTCAAAGAGTAAGTCCATATTTATTATTTTGCAAAGACCTTGCGCACTAACATTATAGCTTTGTATATCACGCGCCTGTTGGTCGTCGATAGCAAATATATCTGTAGCCTAGGTCTGTTTGGTGAAGACGTCGGCTAGCTCGACACATTGACTCCCCTGCTACAACAAGATCGATCAAAAGCAACCATTCCTATACTTTATAGGTACAAGTAGCAATATTATCATTTTTCTTTTCATAGGCTTATGTAAAGAGAGATGTCGTGGGGTTTCCTCATAAGTTAACACTATTATAGTGCAAGAAACAATAAACTTGATTCCATGCCACCCAGTATGCCTTACAAGTAGGCTGTGGTCCTGACAGCACACTATGATTTGCTTTGTTTTGATATTAAAAATAAATGTTTTTACTACTTCATTGTTGCTATGATGTTGTTATGGTCATTTAAGTCTGATAAACAAGATGTTATGTTTTAAATGCAACCCTCGAGACATGAGTCAGTGGCCAAATAGTTGCTAATTTACTTTATGTTAAGGTAATCACTAGATTACCATTTCACTTAAAATTATAATAATTATTATATTTCTTCTTTAATCCATATCCTTGTAAGTTCAAATGAAGTTAGCAACTATTGTTGTTCATATTGGTGTGGCGCATATAACCACGGCGCAAGCTTTGCTACACAATGTAGTGCGTAATTTACACAATTATTAAAAAACAGAAATTAATATTTTTCTACACAAAATTATAATAATAAAATACAATAATACCATTTTACTGGTCCAATAATCATGTTTGACCAGTAAAATTGCAGTATTGAGTCAAGACGACATGAATACACTGCTTTGAATGATATATCTTAATTACATGACACTGGCTAATTGCAACAAACAAGAATGCAGAAGCCACAACTTATAAAAAAGGCATTGTCTATGGCATTTCACAAATCTGTGATGATTAAAGAATGAAATGTATTATACCTAATTAATATTTTTTTTTGTTAAATTTAGTGAGGTGTTCAAGGCATTGAACAAGACTAGAGGATTGTATCTACGGTGGCAAGAGATCTGCAAGTCACCAACATTCCCTAATGGACCCGAAGTGGAATGGACTTCAACAGAATTAAGAAATGCACTCCGCAGCATTGAATGGGATTTGGAGGACTTAGAGGACACAATCAATATCCTTTTTTTAATAGATTTTATTTTATATGAGCGAATATCTTATTTTAAATTTATTATAATTTTTTCCATAATCATTCTAATGTTGAGTCATAAAAACAAAATTATAAAAATGTGTAAGAGAATTAAAAATTATAACTATTATAATTTTTTAATTCCCTTACACATTTTTATGAGAATGAATAAATTTCGGATCATTGTTTGTTACATTAAGCCAAAATCACGCAAGTGTAAATCCTTATGTGATGCTGTACTAATTATTTATTCATTCATTTTATAAACACCGTATTACAGTAAGTACATACTAAAACACTGTGATATTCAAACAGGACAAATTGGAATAACAACAATTAACACACAACATTTCACAGTTGTCCCGTTATCCGTTATGCAGACTATTTAATTGCAGACTACTATTGTAGTATTTTTGAGGTTTATAATAATGCAAAAAGCGAATGTATTGTTTTTAGTGCTTATTTTACTTACTTAAGGTCCTAAGTCCCCTAGACGGGGCAGTGGGCGTTCACAGTGCGTCGCCATTCCGAACGATCTTGAGCTTCGCGCTTTATTTCGCTCCAAGTCTTCCTTATTGACTTCGCTTCTGTAGCGACAGTCCGCCGCCAAGTCTGTTTTGGGCGACCACGTTTGTACTTTCCTTGGGGATTCCAGTTTAGTGCTTATGCGATTTATTTATTTTTATAGTAACAATGTGTATAAAAAATAATAACCATTCTGCTTATATTTTTATTTTATTATATTTTTCTATTGCTTCATGCCAGGGTTATTCCCGTTTTCCTTCGAAATTACAATGAGAACAGGAGCGTGAGGATTGCACAGGCGAAATATTATGTCAATTAAAAAATAATTAAATTGGATCGTATTATGTAATAAATATTCTTTGCTTAAAGCTTAGAGGAGGATGTGGCCAACTTGATTTCACCTAATATATACTTGTTTACTAACCAAGTCTATGAAGGAAGAACCAAAGTAAATGTCGAAATGTTATAAAAACAGTCTTTTCTACGTATTTTAAATATTATTTTTATGTGCATTATGTATATTAAACTTATACCCCCTTATAAATAAACAACAACAAAGGTTTAACTAAAACTTGTTTTCTGTCACTTTTATTTTCCTCAAGAATGACAGTAGCAAAATTGGTTTTAATTTAATCCTTGGTTTATCTTTTTTATTGAACCTGTTGGTTTTGTCTCACCACAATTTAATGACTTAACTAATAACCGTGATCGATCAGTTGGCGACCTTTGCATTTCTGATACAATATTTCCTTGACCGATATGTTCACCGATTGTTGAAAACAACTCGTCAAAATTTAAAATTGATAATAAAGAAATAAGTGACAGAAGAAGCTTTATACAGGCTACAAAGCAAGAAGTGAAGGTAAATATGAATTATTTTTAGATGACTGCAGGCAGAACATAGGGAGGCGTCATAATAGTGATTCTCCAAGGCATCATATAAGTAATAAGTTGCAGAAACAGATCAATTGGTTAGTTATCGCACAGGTGCCAAGCACACAGACTCATGTTATTATTGTTAATAGTAAGGGATTCAGATCAGAAAATATTATTGCACATCACCTTCTAGGTATATTATTGAGCGTTATGTATGTGCAAGGTCCAAACTAATAATTTGGTCAATTTGAAATTATTAAAACATTCGTTCATCTAATGTTGTGAGCTATTAACAATAAGGAATCCCAATTTGCGATTTGATATATATATATACCTTACCTTATCCCATTACCAAGCCAACCTAACAAAGTAACCCCTTACTTGTTCTATTAAGTAGAGTAGTAGTTAGCGGACACCTACGTAAGAGATTTTTTAAAACAGGCATTGACTTGACAACATAGTAGTAGTTGTAATTCAAAAATTATCGACTAAAAATTGATTGATTGTATTAAAAATAACAATAAAAAAATATAATTACAGGTTATGAAAGGAAGGATGAGTCTAAATAGGAATCGTGATAACGACGGTACGGCGAGGGAGCCCCTATTGGGAGAAGAGAGTCCTATGCATTTCGGCAATTACTGGAGTTCCACACCAAAATACTCTAAGTATTCAAAATTGGCAAATCAAACGGATAGTCCAAATAGATTTGATGCCTATGATAGTGATATCATGTCGATGCAGGACAAAATGTTGACCAGCCAGAATGACCAGTTACAAGTAATAAGCAACTCGGTCGGCTCATTGAAAACTGTTTCTAAGCAAATTGGAATGGAGCTAGATGAGCAGTCCGTGTAAGTATTTTAGTATACTTACTAACCTTAAAACTAGCTTTCATTGACATTATAATGCAAACAGTTGTATAAAACCGATATGGAATTTGAGGTCTGCCAGTTGTTAGATATATTTTTTTTATACCAGAAAGGTGGCAAACAAGCATACGGTCGCCTGATGGTAAGCCGTCACCGTAGCCTTGCAATACCGGGGGTATCACTCACGCGTTGCCAACCCTCCCAAGTGGAGCTCTGGAGACCTTACTCACCGTAGGAACACAACATGGCCGATACCAATGCTATTTGGCTACGATCTTCTGTAAGGTTCTTCCCCAGACGGGTTGCTCCGATTTGAGCGGATTATCCGCTGTGCCCTTCCTCTCTTACGATTACAATTATATTTTACAATTATCGCAAAAAAGTAATTGTTTTAGGACATTAAAATCTTTTTATTTTACTGTTAATCTTGCGTACTCTTCAAAACAAAGATAAGCCGATTGTCGTTTTTGAGGAGAATCAAATGCGAAAGTCACAAAAAATATTTAGTAGCCTTGGTAGTAGGTTCAAACATTTTAGTACCTTGTCAATTTTGTTTACTTTTTATTTACTGGAGACTGAGTAAATATGTCAACAAAGTTATAGTGACAAGGTACTGACAAGATATTTATGCCGCTGACTATATCCCCGTAAATCTGAGTAACTGCTGTACTGTGGCTTCGTAGCTGCCAAAATAGATGAAGCAATTTTTGATTCAGATTTTTCTTGTACTTCATTGACAGTATTTAATAAATGTTTCAAGAAAATCTGTTCCTATTGCAGTAGGATCATCGGTTAAGGAAAAGTCAACGGACATTTTATTTTTTTATATTATTTGTGCATTATGTAAAGGTTATTATTGTCACGTTTCAGTATGCTGGATGATCTCAACACAGAGCTGGAGAACTCTGAATCCAAGATGGACTCCACTATAAAACAGGTGGCAAAGGTCCTACATATGAATAACGGTAAGTATTCAGCTTTTGATGATCTGATCTATTTCTTAAAAAATCATTTTCGTCAGTTAGTAGGAAACTCTTCAATGAGTACTTTATTTAGATTACCTGAAAATATAATATATTTAGAAAAATACAAAATGCCAAATAAGTGCAGTTGTGGCTATAGTAATAACTGGAGGCATATGTGGAATGGCTCCGATTAGGGCTTGCAAATATTTGAAAAAAAATTGTCTTCGAATATTCGAAATTTCAGGTATCATTCGAATTATTCAAATAATTTAAAAAAGTTAAAATCACTTAGAATAATAATGTTTTTAATTGCCAATGTCTTACTTAAGGTCTAATTTGTACACATAAAAACAAAATCGACATAAAATAAAATAATTTTGTATTTGACCGTTACGGCACTAACAAAGTTACAGAAAATTTAAAAAAGGTGGTGCTTAACAAGACAACCACAGCAGTTCACAGTGCAACAGTCTTAGAAATCAAGTGTATTTTTATAATACACTTGAGAGCAATGAATGGGTCACCTAAAGAGACCTATAAATCTCGGAAACTAAGAATGCTAGCTTAATAAAATAAACAGTGTTTAATAGACTATATAATACCCCTTAAATGAAAGTAATAAAATTTATAATCACTACATTTTATTTATAAAAAATTGCATTAAAAAAAAAACTGCTGCCTTAAAACAAAAATTGGAAACGTGACATTTTTGTACAACAATATGATTTTAGTGCTTTGAATTGCCACCTCGTGCTTCCATTACTGCGTTTCCTCGGTTGGTTTGGCATGCTATACACCAATTTCTTTATACGATTTTGGGATATATTCTCCCATTTCTCTGTGAGAGCAATTTTGAGCTCACGAAACGTGTTCGGGGGAGAGTTTCGTTGTTTAACGCATCTCCCTAGCTCGCCCCAAGCATGCTCGATCGGGTTGATATCCGGACTGCGTGCTGGCCACTCCATACATGTAATGTTCATCTCTTGTAGGTAATCATTCACAATCAAACCTGTATGAGGTCGGGCCTTGTCATGCATAAAAATAGCATCCTCACCCAAATTGACCATAAATGGCCTAACGTGTTCATTAAGGATTTCTTCCACATATCTTACGCTAGTTAAAGAGTCATTTTCTTTGAACACCAGTTCTGTGCAACTCTCAGATAAAATTCCGACAGACCCACCACCGTAGGCTACTTTTTCTTCTATGAATGCTTGCTTGAATCTTCCCTTGGTCTTCTACATACTCTGTGTCTTCCATCGTGCTTGTAGAGCATAAATTTTGATTCGTCGGAGAACATAACTTTCGACCAATCTTCAATAGTCCAATTTAAATGGTTCTGGACATACTAAGTCTTGAAATACGATGACCACGCTCCAGTTTAGGGCCATTCGTTATGTAGGTCTAAGTGGTTTCAGGTTAGCTTCAGCAAGTCGTTGTCTTACTGTTCATGCGCTTGGCTTACTTCCTCCGAGGCGTCGAAATTGATTTGCAAGTTCAGTTCCTGTGAGAAAGCGATTACGAGGCATGGTGTTCACCAAGTATCGATCTTCTCGTGCTGTGGTACACCTAGTTCTGCCTGTTCCTGGTCTACGTAGGTTAGAGCTAGTTTCCTCGTAACGTCGGAGAACTCTTTGTACTGTTGTCAGCGACACACCGACAGTCCTGGCTGTATCGCGCTGACTCCGGCCGGTTTCCAGCATTGTGAGGATTCTGGTGCATTCTTCAGGTGTTAGCGACATGATTACAGGTTGAATAATAATAATTGAACACTATCAATATGGTCTAAATACCCACTTAAATGAAAGATTAGAAACAAAAGCAAAATCAAATGCAGTAATTTCAATCTTCGATAGACATCCTTTTTCAAATTTGATTTTTTATGACATAACCTTAATTTAAGGAGTATCTATTAATACCTTCATTTAAGGAGTATTTATTAATACCTTCATTATTATATAATTGTCTACTAAACACAATTTATTTCATTATGCTAGCATTTATAAGTATTTTTAAGTGACCCGGATTCATTGCTCTCGAGTGTATTTATAATAAAATCAAACAATCAATAGTAGGAAGTAACATACTAGTATAACTAGAAATAAGTACTAAAATCTAAAATTGGAAAGTGGTGGAAATTCGAATATTGCCGATTTTGTATTCGAATATTTGAACCAGTATATTATTCGAATGCAATGCTCCGATGTCATTATCTTCGGTTGCATCCCTCTTGTAATAATAATCTTTATTTTCTCTCACAAAAACAGATAAAACTAAAGAAATACATTGTAGGTAGGTGGATAATTATAATTTGTGAGAGACTGATGCCTAAACTAGGTAAAACCTGTATTTCAGGACATCAGGTCTCCCCTCATGGTACAATTTCTTAAAATATAGTGACACAATATTATATTACGAGAAGCAAAATGAATTTAACAGTAATTTACAAGAGTTAACTTACAAACAATACTGATGAGGAAGAATGCATTGCTTATGTGTGTGATTGTGTATGGGATTGTGTGTGTGTGTGTGGTGAAAGTTTAACAAAATAATTAGATAGAATACTCTTTATTTGCATTACACACAGGAAAAGTACAAAAAAACAATCTTAAAAACTAGTGTAAATGCAACAAGGCGGCCTTATTGCTAAAAAGCAATCTTTTCAAGGCAACCTTAAGGTAACGAATTTCTGTATGGAGTGGGCAGGGCTAGCATGACAAGAAAATAAATACTAGGTAAACAAGAAAATGATAGAAACGTAGGACATCAACTAAATATTAAAACAAAATGAATAAATAACTTCAAATATTATACCATATCACTATACTTACTATAATATATTATATAAATATTCATATTCATCCTACCATAAATACATAATTGCAAAGCATTGATGATACTGACACTGTAGACGAGAAAGTTAGGTTATTCAATAGTTTTTTACTCGATCTATATGATGCTCATGCACCTATTAGGCCGGTGAAGCTCAAGCATCTTCCTGCTCCTTGGCTAACTGATGAAATCAAACAGCTCCGAGAGAAAAAGAACCGCGCAAAAGCGCGCCATAAAGCAGATCCATCAAACATCGCCAAACGTGAAAAATACCAAAAAGCCAGAAATCTCTGCAACAAGGTGTGTAGGGACGCACAGCGACGCCACATTCACCAGTCTGTTGAAAATGAAGACCAAGCTAAAGTTTGGAAATTTCTTAAAACTTTGGGAGTTGGCAAATCGCGAAATTCCTGTACTTCTGATATAAATCTTGACTCACTCAATAGTCATTTCTCTTCCGGCTCGCTTCTTGATAAAAATATCAAATCAAACACATTAAAAGTTCTTTCTTCGATGCCTACTCCCAATTACTCTCCATTTGCTTTCAAATCTTTCACTGACTGTGATGTTAAGAGAAGCATTTTGTCCATCACGTCTGATGCCGTCGGGTGTGATTGTATTAGTCGTAAAATGATCATCCCTTTAATTGACCTCCTCGTTCCCATCCTAACAAAAATATTTAATTTTTCAATTTCCACAAGCTCCTTTCCTGAATGCTGGAAACTGGCTCAAATCATCCCACTGCCTAAAAAAACCAATCCTACTGCCTTCAGTGACTACCGTCCCATTTCTATACTCCCTTTCCTATCTAAAGTATTGGAGCGGCTAGTTCATTGGCAATTAAATAGTTTCCTAAATTCAAACAACATACATAACCCCTTTCAATCCGGTTTTCGGCCTGGTCATAGTACGACTACTGCTTTAGTCAAAATCACTGACGACATTAGGCGTGGTATGGAAAATCAACAGCTAACCTTATTGACATTACTCGACTTCAGCAATGCTTTCAACTCCGTTGATTTTGATATTATGTTAGGTATTCTCTCTTCTCTTAACATATCTCCGGCAGTGTGTGATTGGTTTCATAATTACCTGTACGGGCGTCAGCAACGTGTCAAAATCGATCTCCTAAATTCCACATGGTGTCATACGAAAGCTGGCGTGCCGCAGGGTGGTGTGCTGTCTCCTCTATTGTTTGCTATTTTCATTTCCTCTATCACTAGTTCACTTACTTCTTCCTACCACCTTTATGCAGATGATTTACAAATTTACTGCCAGTCGTCATTGAGTAATATAGCCTTAGCCGTTTCAGATACCAATGCAAATTTGAACCTCATATCACAGTGGAGTAAACGCTATGGACTCAAAGTTAATCCTACCAAGTCTCAATGCATCATTTTAGGTAGCCAGGCCTTTATTTCGAGGTTAGATAATTTTCAAATACCGTCGGTTATGTTTGATGGTATCTGCATTCCTTTTCAAAACTCTGTAAAAAACCTCGGATTAATCATGGACTCCACATTGTCTTGGAAAGCTCAGGTGGCCGAGGTAAGTAGGAGGATGTTTGCTACATCTGCGTCACTTCGGCGACTCAGAAATTTCTTGCCAACTGCCACCAAGGTTGCTCTTGCACAATCCCTTCTTCTCCCTATCCTTGATTATGCTGACACATCGTACCCGGACCTTAATGTAGATTTGCTAAATAAATTAGATCGGTTGCAGAACTTTTGTATTAGGTTCATTTATGGTCTACGCAAATACGATCACGTGTCTGAATACCGGACACAGTTGAAGTGGCTATCCATTCGCCAACGTAGGGACATGCACATCCTTTCCTTTCTCTACACCATACTTTTTAATCCTTGTACTCCCTCCTATCTTAAAGAATTCTTCACCTTTTCCTCCTCATCCCATAGCCTGTCACTCCGCTCCACTGATAATCTCACACTCCTTATTCCTATTCATTCCTCCAAATTCTTCGACCAATCCTTTTCTATCCAGGCTATGAGACTATGGAACAATTTGCCTGTAGCCATTAGAACTGCAAAATCCATCGATTTTTTCAAACGACAAGTGAAAAATTATTTCATAAATTTGAGTCTTTGATTCCTTTGTTTGCCTTTAAGTACAACGACATTTTTATTTATTTTATTATTAGGTATATATGTATGTATTGTATAATATAATATAATTATGTATTTATGGTAGGATGAATATGAATATTTATATAATATATTATAGTAAGTATAGTGATATGGTATAATATTTGAAGTTATTTATTCATTTTGTTTTAATATTTAGTTGATGTCCTACGTTTCTATCATTTTCTTGTTTACCTAGTATTTATTCTCTTGTCTTGCTAGCCCTGCCCACTCCATACAGAAATTCGTTACCTTAAGGTTGCCTTGAAAAGATTGCTTTTTAGCAATAAGGCCGCCTTGTTGCATTTACACTAGTTTTTAAGATTGTTTTTTTTTTGTACTTTTTCCTGTGTGTAATGCAAATAAAGAGTATTCTATCTATCTATTCTATCTATAATTATACTATATTATACAATACATATATACCTAATAATAAAATAAATAAAAAATGTCGTTGTACTTAAAGGCAAACAAAGGAATCAAAGACTCAAATCTAAGAAATAATTTTTCACTTGTCGTTTGAATAAATCGATGGATTTTGCAGTTCTAATGGCAACAGGCAAATTGTTCCATAGTCTCATAGCCTGGATAGAAAAGGATTGGTCGAAGAATTTGGAGGAATGAATAGGAATAAGGAGTGTGAGATTATCAGTGGAGCGGAGTGACAGGCTATGGGATGAGGAGGAAAAGGTGAAGAATTCTTTAAGATAGGAGGGAGTACAAGGATTAAAAAGTATGGTGTAGAGAAAGGAAAGGATGTGCATGTCCCTACGTTGGCGAATGGATAGCCACTTCAACTGTGTCCGGTATTCAGACACGTGATCGTATTTGCGTAGACCATAAATGAACCTAATACAAAAGTTCTGCAACCGATCTAATTTATTTAGCAAATCTACGTTAAGGTCCGGGTACGATGTGTCAGCATAATCAAGGATAGGGAGAAGAAGGGATTGTGCAAGAGCAACCTTGGTGGCAGTTGGCAAGAAATTTCTGAGTCGCCGAAGTGACGCAGATGTAGCAAACATCCTCCTACTTACCTCGGCCACCTGAGCTTTCCAAGACAATGTGGAGTCCATGATTAATCCGAGGTTTTTTACAGAGGTTTGAAAAGGAATGCAGATACCATCAAACATAACCGACGGTATTTGAAAATTATCTAACCTCGAAATAAAGGCCTGGCTACCTAAAATGATGCATTGAGACTTGGTAGGATTAACTTTGAGTCCATAGCGTTTACTCCACTGTGATATGAGGTTCAAATTTGCATTGGTATCTGAAACGGCTAAGGCTATATTACTCAATGACGACTGGCAGTAAATTTGTAAATCATCTGCATAAAGGTGGTAGGAAGAAGTAGAATAATTATGTGTTTAGTAAACTGTGGAGACAGACTAGATGGAGATCAACTTTTCCGTGTCATCATAGGTTAGGCCCAACAACCATTTCTTTAGTACGTCCTTACATGCCACTCTGTTAAGGCTGTATATTGATATATGCCTGCTTATTTTATTATATAAAACAGTTCCTTGGAAACAAAAGAAACCGTTGGTAAGAGATGTTTTGTACAACTTTGCATTGGTAAAAACTCTATCCTTACGTCGTTTATATGCAACTTTTAGGGGGTCATACGGATAAAGCGAATGTTGTTTTAACACAGTGTGCAAGATGTACAGTTTTGTGCCAATCTTGAGACGAAAGTTTAACATGATTATTGATTGACATGCTTATTCGATAATAATTATACACTTTGTAGACGAAGTACTTTTTCTGCCGCACAGATGGCGCAATTCTTAACAGTAAGCTTCTCGTGCTATTTATATTTTTTGTTCACCGCACATGGAGCTCCATGGAACCCTATGCCCAGCGGTGGATAATGATAATGCTGATAGTCATAATCTTAAAATTGAATTAAAAATTAATAAATAATTCTTGGACACATCACACAACGCCATCTAGTTCCAAACTAAGCAAAGCTTGAACTATGGATACTAGATTGCTGATAAATATACACAAATACTTTTTTTTTGTAAATAAATACTTATTATACATAAAAAAATGGTTAATTAAAATCTGCCTCCCGCGCTTATATGTATGAATATTTCCTGTACCTAGTGTAGGGATATCTTAGCTCTACTAAATTTGTGTCTCTTCTCGCTAGTTTATCAGTTTTTTTTATACCACTAAGGCGGCAAACAAGTATACGGCCTGATGGTAAGCAGTCACCGTAGCCTATGGACGCTTGCAACACCGGGGGGTATCACTCGCGCGCTGCCGACCCTGTAGAAAGTGGGGCTCTGGAGACCCCTTCGTACACAAGGCTGCTCAAACTTCGATACTCGACGATTTTATTCTCCAAGCGATACAAATCCATTGAGGTTCGTACGCGACTCATGTACTCACCGTTGGAACACAACATGGCCGAGACTAATGCTATTTGGCTACGACCTTCTGAGGAGGTCCTACCCCTATGTATTATCTGCTGTGCACTACCTCTCTTAAAAATCTTTCAGCTTGTTTCTGATGTGCGATTACTTATGCATGAGTGGCCATTTCACCATATTTTTTATGATAATATTATTGTTATTTTCATTTTCAGACCGACGACAGTGGCTCGCAATAGGCATACTCGTGGCGGTTTTAGTGATTATATTAATATTATTCGTTATAATTTGAATTAAATCAGATGTAATATAAATTAATTCGTTCTATGTGAATGATTTATGTACCAAACTTCTAACATTGTCAAATATTCTACTTGTTTTAGGCTAGCAATTATCACTTTATAATTTACGAGATGCTGTCAAATTATTTCCAAGTCTGTTAGTGTTTATAGTAAAGTTGGATTGGTTTGGACTTAGAATTTTAAGTGCAGTTTTTCCAATGTACCTTAGACCAATGTAATATGACGACCTGACTGCTCATTGGTACTCTATTTTATTATCGATGGGTGTACAACAGACATTTTGTGTGAAGAATTTGTGTTTACGCGCGGGGGATGTAGGGATGGTCCTTTATTGTTTATGTCGTCAATAGCTACCAAAAGTATGTGAAGCGCTAACGATCAATTATTAAACCGCATGTGTTTCGATCTAGCGTATTAGTTAATTAGTTAAATGTATTGCTAGCATGATACAACCGAGGCCCCGCTGGATAGATGTTGATTTTTTAAAATTTCTGTCATAACGATCGAAGTACTTTAGATTTTGTCTCGCTCGAGGGGCCCCGGTAGATCGAAACACATTTATACCGCGCCCTAAGCATGCGCAACAGCGAGGGAAAGAGATACAACCATATGGACTGACAGAGAGCATCGTCGCGCAGCTACCTAGGGCGCGGTACAGCGGATTCGGTCCAACTATAGTGCAATATTTAATTTATTGTTTGTAAATTATGGATTAGCTTGAAATAAGTTGTATGAAACTATATGTATTTTAATTAGTTATGAATTGTGTCATTTAGATTTAATTTAAGAGATGCCCATTTAGAATATTAAAGAGCAGGCCACACCGCCAGCGAGCGAGTCGGGCGAGGCGAGCGAAGTGATACGTCCAAAACTATGAGCTAAACGATGTGGTTCACGCCGCGACAGAGCCAGCTAGCGGGCGAAGCGGGCGATCTACTTATTTATATGCAACAGAGAGATAGTTCCATAGTCTATATATAAAGAGGTGAATGTGATGAAACTATGTTCGCCCGCCTGCTGGCGGTGTGGCCTGCGCTTTATAGTTCGCTGTGTGAACCAGTGTGAAACGATGTTTGCTCACCTCATTCGCCCGCTCGCTCGCTGGCGGTGTGGCCTGCCGGTAAGTGTCGGTATCACTACTTGCTAAAAAAGTCCCAAATAGGCGATTTGCCAATTAAGAAACGTGAAATCATACTAGAACTGTCAAAAAACAGTGTGTTTAAGGGCTGAACACACCGCATCCAGCGCAGCAACGCACGATGCTGTACAGCGCTGCGCAGCCACGCGTCGTGCGTTTGGTGTGTCCTTTCCCATAATATTGCATAGATTACAACGCCATAAGCTGCAATGCGCTGTGCTGTGCTGCACTGCGCTGCATGCTTTGTGCTCCGCCCTTTATTCGACAAATAACCTATTCGGGAGTGATGAAACCGGCCCTAACTGAAACAAACCATAAGAATGACTCATGAAAGGAAAGTCATGTTCGAGAGCCTAATAATAATTCTACTCTATACCTGCCCCACGTCTTGTCACTATTAATATTTAAGGAAATTATTGTTATTTTTGTTTAATATTTGTTGTGTACCAAAGGAATTTTCTTTAGGTATATTTTACATAATTCTGTAGAATAGCACTTTCAACTTTGACACTTTCCAATTAAATAATAGTAAATCATACAAAATGATATATTTCATAGTGACCAGGATGTAATGTTATAGACAACTACCGTTACATTTACAAATTTAGTGAATAGTCATACATAGTCTATGGTCAGATGGGTTAGACTTCAGAAGCGATAAAACTACAAAAGTTGCTTATTCATTAATATATTTTTTAAATGAATGCTTTCTTGGTACTATTGAATTATATTTAGATAACGCTTTATGCGTTTTCATTGCATTTCACATTCCATTGCTGAGTAAACATACGACAACGTTTTAACATAAGAACGAGTTGGATGTAACGCCAAACTGTCTACGTTCAAATGGTATAAAGAAATAATAGACGTTGGTAATATTAAAATAAAAAAAAGTTTTCACAAATGTTATGAATGCATAGCGAAACCCCGCTTTCTCGTGGCGAAATTTCTAAAGATCCTAACTTTTTCAAATCTATACTTCTATTCTAATATTATAAAAGGGAAAGATTTGTAGAGATTTTATTATATGTATTGATGACATAAGTAATTTGTTGCAGTTTCGTCGTTTCTGTTACGTTGTCAGTTGTGTTATGTTTTAGGACACATAAGATAAAATCCGACTCGAAGGACCAGCTTTGAGAGATGTAGATTTTAATCGACCCGAAGTTCGTTTAATGCGCTTTATATTGGTAAGAATTATGTGACCGGATGAAGGCACTTATGTATATGAGAAGTAAACGCGCTTTCGCATCTTCGGACTTGAACTAAATGAAAAAAAAAACCGGCGAAGTGCGAGTAGGACTTGCGCACGAAGGGTTCCGTACCATTAGCTATACAAACGGCAAAAATTCACGTTTGTTGTATGGGAAATAATTTATTTTATTCATATTTTTGTATTTGTTGATATAGAGGCAACAGATATACATAAACTGTGAAAATTTGGACTGTCTAGCTATCACGGTTCATAGTGACAGACGGACGGACAACGGAAGCTTAATAATAGGGTCCCGTTGGCACCCTTTGGTACGGAACCCGAAAACCAGACTAAAGTAACCATTATACGATTTGTCAGTTCAATAGATCTATAAGATATCAAATTGATCCTAAAGCACAGATGACGCGTTTATAGCATACATTTCCTTTAGTTAATATAAATGTTTCTTGAACGACCATAGTCTTGACCATCAATATACATTTGGATCATGTTTTGCAAATATCTGACCTCTGACGCACTTGAGTATCTCATGTTTTCGATTTTTTTTACTATTCTGACAGACGATAGCCCTACGAGAACCTAATTGAAGAGTTGAAAACATGGTCTTGATAGTTAACAGGGTACCAAATATCCCCTATATCTTAGTCGCTCGAATAACTGCAAAAACCTCTTGGGCTCCTCTACTACAGAATCTCTGTGGTATTTCTATTGTAAAAGAATCAAACTTGACGAGAGATGCAAAATTTGAAATGTCAAATTTGCAAAACATGGTCTATTATATCAGTGCTGTAACATAATTGGCTAATAATACGTGCCCAAAATAGTTGTAGGCCATGTAGCAATGTATTTTTGTATAATTAATCATAACTATAAATGGTAGTAGGGCTGTGAAAAAGCTTGGATATTAAACAAGCCTCATGTTTACAAGTATCCTAATGAACTGGCCTAAATTGGTCATGGTTATGCACCGAGTACGTATCCTTTTAGTGGAGAAATATTGATAGTTGTATTCAAAATAATTCTACTTTCTGCCCACGTAATAGTGTAGCTTGAAAGTAGTCCGGGCAACAATGAATTTTGTGTGGAAAAGTTGAAAGCAGAAATTTTGACTTCGGGGTTTGGATTCGATTAGTAATTAATATATAATGGTTAAAAGAACTTACCTAAGTAAATTTCTACTAAAATTATACGAGATATTACACCCAAAAATATTTATTATTTACTATGTAGTCCGTCTCACAATACATATACCGCATCGTCACACTATTTAGAGCCATTCAAAAAAATATATTTTTCATTCGTACCTGCATTCAGCCTACTCGATCTCGTTAGATTATCTTAATTTGTTTTAGAGCAACTTGTGGTCCATTCTGCTATAGGGTATTTATTCTGTAGTACTGAATGTGCATATACATAAAGCTTACGGGCGGGTGGGAACTTAAATATTTTTTGATGTAATATCTCGTATAATTATGGTAGAGTAAGAAAGTTCTTAGGTAAGTTCTTTTAACCATTAATTATACATTAGATATTACATCAAAAAAAATATATTATTTACTATGTAGATGTTTAGCGCATGTGCTGAATGGAAAGGCCAAGGTTAAATAGAAAATATTTTTAATTATATTTTTACTTTATAATTACAGTAATAGCACGGTCTCAGCAAAAGACGTGTCATTTGAATCATGTAACGGTTGATTGCAAAATTTGGCAAAACAGAGTGTTATTTAATTATTTTCAACATGTATACAATTAATCTCAATTACAGATAACGTCTGCACACGTTGTCTTGTAGACAACGCGAGAAGAGTTACCAATTTCTTTGTCAATAAATCAATCGGAAGAGAATCGTTCGGATACATTTTTGATAAATATTTTAAAACTATGTTAGGGTCTCAAATTGTGTGATATTTGGGAAAACTGGGTTTTATTTTAAAAAAACCTTTAAAAAAATCTTGAAAAAAGTTTTAAAAAAAGTGTCCAGCCGAAGCTGAACTCTAGGACAAAGAAGCACAAAGAAGGTCCCCGTTTTTTGCTTTACATTACATCTAGAAAACAATGTGTCATAGGAAATTAATTTTGATCTTCTACAAAATGAAAAATTCTCTCCAATCTTCATTCTATACTCGGATCGCGGAGTGAAGTCATCAAAATTTCTGGGTTTTAATTTTTCCACCCGTTCATTTACCGGGCTAAAATAAGGAATAAATGCAAAATATCCCTAATGTTTATAAATAGCTTTGAAACTGAACAGTTGTAAGGATACATACTCGTTGTGAAAATGTATTGTTTTTATTCCTATTTATTTAAAATTGTATTCAGCTTTGTATAAAATAGATGTTGATTGATTAGAATGTTATTTATGTGTATTGATGTTGTTTTAAATACTCTATCGTGAGTTTAAGATCAGTAAATGTTCATATAGGTTTACATTTTTATTATTTTAATTTATGTTTATAAACAAAACTGTCTTTCAGTAAGCTATTGTTTTCGTATAATAAATCGATAAATTATGTATTTTATTTTATGAAAGAATAATGCCCGTTTTCACTAACGCCTCCTAGAGAATAACTTAACTACAACAATTTGTATGACATTCATATTCATATTCATTTATTCACGTAAAATTTGATGACATAAGTGAAAAAAGGCAGTTGTGATTGCCTAATCCTGGTTAGCGCGGGAGAAATGGAGACATGTATTCTATTTCACGAAGAGCATTTTGCTATGAATGTTGTAACGTTCACATTCACATTACTGTAGTGTGCGTAACCTCGGAAACGCTCGTAAAATCGCTCACGCACACAAACAATGTGCATGTACACGCCTTAAAACATTCATAGATAAATGTTCTTCATGAAATAAAATATCTGTAAAGTGGGAATAATATAGATGGGAAGATAAAATGATTGAGCTACAAAATATTCCACTCTGTCTACCCATTCACACGAGGGTCAAATAAACTGTTTGGAAGTATTTGACGATGAAAGAAGCCCGTATGAAAATTCGTTGTGTGGTTAGGAAGCTAGAGGATAAACGAACACTGAAATTGATTTTATTTTATAAGTCTATTTTATAACCTGCGCAAACGAGCAAAAGTAGGTCTCTCTTTTACATCGTCGCATAACCCACACTAGGGAAGAAAAATGAACAATTCTTGCATTTGTTAATGATTTTATTTTGACAGAAATAATTTAGTAGAAAAAGTCCCTCGTCTGTGCAGGTTTTTATATTAATTATGTAGATTCAGCACTAGACGACGAGCTATCACGGTTGAACATCAGTCTATCATAAATGGCTGGAATGTAGTCGTAATGTGGCAATTTTTCGTCGTCGTAAATTGACTCTTTCATTAACGCCCAATCGACGTTATGCTCAGTTGAGAACAACCTAAAAGTGTAATAAATTGTTATAAAGGTTTCAAGCAATTTGAAATAATGACCCATTTCTGAAGTTCGTTGTGCAAGTGATACCCCTGGTTTTGCAAGCGTCCATACGCTATGGTGACAACTTACCATCAGCCGGGCCGTATGCTTGTTTGTCACCTTAGTGGTATAAAATAAGTTAGTCCTCTTGTAATGTTGGATCAACACAGCAGTACACGGGCCATCGCCAAATTTTCGTGCGACAAAGTTGGCGGGCAGCGTGGAGACTGACAACAGCGAATAACGATACAGAATGCCGCTTGCTGACGTTATTTGTCTACTGCTTCTCTATTGCTGCAATATCATTTCGTGTGCAAAGACGTTTGGAGATTAACGAGACCATGGTATTAACTGCAAATTCTTAACTCGAGGTTGATGAAAACTACTTTTTCCTTCACTGGATATAATCTTCATAACAAACATCTATCGCTAAGTTTGAATGTACCTATACAATTTACACGTACATACAAAACTTTACGTGTCTTTAGCGAAATGCAAAATGAATTATGCATTTTGTGTTGACGATGAGACCGCTGTAAAAATAGATCGAGGCTCGTATACATTATTAGTCGACTGGTAGTTTTTTTAATCTTATATTAAACAAGTGACCAGTACTAACCTATGACTATAGTACCCAACGGTGTATTGCTCAAAACCTTAATAAATAAATATATAGGGACAAATAACACAGATTGAGCTAGCCCCAAAGTAAGTTCGAGACTTGTGTTATGGCATACTAACTCAACTATACTATATTCTATAACAAATGCATATATAGATAAACATCCAAGATCCAGGCCAATCAGAAAAAGTTCGTTTTTCATCATGACCCGACCGGGATTCGAACCCGAGACCTCCTGGGTGGCGGTCCGGCGTGGTAACCATTACGCCACGGAGCCGGAGGTCTGTCGTCAAAATTTGTTGTCGACTGTCGATGAGGTTAATGACACATAGATTATGGCTGTCATGTCAAACTAAAAAAGAAGAAATAATACAGTTGAATTGAGAACCTCCTTTTTGAAGTAAAAAGAGATAGCTTGAGACCTTGAGACTTAATCACAAAATTCATAATAGTACCTACTAACGTAACTTAATGTAAATATAAAATGCTTTTAAGAAAATGGCTATAAAAGTTTTGAATTATTACCTAGACACACACGCCATATAACTGCTAAGATATTTGGAGTTTAATAGATGTACTATGTTACTGAAACCAGTACAATTAGTCCACTGTGCATCCGGTGCTAACAACACCGCAACCACTTTACCACGACACAGGAGTGGTGCGCCGTACATACCCTAAAAACAAGTGTAAAAGTTTTTTTATATTTTCTGTATTAGTACCATTTTAAAAGAGCAAATGCTAAGTCTCTCGCCAGTTATAATAATAATCTTTAGTTTCATTTCTCCACAATGTTTTTATACTTCACTATTACATTTTGTAATCCAATAACTTAAAACTGTTTCAAACCAAAACCCACCACTAATGTATGCTTTTAATGACCTAAAGAGATATAATGTATGTACCTAAAGAGTGTTACTGGTATCCAAACTAGGCATAGCCTGTTACTTAGACGCCTGTTGCCTCCTATATGACTAGTTCATATAAATTATAGTTAGTTCTTTTTAGCACATATCTACCGTCTGACTGAACTGGCGGTAGGAAAAGATTGTGACGATTCGAAAGAGCTTGTGCTTAGGCCCATTTGGTTTAAAAATATTTGACTTTGAGTTTGAAAACTTAGGGCCGACATACACGGACCGCTCTTGCAGTTATACTCAACAGCTGGACTTGAAGTAGACCGCACGACCGCCCGCAGCAGTTGCAATGCAAGTGATCGATCGGTGTTATGTGTACGTATACGTAGAAGACTAGTTCATTATGCAGTCGCAGCTGAAAGTAGTCAGGATGAACTGCATAGTGAACTTCTTCTACATAGGTATACACGAAACCACTCGAGCAGTAGCAACTGCTCCGGGCGGTCGGTATATTCAAATCAAAAATATGATTTTTTAATCTGTCAAAAGTACTTTTGACAGTTTCTCTCGACACAGATTAAATTACAATAATATTTTCACCTCACAAGCTCGGAAAGAATCTGTTTGTCATTCGAAATCTGAAGGTAAAAGTGCATTTTGTGCCCTAGCGTGGAAATAATTTTTAAAATTCAAACCTTTCTATTCTATAATTTTTTATACCGCCAATCCTCTAAAAATGCATTAATACTATTTCATGCCAGTGCGCCAACCTTATTTTCAGAATAATCGAACTGGCCAGCACGACACCGCATGAAAAAAATAAACACTTATTTAATATATTATTTGCGTTTTTCTTGCACCTAGCATTTTCCTCGCTGTAGTGAGGTGAAAAGTTGTGTGTTTCGCTCGGCAGCAAAGTTATTCTGCGTCTCGTACCTTTGAAACCCTCGCTACGCTCAGGATTCTTTATAAGTACTCGCGCCAAAAAACAACTTTGCAGCCGTGCATAACAAATAGTAGATTTTACAACAAGTGCACAAAACGAATCATTTCTATCCGAGACTTTTAGCAGCCCGAGCCGAAGGCGAGGGCTGATAGTAATGTCGAGGATAGAAATGGTTTTGTGGACGAGTTATAAACTCTGCTTTTCACTTCGATTGCGAGGAAATAAATAAATAAACGCACGAAAAACAAGACCTGTTTCCCCATTCCCGCCGCTTTTAATTTTTAATTTTACGACATTGAAATTAGGCTTGGGCTGCAGACCTATACAGCCTACTATTAAATTAATTTTGTAATAAAATAATTTTCTTAAATTAATTAAATAACCTACCGTACTTTAATTTAAATTTTAATATCTTTTATGACTTAAAAAACACATAAGGCAAATAAATTAAAGTAAATATTATAAAATAACAAATTATATCTCTGAACTTTTTGTTGTGTTTGGCTGTATGGCTTATTTCCTTTGCCTTAATATAGATACATTTATGAGTTTACTTTTCTGCCCTTGTGCACAAAATTCGATTTTGTGCAGCCTATATCCTGCGCAAATAAGCACTTTCTGAGCATGAGAAGTGAAATAACTATTTTGAGTGTAATAAAATTAATCTACTCTCTAAACTATTATCATTTCGAAAACAATATCTGTGGACAATGACTGTAAGAGCGCTCCGTGTATGTTGTTCAATAGCTAATTACTCGAGCAGTCGATATTATGTTGGCCCCACCACCTCTTTTTACATCGGAGTTGAATAATTTTGGCTTTTTCAGTGAATAGCCGTCGGCATCGATCGATGTCGGCATCAATAGAAATGAAATATTTCTGTTCCATTATTACTTGTCACAAGATTTCCAGTGAAATTTGAAACAAAGTGAATTTGTAAACGATTCATGTTTATTCTTATATCGATATATATTTTAAAACAGACGATTGTTGGAGCTTTTGTGCCAAGTATAGTGGAATGGAATATAAATGGTTCTGGTTGGTTCTGTTCTAATGTGTATACTTAATTACAAAATGATTTTATAAAAAAAACTAGAGGACCGCCCCGGCGTCGCACGGGTTTTACGAAAATCCCTATTTTTTTGAAATATAATACAGCCTATGTTACCCGGGGATAACGTACCTTCCTAACGGTGAAAGAATTTTTGAAATCGGTATAGTAGTTTTTGAGTTTATTCATTACAAACACAAAAATACAAATCTTTCCTCTTTATGATATTACTAGCTGATCCGGCAAACTTTGTTCCGCCTTAGAGGCACTACCCTACCCTACCCCTACCTATCTCCTGGTTCTAAGCTACCTCCACCAATTTTCAGCCAAATCGCTTCAGCCGGTCTTGAGTTATTAATGGTGTGACTAACACGACTTTCTTTTATATGTATATATATACATTGTGTAGATATAGTGTAGATGTATACATACATGACATGGTTGAGCAGTTCTATCCGGCTGGAAAAAAAAAACTATAATTAAATAAATACACAATATTTTAAAAAGATGACTCAACCAAGTTCTGAAACGCATTTTAACCTTAATTCTACATTAAGTTATTTTCTTGTTTAGTTTGACAATACGGCTATAATTTAATATGCCATTAACTTTAAAATACGTTTCAAAAAGTGGCTGTTAATTTTAAAAGTAACACGACAAATCCAATTGGCTGCGTACATACAAAATTTTTGAACGATTGCAAACGTACCGTGAGGGCCACACTGCGAAATTTCACCATTTTGCGGGATTTTTTTTACAATTCTATACCTACACATTAATACATCTTATGGAAGTACCGCACTGCGATTTTTTTTCGCCATACTGATCTGATTTGATACTTACACAAAACATGCGACAACCGAAATAATTCGCACCGCATTCTGTGAAACACAGTTGAGGCCCTAAAGTGCGCTTATGCAGCGTCGCCGCCGCCGCCGTTGGCGTCGTTGACCGTCATAACTTACCTTAGTGGATTTAACCCTTGTATTAGTTAATACTCACATCTCGAATACATATGCCGCTACTCCTATCATAATAACCTGAGAAGCCGACATTAGTAAGAGCTTTTTGGAATTTGATGGACAGAGCTTCGCAATACATCGTTTTCTTCACAATATTCAGGAACTGTACCCTCGCATTCCTCTGTAGAAGAAACTTGTGGATTGGGTATATAGTGTCCTGAAAAAAATACTCATAGTACAGTTGTCAGCATTTCATGTCATATCCCATATTTATTGGGCAGTTTCGTTAGTAAATGTACAGTCAGCCAATGAAAGAGGTGAGTGGGACCGGAAATATGATCCGAGTTTTCTAAATATTGCGTGAAGTAGTTTAGTTTAGTAAATAGTTTTCATAATTATTCTATGTAGTTACTCAATGGATTTTAATGGTGCTTTTCCACCAGAGTTGTGCTATGCTACGTTGCTGTGGATGCGTTTGAAATCTACCAATCAAATTCCACCACATAGCATAGCTCTGGTGGAAACCGGTTCAACTAAGCTATGTTTTTTTATGGAAGGATGCGTGCTATGGATGCGTGCTCTGGATGCGGGCTATGATGGCCGCGAGTGGTGTAGCTATATACATCGCATAGCTGGAGCTGCGCATCTTCCTCGCGCAGATACTTTACGGCGGCGCATCTTCAGAGCACATCTTACTCGCCCCGCTACATAGCTAAGCATCAGTGGAAACGGTCACGTAGTTTTGGTAGCTTAGCTGACACATTGACACATCCTCGCAGCATAGCTGCATAGCAGTTCTCTGGTGGAAAAGCAGCCTAATGCATGCTTCTATGACTTGGCATATGTTTGTAGGACCGCGAAACAACGAGAGCTTTTCCCTGTGCTCTTCACGTTCTATCAATGTTTCACTATATCGTAAAAAACACGGAATACAAGGTGTGAACTGACGGTTTTATTTCATTATTAGCAATTTCGACGGCGATGTTACGTAATCTGCTTTCAGTTTTTTTTAATACCAACTTTCTGCTCTGTCTGACATTTACCAGTATAAAAAATAATTAATCTGGATTAGCACGTGTAGCCATTTTACACATGAAATATTTGAATAAAAATAAAATTTGCCTATGGAAATAAATCGCATTGCTGTATCATCATCATATCACTGCAGGGATACGGGTTTCCCTTCAATCGAAAGCGTACTCTGCCACGTTGTTCCTATGCGGATTGGCTAAGGCCGGATGTTTTCTAGCCGCCAGAAGGTCACCGACTTGACTTAACGACTGCCATCTAACGACAACAGCCAGGACCGACGCGACGGCTTAACGAGTCCTCCGAAGCAGGGAGAAGCTCGAGATAACGAAACCCATCCAAACGCTGGCTACGGTCGACATTGCTTAACCTCCTGTATAGGCAGGATTAAAAAACGGCGAACACAGATTGTGAATGAACAGTGAGGTGTCTTCACAACCTGGGGGAAAACACAACACGGTACCTAAAGGACAAAGCCGCGACCCACTACGACCCACGGTTCTTACAATGATATTATGTAAGTAAATTTTTGCAATATTTTTTTAAATAAAGTAACTGGCAGTTAAACATTAAGTCCAAGAGTAACACGGAATACAGAACGAAATAATATTTAATTATTCAGATCCTGTTTCACAGTTTGTGTTCACATTAGTCGTAGTTATCTCTGTGACTTAAATAATTATAGTAGGAGACTAGGAGTTACTCCTATGATGCACAAGAAGTACTTAGTTTTGCGATTGGCATTTATTAAGAACATAGGTTTCTTCAAGAAAAAGTACTTCTCGCTTCTCAGATTGATTTAAGAAATATTATTACCCCCCTGTAAAAGAAATGCCAGCCAGGCATGAAACATTCCTCTTGAAGTGATAAGATCTCTTCCCCTAAGTAATCCACATGGACAGATCTCATTGGTATCTCTGACAAGGCATCTGGTACTTTTCTTTTTAAAATCATAACTGCTACAGACTTTTGCATAAGATATTCTCTTTGTCCGGTAACGTTAGATACTGAAACAGAAAGTAAATGCTTCAGACAATACATACACCGAAGACGCAGCGCTGCGCGATAATTTGAATGGTTGAATTCGATTCTAGCAAAATTGGAATGTGAAGAAAATATGGTGTAAAAACTTAGTTAAAATGAGGCTGAGGTTGAATCATGACATTTCCGTTGTCATTTTGTTAATACGCAAAAGGAACTAATGTTTATGAAACGGTAGCTTGTAGATTCCACAGCTCACGCCGCCGCTTTCCTAGCTAGCCATCCTTCCTTCGAGAAGTCCTTACTGACTTGTGGCCTAGATTGAAAATTGCTACTTCTATAAAATAAACAAATAATATTCTTGGATGAATCGAACCCGCGGTCCTCGAGGTAAAAAAAAACCATTGCTAGCCTCTCGTCCACCAGGCCGGTCTCTAGTTACTTCTAGTCATATATACTTACGATTTGGTAATAGTATCTTGGTCACTTGCACTCGAATACCTCGCCTGGGGTGTCTGTAACCTGTTGAGGTGACAACATTAATTGGACGGGTGTCGTGGTCTCCTGATGTATGGCTCGTCACACACACGGCGGCTGTCAGCACGGCTGTACGAGATACAAGGGTGCCAACACATATTCCCCTGTATCTCGATAGAAAGTACACCTAGAAGTCGTACAAAAGTAATGTAATAGTAGGTAGTAAGAAATTTCGAATTGTGGATTGTGGAGTATGATGAAGTTGACACATTGAGAGCTAAATAGGCCGTTGAGTTTCGTACAGTAAAACATCGAAAAATCTGTCTTTCCTTGTCGATACTAACTTAATTTTCTCAATATTTTTTTTTGATAACATATCTGCATATGCTTTGCTTACTTTGGATTGGAATCATGCATTGGGTTAATAATTTGCTTTAGATTGTCATCCTCTGACTACTAACCCAGATAAATACTATCGGACTGTAAAGTAATTTCTTACTTTCCTATACTCCGCTAATATCTTTCAGATTAAATTGGATGTGAGTAATAAATAATGCACAGAGTTAGTCAGTACCTAACTATACATCCTTCTTCTACCTAACGTTATTCCGTTTCGGCGGAATTATACCTAAAAGATTGGCGAATATACCTACAGATTTAAATATAGATCGTCTGCCATGCCGTCCTCATCATGAAAAGAATTGAATAAGAAAATGAACTTTCCAAATAAAACCAGATACTGGTTGCATTGGGTTGCCTCTTTACTCATCTTTCCTAAATATTTAATAGTTCAAAATGACTTCTAAATTTGTTAAACGTTATCCTTGCGTTATCGGTAAGTTTTCTTTACTCTCAGTTCACAATTTGCCATGGCGGCAGTGGGAATAATTCAATGGGCTTAAAATGTGCATCCGTCTTGAACTAATTCAGCAATCTAGTCACTCGGGTAATAATTGAGTGATTCCTGCATAGGTTCCATTGTTATATGTATAAATAAACGTACTTTGTCACGAAAGTAGCACAGCGATGTGCATGTGACTGGTAACTAGAATAATTAATATATTTATTTCCGAAACAATGCCGAAATGGGTTTACCTATTCGAGATAAATCAAACCGACTAATATTTATATCAACTAGTTACTACGATCAACACGTCAATGTACCAATGATTTGCCTATCAGGATGGATTGGATGAGATGTAACGATGTTAAATCGCTGTGACCACAGCGAGGCCGGGGTAATCGGTGGCAAATTGTTAACGGAATAAAACTGTTCTCCACATCAAGTGGAATGATCCTGTCGAGAAAATACTGATGGATTATTCATAGTGTAGGGCAAAGTATAGGTACTTCCGTGATTGGAGGCCATGATTCAAAGGAGGAAAGTAGACATGAATATTTTTGGGTTGACTTTTAAAATTCGCTTGTGACAAAAATAGTTCAAATATAACTATCCATACCCGCGCAACTCCCACTTTCCCCGTTGGAATTTTATTATTAGACTAGAGAAACCCGCGCAACTTCGTGTGCGTTTATCCTTTCCCGTGGGAATTTCAAAAAATCCTTTCATATCGGTTGCCTACATCATACACCACACTTTTCAGAAAATTGTCATATGTATAGGTATATTTTTTTCTATTTTTATACTTCTCATTACAATCTTTGGAGTGGGCGTTTATGAAATAGGCTAGCCCGACCGGTGAAGAGCCACCCTTTTACAGAATATTGACGTGAAGCAGCAATGCGTTTCGTTCGGGGAGTGAAATATCCGAAATTCTTGTTTGTCACCTTTGTAGTATAAAAAAAAATCTAACTCATTCCTTATACTATTTCTCGCTATATCCTGTTATAGGTCGGCAACGGGTTAGGAACCCTAGAATCTATGTGCTCCATAGTCGACGGTAATCACCTAATATCAAATGATCCATATTCCTGAGCTTGTTTTCCAACCACTTCCGTAAAAAAAATGTATAAGTATATCGGTAATTCAATACCTACAACCTCAGCCTACAACAACACTACGAAATAATAGAGCGAGTCGACGTAATGAGATTTCCTATAAGTGAGAAAGAGACAATATCAATATGTATGCCATTTAACCATTGACCAATTTAACTTGAACCCTGTCAAATATTATAAAATTTAATATTTAATTACTTACTATTTATTATCGATGAATATGATTCAGTCCGCTTTATACATAGTTAGAATTTTAGCTGTTTTTCCGATATCACAAACAGAATAAATAGACGACATTATGATTGAATATTCACAATTTATAATTACATGACAGATGACACTTCACTTCACGGATGTGTCAAAATGAAATGTAATTGAAATCAAAAGCACTAAGGAGTATGGGTATTGATATCAACTCGAATAAAATTACCCACAAAATACATTTTTTTTCAAGAATTTCAATAAAATAAGAATCACATCTTCCATAAATTCTCTCAAACAATTTTTATGCAAAATTTGAAGTAGATTGGACCAAGGAATCAAGTTGTCCCATAGTAACTTTACCCCCCTTTTTTACCCCCTTAGAGTTCGAATTTCGAAAAATCCTTTCTTATCGGACGCCTACGTCTTATAATAGTTCCACCTGCCAAGTTTCAGATTTTTACGATGAGCGGTTTAAGCTGTGCGTTGATTCTCAGTCAGTCAGTCAGTCAGTCAGTCAGTCAGGACAAAGCATTTTATATATATAGATAGACTAGAGAAACCCGCGCAACTTCGTTTGCGTTTATCCCGCTTTCCCGTGGGAATTTCAAAAAATCCTTTCTTATCGGTTGCCTACATCACACACCCAAATTTCAGGTCTCTACAGTCAAGAACAAACATTTTCATATGTATACATGATTATTTTTCTATTTAAATACTTTTCATTACAATCTTTGGAGTGGGCGTTTATGAAATAGGTTATCCCGACCGGTGAAGTACCACCCTTTTACAGAATATTGACGTGAAGCAGCAATGCGTTTCGTTCGGAGAGTGAAATATCCGAAATTCTTGTTTGCCACCTTTGTGGTATAAAAAAAATATCTATCTCCTTCCTTATACTATTTCTGGCTATATATCCTGTCTTTTCCTATTATAGGTCGGCAACAGGTCAGGGACCCTAGAATCTATGTGCTCCATAGTCGACGATAATCACCTAATATCAAATGATCCATATTCCTGAGCTTGTTTTCCAACCACTTCCGTAAAAAAAATGTATAAGTATATGGGTGTTTCCTCAGCCTACAACCATCCCTACAACAACACTACGAAATAATAGAGCGAGTCGACGTAATGATATTTCCTCTAAGAAAGAAAGAGACAATATCAATATGCCATTTAACCATTGACAAATTTAACTTGACCCCTGTCAAATATTATAAAATTTCATATTTAATTACTTTACTGTTTATTATCGATGAATATGATTCAGTCCGCTTTATACATAGTAGAATAGTAGAATTTTAGCTGTTTTTCCGAGATCACAAACAGAATAAATAGTACGATGACCTACGACGACATTATGAAATCATTTTGTTTGAATATTCACAATTTATATAAATATTACATGACAGATGACATCTTCACTTCACGAATGTGTCAAAATGAAATGTAATTGAAATCAAAAGCACTAAGGAGTATGAGTATTGATATCAAATCGAAGAAAATTACCCACAAAATACATATTTTTCAAGAATTTCAATAAAATAAGAATCACGTCTTCCATCAATTCTCTTAAACAATTTTTATGCAAAATTTGAAGTAGATTGGACCAAGGAATCAAGTTGTCCCATAGTAACTTTGCACCCCTTTTTTACCCCCTTAGAGTTAGAATTTCGAAAAATCCTTTCTTATCGGACGCCTACGTCATATAAACAATCCACCCTCCAAGTTTCAGATTTTTACGATGAGCGGTTTAGGCTGTGCGTTGATTCTCAGTCAGTCAGTCAGTCAGTCAGTCAGTCAGGACAAAGCATTTTATATATATAGACTAGAGAAACCCGCGCAACTTCGTGTGCGTTTATCCTTTCCCGTGGGAATTTCAAAAAATCCTTTCATATCGGTTGCCTACATTATACACCACACTTTTCACACCCAAAAAATTGTCATATGTATAGATTTTTTTTTCTATTTTTATACTTCTCATTACATCTTTGGAGTGGGTGTTTATGAAATAGGCTAGCCCGACCAGTGAAGAGCCACCCTTTTACAGAATATTGACGTGAAGCAGCAATGCGTTTCGTTCGGGGATTGAAATATCCGAAATTCTTGTTTGTCACCTTTGTGGAATACAAAATCTAACTCATTCCTTATACTATTTCTCGCTATATCCTGTTTTTTCCTGTTATAGGTCGGCAACGGGTTAGGGACCCTAGAATCTATGTGCTCCATAGTCGACGGTAATCACTTAATATCAAATGATCCATATTCCTGAGCTTGTTTTCCAACCACTTCCGTAAAAAAAATGTATAAGTATATCGGTAATTCAATACCTACAACCTCAGCCTACAACAACACTACGAAATAATAGAGCGAGTCGACGTAATGAGATATCCTATAAGTGAGAAAGAGACAATATGAAAATGTATGCCATTTAACCATTGACCAATTTAACTTGAACCCTGTCAAATATTATAAAATTTAATATTTAATTACTTACTATTTATTATTGATGAATATAATTCTGTCCGCTTTATACATAGTTAGAATTTTAGCTGTTTTTCCGATATCACAAACAGAATAAATAGACGACATTATGATTGAATATTCACAATTTATAATTACATGACAGATGATACACTTCACTTCACGGATGTGTCAAAATGAAATGTAATTGAAATCAAAAGCACTAAGGAGTATGAGTATTGATATCAACTCAAAGAAAACTACCCACAAAATACAATTTTTTTAAGAATTTCAATAAAATAAGAATCACATCTTCTATCAATTCTCTTAAACAATTTTTATGCAAAATTTGAAGTAGATTGGACCAAGGAATCAAGTTGTCCCATAGTAACTTTACCCCCCTTTTTCACCCCCTTAGAGTTCGAATTTCGAAAAATCCTTTCTTATCGGACGCCTACGTCATATAATAGTTCTACCTGCCAAATTTCAGATTTTTACGATGAGCGGTTTAGGCTGTGCGTTGATTCTCAGTCAGTCAGTCAGTCAGTCAGTCAGTCAGTCAGGACCAAGAATTTTATAAATATAGATATTATATTTAAAAAAATCCCTTGAAGTACGAGGATGGTCATTAAACCTCTAATCCTCGTACTTCAAGGAATATAGGGTAACCTTACGCCACGGAGGTCGTCAATCATGGTCTTCAGAATATATAACATTATTATGACCAAAGATATAATATGTTACTCTACTTCTTGTAGAGTTAGCGCATTGACGAGGTCGTGATTAAGGTATTAAAAAAATTACTTGTTATGTTGTTGATACGTACGTTTTAATTCAATTCGAAACAGAAAACGACGACATGGAGCTCCTCCAGAATAAACCAGTCTATTTCTGATATTTTAACGCCATCTCAACCTCTAAAATATGCAGAGGTATAAGTACATAATATCGACGTCGGGGTAAGTGTCGATCTCGTGGCATCCTCAAAAGTAGGTCATGAACTTAGTTACGACGAAGAACGAGTTACGACTACCAAATAAAGTATTCTATACGCGATACACACACTATCCTATATGATTTATTTTCTTTTCATATTTATTTATGATACCCAGTCTTCCCGCGACGTCAACAGATGCAAACTAACTCGAAACATTATACAGGGAAAACAACAAATTTTATTACTGGTTGATGTCCGAGATTTTACTCGCGAAATCCCATTTTCCCGTTCCTGTATATAATTCATTTGGTTATACGGGATATATATGCAGTTTGAAGTCAGAAAGGTGGACTCAAGTCGTCACATAAGGTTCCCAACAGACGGAAAAACGTATGGAAAAATGCGACAGATTGGAATGGAGACTTATAGGGGAGGCTATTGCCCAGAAGTATGGGACGTGACAAACGTTATTTGTTAATCTTCATTATAAACTACGTTACCAAATGTCAAGCAAATCTCTCAAGCCGTTTTTGTATGAAAGAGTAATAAACATTTATTTACACTAATCTACAGTTTATAATACTTATTACTATTTTAGTCTCGGTAAAATAGCCTACGCATATGGTGTATAAAAAGGTATTTTCAGCTAAGCCCCTTTTTCTCTCTCGAGATTTTTTTAATGACACCATGATAATGAGCGTGTTTATTATTATTTATATATACATTTTTTTCGTTTTTAGCCTGAAATTTTAGCAGTGAAAAATGACCGTGACCGTTACCTAATACTCGTGGTCTGTAAAACCTTCTTTTGTCAATAATATCTTTAACAAAGATCCAGACTGCACTCAAGCAAAGAAAGCGCCATAAAAAAAAGATTTTTTAACATTAGTATTTCACTATTTTTAACAAGCTTAGTCTATTTAACAGTTTTTGGGCGTCAGGCAATTTAATACTAAAATACATTAGGTATTACTTACTACAAATGGCAATGACCCATCCCTGGGCTTGAACGGTTCTCTCGCGCAACAGTCTTCGATGTAAATCCCTAATTCAAATAAAATTAATCAGATTGCTTAGATGTTATAATATCTCATGATTAAAAACGAACTTTTTCTCATTGGCCTGGGTCTCCAGTGTTTCATTATATACGCTATGTATTTGCGTATTTGCTATAAAATAAAGTATCGTTGAGTTAGTATCCCCATAACACAAGTCTCGAACTTACTTTGGGGCTAGCTCAAGCTGTGTGATTTGTCCCTACATATTTATTCTTTATTTATTATTATACGGACATATAGATAGATAAAAGAGCTGGCACAAGACAGAAAAATGGAGCCTGCTACACCGACAAGAACGCAGCTCTTTAATTTATACTTAATAAGAAGAATAAGAACATTCGAAACGAGGTTAATTAATAAAATAAATAAATATATAGGGACAATTCACACAACCCCAAAGTAAGTTCGAAACTTGTGTTATGTGATACTAATTCAACGATACTATATTTTATAACAAATACATATATAGATAAACATCCAAGTACCGAGGCCAATCAGAAAAGTTCATTATTCATCATGATCCGACCGGGATTCGAACCCGGGCCGGGACCTCTTGGGTGTCGGTCTGGCGTAACCATTACCCCACGAAATTAATGAATTTCAATTTCACAAGGTATACAGGAGACGGTTCATCTAGATTTCTAGACGGACAGAGGTGGACCACGGGCAGGCAAAAGTGCCCGTGGTCCACCCAAGTGAACTAAGCCGGTGGACCACTGCCGATACAGGCATGTTCCGGCAATCTTTGGTGGGTTAAACTTTGTTTGTTAGCTTGTATCAGACAAGCTAATAAATAAAGATGAGCCAAAGTTTAACTAATACTTGTGTGGTCACTGTCGCATTTGCAGTCATATTACTTCGTAGGGCTAGTGGTTTTACCAATATTTGCGAAATAAATAAGTAAAACCATTCCTAATTCATCACAATATCATCCCAAACAATTCCGAAATCAAGGCAGAACCATCTCCAATTCATCTTAAAACCAACCACTACTCATACCAAAACAATTCTAGAATCAATCGTAAATAATACCAAATAATAGACTCAAGTGGAATTTTAAAAGTCGCCTAGGATCCATTGATGGATTCAAGTGGAATTTAAAAGTCGTCTAGGGTCCATTGATGGATTCAAGTGGAAAAAAGTCGTCTAAGATCCCTTGATGGATCAAATAATGGATTCAAGTGGAATGAGGGGATTTTCCTCAAGAATGAGTGTGACAAAACGAGGTTTTGTAATTCTTGATTTATTTTAATTTACTGTGTGAAACAGATGGAAAGTTTTATTATTACACGACGCTCTCTATTTGACACTCGAGGGACAATGAAATATTTTCACAGATATGTATAAACAAACCTATTTTGTGACTTATATGGCAATCTCTTTCTATATGGCACTTACTTACTCCGATGGCTCAGCGACCCGAAAGTGAGTATTGGCCTCTTACACAAGAGAACACCATTTCTTCCAATCTTGAGCTATGTATAGAGAACTGAAATTGTATCTCAGTTCCCAGTTTTGTGCTTACTAGATTGTTTTAATAAGTTATCGTTATGAAAGAGTGTACGACTGTCATATTACAAAAAAATTACTAATTACACTATAAGTATTTATAGAGCTGCGTGGCAGAGTTCGTTGTAATCACCTTCGATTGTAGGGAGAACCCTTGGGAGAACCGTATCCCAGTAGTGGGATGGGTTGATATGATGATAAATAGTTATTTCTTTTATGTTAACTGTAGATTCATGATTAATTTGTAAAAAAAATATTACAAAAAAATATTGCATTGACTTAAAAATTTAAAGGAATTAATTAAGAAATCTTCACCAAACAATGGACGCTCAAGACTTACTCAAGGAATTAATTGTTTATTCGATTCATTCTACAGTAAAATATTATTATCAATAAGCACAAAATACTCGTTTTATAAACATTCACTCTTGTAATTTTAATACCATTATGAATCTACTGCAATTTAAACCTTTATTGACTGTTTCATAAATTCTATAATTTCGAAAACCTTTTATTTTGCATGAAAACATATTTGCATTCCTTTGAAACCGCAGCAAGTATTTATTTTAACAAGTTCTGCAGGGAAACCAAATAAAATGGAATTAATTATATAAAGCTGATCGTTTTCTATTTATCTTTAATTTAGCTGATGCCCGTGGGTTTTCCCGCGAACTTCCTGTATCTATAAGCAGGTAATCTATAATATGCCTAATGCCGTCCTAGATGAATGGGCTTTCCTGCGATTAGTGTCTCCAACGAAACAAACAACTTGATAAGCTTAGTATACATAAAATTTGTAAAAAAAATACTAGTGGACTGCCGTGGAACTTGGGCAATGTCGTTTCCTTTCTATAGAAAATTAGAGGTAAGCCAGTTCATTAATCTGTATGAATTTTGAAAACTTGGTACATCTCATATTAGTATATATGTATGTAAACAGTGGAAAAAATCGAAAAGTCCCCCGAATTTAACGCGAGCGAAGCCGCGGGCAAATGCTAGTATAATATAAAATATATAAAAGAAAGAAAAGATGCAAACCTCGGGAGTCAACTATTATAACATAAAACTCACCTAGAAAAATTAAAACTATGTATATGTTCATTCTTTTCAATGTGTTATATGAAAATAATCGAAATCCAATTAAATCACTGGACCGGTTGACTGGTTGCGAACACTAACAAAACTACGAGGATACTCTGTTTCGTAACAACGAAAACACGTGTGTGGCCACCTGGCATTTGATTCCCTGTCTACCTCGATGCAAGATTTAACACGATAATATTCTTCTTCTTGATTGTTCCCTCACTGCTGAGAATCGTGACTCTGCACGACCTTAATGACGATTTTGCCGCCATTCGTTGCGCGACAGATGACTGGTGTAGTGCGGTGCTGACACTCATATTCAGCTGACTGGATGTCTATTGTCCTCAATCTTCTCTGTGATGATGATGTGATGAAGATATAGGTGTATTGTAATACAAGAATTAGGACATCATCATCTTTTTCTCAACCCGATTCTGCCCAACTGCTGAGCATGTCTCTCTTTTTGTATGCCAATCAACTCGGTCCTGTGCCATCCCCATCCAGGTACGACCTGCGACTTCAGACTTTATCTTCCGTCCATCTCGCTACTGGACGTCAGACGCTTCATTTTTCAGTTTTGGACACCATTTAGGCCTCACTCCATCACCTCGACGCGCCACCTGTCTTGCCCAGTTCAACTTCAAGCTCATGAATTACGACATTATGCAGCATATTGATACTTATTTGATACTCATGTTATAGACTTGAAGACTCTGCTTTTGATTTATTTTTTCAAATGTTTTTCTTTATGATTTTAACTGGTACTTAGCACAAGGTGCAAAATGTTGATAAGACATTATTTTTGGGATTACAACAAGCAACGAGGTCTAGGTAGTATTTGGAAAAGTTAATATTCCATGTAGATAACTCTCTCGATTCACGATAAGCAGTTGGCTTACACTATTGTGTTGTTAAACCATTGACCATTAGGTGGCTTGAAACATACCAGCAATTGAGAAACAGACCATCCTCTGAATAATTCGTTACACGAAATCCATTTTAGAGCTCATTATCATTACGTGAGCCGTGTGTTCCGATAAAGTATAGAAAAAGCAGAAGTTTTTTATCTCGTACCTAATTATTCCATTATTGTAGATAATAACTATAAATTATTGATACTATAACTTCATTTATCTAGGAAATAGTGTGTTCTTTGTATCGCTATCAATAAAACATACTACCTACTTACTATATGACGCCACATGACCTAAATCTTCAGAGGAATATCACGCACTGGGTATAGTAACTGCGGCGTTCCGCGTGTAGCCTTTAATTATGAATTTAGTTTCAAGTATATTTTTCAATAGAACGCGTTTTCCCTAGTTAGAACTAAAATGCCTTTGTAATGCTTTTGTAAAATGTTTACAATCAAGTCCTGGCATACCTACATTTTGTATTGAATTGCAAGGTCCATCAAGCAATATAGCCATTTGTATAGTTAGTCGAGATAAAAAACGACGGAGAATAAACAATGTTAAATAATTGTAGTTTTTTTGGGAGAGAATTTCACTTATTTTTGATTAAGTTTTTTGTATGGAAGAAGTTTGCAAACGATCATGTTGGTTACCTTGTGGGAAATGATCGCACCCAATGGAGCACAGAGACACCAGTTATCTAAACAGTGGAGTCCCTGGACCGTTGCATACCTTTCACAGGCGGAAGGGAGGAGAAAATGGAAGGGGAGAAGTCGGGCTTGAGGATCTTTGACCCACGGTTTCGTTTCGTGCCGAGGGTGCTACTTCCCTGGTCGGGCTAGTCTATTTCATAAATGCTCTACCTACTATGTTGTTTCTCCCCCGGGATGTCAATAAGCTTCATTGCTTATTGTCAATCTCAGGTCGCCGTTGTTGATCCTGGCTATACAGGAGACACAGCGGTGGAAATGTGTGGTGGGCTTGTCTCGAAATGCTCTACCACACAAAAAACAATGATTTTAAATAAAAAAAAATAAGGTTTTGGAAGCATTAAATTACTTCACAATCGAGGCAGATTTAACACAATCCCACTGCCCAGTGCGTGATTCAGCCTAATGATTCAGGTCAGCAATTACAATGGTCTTTTTAAAAAAGAAATGGACTCTGTTGACATAAGTAAACATTTTACAGTAACAAAAATTGTTATGTGTATTGTAGATATTGTTTTGGAAAAAATATTTTACGCGTGTAACAACACGCGTAAAATAACGTTATATGGCGTGTTCGCAGTCATTCCACAGTGTAACATATATTAATCTCTTAAACCTATTACCGCAATTGGAAATTCATTACCGCACATAATACCTACTAGGAAAATCAAAACACAAATGAACAGTTTACCGAGTTAGGTTACGTAACACTGCAGCAGAATGGTTTGTTCTGAAGTTAGTAATAGCTTAGATTACTTAATAGTTATTTCGTAAATAATAGACTTATTTCTTAGATATGAGGATACGAATAATACAGCCTTTGTGAGGCTCTCAGAAGTAAAATAGCGTTAAATAATATAAAAACGTAATGGCGACACTCTAAGCAATCCATTAGCGGAATAAATTCGCAGTTGTCAGCTAATTGCTGGACGAAAAAATCTGACGCTTATAGGAAATCCGGTCATTCCCGGAAAAAGTAATAAATCTTGCCTAGCCGCAGATAGAGAGATCGGGCGGGCGGGGGGTGGCGTGCGTACAGGACTTGCAACCCAGATCAATAGGCGAGCGTCCTGCTCGGCTGGTCGGGAGCGAGGCGCACTTTCCGCCCGACCGTCGTATCGTCTGCACGCATCTCCACTTCGACTCAAATCCAGGATCAACACTCGAAATGGAGGTAAGTGTTTATGAAATTTACAATAACGTAACTATTTACGCTGAGTTTACATACAACTCATTCTACAACAACACTTTTATTAAAAATTTCAATTCGCAAGCCTTCCACGATGTTTACTCAAAATTTGTCTTAAAGATCAATATTTTATATACGTAACAAATCTCATTAAATTCTGCATTAGCATACCGTGAATAAATATTCTTAAATATGTCTGTTGCATAAAGTGGGTCTTATTAAGTGATGAGACAGTTTATATTAAAAGAATCGCGAGTGACTCTTCAAACATTTTAACGTAACTTGATTCGCATCCGTTCTGTTAAACGTAATAAGTAATGGGGTGAGTAGGAGCTCTGATTTGTGCGTTGCAAGGTATCATAATAATGCTTGTTTACGCAACATATAAACTAGTCATACAAGTCTCATTGCTTTATTTATTACATTTTAATGTCCTTTGTCGGCATTGATGTATGTTTGTCGGCTGCAAGGACTACGTTTGCCCTCTAAGAGATAAATCGATATTTGTAACAGATATCCGTTTGTTGGCGTCAAACGACTTAAATAATAAATTTTAAATGTTCTTTTCATTTTATTGTAAACATGGCTTAAGACTATTTCATATTATTATGCTTTATTTGTTTCGTGTAAAAAGTAACACCTAAGTTGCAAATACAACCATCATAGTAGTTTAAATTATTAAAGCAGAAATATTAAGTTAAAAATATATTATATGTAATTAATTATACTAAAATTGTGTACAAACGACATACAAACCAAACGAGAAATTAATAAATAAATTATTTAATAAAATTGGACAATCACGCAAATATATCCAAATCTTTAGGGGTGTTTAAAGTTTATATTATATTATTTAGTATCTTATTTGAAGTCTTATCAGAGATTAATCATTAAACTGTTTCTTTTAGAGATTAGGGTGCATTTCACAAAGCCTTTTTTAAGTCAATGATTGTTTAAAGTTAATGACAAATATTGTTGTTGTTACTGTTTTAAAAAACGGACAACAACGTGGGACTTATACTTATTTGCATTTCAGAAACTGGATATACCTATATAGGTTTTCACAAAGGTTTTCTGGTTCATATGTAAAGATTATAATCTCAGGGTCAACTCAACTCTATATGTTTTTTTTTTAAATCGTAATTTTTTGGACTGGATTGAATCTATTGTGCGTCTGTTGCCTCTGTATTACAGAAAAAAAACCTCACCATAATTTTGGAAAATTTCAATGATTTTCAAGTCTAAAAATGTTGTATTTAATATAATTCATAAGAAAACATTATAATTTTTAACATAACAATTTATTATTCTGGTTAGTCATAATAATGTTTATCGCTGTGGCACTGGACTAAAGTGACCCGTTGAGTTAAATTTAGAAGCAACAATTAAAGTCATTGACTGGTTAGTCTCAATTAAATTATTTATAAGCAGCGAAACCCGTGCAACTTTTGTTCGTTTGCATGCATCCCGCTGTCCCGTGGGTATTTCAGAAAATGTGTTATACAACTAATTGAATCACTATATCTACTACATAGTATTGCTGAAAACGGCATTCCGTTGGTTACCTCAACTTCAATTATATTTATGTTCTATTTCGCTTTTTCATTTTATTCAATATAAGAATGACAGTGACATACGAAATAGCTGATCTACGCTTATTAGTAAGGTGAAGTTTCATTATGTATATCGAGATTCGACTAAAATTGACTTTTTATTACACAAAACAATATCGTTTTTTAAAAATAAATACTTTAAACTGCAATTTTTTTTGGATGCAATTTGCGAAATGAACATCGAGATTGACCGGCTCAAGCGAATTGATTGCTAAGCGTTGCTATTATAATTTCTTATATTTTGTTACCCACACTATTTACGATAATATGTATTTATGAAGGTTTTATAAAATAGTATGTGTGTATATATTTACCATAAAACTTCATTCGTGAATTTCTGCACTTCCTAATGGTTGACTGGTAGAGAATGCATCGTAGCATTAAGTCCGCCTATTGTATCAGTACTTTTGTATTGTGGTCAATAAAGTTAAATAAAAAATTAATATCTACTTTATAGATAGATAGATAGATAGAATATACTTTATTTGCAATTCACAATAGTTAGGACACAGTATACATAAACACAACATACACACTATTGAAATCGCAACAAGGCGGCCTTATTGCTAAAAAGCAATCTTTTCAAGGCAACCTTAGGGTAACGAATTATTTTATGGACTGGGCAGGGCTAGTAAGATAAGTACTCATGAATAGGAATTATAATATAAAATATGACATAAAAATAACGAATATCATAATAACAATTAATATACATAAATGCGTACACATATATTTAATAGTATAATATATAGGTATATATAATACATAAATAATTATAATGGTGCAGTCAACTGCAAAGAAACCTGACCCCCCCAAACGAAGTAAGAAATTAAGTTATCTCAATGTACCTATTTAAAAGAAAATTAATAAGAAATATACTTACATTTTGATTACGCCTAGTACCTATTCGATGACATTTCATGATTGCCGCTGACTGTACGTTTGTATTGTAGTCTGGTTTTAATTATTTGTAAGTACTTATAAAAAATTCGAAATGCACCCGTATGAAGATTAAAGCAAAAAAATAATGTTGATTCTCGTCGAAACACAAAGCATCTTTCAAATATTCATACCATACTGACGCCAGATGTTGAGACTCTGACTTCCTCTAAACTTTGATTTTACGATTAGGCCGCGGTTCCATTGCGAAGTACATTAAATACGTAACTATTTTAGTTTAATGGCTAAACTGCAATTTGTTTTGCAAAGATCAAAAACATTTCTCTCGCCATTTCTACATTTTAGTTCAAATCGCATTTTAGCTCATTTACACGTTAATAATTTATTTAAACAAATTAAATCTCATGCTGACATCTAGACTAATTAGAAACTAAGCCCCCCCCCCCCCTCCAATTCAAACATAATAATATAAAAAACTATACATAAAAAAATCAACAGAAGATTAACGAAATAAAGAAGAATTTGTATTGTGACTGTTATCGCTAGGGAGAATTTAATCTAATGTGAAGGGAAGGTGATATATTATCGTCGCGATTCCCTCTCCTGTAGATATAACATAAAGTATTCAAACATTTTAATACATTGCAAAATATTGTAAGATTAAAACAATATAAAAAGAAAGAAAAGAAGCAGAGAAGCAAATAGTGACCATAAATTTTTATCTTTAAAATCATCGACACGAGAACGTGACATGTCCATGTGTATTCCATTCCAATTTATTGGACTGTGCAGTGCGATGCGGATCCGCGACGGACGGTCCGCGACGGATTATCAAATGTATTAAATCCGGGATCCGCATTCAGTGCGATGCGGATTTAATACATTTGATAATCAGTCGCGGACCGTCTTTGTTGAATCCGCGTCGCACTACATCAGCCATCGACATAAAAGCACATGAGTAAATAAAACCCCGTGGTTTTATTTACTCATGTGATAAAAGTACGCAGCGCGGGTCCACTGTCATCACGACTACTCAATATGCTGTCATGTGTTTTACGAATTAATGCCAAAAGTGTGTTAACTACTTTTTCAAAATGAGTGACAATGACAGCCGATGATTAAATGCTGTTAGCGAAATTGACTGGAGCGAATATCGGTTCGTTTCAATTATCATTATCGGCTAATTGAAATGCTGTTGTGCGGATTGTGGTTTACCGATAATTAATTGAAATTATTTTCATATAAATTTATCTTAATTTGCGTATCATGTTCATACCGGATGTTATTTTAACTACGCTTAAATAAAACTATTAACCACACTTAATTAAAAATAATTAAATTGAACTGTAGTAACGTATGTATTTATGATATGACTGATATTTATGAGAGACCAAATTTTGTTTTGTGGTGCATTTGTTTAACCACATTTAGTAATTATAGTCTAGTTTATTTATTGAGTTAACCTAATTATACATTATTTGGAATTGAAATTATAATGAAATTATAAAATTATAATGTATATACAAACAAGAAAACATCTATATATATTATAGATGTTTTCTTGTTTGTATATACATTTTAGAGAAAGTTGTGTTTTTTTCATTTATTATATTAATGTAATTGATGGCGTTATCTCTGTGGTGTTATAAAATAACATTGGCAATGAACTGCGTACATCATCGGCTGTCATTTACGTACGTGCAAGAAGACCCAGATTTAAGGTGTCGACCGCTGTATGCTGCGTCACGAATCACGATGCTTACTAATATATGGAGGCTCCCATGTGCCGCTGACGTCGGACAAAAGACGATCGAAGAGATTAGGCTGAAGTCTGACGTCGCGTACAGCGTTTATTGGGGTTTATTGCGAATTAACGAAAATTTTATTAACCCACTTTTCAGCCATCTGTAGGTATATTCACTGTCTCTCTAGCATTAACATGTACAGAAGTGGACAAATATTTTCAAAAAAATCCGCTTAAATGTCCCACGACTGGGAGCTAATCCTGTAATTGTTTATTGGGGATTCAAAATATAGTATTCACCACTAGAGTATATTGCGTTCGTAGGTCAAGCATTGGTGGTGGTTAGCCGCAGGGCTGGTCCTGCTGTCTGTGGCAGCGGTTTCCGGCGACGGCGAGGTATGGGACGAGGAGGAGAACCGCGAGGTGCTCGTCCGCAACGAGAGGGGTGCTAAAAATAGAGGTAAGTATTTCGGTCGGTCGTACGATGCAGTCCGTCGCATGAACGTATTTATTTATGAAGATTTAACGCGATATTCACAAAGTTTTTATTGATAACTCTATAAGAAGAAGAAATGTTGTCATAATATCAATAATCATTTCGAAGAGATAGGTTACGGTTACGACCTAGATAGCGATTATGATTAAAGTTCATAACAAAATGCATGCAATTTTTTGCAATTAATTTAATGCATTGACCAACAAAATACTTTAGTCACTTTCGTTGTAAACTTGTAAATCACATGATTCTAATGTGCGAAAACATTATTTGTTTCTTTATTGTTACGTTTTACTTACGAAGTACCTAACTATTAGGTAATCTGTGGTTTTACTCTACCAAAAAATACTTTTTGACGCAACGAAAAAATCGCTCAACGAATGATTTAGGGTTATGATTCCTAAATGATTAATTACGGAACACTAATTCTACAAGTTTTACTGACTTGTTTTTTTTTGTGGCTACAATACTTGTCTGCTCAAAATAAACGTTCGCCCCCCGTTGCACATGTTTACTGCACAGTGGCATAGCAGTCTCAAGTTACGTGTGCTATTTTAGTATCTTATCGGTTTGCACGCATTAACTTGACGTTTGATTAATGTATTTCTTTTCACTCAGCGAAGAAATACTACTTAAATAGCTTATCAATAAAAATTCTATGTTATTATATATAAGGTCCTAATTTATTAATGAACTTCCTTTTAACACATGACTATATATATAGGTTACATTATGATCGTTTAAGCAAGGAAATAATGGTCTAGTATTCAGTGAATATGGATCGCTTTATGTAGTAAGCAACATTTTTCGAACTATTTACAATACAATCTTTTTTTTTACTGAATACTAGACCATTATTTCCTTGCTTAAACAATCATTTGTAACCTATATAGTCATGTGTTAAAAGGAAGTTCACTAATAAATTAGGACCATATATATAGAAGTCAGGGTCTACAAAAATGTTCACTTTCCGCTCGGAGCCAACATTTATGTCATGGCATTTTGTGTTTGTTCTCGAGTCTGGGTGATTTCTATGTGTTATAAAATATATATTACAGAAATATATATCCGTACCCATAACACAGGCAGGTTATGCCTAGATTGCTTTGGGAATTGTTTAGATTTTATTTATTTATATTTGTTATATTGTTATAGAAACATGCCGTTATGTGAGGGGCTCCTGGTCTGAATGCGACTCGAAAACCAACATTCGTTCTCGTCTTCTGACGCTGAAGAAGGGCGATCCTGACAACTGCGAGCGCACTAAGACCATTCAGAAGAAATGTAAAAAAGGTAGGTATACATTCAGGCAATTAACTTCTATCTGACTTCTATGGATTACAAGTCACTTTTTAGTCGACTCCGCAAATTATAAAGTAAAATTTACTGATTAAAATTTATGTTTTTGTCTATAGGGCCATATCGATTGAAAGCTTTAAAAGTAAAATCATTAATTTTGCAAGTAGATTTACAGGAAATACTTAATGCACGTCAAAAAACGTGAATATTGAGAAGAAGTGCCACAAGAAACTCAACAGTCTCAACCAGATAACCTTTTTTGAAAGTCAATACAACATAAACTGCTGGTATTGTTATTTTGAAACCTATATTTCAATTAAGAAAAATAACATAATTAATACTGAATTACACCTACTTAGTTCAATATACTTATTTGAAATATCGTACGAATTTCTGTACATTGCGGAAACTAGTTAGTCTGGGTAGATGTATTTATCCAGTACTCTGTAATTAATTAACTATTATACAACAATTAAAAAAAATAACTTGATTAAACAATTATCAATGAAAATTGAGGAAAATAGTCGCGTTTCGCTCTATTTATTGTATGTACGTACATATAACTGTTATCAATACGTTTCATAATAATGAAACCTCGATAATTGTGTTTAAACACATCAATTACACAAAAATCATAATCCTTTCAACCTCTGTGTTACTAAGGTGCGAGAACCAAAAATCAATAAGAAATAAACATAATTCGATACTAATATTATAAAGAGGAAAGTTTTGTATTTTTGTGTGTGTATGTTTGTAATGATTAAACTCAAAAACGACTTGACCGATTTTCTTAAAAATTCTTTCACCGTCCGGGTAACATAGGCTATTAGATATCCTTTACAGTTTCCGGTCCGGGACGTTACCAGCGCGACCGGTTGGATGCTGCCTGCATATAAGCTGCTTTCGGCGACTTTCCTTTAAGTCGCTCGTTTTAAGTTCACCATGTAAAGTATTTTAAATTTATATTTATAGCATGCCGCTATGAGAAGTCCTCCTGGAGCGAGTGTAGTCCCAATGGCGAGATGTCCAGGACCGACATGCTGAAGGCCAACAGCGATCCGAGCTGCGACCAGAATAGGAAAATCACTAAAAAGTGTAACAAAAATAAGCAAGTCAAGGCCTCTAAAGATAAGGGTTAGTGACAACGACAACTATAGCAGTACAGCGAGTTTGATTCCCGCGTGTAATAATTGTATTTCTAGTAATAATTTTCTTCGATGACTCAATTTTTTCAAATAAATCTTTTATGCTAGCCCGAGAAGTAGGTAAGGTACCACCCATTTCATTATAATATCGTGAAGCAAAACTACGTTTCGTTGGTGACTCTCTTCTTGCAAAAAACTGTGCCTGTGCTTTATGGGCGGCGGTGATCACTTGCCATCAGATGATACGCATGCTTGTTTGCCAACTTCTTCTTTAAATAAAATTAGTTGGGTTTCTTGAACCCTGCCGGGTACGTGCGAGCCTACTACCTACATATGGCTTCCTTGTATTCATTTTGTTCCATAAAAATAAAAGTAACAAAATAAATGATTTTTTTGCAGGGCGCCGAAATCGTCAGTAAACAGTCTACTGAAGATCATTTAGAATATTATAACATTAATTATAAATGATGTTTGTTCGTTGGTCCTAATTTATGTAATAGTGCCAAAAATAGTGTCAACAATTTCATATTGTTACTTTGGATTTTAATTATACTTATTCTTAAGCCAATTAGCTACAATATAACAGTACAATTTTATCTAACATTGAACTGTATTAATATTAAAGTTACGTAGGTACATATTCATTTTATTATCACGGGTAAGTCATCTTTGATATTAAAATAAATAATTAAGTACTTAAAGTGTGTTTTTCATTTCAAACTTTATTTTTACATATTTTTAAACCCCTTTTCCTAATCACACAAGCTCGAGAAGAAACACAAAAACGCTATCATAACTATTAAATGTTCGCTCCGAGCGGGAATCGAATCCGCGCTCTCAAGTGCCGAAGGTAGGATAACTACCAACGCGTCACCGGGGATATGTCCGGCGGTAGCTGCCATAAAGTATCTCTTATCGTGCATCCACACCGCAGTTACTTTTTGTGAAGCAACGTTACAGTGTCAGTGGCAACACCTGATAACAAAAAAAGTTATTGAAAAGTCAAAAATGTTAAAGAATGTTACCGAATGTTATCGTGTTGCATTGTGTTGCTCCAAAAGTTAACTGCTTAGAAAAAGGATAATTTCTATAAGTACTAATTAAATCTGAAGAGTTTGTTTAAATGGTTGAACGTGATTATCTCAGGAACTGCTGGTTCGAATTTAATACTCTTGAATAGCCTATTTAGGAAAGCTATGGGCTATATCGCTACAGCAGCGGTTTATATGTGAACAGACAGATACTTACTTATACTTACGAAGTGAATCTTGCAACGAGGCGTCTTCCTTCCTTAGGTTCGGTTTACCAAAGAAAAAATGTTTTAAACGCAAATCTTTGTGACGCGTCATGACGTGGATTTATGCGCTTCAGAGCAGCAACACAGTTTTGTGTTTATGGCCCCATAAGTGACATGTGAATTTGGTATTAACAAATGCATAGGAGATTCAATGCGACGCCACACGAACTGGTGGCTAGGCGGTCACAGTATTTCGCTAGATGTGGCGACGTTTCTGACTGATGCGTGTGACGCGTGGTACAATAGATTGGTGGTCTTAATATTCGAATAGAAAGAAAAACATATTTTTAAGACTATTTATTAAACCTTTTCATTTTATATAAACAGATAATATCATGTTCGAACCTCATTCAATTTATCGAATAAATATTTTGCACCTATATTTAAAATGTCTCCCTTTAGAGTATTGAATGAGATTCAAACCTGACTATCGTGTTTCACTGTAATAAATTAAATAAATAAATAATTTATTTCTTAACTAGAATAAATTATCAAATCCTATAATGTGAGATAAAAATCGTATTTAGAAAATTATAAAATAATTGTAGTTCGAGGTTGGACGCACTGTGGCAAAAGTCATCTATCCGCCAACTATGAACAATAATGTCGTTAAATATCACAGGTAAATGTATGTGTATGTTTGTACACATCACTTGAAGAGTTGTTTCGCGTAGTGCCATATCCTGAAGAAGTATTCGTCGCGGCGGAGGAGCGAGCCGCGCGCGTACGACCGGATGTCTGCGTCCATGTTGTGGTCGCGCAGCCAAGACGTGGTGGTCTGCGTGCTGAACGAAGTGGGCTCCGTGACTTCCGTGTGCTCGCCAGGCTCCTCGTCCGCATGGGAATCTGTTACCAAAGTTCCTAGTTAACATTTTTATATCATTGACTTTTACACATTTTGACGAAACTTTTTAAAATATTACGAAACTATTGAATAGTATTTAATAGTAAAAATATAATGTTCTACTGCAAATTATTATTAGGTAGGTTCAAAATTTTAGTAAATTTGTACTTTGGCACGATATTATCAAATAACATTTGTTATCAATTGTTTACTTTCTAACATTAGGAAATATTACAACAAAAGGACATTGCTAACAAGCAGGAGATAGAGTAACGTATAATTTAGCACCTATATTGGTTAGAATAAAATTGATTGTTAAGATATGATCTGTGGTTTTTCTTTAATTATTATCAGCCTTACTTATAAACGTTATTTAGCGAGTATTTAGTTAAACAATGTTTTGTCACTTTCACACTTCATTTATTTCTCATCAAGACAGACAGTGACACAACAGTGTTTAACTAAATACTCGCTAAATAACGTTTATAAGTAAGGCTGTATAAGAATATGTATACAACACTGAAAGCTGAACTTACCTTCTCCAGGCAATACTTTGAATGGTTCATCGGATTCTAGTGGTTCGCTCATACCAATCTCATTTCGAGCATAAATCCTTATCATGTAAGTATGGTTTTCACTCAGATCTCTAATATTGAACTTAAGTGTGTGTGCGTTGACTTTTCCGACCTCCATCCACATGGTCTTTGTGACGTCACGAATAGCAACGTTGTAGCCCAAGAGGGGTGCCCCACCATCCCATTCAGGGGTACCCCAGGATGTCATCACTATATTATTGCCTACTGTCCTAATCTCAAGTGGCGCAGTAGGTGGTGATGGTACGGCTGCAATAAAATTAATATTTCAGAATGCTAACATACAACATACACATGACTTATTCTAAGAAAAATCTAATTGATACTGCTCTTTTATTCAGCGCTGACACTTGGAGGGAGGTAAATTGTATTGCTCAGACCGGGTTCAATGTTGTCACTACGTGGTTACATAGGAATGTCTTAAGTTTAAACTCCGCTAAGACTAAATTTATTTCATTCACAATCAAAGATTTTTCCAATTCAGCTTCATCTTCCAAAAAACCTTGTATTGATCAATGCATTTAATTAATTAATTTTCGCTCCACTAAGTGCTCGTGTCCGTTTTTGGAAGAAGTAAAATCAGTAAAGTATTTAGGTATTGTAATCGACTCCAAATTGAATTTCCAACTTCATATTGACCAACTAGCAGATAGGCTTAGAAAATTAATTTTTGTGTTTAGAAATTTAAGAACTGTAACTTCCGAGAGAGTGTTAAAGTCAGTATATTTTGCCTTGTGTCAATCCTTGATAGCATATTGTATCATTGCTTATGGCGGTGCATCCAAATCAACACTTTTAAAATTGGAGCGAACTCAGCGATCTATCTTAAAAGTAATGTTTTCCTTACCATTTAGATATCCAACACACGAATTATATCGCAAAGCCAATGTATTAACAGGGCGTCAACTTTTTATTTTAGCCATTGTTCTAAAACAACATTCTTCAATGGTCTATGATCCGTCAATTGTGAATAAGAGACGTAAGGATTTAGTTTTTAGTGATAATAAGGTGTGCACAACTTCATTTGCCCAAAGATTCTTTTACTTTTTAGGACTTTTCTTATATAAAAGAATTACTAGGGAACTAGATATTTATAGTTTGAATAGAATTACTTGTGGGAAGTTAGTGAAGAACTGGTTGTTGAAGTTAAGTTATGAGGACACTGAGATGCTACTAAACTATTTGGAGTAGGTAATAATTTATCTACTTCAGGTGCGGGCTATTCTTTATTTTTATTATATTTTATTAGCTTATAAATAAAAAATAAATAAAAATAAAAAAGAAAAACTATTCAACTATTATTTTTTAAGTTATGTTAAGAGTAAGTTATTATTTTTGTTTTGGTTTTTTGTTTTTGCTTATTTGGAAAAATTCCTTGGGGCGGAGTCCTGGTGACCTATAATACAGGCCTCGCCTAGCTTAGGCACCAGTCTCCCACATTTCACTTGTATAATGTTGCCATTCATTGTATTTTTATTTTGTGTGTAACAGATGGTACTGTTGTTTTATTTTTCTAGGCTTAAGACTTTGTAATTGTTACCTTTGTGGGAGAAATAAACGTATTTATTATTATTATATTATTAATTCAGGTTCTGTAAGTCAGGGACTTCAACATATTTTATGACAATATTTAACAAAATAAAGAACTGATTATTTAAAAAAAATCCTCTGAGTTGCGGTTTGACGGTAGACGTAGTTACTGCATGTAAAAATTAGTATCCTCGTCAACTTCGTGTATCTTCATTGTAGCGTTATGATAGGATAGATTGAAGGAAAATGTAGTCATCTTTGATGAAAATACTTTTACATCAAATGTCAGGAGCTTAGTTTCCTTAGGCTGGACCAACATAATTGTAAATTATAAAGTCATTCGTATGCAACTCGAGCCGCGCGCGACTGGGGTTGGGTCGTGTGCAGAGTTATGCGAATTTGTATGAAAGCTACTCTCGAGCCACTAGTATCATACGCGTATACTCGAGTCGCTTGTGAGTTGCGACGTGGGAGATTGTGGGAGAGAGGTATCTCGTAGGTATTTACCAAAAATAGTAGTAGATGTAACAAGTAAGTTACTATTTAAGTAACTAAATTAACATCGTTCACTTACTTGCGTGCTTTTCCAATCGTACTGTCTGGGATTCCGCTGGTAAGCTTATACCTATGACGTTCTCAGCAGATATTCTGAATATCAGTTCATCCTTCTCTTTAATGTTCTCGATGCAGTGCTCATACACGGACCCATTCACGGTTACCGCCTTAGTCCATGATTTGCCTTTCACAGTCTTGTATTCGATTATGTAATCTGAATAAATAAGATATAGTTACAATAACTAATTAAATTATAAAAATAAAATAAATCAATAGTAAGAATTGAAAAGACAGGGTCCTTGTGGCAGCGTTACCTCGCTGAATAGCAGCAATCATATGATATTATTCTACACTGATTAAACATCACAAGCAGGTTATGTTATGAATTGTGTAGAATTCCTTTATAAATCATTATTTATTGACCATAGGAACACATTTCTGCAAAAACGATTCAAGCAATTTCGAATTTTATGCACACCACATGTTACATAATATGTGGGGTCGATGTTAATTGGTCATAAAGTGTGACCACAATCTAAAACAATTTATTATAAAGAATCTGTAAAGTTTTGAATAATTTACTGTCGTACAGCATCGACCGCACATATTTCATGAAAAGCAGTTTACTAATATTGTAAAACAAATAGATTGGAACGTATTTGGGAAACACAGTTCAATTATATCAAAAATCCATACATTATAATATCATATACCATAAGATTGATATACTGAACGCCAATTCTACTAGCGTGTGTAGTCATAAAACAAAGTTCAACACACATACTTATTACTCAGTGCATAACGACAATCGAATTTTCAATTGTTTTATAATCTGTGAGCCAGAAGCTTTGGCGTTGAGTATAGTCTAACAAACTTACTTGTTACTGTACTTCCTCCATCGCTTTCAGGTGCCGCCCATTGCAGTGTAACTGACCTGGATGTCATCTCTTTCACAACAAAGTTCTGTGGCTGTGACGGTGCAGCTGGAACCGATAACCACAGTGTTTATAAACTTACTGTTGCCGTAGTTTTAAGGACGAACAATAAATAATAAAAAGAAAATATTTTAAGGGACTACTTACACAGAGTCTTTCCTAATTCTATTTTCTCATCAGAGGTATACGGTAAACTGACACCAATTTCATTTCTTGCACATATTCTGAATTGGTATGTGGTGTTTACTGTTAGTTTGCTTATTTTTGTTTGAGTTTCTGTAACAGTTGCAACTTGTTTCCACTTCTTGCCTTCTTGCTTGATTTCGACGCTATAGTCGAGTATTGGTGATCCTCCATTTCTTTCTGATGGATACCATGTAATAGTCAGCGAGTCGTTGCTGATGCCGTATAGTCCAAGTGGTCCCAGTGGCGGTGAGGGCACGTCTAAACATACAAAATAATCACGATGTAAAACAATCTGCACAGGCTAGCTTTCGAGGCAATTTCTTAGAAGTAATAGAGTTGAGATTTCTTAGAGTTTTTGAAAGGCAAAAAACAAAAATATACCCAAGTAAAATCTATAATTAATTAATTACACATGGATTAATTACATTCGGAAACATGATGGACCCAGGGATGATGTCGGAATATAGCGGAGTAACAAAGTAACAGATTAACTTTGACTCACATTAATCATTATAAAGTGACGAACTATCGTAAATAAACGTGAGTTGTTTGATTTGTGACCTATACGCAACACTAAACTTACCAAGGGCGGTCTTGATGACAATGGCTTCACTTTCCAAAGCCTCTGAGAATCCTATAGGGTTTTGTGCCATCACGCGGAACATATATTCACAGTTCTCATTCAGTCTTTGTATACAGTAGGTGTCAACGTCTTTATCTACATCAGCTACTTTTATCCAACGGTTCGTGTCAGGCTCGTGTTTTTCTATAGCATATTTCGTCAATTCTAAACCGCCATCATCAAGTGGTGGTTTCCACTCAATGGTTACAGACTCACGGCTTATTTCTCGCATAATAACAGGTCCTTCTGGTTTACTAGGTTTATCTGCAATTTATATAAAAAAATAGTTAATAATATGAAATTATTAATTTATTAGTACATGCATGAATATCGTCCACATTTCCAATGTCGCCATTCAGGTAGCGGTCATGGTATGGTGCGGTCCGGTGTCAGTGCTCAAAACGCGACGTTGTCCAACCGTCGCGCCGGCGGCGGCGGGGATCAACGAGTATACGAGTAATAACCGCGTATTATGACCTTTGTAAAGGCGTCAATCCGACAGAAATCCTTTCATATCTGTTAGATGTTGCATACGCTCATTAATACAGGTTATGGTCTACAGATAGGATACGGTCATCATACGCGTAGTTACGATCATCATATGGGTAGCACACAGGAATAGACCCCTGTCGATCAGTTTCATTGGGCATAGTAGACCGCATCGTAGGTATGTACTGCTTTACTTTCCTGACATGTTCCTATTAAGGTCATGGTATGAACGGTCCAGTGGGCAGAGTCCTTACATGCTAATATTGGGTATTTGGTTGCGTAGGTCAATTGTTATTTCGTTTTAATGCGGTAAAAGAGTAGGTATAATAAAATATTTTAAAATCCCTTAATTAGGTAACTGTAGTAGGTAAATAATGGGTACAATAAAATTATAAGATCATTTGCAACATTTTACCCAAATTTTCCTCGTATGGTGAACTAGATTTCCTACGGCGTTCACTGTCATCTAAAATTTATCAAACATGTCTAAATATCGTTTCAGTACATTTGAAAAGGTCGGAGTCGTTCAGTCATTTACAAAATGTCAAGTCAGGCAACCAAGTTCTAAGAAGTAGAATTTTTAAAAAACCTGTTATGATAAAATTGTCCTGCCCAGAACCATGCCAGAACCTATTATTCATTATGGAGAGTCTTTAGCGTCAGTTGTTTTGACAGCCAAAAGTCTGGTTATAATATATCAGCCAGAAAGTAATCTATATTAACAAAATTTAATTTTTCTAATGTTATTTGGCCATGTTTATAAAACTATCTCTTACCGTAAACTCTTAATGTCAGTTCCAATGTACTAGATCCAGCTTTGTTTCTAGCTTCAATTGTGTATTTTCCGGAATCAGATCGATCTAAGTTTGTTATTCTTATTGTAGTTTCTGATTCCTCGGTTATTATTTCAATTTCCTTTATTTTTTCAATCCTTGATCCATTCTTATACCACAATATTTCAGGTTTAGGAATACCTTCAACATGCGCTGTCACCGACCATACTTCTCCCACTCTATGCTTTTGACTTATGTCATTTTCAGTCACGTTAATGACTGGTTTCTGTTGAACCTCCAAATTGCAGGAAGTTTCTGCTTCTCCCAATTCATTAGTAGCTATACAAGTATATTTTCCTTCAGTGGACAAACTTGAAGTCACTACTAAAGTAGCCACTCTGTTTTCATAAGTAGCTCTTGCAGTCTTTAATTTTTTACTATCTTTATACCACGTAACTTTGGGTTGAGGAATGCCACCAAATATGCAAGTTAACTCGACATCTTCATTTGGACCGCCAATAATGTCTCTTAATGGTTTTTCTACAGTGGGACCTTGTGATTTTGATAGTTTTTCAATTAGTACGTATTCTGTAACTTCCGAAGACTCGCTCATGCCAACTTCATTTACAGCGAATACCCGGAACCTGTATGATGACTTGGTCTTCAAGTTATCAACGCAGTGATGAGTTTTAGTTACGTTCTCGATAGATAACCATCTGAAAATGGTAATATTAGAATTATAATAATTATTTAATTATTATCTCTGAAAATTTTGCATAGGTATAATAAAGTCAAAGTCAAATCATTTATTGCATACTACATACAGGTGCTACAAAATATAGTAATTAGAGCTTAAAAGAGTTACTACTAAGCGCAGGGACGTAGCAATAGGGAGATGGTATTTTATGGTATGTGTCTTTAGTTTATTATAATTTTTTATTTAAATACATTGATTATTTGATTTTTAAATTATTTCTATTTTTTTTTTTAATATATTTTATTGGGGTTATGGCTCCCATTTTATATCTATCTACTTATGCATAATTTGGTTTTCATTAAATAAATCAAATATATTGTACTAACATTTTCCAATTACAAATAATTTTAGTTGTTTATTTTATGACGTCTCAGAGTCTATCTTTTAAATGATTTTGTATGTTATTATATTCTAACTAATATTATAAATGAGAAAGTGAGTTTGTTTGTTTGTTTGTTATTCCTTCACGGCTTAACTAATCAGCCGATCATTATGAAAATTTGTATATATATTGTCACGGGTACAGAGCCCAACATAGGCTTTATACTTTTTATCCGGTGAAAGTATGTCATTCCAATGGGAAAATATTTTTTCTACTGTAGAGGGCGCTGTATGGGATGCTATCGGCCAACAGATGGCGCCACAAGTCGCGCACAAACGAGATTTATGCTATGTCATAAAATTAACGCGAGCGAAGCCGCGGGGAAAAGCTAGTATTTTTATAACCATGGAATGTGGTTCCGAAGTAAATATTGACTGTTTAATTTTGTGCAGTCCCCGGTTATTTCTTTTGGTATTTTTAACTGGTGAATATAAATTTAAGTTTTTTCTTAAGAATTAGCAAGATTGGAGGATGTAGCTGTATTTAACAAAGTAAGGTCTGCATGATTCAGTTTGAACGATGTTTTGATTCTAAATGCACTTCTTTTGGAGAACAAATATATCCTGTATATCTGTACAATTTCCCCATAGAATGATCCCGTAGGAGAGCATGGGAGTAAGCATATGCATAGTATGCATTTTTTTTCAATTTTTTAAGTTACAAACGTGGCAAACAGGCCCGCCTGATGGTTAGCATCACCGTACGCTTCCAATACCGATGGTATCACTCACGCGTTGCCAACCCTCCCAACCCCCCCAAGTGGAGCTCTGGAGACGTTACTCACCGTGGGAACACAACATGGCCGAGACCAATGCTATTTGGCTACGATCTTCTGTAAGGTGGAGGTCCTTCCCCAGAAGGGCTACTCCGATTTGAGATTATCCGCTGTGCCCTACCTCTCTTGTTTGGAGTGCAGTTTTAAAGTTGGTTACTATTTTTATTATATAGCGAATATGTAAAGGAATATGCACTTCTGATTTTGTATACTTATGTTAATTTACTCACTCGGTAGTATTTTCTTCTTGATATTCAATGATATAACAAATAATTTCCGTAAAGCCCTTATTTTCAGGCTCTTCCCAACAGATGTTAACAGAAGTATTATCAGTTTCCAACACATTAGGTCTTCCTGGTTGTGATGGGATATCTGGAAATAAAAATGTATTTAGTGATTATATGTATAGGGAGAAATCACACAAATTGAGCTAGCCCCAAAGTAAGTTCGAAACTTGTGTTATGGGATACTATATTTTATAACAAATACATATATAGATAAACATCCGAGACCTGAAGTCAATCAGAAAAAGTTCGTTTTTCATCATGACCTAACCGGGATTCGAACCCGGGACCTCCTGGGTGGCGATCCGGGGTGGTAACCATTACGCCACGGAGTTCGTTAATTATGTTTAAATTGTGTATATAAACCAATATGACTGTATAATAGTTAAACAAGTTTTACCTAAAACAATTACAGTAATGTCTACTTCTGTTTCACCGCAATTGTTTTCTAGTCTGAGTTTGTAACACCCGGCGTCAGAGTTTTCAACTTTTTTGATTGTTAAACTCGCTGCTTTAGAATCAATCGATGGTTTTGTATGTTTAGATTTTTTAATAATTTTAGAATTAACAATCCATTCGTCGTTAGGTTGGGGTATAGCTTCGTATTGCACATACAGATTTACATCGGTGCTGCGTTTTATTCTGTACTCTTTTTCATAGCTTATGATCCTTGGTGGACATTCCAATACTGTAAAACGTTAACAATTTACATCTCATATATTAAAAAAATGCGAATGAAATAGGCAAAAAATAACATATTTGATACTATAAAATTAAATGTTGTTAATAAATTACCTTCAACTTTGAGCTTAGTCGAGCACTTCGCATCTAATAAGGCACACGAATACTCAGTTTGATCTTCTTCAGTGCATTTCCTTATAATAAGGGTGCGTTTATTAACATCAGATATAAGAGTGAACTTTTCCGAGTCTTCTATTACAGATTTTTTCTTGAACCAAGTGACTTCCATGGTCTCGTCGGGTATCTCGACGGTCAAATAAGCGTCACTGTTCGCTGGAACTACCAATACTTCAGGAAGGCGTAATGTAAAATCAACAGATGGTTCTTCAACGGTAAGTTTAGCAGTGCATTTATCATTTCCTACTTCACAAGAGTATTCACCAGCATCTGTTAGTTCGCACTCATATATTTTTAGTTTTTGTTTCTTACCGTCGATAGTTAATTGAGTGTGATTCGAAAACTGTATTTCAGAACCATCTTTAAACCAACGGACGAGAGCATCTCCTTTTGTGAGCTCTATCTCAAATGTAGCTTTGTTACCCTTGCTCACATTTTGATCTTGTAGTCTTGAAATTATTTCTGGAGGTAATTCTACTACAGATACTTCTGCAGTGCATGCATCGTCGCGTAAAATACAAGTATATTCTCCCTCATCATGAACTGATGTATTTCTGATAAGTAATTTTCTCATGTTTCCTCTCTTTTCTACCTCATATTTGTTTTTCTTAGGTTTGATTCTCTCACCATCTTTTTCCCAGAATACATCAGCCGTTTCTGAAGATATTTCTACTTCGAGAATAGCAATATCTCTTTCCTTCACCTCGAAGTCTTGTAGTTTACGAATAAATTCAGGTATGGTTTCATGAACGACCAACTTGGTACTTGTTTCTTGACCTTTGACAACACACTTTATAATTCCAACATCCGTTAGTTTAGTCTTTTTGATCCTCAGCTTATGGACACGTCCTTCTTGTATTATTTCTCTGTGGTCCATTCCACTTAATTCTTTTTCATTATGATACCATTTTGTAGACACAGTATGTGAAGTTTCGCATTCTAATATAACAGTTCTACCTTCCTCAATTTCATAAGAACTCTTTAGTTTTTTAACAAAAGTTACTTTATCTACATCAATCGTGACTCGAGCACCATGTGATGCTTTTCCTGCACTATTTGATGCCACACATTTGTAATCACCTGAATCAATTTCAGAGTCTACGTTTGTGATTACTAATTCTATATTTTCTCCATCGAATGTTTGTGTAACTGTTTCTGAAGGTGTAATTATTTTATTATTTCTGTACCATGTTATTATCGGTACTGGATTACCGGTAACTTTTGCAGTCAGCATAATAGTACCTTTTTCTTTTACTGTGAGTTCTTGGAACCTATTGATGAATAGTGGTGGTTCAGCATTTTCTTCTGTTATATCTAAAAAAAAACGATAAAAACAAAAATCAGTAAAAAATGAAGAGTACGAAACAAAATTAAGAAACAGTGAAGCCTATAAAGTCTGTTTTATTAGTAAACATGAATTTTTGTGTAGTATAAAATACTGCAGTTTGCAAAAATGATTGTCTAATAAGTATTACAATATTAGAACACATACCTTCAATTGTAACCACAGCACTAGTTTCTGTAGATCCTTCTGAGTTTTGAGCTTTAAGAGTATATACACCATCATCCTTTCCTTTCTTTGGTTTTATTATGGTTATAGTATGTGTTTCGCCATCAGACTTCGTTGCCAGTGATTTGATTGGCTTATTGTTTTTGAACCATTGTACTGTTGGCTGTGGATTGCCTACTACTTGAGCTGACAGGACGACACTCTCTCCTTCTCTTATGGTTATGTTTTTCAATGGTTCAATAACTTGTGGCTTTTCTTTCTGACCTGTTTTTATTTTTAAAACTATTGGCAAACTGGCCTCGCCTTCTCTATTAACGGCAATTACGGTATACGTACCCTCCTGCATCTTTTTAACATTGGATATTTTCAAAACGCTACAGTACATATGCATATCTGACTCAGTTGCCACGGAAATGTTATCATCCGTAATGATTTCTTCGCCTTTAAAGAACCATGCGATGTCGGGCTCTGGAATGGCTACTAGTCGACATTCAAGGAATATTTGAGAGCCTTCATCAACATATTGAGCCTTAGGTCGTTTAGAGAAGGTCGGTGGTATGCCTTCTAGGATATCAGCCAATGAAGATTCGCGAGATAAACTCTTTCTAGACAAAATAGTCATTTCTGAGCCATGGTCAGAGAGAGGAGCTTCAACTATCAACTCGGTAGTGCTTGACGCAAAACCTGCTGCATTTTTAGCTACACAAGTAAAGGTTCCGGCATCCTCGGGGAATACTTCACGGATCACAAGCGTGGCTACATTATCGTCGTCGTAATATATCTGGAAATCTTGAGAAGGTTTAATAATTGCTGTTTGCCTAAACCAAGTTATCTGCGGTCTAGGGTACCCTTCTACTTGGCATTCAAATTGAACTGTTGATCCATCCGGTGTATGTTTTGGACGCAATTTCTCAACGAAAATAGGTGCTATGGCACGTTCCTCAGATGCTGGTTCTATAAAATAAAGTAATGATTGAAATAAAAAGAATTTCATTGCAAGAATCGGTATGGCCCATTTTAATATAATGTTGAAATTGAAATTAAGTACTGAATTGACTAATCTACTACTTACTCTCAAATACTGGAAGCTTGTCAATTTTTTCGTTTAGTTTCTTTTGCAAGTATAATGTGTAATTTGCTTCATCCATCAAATATTGTGCAGGAACCCATCCCTTCTCCTCAGTGAGATGTTTACGGACAAACCACCAGTCTTGGTTGGTAGTTTCTAAAAATAAAGATATAAAATTTACAATAAATCTCTTTATTATGTGCATCGGTACGTATTCCTTTTATCATAATATGTATAGCTAGCAGCATATCATGAAATAAATTAACTAAATTTGGGCTCACATTTATAAAACAATTGATAATCGATTGTCGTTATGCACTGAGTAATAAGTATGAGTTTCGAACTTCGTTTTACCTCTCTGCGAGTCAGCCGTGTTGGCGACTAGATCAACATTATTTATTAATGATAAACGAGATAATTCTACTCAATATTCTACTGAAGAAATTATTTTACGTCCTCACATTACACAATTTTTAATAACATCATCCGGACATATTGCTTTTATCCATGATAATTAGCTAATGTAACAGCTTCGCACATGGACCTAGAAAAAAAGACGGACACCATCACTAAAACTAAAAAGTGAAGCACCCATAGTAAGCCCCATCGCGTATACGTACGAATCGGCCGGCTTACTATGGTGTGAATGTGTGCGTGCCGGTCAGCCATTTTACACTCACTCATAGTTACGCCGCCGCGCCGCCATTAGGGTGCTTCAATTCTTTCTTAGCAAGATTCCGTCTGCCTTTTTTTATAGGTCCACGTCCACGCATAATAAAATCTTACCAAGTATATAGAGACGTTCTCCTTCTACAAGGTTTATTGCTTCGTCAGTTTCTGCTACATAAGAATATACAGCAAAGACTGTGTCACCACTTCGCACGTCGAACGGAGTTTCTGAAAAAAAAAAAAGTTTATGTCTAGATTAAGAATGACGGTCTATATTGGGTTATATTATTATAGCAAAGGGTATTATTATACTAAAATTATTTAAACTAAGCTACCATTAAAGATTAAACCCTGTGGCTGGGTTGGGTACTCAAAATACTAGCGTTACCTCGCTGAATGGCAATAGATACCTTTTTTTTTGTTTATAGTCAGGAAAATGCATTACTGCATGTCCCGCCGCTGGGCAAGCGCCGGGGGTATGTCGGGCTCCGGACTTTTATATGTCACTTGGATATACCGACTAAAAACTTGACTGACTGCCACCTGTCCGTCTAGATTGGCGGGGCTGCGGGAACTAAGTTACTTCCGCTGCCCCAAGGCAATAGATACTTACCTGGATTATTTTAAAAATAAAACCTTTAGGTTTCGTAACTACAAAGGGAAAAATGGACACCTCAAGTTAATTTTTATCAGAAACATGTGGATGATCAAAAATACTTTAATAATACCCTGTAACTTTTTGAAGAGTAAAAAAAATTTCAACGATTTATACTGACTGGCTTGCATCGAACCGGACCAGGCGCCATTTTACAATAAAGGAAATTGAATACTGTGCAAACATGAATTAACTACAGGTACGTAGTACTATTATCTATTCTGTGCTACAGGTTGGTTTCCGTTACATTCGCATTTCGATACGGCTGAACGGATCCGGCGGGCTGTCGGCGTCCGCGTCGGGTCCGTTCAGAGGCAGTATGGCCGTCACGGAATACGTACGGAGATTATTGGTGCGGTGAGTCAAGTATTACTTGTTACATTATATCATGTTTAAATCCCACAAATATAAATATAACAGCGAGAGTTTGTGAGATGGTTGTTAATAATTTTTATGACATTTGTATGTATGTAGCTGATTCCTTGGATTAACAAATAGGGTACTTTTATTCCGAAAAGTACACAGGTACAAGTGACAGGCCTGGTGGTCAAATGGCTAGCAGTCAAAAAGGCCTGACTGGTGGTCAAATGGCTAGCAATCAATAAGGCCAGGCCCAAAGGCCGCGGGTTCGAATCCTGCACAAAGCAAACATTTGTGGGCATGAACATATATGTTTGCCTTGGTCTGCATGTTTTCTATGTATAATAAGAATTTATTTACAAAAAAAAAGTATCAGCAATCAAACCCATAGTACAAGCTCAGTTGCTTAGTTTGGGACTAGATGGCGTTGTGTGATTCGTCCAGGAATAATTATTTATTTTATTTACACGATTCCCGTATGATTTGGTCAAAAGTCGTCAATGGCGCTTTAAAAAGTAGATGGCGCTGCTGTGCTCACGCCAACGAAGTGATACACGCAAAAGAAGTTGCGCCGGTTTCGCTACTAAATAATATATTGTACACATTTCACACAGCAGCGCCCCTTTAGTCCCAAAGTAAGCTAGGCTTTACCTACTTGATAGGTACCAGATTCGAGCACAAACGCAACTGCCATCACATAACGTTTGCCCCGAGCGGGAATCGAACCTGCGCCCTCTAGTAAACAAATGTCATAATTTTTGTGACATCCATTAGTTCTCAACCACTGCGATAAGTCGCAACGGTATTATTCGCAATCTAAACTAATATTGTAAAGTGGAAAGATTTATATCTTTGTTTGTAAAGAATAAACTCAAAAACGACAGGAGCGATTTCCAAAAAAATAGGAATCCTTAGTAAGACCCGTACGAAGCCGTTGAATATAATATATATTTGTGACTAGCGTTTATGTATAGTTTTTATGAACGTAGTACCGACCTGGAAACTCTTGTTCCCTGGATATGCTCATAGACACCTCGGCTTCTGCAAAAATAAATCGGTAATGATTTTTTGTGTTATTACCTACATTTTGATTTGATTTTATTAGTAATTCATTCCAGGTGACATTAAGGGCCTACGTCGTAAAGTAATTGCGGCCGACTGAGTCCGCCCCGCCCGTGCGATGCATATTATATATCAATCCCTGTTTCGAGAGACAGAGATGGGACACCGTGAACCCGGCGAATTTTTAACACCGCGCGCCAAAACACATTTAGGCTTACTTAAAATTCATTTGAGTTTTTTAATATTGTTTTTACAATATCTAGAAAACATTAATGACTTTCTTTATATAAAGTTTAAAATTTCTATTATTTACCGTTTAGAAGTTACAAGAGTTCTGAAAAAAAACAGAGGTTACTTCGGATTTTTATTCTATCGAGAAAATGTGTCACAATCGTATTTTGGCTCTTTCCAAAATTTCGATTAAATGATTAATTAAAACATATCCAAAAATCTAAGTCTAAATTTTAGTAGTTTAGAAGATATTTGGTTTTTAAGGACCCTTCTTTTTTCGCATATCCCCTTAAGAAGGTGTATAAAAATATTATATTACAGTAGCACATTTTATTCAAAGTCATCAAAAATACTTTATCTGTGGGCCACTCGCGGGCACTTAGACACATCATTTACAATGAGAGTGACATAATAATATTATTTTTAAGCTACTCTCCAATAAACTACCATCATTTCGGAATCAAAGCAAAATGACCACCGGTAAAAGAAATGGCGAAAGAAAACTGGTTACGGCCTTTTTTGTCCATCAGATATCAGTTTCATTTTGGTAAGTGCCTAATTAAGTTTTCTAAAATGTACGTACGTAAAATTATTTCTATAACAAATAAATACATAGACCGACGTACATCAAAAAAATATTTTCCGTTTCAGAGACAAAAAACTTAATTTTCTAATCGAATACAATAGCGAGATCGATGAGGATTTTCGACATGGTTACTTAGGTAGTACCTAGCTTTTGTAGGTACGTGTACGTATTTAGAAATACTATTTTCATCTTACAAGTTAACATTGATGAGTTATATGCAAGTTATATAATTTTGCACAAAAAATTCAGAAAAAGCATTTGAATACCTATATAAAATAGTCATAAGATTTACGACTGATTATAGCTGTATAAAAATAATTGTTAATTTTAGATTTAAAGCTTTAAAAGTGTGCATATTTCGACCTTATTAACTGAATATTTGTATGCATATCTCAGCATTTCGATAGTGCATGTTATACGTCAATACGTGATAAGAAAAGGTTTTGCAATTTTTATCTTCCTCTTTAATGTTATCTGGAATGAAGTGTATTGTTTTGAGCCCTATTAAAACTACATGCAATGCTCACGATTTGTTATAACGAAAGCCCTTTATTAAACTGAAAATACTCTTTATTAATTCTTATAATAATTAACAATAATAATTAAATAAAACTATAAGCATATTTTAATCTAGTGTTATAATAAATTTCGTTAATTGCTATGCTTTTTTAAACGGTCACAATAACTACATAAATAAGTGTTGTAATTTATGAGCAGACATATCATAATGCGCGAAAGCAAGTAGGTAGTTTTATTCTTGCAAAAAGCTGTAACCAACCCTGTTGAAAACTGCAGATACCTTGGAGTTGTGATGGTTTCCTTGGCTTTCGTTTTGCTGAAATAGTTAATTGCTCTTCCTCATAAATATCATCTTGAATTTTTTTAGGTTTTAATTCTACACTCAATTCTTCTACTTCGCTGACCTCATAAGCAGGCTTTTTAGGTTTTCTTTTTATAACCATTTGGACGTTTTCTTCTGATTCAGCCTCACTTATAACGATTTCTTCTGCTTGACTATCATCTTCGATTTCTTGGGTTAATTTTATGGATGTTTCATCAGCCGCTTCAGACACCGTAATCTTTTTCTTTGGTTTGAGTTTAATTTTACTCGAAAGAGATAGCTCTTCTTCTGTAAATTGATCTGTTTGTGATTTTACATCAAATACAACTTCATCTTGATCGTCAACCACGTACTTGGGTTTCCGGTCTAGTTTAAGACTTACGTCCTCAATAATTTCAGATATCTGTTCTTTTGCCTTTGGTTTTGACAAAGTTATGTTTGATGATATGTCTTCTGAAACGAGCTCTTTCACTTTTTTAGGTTTTTTTAGTGACATCATCACGTTAGCTGTGTCATCTTCATCAGTTTCTCGTTCATCAATAATTTCCTCAATATCAGGTTCCTCGCTCTCTTCATAAAATTTAATAGATGCTTCATCCGCCTCTTCATTAAATGTTGGTTGTCTGTGAGGTTTCAATTTGACTTTACTTGACATTGAAATTTCTTCCTCTGCATATGAATCTAAGTGAATATTAAATTCTTGTTCTACGTCTTCTTTTGTTTTTGTAGATTTCGGTCTGAATGTAACTGTTTCTGGTTCTGTTATCTCTGGTAATGTTACGGAAGATTTTCGAACAGGTTTTAATTTCTTTTTTATGGTAACTTCACCAACAATTTCCTCGGAAGTTTTAGTACTAGGACGTCTGGGTTTTATTGTAAACTGCTGAGGCTCGTCATCTTTGACTTCCTCTTCCTCTACATCTTGTACCAAATCATCTGCAACTTCTTTTGGTTTATGTGCTGCTTTTTCTGTTGGTATCTCATCTAATATTGGTGAATCTTCATGTTTTTGAGTTTCATCCTGTTTTTTCGCATCTACAATGTCTTCATGTCCAAACATAGGTTTTTCCAATTCAACTTTTTCTATATCTGGTAAATCAGGCTGTTTGTATACTTTTTTCTTTATTTTCGCCGCCTCTTTGACGTTGCGTGATAATATACCATTTTGTCTCACACTACCCAAGAAATTAATTAACGGTTTGATGATTTGTGGCGGCCAATCTTTAACGTATCTAATGCGACTTTTTAATTGGAACTTTGGTAAAGTAACTGTAGATGTTTCTTGTTTTGGTTTGGTTACAGTTTTCTTCAACTTTTGTTTTATGAATTGAGGCCCTTCGATATTTTCTGCGTGTTGAGCTTTACTTAACTCTAACACATTTCTTTCGATCTTTATTGGTGTAAGCTTTATTTTAGGTTTCTTTACCGGCTGAATGGGTGTTTCTTCTGGTGTTTTTTCTACTTCTTCTGAAATGACCTTGGGTTCTTCTTTAGGTGCCTTTTTCTTTGGTTTTTCTTCTATTTCGTCAGTTTTAGGAATTTTGTCTACTTCCTGATTTTCGTCAACTATTTCATCTGTAACTTTATTCACCTTTTTCTTCACTTTTTTAGGTTTAGGTTTCACGACTGAGCTTTCGCCCTGATCTTGAGTATCTTCGTCTTCAGAAATAATAGCTTGTTTTTGTATATCATCATCTGTAATTTCTACTGGTGTTTCTTCAGTAGTAGGTTCGCGGGTTACAAAATCAGTTAATTTTGTTACTTTTTCTTTCTTTTTTAATTTCTTTGGTTTGGTCTCTTCAGTTTTTAGTTGTTTATCTTGCGGCTCATCACCTGTTTCCTGAACCTCTTTTTCGGGAGTTGTTGTTTTCTCAGTTTCGTCATCTAAACTTAGGCGGTCATCTATATGTTCTTTTGGTTGATCTTTATCCTTTTTAGGTTTCTTGATTTTCTGCTGTGGTATAAAATCATCTGCAAATATATAAAAAAATATTATTATTGATTAAAATCATAGTCATTAAAATATTGTTCGCAAAATAAAAAATACTACATTTATCTTTTTTTAATTCAATTCGTAGTAATCATCAAAGTGCATAGCGTAATGAATTTAGACCTATAACTTTTTTATTAATAAACAAAGATCCGCCAAGGTACTAAAACTAAAACATTTTCGCACTTCATAATTTTCTTCAAGAATCACAGTAACACAACAGGTTTTAGGTTAGTAGTTAATCTTTAGTTTGTTTTTTTTGATGTAGGGGTAAAGGCGGCTTTTGTTTCACTGCTCCCAAATAGTTTATTTTTTCCCTGTGGTGAGACCGGCCGTAAAACTTTCGGTTAAACTTTTCTATTGTCAAAAACTTACTGTACATACTTATTGCCTATTTGGTAATGAGAATGTTGTTGGTAATTACTGATATTACTTACCGTTTACAGATTCCAACTCATTTACTTTAGTTTCCTTTGGCACCTCAATTATTTCTTCTTGTTTGGTATCTTCATTCTTGTCTTCTGGTATTTCTTTCTTAACTTCCTTTTTCTTCATTACACGTTTAGGCGCTGTGATAGTCTTGACGTCGTTATCTTCAGGCGCGTCTTGCACCGGCGTCGCTTCTACTTTTTCAGGTACATCTTCTAAGATCAAAAAAGTTGTAAGTAAATGTAGTGTTAAGTAACGGGGTGAATTTGTGTAATTATAGAATTCATGTTTGCGAGTGTGTGTAGTTTTAATAGACAATAACCAGTTAATAGACACTATTTTAATAGTTGTCATTTGTGAAATGTGAATTCTTAAAACTATTTTGTTAATTTTAATTAAGTTTTGGTTTACCGTCATAAACTGAATACTCTATTTATCCGCTTACTTACTACAGGTATATTTTTAGGTTCCATATAATCTGTTCCGGCAATTAAAATTGAAATAATTGCTTTATTGTCGATTGTAGAATCTGCCGTCTTTTCATCATTGTGTTTCAAATGCTGTCTAGTGTGTAGGTTTTTCTTTGAATTTGAGAGATGCGCTCTTGTCGGTGTAGCAGCCTCCATATTTCTCTTTTCTGTGCAAGCTCCTTCACGTCTTGTGTAGTGTGTAGGTACTTTTTTTTTAAATTTATTTATTGAACCACAAACATGTTTACAAAAGATTTCTTAAACTTAAAATAACAAATACATAAATTATTGTAAACACAATATCGTTGGCTACATATTTAATCATTACATTACATTTTGAGTGAAACCCGAAAAATGATGAATATGTGTGAATGAATGTATGTGTATAGGAAAGTACTTGTGATATTTATTTTCGGGTTTCTCATCAACGACTCACTCTACAGTATTTAGGTAGTGTATTGTAAAAAAAGATGTAATACTGTCGTCGGCTGTTGCTGTAAATACTTCTACAGTGTCTTCCTCGAAGATCACAAATATGTGATTTCTCCTTTAATATTATGTTTCTTTCTTCGGTCTTCTTTTCAGAGATAACTCCCAACGCATCTCGTGTGAAACTAAAACTATTAAGGCGTCATCTTCCTTACTTTACTTAAATACATTTTTAACAACATATTATAATTTTATTATTACATCTACATACAATAGATGTTTAAATAGGAAAATATAATAAAGATTGTATTTTGGACTAGTAGGTAGTATTGTCTGTCATAGATATCGTGTACCTATATGGTGTATAGAAGAAATAAAATGTTTTTGTTGTGTATATATTGTGTGTAAAATGTATAGTATCATCGTATTACGATATTCAGTTGTAAGAAGTGATATCTGTACTTATACTCTTACCTTATGTTTAATGCTACGTCTAGTCATTGGTTTATGTATTGACTTACCTTCCAGATATTCTCTTTCACTTCTGTGATAGATTTCTCAGAGAGCTTTCAATTTTCCGGATCTACAGATTTAGTGTCTTCAGTTAATTTCACAATAGTGATGGGAGATTATTTTTCTCTTTCGGAAGTCTTAATATCAGGGACTTCTTCTTTAAGTCTCGTCTTTTGCTATTTATATAACTAACTCATTTGATTGTCTTGACCGTTTTGACATCACAGGTTTCCGTGCGCATTTGTGACACATTTTCCGGAATTCCTACTAGTACCGTATGCTCTACAGGTAATTGTAAAGTGTTTTGTGTTGTTGTGTTCTCTCTAATGTTTATGTATACTATAAGGTGGTTTGTCATTCTTCTGGTCAGCACTAATTTCCGTAAACTGAGCACTAATTTTAGTGATTAGTTCGTATATTGACTTACCTTCTACGGGCTCAACTACTTCAACGGTAGATTCCTCTGGGAGCTCTAATAATGCATAGTTAATTTTTTTCGAAATGTCTTCTAATAGTGTGCGCGGAAGCACTATTTACCTCCTTAGGGGAGCGAGCCATACAGAATCGCCAAAGTGTTGTGACGTATCTTGCGAGTTAGATTTGCTTGACGCTACCTCCCACGACCTGCCGCTCACATACCTAAGGAGCTGACTAGCTCTACCGCGCGCGTACCGCGGTTTTTTCGGGATATTGTAAGATGTTTTGGTACAGCGAGATAGTGTCAATAAGTGTTTTCTTTGTAGTGTGTACGGATATTATGGGTTGTTTGTTCAGTGATGATCTGTACTTTTGGCATTTTTTCTTTGGCATGTGTTCTACAAGGGTTTGTAATGTGTATTTGTGTGGCGTAGTAGTGTTGTCAAACGATATATAATAGGGATACTATATATATATATAAATACCAGTAGTATCCTACTGGTATTTTATCGTAATCTCGTACAGTGGTGATTCGTGTGTTCAGTACTTTAGGACCTAACATTTTTTTTATTATGGGATTAGTGATTGTTTTGTGTATTGGCTTACCTTTTGGGACTTCAAACTCTTCTGCGATAGTTTCTTCTGGCACTACATATTCCGGAGCTTCACTGTTTTCAGTTTCTATTTTAACTGTTGTGACATATTCGTATTCTTTTTCAACAGTCGTGATTTCAGTAATTTCTTCTCTCGGTCCTTTTTTTTTCTCGATAACTCGTTTACTTGTTTTAACGGTTTGGATATCACCAGTTTCAGTGCGCACTTGTAACAACTCAAACTTTTCCGGGATTTCTTCCAAAACCGTTGCAATTTCAGGAAATTGTAATGTGTTTTCAAACGGTGTAGTAGTGTCGTTATGTGTTTCTTCTGTTGTGTGTGCGTGTACTACGATATGTTGATTGTCATCTTGGTCAGTGGTAATGTGTGTAGTCTGTACTTTAGGACCTACTTTCTTTTTGAAAGTGCATTTAGAGACAGTTTTGTGTATTGGCTTACCTTCTGGTGATTCAATTTCTTCATTAAAGGTTTCCTTAGGAAGCTCGACGATTTCCAAAACCGGAGCGTCCTCGAATGCCTCAATAACTTTCACTGTGGTGATAGGCGCCTCGTCTTCTTTTTGGACAGTCGGGATTTCCGTGACTTCTTCCTTAGGCTTCTTTTTCTTGATAACTCGTTCCATCGTTTTGACAGTTTTGACATCATCGGTTTCTGTCCGCACTTGTGACACATCCACTTGTTCCGGTACTTCTTCAAGTACGGTTGCTTTGACTGGAGTTTGTAAAGTGTCTTTGAGTGTTGTAGTGGTATCGTCAAGAGTTTCTTCTATAGTGTGGATGGATACTGTGGGTGTATTGTCGTCTTCTTGTTCAGTTGTGATTTCTGTTGTCATAACTTTAGGACTTACCTTCTTCTTGATAGTGCGTTTAGTAATCTTTTTCTGTTTTTGCTCACCTTCTGGTGATTCAATCTGTTCTACCGTGCTTTCTTCAGGAAGCTCGACAATTTCCATAACTGGAACAACCTCGACTGCTTCAGTAACTTCGACTGTGGTAATAGGAGCCTCGTCTTCTTTTTCGACAGTCGTGATTTCAGTGACTTCTTCTTTAGGACCCTTCTTTTTCTTGATAACCCTTTTAATCGTTTTGACAGTTTTGATATCAACGGGTTCAGTGCGCACTTGTGATACTTCCACTTTTTCTGGTACTTCTTCAAGTATGGTTGCTTCGACTGGAGTTTGTAAAGTGTCTTTGAGTGGTGTAGTGGTATCGTCAAGAGTTTGTTCTGTTGTGTGTATTGATACTATGGGTGTTTGGTTGTCTTCTTGTTCAGTAGTAATTTCTGTTGTCTGTACTTTAGGACCTACCTTCTTTTTGATAGTGCGTTTAGTGACAGTTTTGTGTATTGGCTTACCTTCTGGTGATTCAATTTCTTCATCAAAGGTTTCTTCAGGAAGCTCGACGATTTCTGAAACTGGAACATCCTCAAATGCTTCAGTTACTTTGACAGTGGTGATAGGCTCCTCGTCTTCTTTTTCGACAGTCATGATTTCAATGACTTCTTCTTTAGGACCATTCTTTTTCTTGATAACGCGTTTTATTTCTTTGACAGTTTTGACATCACCGGTTTCTGTGCGCACTTGTAACACTTCCACTTGTTCCGGTACTTCTTCAAGTACGGTTGCTTCGACTGGAGTTTGTAAAGTGTCTTTGAGTGGTGTAGTGGTATCGTCAAGAGTGTGTTCTGTTGTGTGTATTGATACTATGGGTGTTTGGTTGTCTTGTTGTTCAGTAGTAATTTCTGTTGTCTGTACTTTAGGACCTACCTTCTTTTTGATAGTGCGTTTAGTGACAGTTTTGTGTATTGGCTTACCTTCTGGTGATTCAATTTCTTCATTAAAGGTTTCTTCAGGAAGCTCGACGATTTCTAAAACTGGAGCATCCTCAATTGTTTCAGTAACTTTGACAGTGGTGAAAGGCGCCTCGTCTTCTCTTTCGACAGTCGTGATTTCAGTAACTTCTTCTTTAGGACCCTTCTTTTTCTTGATAACGCGTTTTATTACTTTGACAGTTTTGACATCACCGGTTTCTGTGCGCACTTTTAAAACTTCCACTTGTTCCGGTACTTCTTCAAGTACGGTTGCTTCGACTGGGGTTTGTAAAGTGTCTTTGAGTGGTGTAGTGGTATCGTCAAGAGTTTGTTCTGTTGTGTGTATTGATACTATGGGTGTTTGGTTGTCTTCTTGTTCAGTAGTTATTTCTGTTGTCTGTACTTTAGGACCTACCTTCTTTTTGATTGTGCGTTTAGTAACAGTTTTGTGTATTGGCTTACCTTCTGGTGATTCAATTTCTTCATCAAAGGTTTCTTTAGGAAGCTCGACGATTTCTACAACTGGAGCATCCTCAAATGCTTCAGTAACTTTGACAGTGGTGATAGGCACCTCGTCTTCTCTTTCGACAGTCGTGATTTCAGTGACTTCTTCTTTAGGACCCTTCTTTTTCTTGATAACGCGTTTTATTACTTTGACAGTTTTGACATCACCGGTTTCTGTGCGCACTTGTGACACTTCCACTTGTTCCGGTACTTCTTCAAGTACGGTTGCTTCGACTGGGGTTTGTAAAGTGTCTTTGAGTGGTGTAGTAGTATCGTCAAGAGTTTGCTCTGTTGTGTGTATTGATACTAGGGGTGTTTGGTTGTCTTCTTGTTCAGTAGTAATTTCTGTTGTCTGTACTTTAGGACCTACTTTCTTTTTGATAGTGCGTTTAGTGACAGTTTTGTGTATTGGCTTACCCTCTGGTGATTCAATTTCTTCTTCAAAAGTTTCTTCAGGAAGCTCGACGATTTCTAAAACTGGAGCATCCTCAAATGCTTCAGTTACTTTGACAGTGGTGATAGGCGCCTCGTCTTCTTTTTCGACAGTCATGATTTCAGTAACTTCTTTTTTAGGACCCTTATTTTTCTTGATAACGCGTTTTATTACTTTGACAGTTTTGACATCACCGGTTTCTGTGCGCACTTGTGACACTTCCACTTGTTCCGGTACTTCTTCAAGTACGGTTGCTTCGACTGGGGTTTGTAAAGTGTCTTTGAGTGGTGTAGTAGTATCGTCAAGAGTTTGCTCTGTTGTGTGTATTGATACTATGGGTGTTTGGTTGTCTTCTTGTTCAGTAGTAATTTCTGTTGTCTGTACTTTAGGACCTACTTTCTTTTTGATAGTGCGTTTAGTGACAGTTTTGTGTATTGGCTTACCCTCTGGTGATTCAATTTCTTCTTCAAAAGTTTCTTCAGAAAGCTCGACGATTTCTAAAACTGGAGCATCCTCAAATGCTTCAGTTACTTTGACAGTGGTGATAGGCGCCTCGTCTTCTTTTTCGACAGTCATGATTTCAGTAACTTCTTTTTTAGGACCCTTATTTTTCTTGATAACGCGTTTTATTACTTTGACAGTTTTGACATCACCGGTTTCTGTGCGCACTTGTGACACTTCCACTTGTTCTGGTACTTCCTCAAGTACGGTTGCTTCGACTGGAGTTTGTAAAGTGTCTTTGAGTGGTGTAGTAGTATCGTCAAGAGTGTGTTCTGTTGTGTGTATTGATACTATGGGTGTTTGGTTGTCTTCTTGTTCAGTAGTAATTTCTGTTGTTTGTACTTTAGGACCTACCTTCTTTTTGATAGTGCGTTTAGTGACAGTTTTGTGTATTGGCTTACCTTCTGGTGATTCAATTTCTTCATTAAAGGTTTCTTCAGGAAGCTCGACGATTTCTAAAACTGGAGCATCCTCAAACGTTTCAATAACTTTGACAGTGGTGATAGGCGCCTCGTCTTCTCTTTCGACAGTCGTGATTTCAGTAACTTCTTCTTTAGGACCCTTCTTTTTCTTGATAACGCGTTTTATTACTTTGACAGTTTTGACATCACCGGTTTCTGTGCGCACTTGTGACACTTCCACTTGTTCCGGTACTTCTTCAAGTACGGTTGCTTCGACTGGGGTTTGTAAAGTGTCTTTGAGTGGTGTAGTAGTATCGTCAAGAGTTTGCTCTGTTGTGTGTATTGATACTATGGGTGTTTGGTTGTCTTCTTGTTCAGTAGTAATTTCTGTTGTCTGTACTTTAGGACCTACTTTCTTTTTGATAGTGCGTTTAGTGACAGTTTTGTGTATTGGCTTACCCTCTGGTGATTCAATTTCTTCTTCAAAAGTTTCTTCAGGAAGCTCGACGATTTCTAAAACTGGAGCATCCTCAAATGCTTCAGTTACTTTGGCAGTGGTGATAGGCGCCTCGTCTTCTTTTTCGACAGTCATGATTTCAGTAACTTCTTTTTTAGGACTCTTATTTTTCTTGATAACGCGTTTTATTACTTTGACAGTTTTGACATCACCGGTTTCTGTGCGCACTTGTGACACTTCCACTTGTTCTGGTACTTCCTCAAGTACGGTTGCTTCGACTGGAGTTTGTAAAGTGTCTTTGAGTGGTGTAGTAGTATCGTCAAGAGTGTGTTCTGTTGTGTGTATTGATACTATGGGTGTTTGGTTGTCTTCTTGTTCAGTAGTAATTTCTGTTGTTTGTACTTTAGGACCTACCTTCTTTTTGATAGTGCGTTTAGTGACAGTTTTGTGTATTGGCTTACCTTCTGGTGATTCAATTTCTTCATTAAAGGTTTCTTCAGGAAGCTCGACGATTTCTAAAACTGGAGCATCCTCAAACGTTTCAATAACTTTGACAGTGGTGATAGGCGCCTCGTCTTCTCTTTCGACAGTCGTGATTTCAGTAACTTCTTCTTTAGGACCCTTCTTTTTCTTGATAACGCGTTTTATTACTTTGACAGTTTTGACATCACCGGTTTCTGTGCGCACTTTTAAAACTTCCACTTGTTCCGGTACTTCTTCAAGTACGGTTGCTTCGACTGGGGTTTGTAAAGTGTCTTTGAGTGGTGTAGTGGTATCGTCAAGAGTTTGTTCTGTTGTGTGTATTGATACTATGGGTGTTTGGTTGTCTTCTTGTTCAGTAGTTATTTCTGTTGTCTGTACTTTAGGACCTACCTTCTTTTTGATTGTGCGTTTAGTAACAGTTTTGTGTATTGGCTTACCTTCTGGTGATTCAATTTCTTCATCAAAGGTTTCTTTAGGAAGCTCGACGATTTCTACAACTGGAGCATCCTCAAATGCTTCAGTAACTTTGACAGTGGTGATAGGCACCTCGTCTTCTCTTTCGACAGTCGTGATTTCAGTGACTTCTTCTTTAGGACCCTTCTTTTTCTTGATAACGCGTTTTATTACTTTGACAGTTTTGACATCACCGGTTTCTGTGCGCACTTGTAACACTTCTACTTGTTCCGGTACTTCTTCAAGTACGGTTGCTTCGACTGGGGTTTGTAAAGTGTCTTTAAGTGGTGTAGTGGTATCGTCAAGAGTTTGTTCTGTTGTGTGTATTGATACTATGGGTGTTTGGTTGTCTTCTTGTTCAGTAGTTATTTCTGTTGTCTGTACTTTAGGTCCTAACTTCTTTTTGATTGTGCGTTTAGTAACAGTTTTGTGTATTGGCTTACCTTCTGGTGATTCAATTTCTGTAACAAAGGTTTCTTCTGGAAGTTCGACGATTTCTAAAACGGGAGCGTCCGTGACTGTTTTAGTAACTTCGACTGTAGTGATAGGAGCCTTGTCTTCTTTTTCGAAGTTCGTGATTTCAGTGATGTCTTCCTTAGGACCCTTCTTTTTCTTGACGACGCGTTTTATTATTTTGACAGTTTTGACATCATCGGTTTCTGTCCGCACTTGTGACACTTCCACTGGTTCCCGTACATCTTCAAGTACAGTTGCTTTGACTGGTGTTTGTAAAGTGTCATTGAGTGGTGTAGTGGTGTCGTCAAAAGTTTCTTCTGTAGTGTGTATGGATACTGTGGGAGTTTTGTCGTCTTCTTGTTCAGTAGTGATTTCTGTTGTCGTAACATTAGGACCTACCTTCTTTTTGATTGTGCGTTTAGTGATCTTTTTCTGTTTTGGCTTACCTTCTGGTGACTCAATCTGTTCTACCGTGGTTTCTTCAGGAAGTTCGACAATTTCCATAACTGGAGCTTCCTCGACTGCCTCAGTAACTTTGACTGTAGTGATAGGAGCCTCGTCTTCTTTGTCGACAGTAGTAATTTCCGTAACTTCTTCCTTAGGACCCTTCTTTTTCTTGATAACGCGTTTTATTGTTTTAACAGTTTTAACATCACCGGTTTCAGTGCGCACTTGTGACACTTCCACTTGTTCCGGTACTTCTTCAAGTACGGTTGCTTCGACTGGAGTTTGTAAAGTGTCTTTGAGTGGTGTTGTGGTATCGTCCAGAGTTTGTTCTGTTGTGTGTATGGATACTATGGGTGTCTGGTCGTCTTCTTGTTCAGTAGTGATTTCTGTTGTCTGTACTTTAGGACCTACCTTCTTTTTGATAGTGCGTTTAGTGACAGTTTTGTGTATTGGCTTACCTTCTGGTGATTCAATTTCTTTAACAAAGGTTTCTTCTGGAAGCTCGATGATTTCTAAAACGGGAGCGTCCGTGACTGTTTCAGTAACTTCGACTGTGGTGATAGGAGCCTCATCTTCTTTTTCGACAGTAGTGATTTCAGTGACTTCTTCAGTAGGACCCTTCTTTTTCTTAATAACGCGTTTAATCGTTTTGACAGTTTTGACATCACCGGTTTCAGTGAAGACCTGTGACACTTCCACTTGTTCCGGTACTTCTTCAAGTACGGTTGCTTCAACTGGAGTTTGTAAGGTGTCTTTGAGTGGTGTAATGGTATCGTCAAGGGTTTCTTCTGTAGTTTGTATAGATACTATGGGTGTTTGGTCTTCTTCTTGTTCAGTAGTGATTTCTGTTGTCTGTATTTTAGGTCCTACCGTCTTCTTGATAGTGCGTTTAGTAATCTTTTTCTGTTTTGGCTTACCATCTGGTGATTCAATCTGTTCTACTGTAATTTCTTCAGGTAGCTCGACAATTTCTAAATCTGGAGTATCCTCGACTGCCTTAGTAACTTTGACTGTGGTGATAGGAGCCTCGTCTTCTTTTTCGACAATCGTGATTTCAGTGACTTCTTCCTTTGGACCCTTCTTTTTCTTGAAAACCCGTTTAATCGTTTTGACAGTTTTGACATCACCAGTTTCAGTGCGCACTTGTGATATTTCCACTTTTTCTGGTACTTCTTCAAGTACGGTTGCTTCAACTGGAGTTTGTAAAGTGTCTTTGAGTGGTGTAGTGGTATCGTCAAGAGTGTGTTCTGTTGTGTGTATTGATACTTTAGGTGTTTGGTCGTCTTCTTGTTCAGTTGTGATTTCTGTTGTCTGTACCTTAGGACCTACCTTCTTTTTGATAGTGCGTTTAGTGATCTTTTTCTGTTTTTGCTTACCTTCTGGTGATTCAGTCTGTTCTGTTGTAGTTTCTTCTGGAAGTTCGACAATTTCTGTAACTAGAGCGTCCTCGACTGCCTCAGTAACTTTGACTGTGGTAATTGGAGCCTCGTCTTCTTTTTCGACAGTCGTGATTTCAGTGATTTCTTCCTTAGGACCTTTCTTTTTTTTAATAACCCGTTTAATAGTTTTGACATCACCGGTTTCTGTGCGCACTTGTGACACTTCCACTTGATCCGGTACTTCTTCAAGTACGGTTGCTTCAACTGGGAAATGTAAAGTGTTCTCGATTGGTGTAGTGGTATCATCAAGAGTTTGTTCTGTTGTCTGTATGGATACTGTAGGTGTTTTGTAGTCTTCTTGTTTAGTTGTGATTTCTGTTGTCTGTACTTTAGGACCTACCGTATTCTTGATAGTGCGTTTAGTGACCTTTTTCTGCTTTTGCTTACCTTCTGGTGATTCAATCTGTTCCACTGAAGTTTCTTCAGGAAGTTCGACAATTTCTGTAACTGGAGCGTCCTCCACTGCCTCAGTAACTTTGACTGTGGTAATAGGAGCTTCGTCTTCTTTTTCGACAGTCGTGATTTCAGTGACTTCTTCCTTTGGACCCTTCTTTTTCTTGATAACCCGTTTAATCGTTTTGACAGTTTTGACATCACCAGTTTCAGTGCGCACTTGTGAGACTTCCACTTTTTCTGGTACTTCTTCAAGAACGATTGCGTCGACTGGAGTTTGTAAAATGTCTTTAAGTGGTGTAGTGGTATCGTCAAGAGTTTCTTCTGTAGTGTTTATGGATACTATGGGTGTTTGGTCGTCTTCTTGTTCAGTTGTGATTTCTGTAGTCTGTACTTTAGGACCTACCTTCTTCTTGATAATGCGTTTAGTGATCTTTTTCTGTTTTGGCTTACCTTCTAGTGATTCAATCTGTTCTACTAAAGTTTCTTCAGGAAGTTCGACAATTTCTGTAACTGGAGCGTCCTCGACTGCCTCAGTAACTTTGACTGTGGTGATAGGAGCTTCGTCTTCTTTTTCGACAGTTGTGATTTCTGTGACTTCTGCCTTTGGACCCTTTTTTTTCTTGATAACCCGTTTAATCGTTTTGACAGTTTTGATATCACCAGTTTCAGTGTGCACTTGTGAGACTTCCACTTTTTCTGGTACTTCTTCAAGTACGATTGCGTCGACTGGAGATTGTAAAGTGTCTGTAAGTGGTGTAGTGGTATCGTCAAGAGTTTCTTCTGTAGTGTGTATGGATACTATGGGTGTCTGGTCGTCTTCTTGTTCAGTTGTGATTTCTGTAGTCTGTACTTTAGGACCTACCTTCTTCTTGATAATGCGTTTAGTGATCTTTTTCTGTTTTGGCTTACCTTCTGGTGATTCAATCTGTTCTACTAAAGTTTCTTCAGGAAGTTCGACGATTTCTGTAACTGGAGCGTCCTCGACTGCCTCAGTAACTTTAACTGTGGTGATAGGAGCTTCGTCTTCTTTTTCGAGAGTCGTGATTTCTGTGACTTCTTCCTTTGGACCCTTTTTTTTCTTGATAACCTGTTTAACCGTTTTGACAGTTTTGATATCACCAGTTTCAGTGCGCACTTGTGAGACTTCCACTTTTTCTGGTACTTCTTCAAGTATGATTGCGTCGACTGGAGTTTGTATAGTGTCTGTAAGTGGTGTAGTGGTATTGTCAAGAGTTTCTTCTGTAGTGTGTATGGATACTATGGGTGTCTGGTCGTCTTCTTGTTCAGTTGTGATTTCTGTAGTCTGTACTTTAGGACCTACCTTCTTCTTGATAATGCGTTTAGTGATCTTTTTCTGTTTTGGCTTACCTTCTGGTGATTCAATCTGTTCTACTGAAGTTTCTTCAGGAAGTTCGACAATTTCTGTAACTGGAGCGTCCTCGACTGCCTCAGTAACTTTGACTGTGGTGATAGGAGCTTCGTCTTCTTTTTCGACAGTTGTGATTTCTGTGACTTCTGCCTTTGGACCCTTTTTTTTCTTGATAAACCGTTTAATCGTTTTGACAGTTTTGATATCACCAGTATCAGTGCGCACTTGTGAGACTTCCACTTTTTCTGGTACTTCTTCAAGTACGATTGCGTCGACTGGAGTTTGTAAAGTGTCTGTAAAAGGTGCAGTGGTATCGTCAAGAGTTTCTTCTGTAGTGTGTATGGATACTATGGGTGTCTGGTCGTCTTCTTGTTCAGTTGTGATTTCTGTAGTCTGTACTTTAGGACCTACCTTCTTCTTGATAATGCGTTTAGTGATCTTTTTCTGTTTTGGCTTACCTTCTGGTGATTCAATCTGTTCTACTAAAGTTTCTTCAGGAAGTTCGACGATTTCTGTAACTGGAGCGTCCTCGACTGCCTCAGTTACTTTAACTGTGGTGATAGGAGCTTCGTCTTCTTTTTCGACAGTCGTGATTTCTGTGACTTCTTCCTTTGGACCCTTTTTTTTCTTGATAACCCGTTTAACCGTTTTGACAGTTTTGATATCACCAGTTTCAGTGCGCACTTGTGAGACTTCCACTTTTTCTGGTACTTCTTCAAGTACGATGGCGTCGACTTGAGTTTGTAAAGTGTCTGTAAGTGGTGTAGTGGTATTGTCAAGAGTTTCTTCTGTAGTGTGTATGGATACTATGGGTGTCTGGTCGTCTTCTTGTTCAGTTGTGATTTCTGTAGTCTGTACTTTAGGACCTACCTTCTTCTTGATAATGCGTTTAGTGATCTTTTTCTGTTTTGGCTTACCTTCTGGTGATTCAATCTGTTCTACTGAAGTTTCTTCAGGAAGTTCGACAATTTCTGTAACTGGAGCGTCCTCGACTGCCTCAGTAACTTTGACTGTGGTGATAGGAGCTTCGTCTTCTTTTTCGACAGTCGTGATTTCAGTGATTTCTTCCTTAGGACCCTTCTTTTTCTTGATAACCCGTTTAATCGTTTTGACAGTTTTGACATCACCAGTTTCAGTGCGCACTTGTGAGACTTCCACTTTTTCTGGTACTTCTTCAAGTACGATTGCGTCGACTGGAGTTTGTAAAGTGTCTTTAAGTGGTGTAGTGGTATCGTCAAGAGTTTCTTCTTTAGTGTGTATGGATACTATGGGTGTCTGGTCGTCTTCTTGTTCAGTTGTGATTTCTGTTGTCTGTACTTTAGGACCTACCTTCTTTTTGATAATGCGTTTAGTGATCTTTTTCTGTTTTGGCTTACCTTCTGGTGATTCAATCTGTTCTACTGAAGTTTCTTCGGGAAGTTCGACAATTTCTGTAACTGGTGCGTCCTCGACTGCCTCAGTGACTTTGACTGTGGTGATAGGAGCTTCGTCTTCTTTTTCGACAGTCGTGATTTCAGTGACTTCTGCCTTAGGACCCTTTTTTTTCTTGATAACCCGTTTAATCGTTTTGACAGTTTTGACATCGCCAGTTTCAGTGCGCACTTGTGAGACTTCCACTTTTTCTGGTACTTCTTCAAGTACGATTGCGTCGACTGGAGTTTGTAAAGTGTCTTTGAGTGGTGTTGTGGTATCGTCAAGAGTTTCTTCAGTAGTGTGTATGGATACTATGGGTGTTTGGTCGTCTTCTTGTTCAGTTGTGATTTCTGTTGTCTGTATTTTAGGACCTACCTTCTTCTTGATAGTGCGTTTAGTGACCTTTTTCTGCTTTGGCTTACCTTCTGATGATTCAATCTGTTCTACTGTGGTTTCTTCAGGAAACTCGATGATTTCTGTAACTGGAGCTTCCTCGACAGACTCAGTTATTTTGACTGTGGTGATAGGAGTCTCGTCCTCTTTTTCGACAGTCGTGATTTCAGTGACTTCTTCCTTAGGACCCTTCTTTTTCTTGATAACCCGTTTAATTGTTCTGACAGTTTTGACATCACCGGTTTCAGTGCGCACTTGTGACACTTCTACTTGTTCTGGTACTTCTTCAAGTATGGTTGCTTCGACTGGAGTTAGTAAAGTGTCTTTGAGTGGTGTAGTGGTATCGTCAAGTGTCTCTTCTGTAGTGTGTATGGATACTATGGGTGTTTTGTCGTCTTCTTGTTCAGTTGTGATTTCTGTTGTCTGTATTTTAGGACCTACCTTCTTCTTAATAGTGCGTTTAGTGACCTTTTTCTGCTTTGGCTTACCTTCTGATGATTCAATCTGTTCTACTGTGGTTTCTTCAGGAAACTCGATGATTTCTGTAACTGGAGCTTCCTCGACAGACTCAGTTATTTTGACTGTGGTGATAGGAGTCTCGTCCTCTTTTTCGACAGTCGTGATTTCAGTGACTTCTTCCTTAGGACCCTTCTTTTTCTTGATAACCCGTTTAATAGTTCTGACAGTTTTGACATCACCGGTTTCAGTGCGCACTTGTGACACTTCTACTTGTTCTGGTACTTCTTCAAGTACGGCTGCTTCGACTGGAGTTTGTAAAGTGTCTTTGAGTGGTGTAGTGGTATCGTCAAGAGTCTCTTCTGTAGTGTGTATGGATACTATGGGTTGTTTGTCGTCTTCTTGTTCAGTTGTGATTTCTGTTGTCTTTACTTTAGGACCTACCTTCTTCTTGATAGTGCGTTTAGTGATCTTTTTCTGCTTTGGCTTACCTTCTGGTGATTCAATCTGTTCTACTGTGGTTTCTTCAGGTAGCTCGACGATTTCTGTAACTGGAGCGTCTTCGAGTGCTTCAGTTACTTTGACTGTGGTAATAGGAGCCTCGTCTTCTTTTTCGACAGTCGTGATTTCAGTGACTTCTTCCTTAGGACCCTTCTTTTTCTTGATAACGCGTTTTATTGTTTTAACAGTTTTGACATCACCGGTTTCAGTGCGCACTTGTGACACTTCTACTTGTTCCGGTACTTCTTCAAGTACGGTTGCTTCGACCGGGAAAAGTAAAGTGTTCTCAAATGGTGTAGCGGTATCATCAATAGTTTGTTCTGTAGTGTGTATGGTTACTATGGGTGTTTTGTCGTCTTCTTGTTCAGTTGTGATTTCTGTTGTCTGTACTTTTGGACCTACCTTCTTCTTGATAGTGCGTTTAGTGATCTTTTTCTGTTTTGGCTTACCTTCTGGTGATTCAATCTGTTCTGTTGTAGTTTCTTCTGGAAGTTCGACAATTTCTGTAACTGTAGCGTCTTCAAGTGCTTCAGTTACTTTGACTGTGGTGATAGGAGCCTCATCTTCTTTTTCGACTGTCGTGATTTCAGTGACTTCTTCCTTAGGACCCTTCTTTTTCTTGATTACGCGTTTAATCGTTTTGACAGTTTTGACATCACCGGTTTCAGTGCGCACTTGAGAAACTTCCACTTGTTCTGGTACTTCTTCAAGAACGATTGCTTTGGCTGCAGTTTGTAAAGTATCTTTGAGTGGTGTCGTGGTGTCGGCAAGAGTTTCTTCTGTAGTGTGTATGGATATTATGGGCGTTTGGTCGTCTTCTTGTTCAGTTGTGATTTCTGTTGTCTGTACTTTAGGACCTACCTTCTTCTTGATAGTGCGTTTAGTGATCTTTTTCTGTTTTGGCTTACCTTCTGGTGATTCAATCTGTTCTGTTGTAGTTTCTTCGGGAAGTTCGACAATTTCTGTAACTGGTGCGTCTTCGACTGCTTCAATAACTTTAACTGTGGTGATAGGAGCTTCGTCTTCTTTTTCGACAGTCGTGATTTCAGTGACTTCTTCCTTTGGACCCTTTTGTTTCCTGATAACCCGTTTTATCGTCTTGACAGTTTTGACATCACCGGTTTCAGTGCGCACTTGTGACACTTCCACTTGTTCTGGTGCTTCTTCAAGTACGATTGCTTTGACTGGAGTTTGTAAAGTAGCTTTGAGTGGTGTAGTGGTGTCGTCAAGAGTTTCTTCTGTAGTGTGTATGGATACTATGGGTGTTTGGTCGTCTTCTTGTTCAGTTGTGATTTCTGTTGTCTGTACTTTAGGACCTACCTTCTTCTTGATAGTGCGTTTAGTGATCTTTTTCTGTTTTGGCTTACCTTCTAGTGATTCAATCTGTTCTGTTGTAGTTTCTTCGGGAAGTTCGACAATTTCTGTAACTGGTGCGTCCTCGATTGCCTCAGTAACTTTAACTGTGGTGATAGGAGCTTCGTCTTCTTTTTCGACAGTCGTGATTTCAGTGATTTCTTCCTTAGGACCCTTCTTTTTCTTGATAACCCGTTTTATCGTTTTGACAGTTTTGATATCACCAATTTCAGTGCGCACTTCTGACACTTCCACTTGTTCTGGTACTTCTTCAAGTACGCTTGCTTTGACTGGAGTTTGTACAGTATCCTTGAACGGTAAAGTGGTGTCGTCAAGAGTTTCTTCTGTAGTGTGTATTGATACTATGGGTTGTTTGTCGTCTTCTTGTTCAGTTGTGATTTCTGTTGTCTGTACTTTAGGACCAACCTTTTTCTTGATAGTGCGTTTAGTGATCTTTTTCTGCTTTGGCTTACCTTCTGGTGACTCAATCTGTTCTACCGTGGTTTCTTCAGGAAGCTCGACGATTTCTGTAACTGGAGCGTCTTCGAGTGCTTCAGTTACTTTGACTGTGGTAATAGGAGCCTCGTCTTCTTTTTCGACAGTCGTGATTTCAGTGACTTCTTCCTTAGGACCCTTTTTTTTCTTGATAACGCGTTTTATTGTTTTAACAGTTTTGACATCACCGGTTTCAGTGCGTACTTGTGACACATCAACTTGTTCCGGTACTTCTTCAAGTACAGTTGCTTCGACCGGGAATGGTACAGTGTCTTCGAATTGTGTAATGGTGTCGTCAATAGTTTCTTCTGTGGTGTGTATTGATACTATGGGTTGTTTGTCGTCTTCTTGTTCAGTTGTGATTTCTGTAGTTTGTACTTTAGGACCTACCTTCTTCTTGATAGTGCGTTTAGTGATCTTTTTCTGTTTTGGCTTACCTTCTGGTGATTCAATCTGCTCTACTGTGGTTTTTTCAGGAAGCTCGACGATTTCTGTAACTGGAGCGTCTTCGAGTGCTTTAGTTACTTTGACTGTGGTAATAGGAGCCTCGTCTTCTTTTTCAACAGTTGTGATTTCAGTGACTTCTTCCTTAGGACCCTTCTTTTTCTTGATAACGCGTTTTATTGTTTTAACAGTTTTGACATCACCGGTATCAGTGCGTACTTGTGACACTTCCACTTGTTCCGGTACTTCTTCAAGTATGGTTGCTTTGAATGGAGTTTGTGAGTCTTTGAGTGGTGTAATGGTGTCGTCAATAGTTTCTTCTGTGGTGTGTATTGATACTATGGGTTGTTTGTCGTCTTCTTGTTCAGTTGTGATTTCTGTAGTTTGTACTTTAGAACCTACCTTCTTTTTTATAGTGCGTTTAGTGATCTTTTTCTGTTTTGGCTTACCTTCTGGTGATTCAATCTGTTCTACCGTAGTTTCTTCGGGAAGCTCGACAATGTCTGTAACTGAAGCGTCCTTGATTACTTCAGTAACTTTAACTGTAGTGATTGGAGCCTCGTCTTCTTTTTCGACAGTAGTGATTTCAGTGACTTCTTCCTTAGGTCCCTTTTTTTTTTTGATAACCCGTTTAATAGTTTTGATATTTTTGACATCACCAGTTTTTGTACGCACTTGTAACACTTCCACTTGTTCCGGTACTTCTTCAAGTATGGTTGCTTCGGCTGGGGCCTGTACAGTATCCTTGAACGGTGTAGTGGTGTCGTCTAAAGTCTCTTCTGTTGTGTGTATTGACACTATGGGTTGTTTGTCGTCTTCTTGTTCAGTTGTTATTTCTGTTGTCTGTACTTTTGGACCTACTTTCTTTTTGATAGTGCGTTTAGTAATCCTTTTTTGTTTTGGCTTATTTTCTGGTGATTCAATCTGTTCTACTGTGGTTTCTTCAGGAAGCTCGACGATTTCTGTAACTGTAGCGTCTTCAAGTGCTTCAGTTACTTTGACTGTGGTGATAGGAGCCTCATCTTCTTTTTCGACAGTCGTGATTTCAGTGACTTCTTCCTTAGGACCCTTCTTTTTCTTGATGACCCGTTTAATCGTTTTGACAGTTTTGACTTCACCGGTTTTAGTGCGCACTTGTGACACTTCCACTTGTTCTGGTACTTCTTCAAGTACGATTGCTTTGACTGGAGTTTGTACAGAATCCTTGAACGGTAAAGTGGTGTCGTCATGAGTTTCTTCTGTAGTGTGTATTGATACTATGGGTTGTTTGTCGTCTTCTTGTTCAGTAATAATTTCTGTTGTCTGTACTTTAGGACCTACCTTTTTCTTTATTGTGCGTTTAGTGATCTTTTTCTGCTTTGGCTTACCTTCTGGTGATTCAATCTGTTCTACCGTAGTTTCTTCTGGAAACTCGACAATTTCTGTAACTGGAGCGTCTTCGACTGCTTCAGTTACTTTGACTGTGGTGATAGGAGCCTCATCTTCTTTTTCGACAGTCGTGATTTCTGTGACTTCTTCCTTAGGACCCTTCTTTTTCTTGATAACCCGTTTAATCGTTTTGACAGTTTTAACATCACCGTTTTCAGTGCGCACTTGTGACACTTCTACTTGTTCCGGTACTTCCTCAAGTACGGTTGCTTCGACTGGAGCCTGTACAGTGTATTCGAATGATGTAGTGGTGTCGTCAAGAGTTTCTTCTGTAGTGTGTATAGATACAATGGGTGTTTTGTCGTCTTCTTGTTCAGTAGTGATTTCTGTTGTCTGTACTTTTGGACCTACTTTCTTTTTGATAGTGCGTTTAGTAATCCTTTTTTGTTTTGGCTTACCTTCGGGTGATTCTATTTGTTCTACTAAAGTTTCTTCGGGAAGCTCGACAATTTCTGTAACTGGAGTGTCCTCGACTGCCACAGTAACTTTGACTGTGGTGATAGGAGCCTCGTCTTCTTTTTCGACAGTTGTGATTTCAGTGACTTCTTCTTTAGGACCCTTCTTTTTCTTGATAACGCGTTTTTTTGTTTTGACAGTTCTAACATCACCGGTTTCAGTGCGCACTTGTGACACTTCCACTTGTTCCGGTATTTCTTCAAGTACGATTGCTTCGACCGGGAAAAGTGAAGTATTCTCGAATGGTGTAGTGGTATCATCAATAGTTTGTTCTGTAGTGTGTATGGATACTGTGGGTGTTTGGTCGTCTTCTTGTTCAGTTGTGATTTCTGTTGTCTGTACTTTAGGACCTACCTTCTTTTTGATAGTGCGTTTAGTGATCTTTTTCTGTTTTGGCTTACCTTCTGGTGATTCAATTTGTTCTACCATAGTTTCCTCGGGAAGTTCGATAATTTCTGTAATTGGAGCGTCCTTGACTACCTCAGTAACTTTGACTGTGGTGATAGGAGCTTCGTCTTCATTTTCGACAGTCGTGATTTCAGTGACTTCTTCCTTGGGTCCTTTCTTTTTCTTAATAACCCGTTTAATCGTTTTGACAGTTTTAACACCACCGGTTTCAGTGCGCACTTGTGATACTTCCACTTGTTCTGGTACTTCTTCAAGTACGATTGCTTCCGCTGGAGCCTGTATAGAGTCTTCGAATGGCGTAGTGGTATCGTCAAGAGTTTGTTCTGTAGTGTGTATAGATACAATGGGTGTTTTGTCGTCTTCTTGTTCAGTAGTGATTTCTGTTGTCTGTACTTTAGGACCTACCTTCTTCTTGATAGTGCGTTTAGTGATCTTTTTCTGTTTTGGCTTACCTTCTCGTGATTCAATCTGTTCTACCGTGGTTTCTTCAGGAAGCTCGACAATTTCTGTAACTGGTGCGTCTTCGACTGCTTCAGTTACTTTGACTGTGGTGATTGGAGCCTCGTCTTCTTTTTCGACAGTCGTGATTTCAGTGATTTCTTCCTTAGGACCCTTCTTTTTCTTAATAACGCGTTTTATTGTTTTGACAGTTTTAACATCACCGGTTTCGGTGCGCACTTGTGATACTTCTACTTGTTCTGGTACTTCTTCAAGTATGGTTGCTTCGGCTGGGGCCTGTACAGTGTCTTCGAATGGTGTAGTGGTGTCGTCAAGAGTTTCTTCTGTAGTGTGTATTGATACTATGGGTTCTTTGTCGTCTTCTTGTTCAGTAGTGATTTCTGTTGTCTGTATATTAGGACCTACCTTCTTCTTGATAATGCGTTTAGTAATCTTTTTCTGCTTTGGTTTACCTTCTGGTGGTTCAATCTTTTCTACTATGGTTTCTTCAGGAAGCTCTAAGATTTCTGAAACTGGAGCGTCCTTGACTGCCTCTGTAACTTTAACTGTGGTGATTGGAGCCTCGTCTTCTTTTTCAACAGTAGTGATTTCTGTGACTTCTTCCTTAGGTCCCTTCTTTTTCTTGATAACGCGTTTTATTGTTTTGACCGTTTTAACACCACCGGTTTCAGTGCGCACTTGTGACACTTCTACTTGTTCTGGTACTTCTTCAAGTACGGTTGCTTCGGTTGGTGCCAGTACAGTGTCTTCGAATGGTGTAGTGGTGTCGTCAAGAGTTTCTTCTGTAGTGTGTATTGACACTATGGGTGTTTTGTCGTATTCTTGTTCAGTAGTGATTTCTGTTGTCTGTACTTTAGGACCTACCTTTTTCTTGATAGTGCGTTTAGTTATCTTTTTCTGCTTTGGCTTACCTTCTGATGATTCAATCTGTTTTACCGTGGTTTCTTCAGGAAGCTCGACGATTTCTGTAACTTGAGCGTCTTCGACTGCCTCAGTTACTTTGACTGTGGTGATAGGAGCCTCGTCTTCTTTTTCGACAGTCGTGATTTCAGTAACTTCTTCCTTAGGACCCTTCTTTTTCTTGATAACGCGTTTTATTGTTTTGACAGTTTTGACATCACCAGTTTCAGTGCGCACTTGTGACACTTCTACTTGTTCTGGTATTTCTTCAAGTACGGTTGCTTCGGTTGGTGCCAGTACAGTGTCTTCGAATGGTGTAGTGGTGTCGTCAAGAGTTTCTTCTGTAGTGTGTATTGACACTATGGGTGTTTTGTCGTATTCTTGTTCAGTAGTGATTTCTGTTGTCTGTACTTTAGGACCTACCTTTTTCTTGATAGTGCGTTTAGTGATCTTTTTCTGCTTTGGCTTACCTTCTTGTGATTCAATCTGTTCTACCGTGGTTTCTTCAGGAAGCTCGATGATTTCTGTAACTTGAGCGTCTTCGACTGCTTCAGTTACTTTGACTGTGGTTATAGGAGCCTCGTCTTCTTTTTCGACAGTCGTGATTTCAGTAACTTCTTCCTTAGGACCCTTCTTTTTCTTGATAACGCGTTTTATTGTTTTGACAGTTTTGACATCACCAGTTTCAGTGCGCACTTGTGACACTTCTACTTGTTCTGGTATTTCTTCAAGTACGGTTGCTTCGGCTGGGGACTGTACAGTGTCTTCGAATGGTGTAATGGTGTCGTCAATAGTTTCTTCTGTAGTGTGTATTGATACTATGGGTTGTTTGTCGTCTTCTTGTTCAGTAGTGATTTCTGTTGTCTGTACTTTAGGACCTACCTTCTTCTTGATAGTGCGTTTAGTGATCTTTTTCTGCTTTGGCTTACCTTCTTGTGATTCAATCTGTTCTACCGTGGTTTCTTCAGGAAGCTCGATGATTTCTGTAACTTGAGCGTCTTCGACTGCTTCAGTTACTTTGACTGTGGTTATAGGAGCCTCGTCTTCTTTTTCGACAGTTGTGATTTCAGTAACTTCTTCCTTAGGACCCTTCTTTTTCTTGATAACGCGTTTTATTGTTTTGACAGTTTTGACATCACCAGTTTCAGTGCGCACTTGTGACACTTCTACTTGTTCTGGTATTTCTTCAAGTACGGTTGCTTCGGCTGGGGACTGTACAGTGTCTTCGAATGGTGTAATGGTGTCGTCAATAGTTTCTTCTGTAGTGTGTATTGATACTATGGGTTGTTTGTCGTCTTCTTGTTCAGTAGTGATTTCTGTTGTCTGTACTTTAGGACCTACCTTCTTCTTGATAGTGCGTTTAGTGATCTTTTTCTGCTTTGGCTTACCTTCTTGTGATTCAATCTGTTCTACCGTGGTTTCTTCAGGAAGCTCGATGATTTCTGTAACTTGAGCGTCTTCGACTGCTTCAGTTACTTTGACTGTGGTTATAGGAGCCTCGTCTTCTTTTTCGACAGTTGTGATTTCAGTAACTTCTTCCTTAGGACCCTTCTTTTTCTTGATAACGCGTTTTATTGTTTTGACAGTTTTGACATCACCAGTTTCAGTGCGCACTTGTGACACTTCTACTTGTTCTGGTATTTCTTCAAGTACGGTTGCTTCGGCTGGGGACTGTACAGTGTCTTCGAATGGTGTAATGGTGTCGTCCATAGTTTTTTCTGTAGTGTGTATTGACACTATGGGTGTTTTGTCGTCTTCTTGTTCAGTAGTGATTTCTGTTGTCTGTACTTTAGGACCTACCTTCTTCTTGATAGTGCGTTTAGTAATCTTTTTCTGTTTTGGCTTACCTTCTGGTGATTCAATCTGTTCTACTTTGGTTTCTTCAGGTAGCTCGACGATTTCTGTAACTGGACCGTCTTCGACTGCTTCAGTAACTTTGACTGTGGTGATGGGAGCCTCGTCTTCTTTTTCGACAGTCGTAATTTCAGTGACTTCTTCCTTAGGTCCCTTCTTTTTCTTAATAACGCGTTTTATTGTTTTGACCGTTTTAACATCACCGGTTTCTGTGCGCACTTGTGACACCTCTACTTGTTCTGGTACTTCTTCAAGTACGGTTGCTTCGGCTGGGGCTTGTACAGTGTCTTCGAATGGTGTAGTGGTGTCGTCAAGAGTTTCTTCAGTAGTGTGTATTGACACTATGGGTGTTTTGTCGTCTTCTTGTTCAGTAGTGATTTCTGTTGTCTGTACTTTAGGACCTACCTTCTTCTTGATAGTGCGTTTAGTAATCTTTTTCTGTTTTGGCTTACCTTCTGGTGATTCAATCTGTTCTACCGTGGTTTCTTCAGGTAGCTCGACGATTTCTGTAACTGGAGCGTCTTCGACTGCTTCAGTAACTTTGACTGTGGTGATTGGAGCCTCGTCTTCTTTTTCGACAGTCGTAATTTCAGTGACTTCTTCTTTAAGACCCTTTTTTTTCTTCATAACCCGTTTAATCGTTTTGACAGTTTTGACATCTCCGGTTTCAGTGCGCACTTGTGATACTTCTACTTGTTCTGGTACTTCTTCAAGTACGGTTGCTTCTGCTGGGGCCTGTACAGAGTCTTCGAATGGTTTAGTGGTGTCGTCAAGAGTTTCTTCTGTAGTGTGTATTGAAACTATGGGTTCTTTGTCGTCTTCTTGTTCAGTAGTGATTTCTGTTGTCTGTATATTAGGACCTACCTTCTTCTTGATAATGCGTTTAGTAATCTTTTTCTGCTTTAGTTTACCTTCTGGTGATTCAATCTTTTCAACCGTGGTTTCTTCAGGAAGCTCTAAGATTTCTGAAACTGGAGCGTCCTTGACTGCCTCAGTAACTTTGACTGTGGTGATTGGAGCCTCGTCTTCTTTTTCGACAGTAGTGATTTCTGTGACTTCTTCCTTAGGTCCCTTCTTTTTCTTGATAACGCGTTTTATTGTTTTGACAGTTTTAACATCACCGGTTTCAGTGCGCACTTGTGAAACTTCTACTTGTTCTGGTACTTCTTCAAGTAAGGTTGCTTGGGTTGGGACCTGTACAGTGTCTTCGAATGTTGTAGTGGTATCGTCAAGAGTTTCTTCAGTAGTGTGTATGGATACTATAGGTTGTTTGTCGTCTTCTTGTTCAGTTGTGATTTCTGTCGTCTGTAACTTAGGACCGACCTTCTTTTTGATGGTCCGTTTAGTGATCTTTTTCTGTTTTGGCTTACCTTCTGGTGTTTCAATCTGTTCTATCGTGGTTTCTTCAGGAAGCTCGACAATTCCTGTAAATAGAGCGTCTTCGACTGCTTCAGTGACTTTGACTGTGGTAATAGGACCCTCGTCTTCTTTTTCGACAGTCGTGATTTCAGTGACTTCTTCCTTAGGTTCCTTCTTTTTCTTGGATACGCGTTTTATTGTTTTTACTCTTTTGATTTCACCAGATTCTGAGCGTATTTCATTTACTTCAATCAGTTCTGGTATTTCTTCGAGAATTGTTGCATTAACTTGTAAATCCGGTACGAGATCAAAAGGTATGACAGAGTCATCAACAGTTTCTTCTGTAGTATGTATTGAAATTTTTGGCTCCTTATTATCTTCTTCATCTGTTGTGATCTGTGTTGTTTCTATTTTTTTCTTTTTTATAATGCGTTTAGTAATCTTTTTTTGCCTAATCTTGCCGTCTAATGTTGTTGTATTTTCTTCAGTGACTTCTTCGGGCAGCTCTATTATTTCTGTGTGACTTTCTTCTCTTTCGGAATCTATTGGAATATTATTTTCTTTTTTGATAATAATTTCAGTTATCTTTTGTTTTGTTTCCTTCTTCTTCTTAACGATGTTGTTTACGGTTTTTACTATCGGAGATTCATCTTCCATAACTTCTTCTATTTGAACTTGTGTATTTAGTTGTGGTATTGGGATGGGTTCATCAGGTAACTCTATAGTACTTTTCTCTGAGTCTTCCATGGCTGTTGTTTCATCGCCCTGATATTCCTCAATATCAACGTCATGGGCAATATGATGTGTTGTATTTTTGGTATCATCGTCATCAATGGTTTCTTCGATAACTACGTTATTTTCACTTTCATCTTTACCACTTCTTTTCTTTTTTCTTAATATTGTTCTTTTAGTTTTGATCTGTATAGGTTCCCTGTTTCCAGGAGCTTGAACAAACTTTGTGACAATTTCTTCAGTTTCTTCTATATCAGACGATTTTGGTGAAACCGATGTAACGTCAGATTTGTCTGAAAAAGTATTTTGGTTTAGTGTTCAGTCTGTGTTTATAATGTTGTTACCTGTTAAATTGCAAATATATTTGATTCTATTACATACCGGTTTCATGTTGTTGGATTTTTTATGTATATAATGAGTAAGTATTATTTGAAATATTTTTTAAGGTAGCAAGTATATAATAGTATGTTGTATAATTATATTTTGGTTAACAAGTATCGATAAACAATAAAAGTGATCTGCGTTGCGGTATCTTTTAGTAAATAGACTATTGTATTTCGGAACAATCTTATCTTAAATGTGTTTTGAAAGTTTTTATTTGTGATCGTAGTTTGAAAGTATAAATATAAATTCAGACACTCGGTTAAGTGGAAACAGTCAACAATCTGATAGAATATGTGAAAGTAAAACGAAATAACTGCGCGATAAGTCACAAAATACATCGCGTGATGTGAGAGTAAAAGAAAATGTATTAAATGTAGTGTGTGGCATAAAAAATAGTTTGGTTTTTGTGTACTTGTGGAGTTTTCCAAAAAATTTGAAATAAGTATTTTTTGTGTCGATTTTTTTTTTAAATTTCATGTGTTGTATTGCTACAATAAATTACCTTCAATAATGACGTCCCTTGGCGCTTCGTGTACGATATTTTCTTTTACAGTGTCTTGATTGGCTTGCAATAATTGAGGTTTGAAATTGTCAGTAAAAGTACGTAAACTTTCAATCACTTGTTGTTGTTCATTATAAATTGCTTCAGTTGTTATTTGAGACTGTTGTGCTTTTTCATTCTTTAAAGAGCTTGATTTTGATAGTTCAAATCCATCTTCAAACAATAACGTCTCGCTGGTAGTAATATGGTTAATCGTGTTTATGTGTATATTTTGAATTTCACTTGTTGGCTCATGTGTAGTTTTTAGTACCGCTTCACTTTCTCTTACAATATTGTCAGTTACTGTTATATGCTGCCTGGGTAAGATCTGTAAGTCAGCTTTTTGCGATTTGTAATCTATGGTATCAAGCAAAATACCTTCTTCGTGTGGCACGGTTTCATTGATTCCGATACTTGACAGCAATGTTATATTTTCAATAGGTGCAATGTACTTACTTTCCGGTGTTTTATCACTAGGTGCAAATATTTCTTCTTTTTCCGATGGCGTAATTTCTGAGACATTAATATGACTGCGTTGTTCAATTTCAGACTTTAGTATTTCTCTCTTAGGTAAAAGCAATTTTTCTAATGGTATTTCACTTTCGTTGATTATTATTTCTGTTACATGAACAGACTTTTGTTCTTCGACGTTGCTTTTGGATGTAATTGTTTCATTTCGGGATTCATTGGTAAAACTATCTTCTACCTCTCCAATAAATGGTTCTAATTTCTGAATTGCTTCCTGTGTACCGTGTGTTTTCATGGCACTAGTCAAACTTGCTCCTGAAATATGTAAATCTTCACTTTCATGACTGACTAACACTTCGGTGTTTAATAATGGTTGTTGCTCTTTGAAAGTTTGATGAGCAACAGAACTTTGAAGCTCAAATGACTCATTCATATCCTTTTCCTTTTCTCCAATAAATGGTTCTAATTTCTGAATAGCTTCCTGTGTTCCGTGTGTTTTCATGGCACTTGTCAAACTTGCTCCTGAAATATGTAAATCTTCACTTTCATGACTGACTAACACTTCGGTGTTTAATAATGGTTGTTGCTCTTTGAAAGTTTGATGAGCAACAGAACTTTGAAGCTCAAATGACTCATTCAAATCCCTTTCCTTTTCTCCAATAAATGGTTCTAACTTCTGAATTGCTTCCTGTGTTCCGTGTGTTTTCATGGCACTTGTCAAACTTGCTCCTGAAATATATAAATCTTCACTTTCATGACTGACTAAAACTTCAGTGTTTAACAATGGTTGCTGCTCTTTGAAAGTTTGGTAAGCAACAGAACTTTGAAGCTCAAATAACTCATTCAAATCTTTTTCCTTTTCTCCAATAAATGGTTCTAACTTCTGAATTGCTTCCTGTGTTCCGTGTGTTTTCATGGCACTTGTCAAACTTGCTCCTGAAATATGTAAATCTTCACTTTCATGACTGACTAACACTTCGGTGTTTAATAATGGTTGTTGCTCTTTGAAAGTTTGATGAGCAACAGAACTTTGAAGCTCAAATGACTCATTCAAATCCTTTTCCTTTTCTCCAATAAATGGTTCTAACTTCTGAATTGCTTCCTGTGTTCCGTGTGTTTTCATGGCACTTGTCAAACTTGCTCCTGAAATATGTAAATCTTCACTTTCATGACTGACTAACACTTCGGTGTTTAATAATGGTTGTTGCTCTTTTAAAGTTTGATGAGCAACAGAACTTTGAAGCTCAAATGACTCATTCAAATCCTTTTCCTTTTCTCCAATAAATGGTTCTAATTTCTGAATAGCTTCCTGTGTTCCGTGTGTTTTCATGGCGCTTGTCAAACTTGCTTCTGAAATATGTAAATCTTCACTTTCATGACTGGCTAACACTTCGATGTTTAATAACGGTTGTTGTTCTTTGAGAGTTTGATGAGCAACAGAACTTTGAAGCTCAAATGACTCATTCAAATCCTTTTCCTTTTCTGCAATAAAAGCTTCTAAATTCTGAATAGCTTCTTGCATTCCATGTGTTTTTGTAGCACATGTCAGGCTTACACCCGGGATGTGTAGTTCCTCAACTTTGTGGCTAATTAATACTTCAGTATTGAATAAAGGTTCCTGTTCTTTAATCGTCTGTTGAGCAACTGAACTTTGGATATCAAATGATCCGTTGAAATCCTTTTCTTTTTCGTTTGTTTGAATCTCTTCTATTTGCTTTGCAGATGTCTCTACTAACTTCTCTGTAGCTTCTTGATAGTTTCTTGTAAATTTAGATAAGTCTGATTCTTTCTCGCCGTGTAAAATTTCTGTACTTAGTATATGTTTCTGCAGGCTATCATATTGAGTTATAGTAGCTTTTGATGTGTTTGTAACGTTTTCGTCAAATTTTCCGATACTACCACTTAGTAATATTTCCGTGTCAATTGTACTAGTAAGAGGAATAAATTCTACAGATGCGTCTTGAGTGGGGGTTCTGTATTTATTATCGAAATAATTTTCTCTATCTACTGTCTGTATATAACTAGTTATGGCAGCTTCTGTTTCAGTGAATTCAGGACTAATATGTGATACCGCAGTTGACGGCTGTTCAGGTATAATATTTTCAGCTTCTCCAGGTATAATTTCAGTTTGTTCCAGTGTATAGGAAGGAACAGGAGTAACATTCGTTTTCTGAGAATTACATGTTTCATTGTAAAAGTCACTTGTCACTTGACTTGTAATAATTTCTTCAGTATAAGCAGTTTTTCCGTATATTTCGTCTATTTTAACTGACGCTTGTTTGTATCGACGCTCAAGTTGTTCTGTATTTTCTAAATTTTCTGATTGTGATACAATTTCTGTTGTTTCCAAGCTATGTCGCGGTAATATTGTTAAGTCCGCAGTTTGTTGATCGGGTACAAGTGGAATTCTTAAGACATTTTCACTTTCGATTTTAAACTGTTCGTCATATTCAGGTACTTGCAATGCCGTTACTGTGATTATTGGTTTCGTCTGGTTATCGTTTAAATTCATTGAAAGTTCTCCTTCCATGACATGTACAAGAGTCTCTTGTTGATTGATTGCCTCTTGCGTTGTCGTAGCTTCCTTAGCTTTTACCTGTAAAATATCACTATGAGTTTCAAATGATTCAGACGATATTTCAGGTTTCTTTTCCTCTATTATTATAGCCTGAGTAGAATCAATATTCATTATTGCAGACACTGTATTTGGTGAAATTGATGATTCTAACATACTTTCTTTCTCGTTACAGTTTGTTGTGCTAATGATAAGTTCTTTATGAGGAACATTCTGAATAACTGCTTTCTTTTTATCTATACTTTCACTTTCCGTGACACCTAGACTTGAGTCTATTACAACTTCAGATAGTATTGCAACTGGGTGACCTATTAAGTCTGTCATAGCTTGGAAAGTCTCTGGCATAGATTGTACAATATAATCACTTTCTTTTTCATGCTGTATAGTTTCAGTGACATTAATTGTATCGTCTGTTAGTGTAATTTCAGGCTGCAACGATTTTAGATCAGGTTGTACATCTTTTGGTAGTGTTTCTTGACTGTCTAATACCCTATTCTCGGAAATTAGAAGGGAATTCATTGTATTAGAGGTAACGTTGGCTTCTTCATAATGAGGCTCTAATAAATTTAATGAATTTAAGGAATAACGCGTATCAATTTCGGAAACTAGAGCGACTTTATGGTCTGTATCAATTTCCATTTTAGCAACAGTACTTTTAACTGCTCTTTCATTTTCCTGGAAATGTTCTTCTGTTATGCTTGACACTATTTCAGTTACATTTAAACTTTCTTGTCCTATAAACGTAGATAACGCTTTACTTTGCGTAGTTTGTGCTTGTTCTAATTTCTGCAAATCTTCATCAACAGTAGTTTGAAGAATAATTATTTCTTTATGTAAGTCTCTATGCTCTACAGCCTTTTCTGAAACATGTGATAACTTATTTAAGTAATCAATTTGATCAGCAGTCGTGACTTCTTGTGAAACTGGAGATTTGAAATGATGCGTTGGTGCAGTCTTAGCACTAGCCAATTCGGGTATTTTATTTACTGTCAATTTATTTTCTGATTCCGATAATTCAGTTTCAGATACCGTAATTGGTATATTTGGAATTAGAGTTGTTGTTATATTTTCAGGTTTTCGAATAGTATATTCTTCTAATTTCTCTTGATCATGCACCATTGGTGCCATTATTATTTTAGCATCGGCCGTTATTAGTGTCTCTGTTGCTGATTCATCAGTTCTTTTATCTAGTAGGAGTTCACCAATTGATGTCATTTGTAAGGTTTCCAATGTAACGACTGGTTCAATACCTTTTATATCTAATTCAGCAGTAGCAACTTGTTTATCTTCTTTAAGAATCAACTCATTTTCGCTTTCATTGACTTGTATTTCTTCTGTGATATGCTTATCTAATACAGATATGGATATATCTGCTTGCGTACTATATACTGATTTCAACTCCTGAAATGAAGCTTCCGAATCGTTGGCATTTGTTTCCAGATTGAATTTATGTTGATGCTCATTAAGACCGATTGTCGCAGTTTTACTAGTATAGGTTTCTGGTATAAAATCAGTTTCTTTTATATGTGATGTTACTATTGAGTTTCCTAAGCTTGTGTGTAATGTCAAATCTTTGCCGACAGTAACTTCACTTGGTAATTCGCTAGTTGGAAGATCACCTTCCCTTTCATGAAGTTCTTCTATAGATATCATGATACTATCTTTTGATGAGATATCAATATTGGCCTCTTGTGCTGGTGGCAGTTTTAGCGCTGAAAGCGGGGCTTCTTTTTCTTTTACATCATGAATTTCGGTAAAGATTTGGTTTGATACAAGTACGTCTTTGCGTGCAGTTTCAGTTGGGACGATTAATTCCGGATAGTATTTTCCCGATTTGTCTTCAACAAAAACTTCACCAACTTGAAGAGATTCCAGAAGATTAAAATTAAGTTTCGACGTTACTTCTTTCTCTTTTCCCAAAGTCTCGACAGGTGTTTCTCTCATTTCGTCATTTACTTCTAGAACACTAACACCCATTAAAGGAGAAAACGCTATTGCAGCAGTTGATTGCTTCGGTTGTTCTTCGTCTAGTGGTTTTTCTTTAATAGACGTAAAATGCTCTGAAATACTTAAAGCATCTTTTAGGATCATTGCCGTCTTTGCACTTTCCATACATTTGACATCACTTTTCAGGTCTGACGTATCAACATTAGTTATAACTTCAGAAGTAAAAACGCCTTCAGCGAGTGTTATGCCTTGGTTTGCTTTATTTTCTGGTTTGCTTTTGTTTATGTGATATTTATCTGTAGAATCGCTAACTTCGACTTCGGTTACCATTAGAGGTTCTATTGCATAAACTGATGGTTTGATTAGTATTTTTGTACTTTCTTTAACTTCAAGTGGCGCTTCTTTTTCTTGAGTTTGAGGTACATCTCGAACGAGGGGATAATTAGCATCAACTCTAAGGTTGGCGGTTATATCACTTGCTTTATTTGACATAACAATATGCGTTACTTGGCTAGAAGGTATAACTTCTATTTTATTTTCATGAATATCGGTTGCCATGGTTGTGACATACGTCATTTGTTCGTTATCAAGATCTGTTGTTTCATTTTCTTCGTATACTTCAGTTTTTTCTTTAGGATGCAGTGTTTTAATAGTTTTCAAAGACTCATCTTCAACTTCAATTTCTTCTGACTCAATTTTCTGTCTCATTTTCTTTTTGCGTTTCGCCAAAGATTTTTCATCTGTGAAATCACAGGAAAGGTATACGATGAGACAACATTTTCTATAATAATGAAATACAGCCCTCCTATCATACGGCGCTAAGCAAATCTGTTGACGCGTGTATTAAGAAGCAAATTGTTATTCGTTACTAATGCTATTGCATAATTTATTGTGTATCGTGAGTTTCACTTGGCTAGTGTTTACAAAATATGTTAATTTAAGGAAAAAAATACTTACTCGCATGACAATAAGCTGGACTGCATAACATATAAAAACACAGCACACTCCGGAAAGCCAAACGTCCTTTGTTAAAACTGCATGAAGCGAAGCACCATAGTTTTTTTTAATTAATCCTTACTTATTTATTTTATTACAATAATATAATAAAATAATAATAAAATAATTAAAATGTGTCTTTAGTTAGTAAAGTCACAAATTAATATTATATTATAATAATAATAATATAATTAATTATATTATAAACTAAAGACACATTATAAATTAATAATATACCGGGAATTAACGCGATCATACCTTGATATTGCCTGACGTTTCGACGACGAGTTCGCCTGTGACCACGGCCGGTGCAACCTGGTCGAAACGTCAGGCAATATCAAGGTATGATCGCGTTAATTCCCGGTATATTATTAATTTATAATAATGCAACGCGAAAGTTTAAAAGTTATTAAAGACACATTATTTTTAATAGATCATCTTATTTCAGCTATATAACTTACTATTTGTTATTTTGAATTCACAAGTCGTTGAACATTACCTATAGGATGATTGAATAAATATTTTGACATTTTGTACAATCGAAAAGACAGCATTTCTCTTCACGCGCTTTATTGTATTTGGAAAGATTTTTTATTGATGTAATGCTAACACGGTGTGTAGCGGACATGAATACATGGACACAAAAGATGTTGCATGGTATCCCCTAGAACTTCCTAAAAGCAAAATATGACTCATATTTGCCTATATGAATTTCCTGCGCTACTAAAATGGAATATTAATATATAGAACAAAATATGCATTGCAACACCTTATATATTTTAACTCTCAGTTGAAAATATAGATATAATATAGTAACATAACGTTAGATTTATAAAAAAGTGCACTATTATGTAACGTAATACTGACGACAACGTAGGTATTAGGCAGAAGCGATATTAAGTCGTTTTATAAAAAAATAAGCCTATTTCGTAACAGACTTGCTAATGTTATTATAAAAAGCATGAACATGAATGCAGTAACAAAACAATAGAGGGAAACTGGATAAAAAAGTAGAATATCTTCTGTTCCTGAAATATTTTGTAATGAAAAACTTACCTTTTTTCTGTTGCTCTTCCACAATTTCGGTATCTGTAAAGTTTTGAAATTTATGAATGCCACGTTTTAATTTAGAGATCGGCATACGAGTGAAGCCCGTATTACACCAGACTGACTTCAGAGCCTAACAAAAGAGATGATGTAATATGAATAAGCGAGAAGCACTTACAACTTCTCACTTCTTATGATTGTACCATCTATTTTGATGAGCTCTGAATTCAGTCTAGTGTAATACGGGTTTGAGCAGGGTGATATTTTCTCTTTTCTGTAAGTTCTTTAGAAATCATTAAAAGTATACATAAAACTCATTACAATAACCACTGATTTAAGGCGCTCCGCATTATCGTGTTGACGTGAAAAACCGCCTTTTCTAAAAAAAATTGCTATCATCTTTCTTCGGGGCGGGCGTCTTGACTCAGACTGTTTACTGAGTCGAGATATCATGCATGCGCTGATTTGAATTTACATACACAGTGTCAGTTTCGAACTTCGTTAAGCGTCAGCGCGAAGCGCGAGTCAAGTAGAATCACAAGTAGAATATTAAACAACTTGATAAAAAAAAATAGAAATGATATGCGGTCAATAGATGAGCGGTCCGTCCGGTCTGCACAACGTTATACTTACTTTAATATTAACATTAATAAAATATGTATGCTCACCTTTCATTACTTGGGCTACATGAGTCGTTGCCAAATGTTCAGCAGATGATTCAACGGTTACCTGATAAAAAAGTATTTTTTTATTACTGTTATTTTGTTCTTATTGTTGATTTCGAACGAACTATTAATTTTCATAACAACACATTCCCACAGATGTGTTTCCAGTATAGACAAGATTATCAAGGGCGGATCTTTGTATGATGACGTAGGCATCAAGAAATAAATTATAAAATTTATTTACGGGAAAGCGAAATAAACGCAAACAGCACAATCTCATTCATCCATAAACTCACCTCGTGTGCTTCTCTTTGTTCCCAGGAGCGAGGTTTGAAATCTTCCGGATAGAAATGTGCAATTACTTCTTCCACAGAAGAATGCTTCATTTCCACCATTTTCAAAAAGGCGCGGAATCCAACCTTTGCTGCGATAACGTCTTCGTCCTGTGCAGTTTCTTCGGTAAGAACTTCGGTGATGAGAGCGCCATGGCCTTGTCGTTCAACTAACTGGACTAATGCTGATTGTGATTGTGGTACACGTAAAGCGGGAAAGTACTCTGAGTCATATAAGCTCTCTATTTGTTCGGTTGTAATACCGCTTCTCAACATATACCCAATTTTAGCCAATTCTCTTAAAGGTGACTCACCAGGACCAAACTCCTTGGCATTGATAACTTCAAGCAGCTCGTTTATTTCAGCCACTACATTTGAATCTTTCTCAACCATTTTAATTATGCCTTTCTGCTTTTCCAAAGGCACATCTTCTAATTCTTCAACGGTTTCTCCATTCTGCTGTTGAGATGATACTAAGTAATCGTGAGGCATAATGACTGGTTCTAATTTTTGTGATTTAGGTTTACCCTTTTCTTTTTTATCCACTTTCTTATAGGATGCTACATCTACTGTTTCAACGTGCTCAACCTCATCTACTATTACTGTTGCTTTTTCTTTATCGATTGGCTTCAAAGGCATTGGCTCATCAACGGGCTGTACTTCTTCAACCACTGTTGTTTCATGTAAATCTTCGGTTTTTACTTTGGCTTTTTCTTTTACAATAACCTCTTTTTCTCGTTTCGTTACTCTTTCAGTTTTGACTTTCTCCTTCACTTTCTTTACTACTTCTCCTTTACCAAATACTTGTAATTTTCCTTTAGTCAATGCCATACCTATCTCACTAACAGCTTTACACATGTATACGCCTTCTTGTTGTTTCGTTGCTTTTTTAATTGTACATGTGGTGCAATTATCTTTATTTTCAATTGTGTAAGTCTCATCCGTTCTGATTACTTTATCATCTTTATACCAAAGTATTTCTACAACAAAAAAACAGTTTTTTATTCATACAATAATATGATTATCTCGTAATATTTGTAATATTCGGTACATTTAATCAATTGAAATGAAAAAATGTTGTGTAATAGCATAGTATTAACAATTTCCTTCCTTTTTTATACAACAAATTTCCACTTTTGACCCGAGGTCTCGTTGGGTCGACCCATTACCGGGTCCATGGGTAATTTTAATTACCCGTGGTCCCGTGCAATTAGGGATTGCTCCCTGGACTTCTGATTGTATCGATAGAAAATGAACACCATCAGTTACACACAAAGTTTACTCATTCAAATAAAATAATTCCATTCTTAGGAACAAATACATTGAGTATGTAATAAAACAAAATATTGAAATGATGAATTCAGCAAATACACTGATAACTAATGACTCATAAACTAATGACTCATAAACTATATTTCAACAATTTCCAATTCAGAATTACACTTAAATAATTAACACTTATTATAAATGTAGTAATGTGACTTACCTGGTGCTGGGTTGCCACTATAAATGGCCTCAAATACAACAGTTTCCTCTTCATGTATTCTTTCGCCGATTATATCTTTCACAAATGTTGGCACCGATTGGGTTGCTAAAATTTTTATACTTAGGTTATTAGTATTATTTATCAATCGTGGTATAGCTTAAATTAACTATGCTTAATAATTATTATACCTCACAGATATTTGTGTTTCTGAGTATTAATTACCTTTTAGAGCTGCTTGTAATTCTTCCATGTGCGTAACCCATTCTGGTTTTCTGTATTCCTTGGTGCCGATGATACCTATGAATACATAATAGATTTTTAATTTGACATAACAAAATTTTGTTGTATGGCAAATTTCCCTGTCTAAAATGTAATGTATGTGAAATAATTGTGATAGGTATAATATGAGAGAAGTAATATGAGTTGTATACTGATAAACTCTGTCAGGTTTCGGGAAAGGACATAGGGTTTTCACATTATCATAATTTCCATGGTTAGTTCTTCAACTGCAGACCCAGCAGAGCAGAAGAGCTGAAATCACACAAAACCTGTTTCTAAAATAATTTTAATTATGATGTAATTATTGTCCCACCGCTAGGCCTAATTATTTTAAATATTATAAGCCTAAGGCTGTTCAAACTTTTGAGTATCATGATTTTTTACAATACATAAATGTATTGTACGCCACACCACGTCCAGAAAACTACTGCAAAAAAAATTAAACGTAATATTTTATGATCATTTCGAGTGCCGCCGCAACACTGGTCCACCCTCTAAATTGTCTATATTTTGCTTCCGCGCCGCGACATTGCTGCATAGCTCAGAATATATCTCATATAAACTTACAGTGCCTCAAACTTATCTGTGCCAATGGCGGGGTGAGCAAGGTATTCAAGGCGATTTCATTAGTTCTAGTTTTGGTCACAGATCAATTTGTGGCACTGTGTAAAGAAAATTGGGGACCTGTAGTATTGCGGCAGCACTGCTGTGGCAGTGCTGTTGTGTGCAGCGGAGTTCGGTATCATATCTTAAGACAACTGCACTTACGGCTTTATTTATAATAATATCAAATGATCGCTTACTTTCTACAGATAAAGCTGATATAGTGGACGTCACTCCCAGTGGATTGTACGCTTCAAATTGGATTTCACCCGTATCATCTTGATATACTTCAGGTATTATTAGAATTGAAGTGCCGTCATCCAATTCCTCAATCTGATATTCTTGTGATTGCTTAATTTCTACTCCTTGTTTAAGCCATCTTATTGCTGGCTTCGGCATGCCTATAGCCTTGGCTTCCAACCTGTATACGCAACCAAACAACAGTATTCATTCATCTTTTACCAAATATGTTTACCTCACTTCACTCACTCAATAAACACATTAATTTGTCTTTTACATGAACGGGTGTTAAAAAATTGTAAAACATTTTCTTGCCTAATAAAAATAAGCTAAGATATTTTATTTTTGTATCAAATATCTTGTAGGCATTTTTGATGATTACAAATCTTGTCATTTTGGAAATTATTATATTATCCAATGATTACCTATACAAACTTGATATTGCTTTACTTAATTGGGTTTTTCACTGCTTTACTTTACTTAATAAACATCCTATTTTATTTCCATAGTTCTTAATTTGTTGCTTGTTATTAGATGTATAACTGTTGGTGAACCTTAATAAATAAATAACTAACTAACCTTGTAAGTTCTCCTTCTGTAGCTGACACCACAGTCGGCAGAGCTTTCACGATACGAGGAGCAAATTCCTCTACGTCACTAATTCTCTGTTAAAAAAATCCAATAATGTAAGTATTTTTTTTAAATAATATCATTATTGAAAAAATAATATCATCATCATACTAATATTATAAATGAGAAAGTGAGTTTGTTTGTTTTTTTGTTATTCCTTCACGACTTGACTAAGCAGCCGATCATTATGATTTGTAAACATATTGTCAGGGGTACAGAGCCCAAGATAGGCTAATTTTTACGCAGGCGAAGCCGCAGGTAACAGCTAGTAATGTATAATCGACAATACTCACAAGACACAAAATAAATCTTTACTGGTAGAGAAAATTAAATTTTTAGCTAGGATGACATATTCGACACCCCCATCGTAGAAGGTAGGTTAGGTAAGGTAGGTAGGTTTGTAACTTGGAAATAGTAGTTTTTCAGTATAAGTGATAGTTTTGGACAAGTTTTTTATTTACGAAAAAAGTATTAGGTTTGCAGATAAAATTATTTGTGCATCCATTAAATTAGGTTAAATACTTTGTTTTGATACATGTGCATCTAAAAAAAACTATTAGAAGCTGAGATAGCAACAGTTACGACCCAAGGTTTTGGAGAACTTCAACAGTTATAACTTCGTAAATCACTCTAAACATTGGCATGTTTCATCATGTGCTAGGTAATCCGACGTCGTCCTGTGCCAAAACACTTTTTTATTTATATAGTAAAAGGGAGTAAATTGTATGTATTATAGATAGATACGATGGGACTGACATTATCAATTCGTGATAAAAGTCCCCAAAATAATGTAAGATTAAAAATAAAAAAACACTATAAAATTAAAACAAAAAATAATAGAATTGATGTCATCCATGTTCTCTGTTAATCGGAATCGTAAGCCCGATTATTTTGATGAGATGTAAACATTAAGTTTTTGTAGTAAAAGTCGTATGACATTTTACTTCCATTTCAATACCGAACATTTCATCGTAAAATTATGAGTAACATACGTCGTCAATATAAATATATAACTAACTATCCAGTTTAAAACTATTAGGTGAAGTAATTCGAAATACTTCTGTGTCCTCTGAAGTCCACGTAACAATTATAACCTTTTTTGATCGTCTATTTTTGTAACTACTAATGCTAGAGATACGTTGATATTACTGTCGTGTAGGTCTTTTCACTGAATTTAACACCGATTTAGCATTTTAGATTTTAGATTTAATTTTATGTCGAGACAAATTAATGGCACTATTTATTGACATTTCGCGTACGTAATGTTGTATGTATGTATCTAGTTTTAAATTTTATGTTGGAAAAGAAAAGAAAAAAGAGAAGTACGATATATTTATAAATGACAAAAAAGGCCGTAACTGGTTTTCTTTCGCCATTTCTTTTTACCAGTGGTCATTTTTGCTTTATTTCCGAAATGGTAGTAGTTTATAGAGTAGATTAATTTATACAAATCATTTATTACTGTATACTCTGACAAGAGAACGTGTTTGTGAAAACCTATTCTCTGAAAAAAAGTTTTGAATTTGAATTTGACATCACGCCTATGGTGGTAACTCAAATTGGAAGTATTCCGAGATACTGCCTTCTACGATGCGGGTGTCGATATGATTGTATCAACATCCGCATCGAACAAGGCATTTACTGCCTTTATTCGATACGGGTGTTGAATAATGTAGTGTATCTTAAATATTTGTAATATAAAAGTCTTAAATGATAATTCTTACCTCATCACCACTCAAAATATCTTCTTCCGATGCACTTGCAACGTATTCATATGCTAGAAATGAATAAACACATTATAAATAAAATTGTAGTAAGTATATTACATTCCGTTAAAAAAAATTGAAATGTAAATAATACTTCGTCACATGCATGGCGTAGTTTCAGTATAATCATTAAAATAAAATTAATCTAAGGACGAAGGATCATTCACTTGCATAAAAACATGAGTAAACAGTCCGACAGTGTTAACATTCAAAAAGCTCTAAATAAGCATCACTTTCTCGTCGTTTTTTCATTACATTAACACTTCAATATTGAATATCACATTCATTGACAACCAGTGCTGAACAAACAACTTAAATTTGTGTATAGAAGCTGGTAACGAGCAAAACAACACTTGATATTGTTTTCCTAAATTACATTCAAGACTATAATTTTCTAGCCTCATTAAATTCGTGATATCTATGTTATGGTGTTATGATTTTAAGCATCAAAAATTGTCACCACGATCGGAATTCCATTTCAAACTTCAAAAATATTCTACAGATGCATGGCAAGTGTAATGCGGTGTAAGAGTATGAGTCGAATTTAGTGAAGGTAATTTATCAAAATTTCGAGTAGGTATCCTACTTTATCCTATCATGCAATACATGCAACCACGAAAGCTGGAACTACTTTTCTACCTTCCACATCTAAAATACATTCGCTGTTACAACTTCCGAATTGATTTGTCGCTACGCAAGTATAAGTTCCTGCCATTTCTGGGAAAGCCTCTTTTATACATAATTCACATAGACCAGACTCTTGTCGAGCCACAATTGTATCTCTTGCTTTTTCAATTGATTTTGCATTATGGTACCAATCAATTTTCGGCCAAGGTTGTCCTATGACTTCACATGTAAGTGCTATTGGTTCACCGTCCATTACTGTACATGACTCCAAGTGTTTGATGAAAGTTGGTGCTTCTCCAATTAAGTCCTTTTCTTTTTCTACTATTAAGAGTGAAGCCGAACATGCGACAGATCCAGAGAAATTTTCGGCTCTACAGGTTATAATGCCTTCATGGTCTTTACTTATATTTTCAATGCAAAGACACGAAATGTTATCTCTGTTAGTGACATAGATATTGTTCGATTTATTTTCTCTAGCATAGGAGACTACCTCTTTCGTGCCTATAAACCATTGAAAAGACGCACATGGCTTAGAAATAACTTCAGTTTCTAATAATACAATATCCCCTAAAAATACTTCTTTTGGCCAAAGAGGTCTGATAAATACTGGTGGTATTATCTCGCTTTCACTGGAATCTTTGACTAATTTTACTGAACTTGCAGATTTCGCCACCGCATTGTTACTCTCAATGACTACTTCATATTTCCCAGTTTTCTTCTTATCAGTATTATGAATTAATATTTTTGACATTCCATCCTTAATAAATACTTCACAGTCATCACTTGGTTCTATAAGTTGATTGTTACGGTACCATATAACTTTCGTGTCTTCTCCCCCGTTAAATTCAACTACCAATTCAAAATCTGTGTTTTCTGAGATATTCATGGCCTTAATTGGCTCTATAATGATTGGTCCGTCTGTAAAATATTTACTTATTAAAATTTGTCCCTATGTCTTTTATTTCAAAATTGGTATTGATCCATTCCAACCGAATTTCAGGTAACCCGTGCATTTTTATTGTACATTTGATTACTATATTCAAATAAAACGTTTAACCTATTTATTTTAATATCAATCCACGATAGATAAAATTTAGTAGCTTGGCAGAGGTGGGTATGTAGATAAAATGTTATAATGAAAACAAAATATTTCATTCAATTCTTTTTGGTCGATAATGTACTGTTATTGCTACTCAAAACTTTACTGTTAACCACTATCTCTTAAATTATATACTAATAAACTAATATAAAGTTATTTATTGTACGAAGGTTTGTTTGTTTAAAATATTACAATGTCAGTTTTGTACGGATAGTCGAATTGTCCGGATTAAAAGCGGATGGCCGGTTTCCACTAATTGCGCTAACTCTTACTATAGTAGTTAACTTAAAACTTTAATATTATTGCATGTGATTATCGACTTAAAAGTGAGAAGAGTTGACTTTGTATGGAATTTAATTTAGATTCAACCTTTTGAATGATTTATCAAATTATTATTTTTGTGTTCTGAAATAGCCATGCATCTGTCCGCAGTTTATATCTAGATTATGTAACTATGACAAATAACGTTTTTTACTTAGTATCAGGTACTTCGAAAGTTAGTCAATTATAAAGTAAAATCGAATACACACCTTTTTTATTTTGCTTTTTCACTTTCTTGGTTTGTTTTTTATGCGTTTTTACTATAGTTTCTTCTTCAATCTCTGCATCTGGTTCTTGTTCAACTTCTTCATCAACTTTGATTTCTTCAAAACTAACTTCGTCAGATATTTTTACCTTTTTAATTTTTTTCTTCTTTTTCTCCTCTTTATTTATTGTTTCCGTATTTATAGCTTCTTCTGGAATGATTGGTTCAGGAAGGCTTTCCTCCAGCTGTGACTTTTCTATAAGATTCTGCTTCTTCACTGGTTTCAGTCGTACCTCTTCTGGTTTTTCTTCTTCAGGTGCTTGTGGCCTCGGTATCGGTTTTAGAACCACTTCTTCCTTTGGTTCTTCTTCCTTCGGACGTCTTTTTCCAGTGGGCCATTTGACCTCTTCCGGCTGAGATTCCTCTATAGGTTTCTCTTTTGGTTTCTTCACTGGCTTCAATTGAACCTCTTCTGGTGTTTCTTCTTCAGGTGCTTGTGATTTCGGTATCGGTTTTAAAACCACTTCTTCCTTGGGTTCTTCTTCCTTCGGACGTCTCTTTCCAGTGGGCCATTTGACCTCTTCCGGCTGAGATTCCTCTATAGGTTTCTGTTTTGGTTTCTTCACTGGCTTCAATTGAACTTCTTCTGGTTTTTCTTCTTCAGGTGCTTGTGGTTTCGGTATAGGTTTTAGAACCACTTCTTCCTTGGGTTCTTCTTCCTTCGGACGTCTCTTTCCAGTGGGCCACTTTATGTCCTCCGGCTGAGATTCCTCTATAGGTTTCTGTTCTGGTTTCTTCACTGGCTTCAATTGAACCTCTTCTGGTTTCTCTTCTTCAGGTGCTTGTGGTTTCGGTATAGGTTTTAGTACCACTTCTTCCTTGGGTTCTTCTTCTTTCGGACGTCTCTTTCCAGTCGGCCACTTGATGTCCTCCGGCTGAGATTCCTCTATTGGTTTCTGTTTTGGTTTCTTTACTGGCATCAATTGAACCTCTTCTGGTTTTTCGTCTTCAGGTGCTTGTGGTTTCGGTATCGGTTTTAGAACCACTTCTTCCTTGGGTTCCTCTTCTTTCGGACGTCTCTTTCCAGTCGGCCACTTGATGTCCTCCGGCTGAGATTCCTCTATGGGTTTCTGTTTTGGTTTCTTCACTGGCTTCAATTGAACCTCTTCTGGTGTTTCTTCTTCAGGTGCTTGTGGTTTCGGTATCGGTTTTAGAATCACTTCTTCCTTGGGTTCCTCTTCTTTCGGACGTCTCTTTCCAGTAGGCCACTTGACCTCTTCCGGTTGAGATTCCTCTATAGGTTTTTGTTTCTTCACTGGCTTCAGTTGAATTTCTTCTGGCTTTTCTTCCTCGGGCGCTTTTTGTTTTGGTATCGGTTTTAGAACCACTTCTTCCTTGGGTTCTTCTTCCTTTGGAAGTCTCTTTCCTGTGGGCCACTTGACTTCCTCAGGCTGAGACTCCTCTATAGGTTTCTGTTTCTTTACTGGTTTCAATTGAACCTCTTCTGGTTTTTCTTCTTCTGGTTCTTTTTGTTTCGGTATAGGTTTGAGAACTACTTCTTCCTTGGGTTCTTCCTCCTTCGGACGTCTCTTTCCAGTAGGCCACTTGACCTCTTCCGGCTGAGATTCCTCTATAGGTTTCTGTTTTGGTTTCTTTACAGGCTTTAATTGAACCTCTTCTGGCTTTTCTTCTTCGGGTGCTTGTGGTTTCGGTATCGGTTTTAGAACCACTTCTTCTTGCAGTTCCTCTTCTTTCGGACGTCTCTTTCCAGTGGGCCACTTGGCCTCCTCCGGCTGAGACTCCTCTATAGGTTTCTGTTTCTTCACTGGCTTCAATTGAACCTCTTCTGGTTTCTCTTCTTCTAGTGCTTTTTGTTTTGGTATCGGTTTTAGAACTACTTCTTCTTTGGGTTCTTCTTCTTTTGGCCGTCTCTTACCAGTAGGCCACTTGACCTCTTCAGGCTGAGACTCCTCAATAGGTTTCTGTTTCTTCACTGGCTTCAATTGAACCTCTTCTGGCTTTTCTTCCTCGGTTGCTTTTTGTTTTGGTATCGGTTTTAGAACTACTTCTTCCTTCTGTTCCTCTTCTTTTGGCCGTCTCTTTCCTGTGGGCCACTTGACATCCTCAGTCTGAGACTCTTCTATAGGCTTCTGTTTCTTTATTGGCTTCAATTGAACCTCTTCTGGCTTTTCTTCCTCGGGTGCTTTTTGTCTTGGTATCGGTTTCAAGACCACTTCTTCCTTAGGTTCCTCTTCTTTTGGCCGTCTCTTACCAGTAAGCCACTTGACCTCTTCAGGCTGAGCCTCCTCAATAGGTTTCTGTTTCTTCACTGGCTTCAATTGAACCTCTTCTGGTTTATCTTCTTCAGGTTCGTTTTGTTTTGGTATCGGTTTCAAGACCACTTCTTCCTTAGGTTCCTCTTCTTTCGGCCGTCTCTTACCAGTAGGCCACTTGATCTCTTCAGGCTGAGACTCCTCTATAGGTTTCTGTTTCTTCATTGGCTTCAATTGAACCTCTTCTGGCTTTTCTTCCTCTAGTGCTTTTTGTTTTGGTATTGGTTTCAAGACCACTTCTTCCTTAGGTTCCTCTTCTTTTGGCCGTCTCGTACCAGTGGGCCACTTGACCTCTTCAGGCTGAGACTCCTCTATAGGTTTCTGTTTTTTTATTGGCTTCAATTGAACCTCTTCTGGCTTTTCTTCCTCTGGTGTTTTTTGCTTTGGTATCGGTTTCAAGACCACTTCTTCCTTAGGTTCCTCGTCTTTTGGCCGTCTCTTACCAGTAGGCCACTTGACCTCTTCGGGCTGAGACTCCTCTATAAGTTTTTGTTTCTTCATTGGCTTCAATTGAACCTCTTCTGGCTTTTCTTCCTCGGTTGCTTTTTGTTTTGGTATCGGTTTTAGAGCTACTTCTTCCTTCTGTTCCTCTTCTTTTGGCCGTCTCTTTCCTGTGGGCCACTTGACATCCTCAGGCTGAGACTCTTCTATAGGCTTCTGTTTCTTTATTGGCTTCAATTGAACCTCTTCTGGCTTTTCTTCTTCGGGTGCTTTTTGTCTTGGTATCGGTTTCAAGACCACTTCTTCCTTAGGTTCCTCTTCTTTTGGCCGTCTCTTACCAGTAGGCCACTTGACCTCTTCAGGCTGAGACTCTTCTATAGGCTTCTGTTTCTTTATTGGCTTCAATTGAACGTCTTCTGGCTTTTCTTCCTCGGGTGCTTTTTGTCTTGGTATCGGTTTCAACACTACTTCTTCTTTGGATTCCTCTTCCATTGGACGTCTCTTTCCTGTAGGCCACTTAACCTCTTCCGGCTGAGATTCGTTTTTAGGTTGTCTTTTTCCCTTTCGCCATGATACCTCTGTGGGCTTTGGCCCCTCCACTTGATTATCTATTTCTGGTATTTGTTCTTGGGGTTCATCGGGTGTTATAATTTGCTTGTCTTGTGGACGTTTTCGCCATGTGGGAATTTTAACGTCTTCGGGCTTTTGTAATTGTATATCCTCTTCGTTTTTAGATATTTTTAATATTACTGTGTCCTCTTCCCGTGTTACTGCTTCGTCAATTATAATAGTCTCCGCATGAGGAATTGATTCTTTCCGTATATGTCTTAAATTGACATCTTCTAACTTTTCTTTCGTCATAGCTAACTTTTCAACTTTGGTGGGTCGTAACTTTATAGCCTCTTGAGTCCATGGAGTAGGCTCTTTTTGTTCCTCTAATTCACGCTTTGTTTGCCTGTCTCCACTTTCAGGTTTCTTCCAGTTACGTACATGTTGCACCTCTTCAACTTGGTGAGTTTCAATGCCCTCTGTTGTAACTTCTTGACGTAACCTATCATCTTTCCTCGATTTTCTCCATTGTTTGGTTTCTAGTTTTTCTGGCATTCCCTCTATGTCTTGTGTTTCCTGCTGTTCAAGTGTCAAGGACACCTCCTGTTCTTCTTGCTTATATTTTTCTTCAACTCTTGGCTTTCTCCAATGTTTGGTTTCCGGTTTATTGGTTTCATCTGTAACTACATTCTTGTTAATTTGTAGTATTTCAGTATCTTCAATCATAGATTTCTTATCCAAAAATGACGGTTTCGTATCAGGTCGCTGCTTTCTCCAAGTTTTTGTCGTTTCCGACACATCTTCTGTTGTTTTTTGTTCAACCTCTTCTTTAACTGCGGTATCCTTCTTTGATTTACGCCAATGTTTAACTTCTTGATCTTCTTGGAGTTTTACTTGGTTTGTTACTAAATCTGTCGTAATAATTTCTTGTTTGTTTAGATTTAAAATATTGGAATCTTCGGTCTTAACCGTTTGTTGAATATTTTTATCAACTCTTTGGCGTGGTTTCCGCCAGTGAGCTGTTTCTAATGTTTCTTCCTTCAGTAATTGTACGAATTCTGTTTTGCTTTTATTCCTCCATGGAACTGTACTAGTCATTTGTCTAGTTTCAATTTCTTGACGATTTTGTAGTTTCATGATATTTGTATCTTCTGTAGTTTGGAAATATACTCTACTTGAATTTATGTCCGTTGCTTCAGATTCAATGATCTTTGTATCCGTCTTGCCGTGGAATGTTTTTTGAGTAGTTGTGCGGCTTTCTGAAATTAAGATTTTCGTATAAAACAAATATTATTTTATCATGTGAAAGGATGATAATTGAGAAACAATATGTTGGTATATAAAAATCTTATGTGCAACCATACATAAAAAAATTATATACCCGGATGGATGATATTTATGTGTGTTACACATAATAGCTTATAATTTCGTTGGTTCATTTATTATATACAATTTCCAACCGAGTCAACGAATTTTGTATTAATTACACGTTTATTATGATAATATATTTATTTTCCATTTATGGACAATTTACGTTTGCAGGGTTTTGTAGTCCAAACGACGAATTAGATGACCCAAATGTCGTTGAAGTGAACATAAAAGGTTTGTATTTCGTAAGACACTAATACTGATTAGGGCTCTTACTAATTAGTACTTATGATTAAGAAGATACCTACGTTAGGGATGGTTGGTAAAAACGGGCATATGATACTGCAAGCAAATATGGATCTTATGCCCATTTTTAGGGTTCCGTAGTAAACTACAAGGAACCCTTATAGTTTCGCCATGTCCGTCTATCTGTCTGTCTGTCTGTCCGCGGTTTAGCGCCTTGACGCTTGATGCTAGAAAGCTGTAATTTGGTATGCATACACATATTAACAATGTTAACAAAGTGCTGGAAGAAGATTTGAAAAAAAAATTTTTTTGGGGTGCCTTCCCTACATGTAAAGTGGAAATTAATTTTTTTTTCGCGCCCACCCCATGTTGTGGTTGTATCGTTAGATAGGTCTCTTTAAAACAATGAGGGTATGGGAAGACATTTTTCGATACAATGATCCGTTTCGGAATTATTTACATTTACCGTGTCAATTTTCGTTTTGCACGGTCGTCCCCCCGCTCTATCTCCGAAATTCTTATGTTTAGAAATTTGAAAAAAATCATGGTAGTATTCCATATGCTGAACCTTCAATAAAAACTATAACGGTTAAGTAAGCTCTACTAGTTACCGAGTAATAGCCAACGAACTTATAAAACAAAATTTCTTTGATGAAAACTTACAAATGTGATGGAATTTGATATTGGACTCAACTGAAGGCAAGCAAAGGGCAGCAAATACGGAACCCTACATTGTGCGTGGCCCGACACGTACTTGCCCGTTTTTTTATTATTATGAATATATCAAATAGATACAGACTATTTTACTATACCTACTGTTGAATTATTTTATGATAGATACTTTAATATAAAATTATGTAAAATTTCTTTTTACCCAAAAGACTGCAGAATATGTATTTAATTCCTTATTATAATCCAAATGCAATTGTTGCAAATTACACTTTGTTAATGGTTAGGTTAACAAAAAATATTAAATTGTCATAACATTTGCAATTACTGCTCCCGAAGTGGCTATCGAGCCTTTTTTATAAAGATCATTAGATCTCATGGGTATTACCCGTTTTCACCAACGACCCCCTAACGTAGGTTTAGCCTAACTGGAACAAAAGTACATATGCGAGAATATCTACGCTAGAGGTCATTGGTGAAAACGGGCATAACTGTTTTAAGATTTTTCATTAAAACTATAATGTGCAAGAGAGAGACTTTGATTCGGTCACACTTGTTAACCATGAGGTACACAGAGTCTTACTTAGCTAATGGGTTTAGATTGAAAATTGTAACAGAAGTTAACCTATCGTCTATTCAAGCACAAACTCTTAAAAAATATATATTCAGAGAGTCGGTACTTACTCACAGAGACTTTCTCTCGTCAAAGATTACAACACTTTTGTCATACTAAAATATATCAAATCTACTGGCACATTTTCAGCAATTGGCAGACTAGTCTTTACTAATATTATAAAGAGATTTGACTGTTTGCATTGAATGGGCTCCGAAACTAGTGGACCGATTTAAAAAAATATTTCACCGTCAGGAAAGTACATTACGCCCGGGTAACAGTCTAGTGTTTGAGTAGCTCCCCTATATTATATTTCCAAAACCATTGGGATTCTTAGTAAAGCCCGTGCGAAGCCGGGGCGGTCCACTAGTCATGAAATAAGGTTGTTTGCAATCTTCCAGGATTATGTTTTAAAAGATGAAGTTTCAGAAAAGTCTCAAGTATTAAAACTATTTTATCGATAGTTTCATCAAAGTTAATTAAAACTTTAAAGTTTATCTTGATTCAGACTTACTTGAAGTAGGGTAAATGCCCAGTGGTGGCCCTTCATTTTCATTTTATTGCGATTTTGTGATTACTTAATTATAATCTTAGATTTATGTACTTAATTAATGCTTAGTTTAATGGTTTAATGCTTAGTTTTAGTTTTTTTTTTTATTGTCAGTTTAGTTTTAATTAATTTTATTGAATTTCATATTATTTAATTATGTATTTTACCAATAAATACTAAGTATCTAAATTAAATAAAGAGAAAAAGCTCTCCATGTCAAAGGATGATGAAAATGGTACTTAATTATAATCTTAGATATAGGTACCCAAGTTCCATCATAATGTTCAAAGTACACTCTCAGCGCCATGTTGTGGTCGAAAACGATACATTTGTGTATCGGAAACGATACACCTGGCGTTGAGCGGGTTAATAGCTGGCGAAGTTGCCTGTAACCACCACTTTCCCACGACTAGATATTTAGGACTGTTTTCTAAAAAACACTGTTTAAAAAAAGGTTTGTCAAATTACGTGCTGAATTAACGAAAATTCTCACTCTTAAGCTGTCTATTCAGTATATTCCAGTGAATATACTGAATAGACAGCTTAAAAGTGCCTCTAGCATTTTAACATGTATGTACAGAAGTAGACAAAAATATTAAAATCCGCTTAAAATGAACTACGACTGAGAATTTACCCCACCTTATAAAAAACAAGGAAGTGACGACTTAGCGAGTAGTCTTTCTTATCAGAAATAGGGTTGAACTTCTATAATTGTTTCATCTCGGTTCGACGAATAATTATATTTTCAATTTCATAATCCACTGGAAGCTTTTATGCTTGCAAAGTAGTTTGTCAGCAAAATAACCTTGATCGTCAGAAAAAGGTTAGATTGTCAGAAAAATTACTGGTTTGTCAGCAAAATATTTTGGCAGATAGTGTTTGCGGGCAGATTCAGTCATTTTGGCTGATTGTTAATTCTTTTTTTTGCTGACAAAAAATATTATGTAGCTGACAAAATATACTTAGGAAAACTCATTATCTATCGTACCTCATTCTTTTCATAATGTCTTATTGACTTATAGTTTAATTGAGGAATGTTGGTCAGACTTGTGAACAGCCCATTGGACAATGTTCTGCACTATGCATTCATTAGGTAACTGGTACTTAGTTCAGGGCACAGTTTATATTGGTCATAAATTCTTGTCTAAGCGTAATAAATCAATATAGCGGAAACAAAAAAATGTATAGGGACAAAAATTCGAAACGAAATTTATGTAAACACAATTACATTTATCAATTACTTTGTGGTTACGAATTTATGTATAGGTATACGTATAGGTATACGTTTTCTAATTTCCACTATATTACTCTTAACTTCTTCTCCTAACAAGAGTTTAGACTGTGCTCTACATTAAAGATGCAGAGTCTGCATGCATCAATAGCTTTGTGGTTTCGTATTATCCCTATAAGTACACCTTTTACCGCATTTTTCGGTGTATCTCAGTAGCCCACCAGAGGATTAGCCCCCTGCACTGTGACAGGTAGGGCAACTGGGAGACTTTTATTTTAAAAAAAAAACCAAGTGGGCGAGGCTAGAGGGGACTACTGGGATACACCGACATTTTTTAATATCAGCTATACCTATTGCTAAAACCTAGTGAGGATACCCATCTAACCAAAAATATATTGACCACAAATGGCGTCAATAATATTTTATCTTATAATAAACTATCGCTTGCCTTCAGTCTGTCTGTATAGCGCTATGGCTATGATACGATGTATCTTCGTATTACAGGTACATATCTTACGATTTCGAACGATGTGGAAAAATGTTATGATATCGACCGATGCAAATACATAGGTATACAAAATATGTATATCGTACAATCTCAGGCAAGTCTTGTAAGTATAATCGATATCTATCCGTTTGCGTAACATAAGAGACTATATTTTCTATCTAGAAACGGTATAGATTCGATAAATTATAACGTTGGTATATCAATTCAGAGTGCAAACTGGATCTTTCTAAGATAGCGCGTCACAAATAGCGCAGATACTATATTGTGTAATAGCGCATATATTAGAATATCTGTCCCCCTATTCTCGTAACAAAAACAGTTTCGTTCTCATCTCAAACTTACGCACTATCTCAATTCCTATTTTGTATGTATGAGACAACGCTTGAGATTGACTTGAGCTTGTAACTAGTTTTGTTACGAGAATATCTGCCCCATTTGTGACGCGCTTAATCAGAAAAATACTGATTGCCCCCTGAATAGAGGTAGGTACTACACGAACGTCATTTAACAAATCTGTAGCGTTTAAGATTTTTCCATACAAAAAGTTACTAGGAAAATAAAATTAACTAAATTTAATACCATCACTTAGCTTGGACAAGTGTAAGGCAGAGGGTTTTATTTGTTTGTAGTTGTAGTATTTTCATTAGCTGAAATACTTAATTTTTTTAGTCTACAAAATCCTGATGGTTTTGAAAAAGAGCGTTAGCTCTTTCCTAGTGTTAACTAGGAAGGAGATGGACTGACTGGAATATCATTTTATTTCTTTCGGACTACAAAACCTAGAAGAGTGTATTTTTACTATATTTTCTACTAATTAAAATTTCATCACTGACTCGGCTAGATTTGTTACTCCAAATTATTATTTTAATATTATAAGTACTTACCTGCCACATACTTACTCAAGCACTCTTAGAACAGCATGTTGCTTATCAGTTATCACTAATCCCGTACCCGATGTTTGCCAATTTTATAGTGTTTTGCATGTAAAATATTATGTTTTGTGCCTACATTTTCTGTGTTAATCTCTATTCTTTTCCAGTTGTGTGACTTCAACAAATTAACATCCATATTTGGTCATTGAAGTAAGTATTAAGTTACGTCTAAGTTCAAAGTGTGAAATATACTCATAGCTTTAACCGATTAAACCTTGAAATTCATTGGATATGATTGCATTTAATCTATATTATTAATCCAATGCTACATTCTTTGCTGCTTGTTTGATAGTTATGTAATAATAATCATAGATGTGATGAATAGATTGAAAAGACGTAGGTATATCCGGAAAGTGTTAATTGGGGGCTCAAAAGCAACATAACGAACCACCCCCATGTATGAGCGAAGTCCAGTGGTTCTTAAAATATTTGGGTTTTTAGGGTTTGTAATATTTACCCAGAATTTCTAATTTAATTTAAAATTACAAAAAATCTACTTATTCCGAACGGAGGTCACAGAAACTTAATATACTTGGTACTTCAGCTAATCTAAAAACATCATTATCTGTACAATATTGTGTCAAAAATAAAGAATTATGTGACAATTTACCATTTATGCTGCACAAAATGTCAACTATTTAAAAAAAGTACTATGACGCTAATCGTACAAAAAACTACAAAAACTTTCTCAATTCCGGCTATCCAAGGAAACCTCATTAGGCTAGCAAGGTTTTGTAGCGTTTTGTACGATTTGCGATTCATAGTTTTTTTTTTAACCTAGTTGTAATTTTTTGCAGCATGAATAGAAAATTTTCACAAGAATTATTGCTGTAATGGGTAATGGTTTACATTTTTTACGTATTTTTGTACAGGCAGGTAGCTGAAGTGTCAGGTATGATATTAAATTTTAACGGAGGCCATAGAATAAGTAAATTTTTTGTAGTTTTAAATTAAATGTGAAATTCTGGGGAAACTTATCAAAAAATCCAAAGAACCCAACTATCTCGAGAACCACTGGACTTCGCTCATACATTGGGTTCTTTGGTTGCTTTTGAGTCCTCCAATAAGCTTTTTCCCAATATACGTCGAATTACAGGTAACCCGTATATAGAAATAAAGTCTTTTAACATCTTTGCAAAGGTAAACATGAATTTTACTGGTCTAAGCATACCTCGATACTATCAGACAATTCAGACATATTAACTTTAGTAGCGTGGCGACGAACGTTATCCATTTGAATTATGGAGATCCGTATGCCACCAGTGGTACGACGGTAGTCGATGTTGAAGATGAAGCAAAGTTTTTTTACTAGCCACAAAGCAATGACTGCCAATAATCATTGACTATCATTCTGGTCGTAATAGGAAAATCAATAGACAAAAATATTTTAAATTATGAATCAATACATTTTGCTTGATTTAACCGGATAAATCTGGATGTATCCACACTAGGAACTTTGTAACAAGATGTACTTACTATTGTATTTATTGGTAACATTTTTCTATCTCGACTCTTATAATCAAATCCATTTATAAAAAATAATTGTTTAGCAAACTTTTTTAAATCTTTCGTGCAGTATAATTTCTATAGGCGTATGCAGTAATAATAAACGTTATAATCTAAGTTAAATCATCATTTTGCTAGATTAAAGTCAATAAGTGTGTCTAATTAATAATAATATTATAATAAATAATAGGTATTCATCAATTCAAAACTCCAGCAAAATTAGTTAACATTCATTCACTGATTTAATTAAAACGTATTAGAATCAAAGCTAATCAACTGTTTAGTGACAACAGTAGCAAGGAAATGTGACTATTAAAACTATTAAATCACAGATCATATCTTGTGGTATGAAGAAATAGATGTTTAGATAGAAGTATGCCAGTCAATGAAATAAAGCATCTGCAGCGACACCGCTATCCATCAAGAGAGAAGTAAAGAGTTTGAAGTCCATCGAATTATGAACATTGAGCTCTGTCATACATAATTCCATGATAAAGGCAACGGATGTGTAACTCCTTGTACTGCTTATTCGTCAGAAGTGAATTACCTGTATGTCCTGGCACATTGATGGATAGCCGTCGCTCAGTGTCAGTGCGTTGTGTAATGTGTGTAGATGATTGTAGTCGTAGTACCCAATTCTCACAATTTTCCTAGTAATAATAATTACGCCGCTCGGGACTTAATCATCGTTTTCCATAGAGTGTTCAATAATGCGAATATATCAATAATTTATAGCGTTTATTAAACAGTTTACACATAAAGATAACATACAAAAATGTTTCATAAATATATTATTAAATAATATGAATAGGCACTGAAAAATATTTAGTGATAAAATATTGCCACGTCTAATCACTTAATACAATTAGGTGAAACATACAACACAATTTAATTTAACAATATCGTGCACTTAAAACAAACTAAGTTAAAGATCACTGTACGTTAAACTAAAATCTCATTCAATTCGGATTTGTACTTGCAGAAAACATTAGGTCATCAACATCGGCAGTGTTTATCAAAACATAGAAACTGGCAAGGCAAGAGTTTCGTGCGTACTTTGTAGTGGCTTGACGGCTACCACTCTAACTATGTTTCTTTGTCACGGGAGAGTTGACAGTACGAAAGGCGCCGCGCGGTACAACCACGGTTAACTTTGCGAGAACGACCCACCCGTAGGGCACCCGAGACCGCGTCCCGGTGGCATTATCACAACTGACGCGGACGTGACACTGACAAAGTTAGTCGTAGCTGTTAGGTGATAACCAGATCGGTGGAACACCGCAACCTACGTGCACAATAAAGTTGTTAGATGTATCGGGTCTTACAAGTATAACTCAAATATAGTTGGATAATACAAACAGTAATCATGCTTAAGGATAAAGCTAAAGCGGGGACTCTCCGTACTCATAGCGGCTTATGTGGTCCATCGGAACTATATTACACATGGTAGCAAAGGACGCATCACTCACAGACCACAGAAGCAGACGCTCGTCCCGAATGACACCGGATAGGCACACTTAGCGGAGACGGTGCGGCTACCGACGCCGTTGAGATCGTTTGCGCATCTTTTCAGGTCAGATCTCAACACGGAAAGCATAGTGACTCAAAAATCTTGTGGTTAATAATGCCAAATAATTCATTAACTTTTAGCGCAGGCTTAATATTACTGTAAAAGATTATTAAAATTTAAAAGAGTATTGGGTGAAAAATACATTTGACGATTTGCCAAAAGACGCGTCTTGTTTACGCAATGTTCTAATTAACAATAATGATTTATTTAAAATATACATCATTTAGTAAACATCGTAGCGGTAAAAGCAAAACAAAACAGTCGAAGAATGTCTCGTGTTCGTGTTAATCACATGTTACGTGTGTCCAGATAGGGAGGGGGTGCTCCGGCGCCGCTCGCTGCCCCTGGTGCCACCTGTCTCGTCGCATGACTAGGACTATTTACACAAAAAGCTCAATGTACAGCAATGTTAGATGCGGAAATTCGCCCAAATTATACTACTGAGTTAAAGTTTACAATTGATTTCACTTGCAAGTAATGTTAGAGTGCGCGCAGGGTTGTCCTATGTCCGCGCGATTGTATGTATATCCTACACTAACGCGATCACTAGGGCGAGTCGTTCGTGATTAAATTCTGTGTATAGTATTAACGGGCGTCTATGTGCCGTAACACCACGACTGGCTAACGGGGGAGTGTCTAGGAAGCGGGCGAAATTCATTATTGCGGTAACCGCTACGATTATGAAGGCATCTAAGATAAATATTCGCTTGTCAACTTTCGAATTTTTAAATAGTAGTTTTCACCCGATCTCATAGTGGTATAGAGATGAAACAAAGAAACACTACATTAATGGATTAAAGTGCGCGACCCGAGCTCGCTGCCTGTATCTATGTCTTACTTTTGACGACTAGCTTTGCCGAGGTCTCGGCCTGGCCGGCGGCGGAGGTGGCGCGGCAAGTGAACACTCCGGTGTCCTCCTCGTACGTGTTGCCAATCAGCAGCACCGCGTTGTTGCCCTCATGTATCATCTGAAATTACAGACAACGTACCCATTAATACCATTATTAATATCAATTATTAATTGTACCCCTATATATGTTTCGTAAATACAAACTGGAACAACAAATGTTTCGGTTAGTAATACAAACTACGTATAATAAACACTACATTCTATGAAATTATACATTAAAATTCAAGCCATAGTAAGTAGAAAGATACTCGAAATATTTACCTGGAAATCTGGAGTTTCAGGTATAAGAGCTCCTTCACGTAACCATTGGATGGTCGGCTTCGCTTTGCTGGTAATATGCGTCTTGAACTGTGCGGGTTGTCCTTCATAAACGACGACATCGCGAAGAGGCGTGAGGACAGGCAAGTTATCGGCTTGATCTGGCTGAGTTACTTTAAGTTTCGCGGCTACCGTCACACGGCCAGCTGAGTTGTAAGCAACGCATTTATAATCACCCTCATCTTCAGGGAAGGCTTCAGATATACGTAAAGTATACTCATCTGCTGCTCTAGACATTTGGAAGTACTTTGATGGTTTAATCAGTTTATCGCCTTTGTACCATTGAACGGTAGGCGTTGGTTTACCAACAATCTTGCAGCTGAACTCAATAGCTTGTCCCTCGGTGACATTTTTGTCTTTCAGAGGTTCGATGATTTCCGGAGGAGCGTTGGCGGCTTTCGATTGTGGCTTTGGCTTTTCTTTAGTCGCTGGGGCGTTCACTAAACATTCAGCATCACACCTGGCTTCACCGGCACTGTTGATGGCTACGCACTCGTATTTTCCAGAATCTTGTGGATAAGCTTCAAGAATGAGAAGAGTAAATGTTCCATCTTCTTCTAGAATCTTGTTTCTTATATCGGGCTGTACTTTATTTCCGTTCTTTAGCCAGTAAACGTCAATTGGCTTTGTACCAGTTACTTTAGTATCAAACCTAACAAGTTGTCCGGATACCACGTTAACAGTTTGGGCTGTAAGTGTAAAGCTGGGGGGAGCCACTCCTCCTCTGCCTTGACGCTTGCGCTCCTCAACTACTAAGTTTGCGCTACATTTAGCTGTGCCTCCTCTATTTTCTGCCACAGCAGCAAATACAGCAGAATCTTCAACAAATACTTGTCTAATTATGAGAATTGACTTTGTGCTAAAAGTATGTATCTGGAAATCCGGTGAGTTCTTAATAGGGAAATTTTCCCTGTACCATTTAACAGTTGGTAACGGATCACCGTCGAATTCTACCTCAAACCTTGCCTGCTCGTGTTCGAACGCACGACACGGTTGCATCTTTTTAGTGAAAACTGGCGGTTTAGATGGTTTCACGGGTCCTTCAACAACTCTTTCTTGAGTCTGTGCTTTATGTTCAACTTCAGTTGTCTCTGTTGAAGTAATTTTGCGAGTTATTTCAGTATCTCCGACGACCTCCTTTTGTATTTGTTTCTGCTTAGCTACATGTACTTCTTTGCCGTGTACAGTAGATTCCGATGGGTCTGGAATCTTTGGCTTTTGAATAACTTTCCTCTGCGTCTGTTGTTCGAGTTGTACTTCTTCTTGTTCTCTGTAACAATTTAAATGTTTCTTAAATATCTATTTAGGTAGTTATGTAATAGAATAGCTAAAAACAGATACTACTTACAAGCTTGTTTCGTATTTTTGAGCCATGCCTTTAGCTAAAGAGCTGGCCGCAATTTTTTCACCAGGAATAGCGTACTGGCGAGTAGATTCTCTTAATTTACTCTCTTTTGTAACTTGTTCGTTTTCTAATTCCTGTAATTTGTTATAATACTCCTCGCTCTTCTTCTTTTTAACAGTTTGTTGCCATTCTGTGTCCGGTTCTTTGATAAGTTTAGGTTTCAACTCAGGCCTATGATCAATGACCCCTTGACGTTGTAAAGTTTGCCTTTCTTCAAACGTTTTTTCCAGTTCTGTATCTGAACGCTGATATTGTGTTGTTTCATCATACCATGCTATACATAATCAAAATAATATATTAATAAATCTCCAGCAACATTTCTATAAAAACTTCAAAACATACCTCTGCAAGATTCCGATGAAAAGAAGCCGGTAGAAGCAGGTGATATAGCTGCACACTTTCTTTTAGATAGAGGAAGGGCAAAAGGAAGCAAGGGCTTAATTTTGTGCTGAAGCGGTCTGTTGGTGTGTGCGTGATTTGGTCATGTGTGTTAATATAGCAGAGTATTGAAAGCTATTTTAATATTAAAAAGATTCAGTAAAGTTCTGTGAAATCACTCAGTAAATTATATTAGATAATAGTACTGTGATTGGACACAGTGCATCATAAAGCTTAATTATTTTGATAATGTTTTATTTTTTGTTGATCGCATGTTGATGGTGAGTGAAATACTTACGTCTTGGTGCATTCTTCAATACTCCTCTATAGTCATCGTGTCTAGGAATAACCTTCAATTCGGTTGTAGCCAAGGCTTCGCCTACGGAGCTCCTGGCTATTACTTCGATTTTGCCAGTATCGTATTGCCTAGTTTTAGGTATATCAAAGTGGTACATTCCATCGTATATCAACTTGTATCTCGAACCCTATAAAAGTAAAAAATAAAAAATTGTAGGTTCTACTGTTTAACTTTACTACTGTGTTTGTAAGACATATTTTGGGTATTAGATATGATTGGATCGCAATGCTGATTCACGGGTATAGGCTGTTTTTACCTATTTATTTATACTTACGTTCACGATAGTATTTCCATTGATGAGCCACATCACACGTGGTTTGGGATGTCCAGTCACACGGCAGCAGAAACGAGCCCATTCGCCTTCCTCTACTGTTACTGGATCAGGGCGGCTTACAAACACCGGCGCCGAGCGGGCCTTTGTTTCATCTGGCAATGGTTCCGGAATTCTGTTAAAAAAAATGTGTGTAAAGTAAATTAATTTTGCGCTTGTATGCAATTAATACAGTATCTAAATGATAATTTGTTATGTCACCTAAGATAAATATGAGGTGCTTCAAAAAGGTAGTGAAATGATTTTTACGTATCTGTAACGTGCGTGTGATACCCGGTGGTCCGTAAGTGTTTGCCAGCGTCGTTATATTAAAAATATATACTTACATTTGCCACGAAGCTTCCATCTCTCTGATCTTTTCAATACTCTTCATGTGTTTCGGTAGTTGTGAGTCATAAACGATGCCAGGTTTACCAGCTGTTTTTATTACAGCACGAGTTTCGTCCATGCCATAAAGGTTGGTTGCACGGCAAACATATTCTCCGCTGTCCTCAGGATACACCCATCCAAAGTTCATCGCGACGTAGCCGAAGTCATAAATTGGTGTGAATCGATTCTCTGTTAATAGTATAAGACATTTATTATAAGATTACCTACTACATATATAAAATACGTTTTGTTTAATCGTTTTAAAATTATGAAAGTGCGTGTCAATGTTTTGTAATACTTACTATGCAGCAAAGGTTTTCCGTTAAAGAACCATTCGACTTTCATGTTCGGATCACCGACTGGCGCCAACTGACATTCGAATTTGGTAGTTTCCATTTCGACTAGAGTAGTTTGGCTCTGAATTTGGGTAACAAATCGCGGTGGCTGCTTCTTATCAGCATCATAGAGATCGTCTTCTGTCAAGAATATTTCCGAAGTATACTTCTTGATCGTAGCTTCCATTTGTGTCAGGGCTTCCGACCGCTTCATACCACGAGGCACTTGATTTTGCAAAATGATATCGGGTAATTCTGAAAAAAATATTCGTTGTAATAAATTTCACATTATATATGTTGTAAAACTCTTAAGCAGTCAAAAGTACTATTAACTAGCAAAATCAGTCAAAAGTACTTTTTACTGAACAGGTTGGTCAAAAGTGGTTTTACTGAAAATTATTGGTTATTAGTACTTTTGACTGCAAATTTGCGGTTAAAAGTACTTTTGACCGACGCTCTTCGTCAAAAGTAGTTTTAACTGCAATGAAGCATCAGTCAAAAGCACTATTAACTCGTTAGATGTGAATAAAAATGATATTTATTAAATGTGAAAAAAATATTTGACAGGTTCTGTGTTTGTAACATTTTTTTTATATAAGTAGGTACCACAAACTTCAATGATGTTAAAGCGTTTTAGTCTACTGTACTGTAATGGTGTTTTCTTTCCATCAAATTTCGCGTCTTCCTCATCTATTGCAAACTTTCCAAATTTTTCTTTTGTTAATTTTTTTTGTCTTAATTTTTTAAAATTTTTATTACTTTAAAATAAATAATTAATAAATAAATATATAGGAACAATTCATACAGATTGAGCTAGCCCCAAAGTATTGTGTTATGGGATACTAACTTAACGATATTATATTTTATAACAAATACATATATAGATAAACATCCAAGACCCGAGGCCAATCAGAAAAAGTGAAATGACTATCTTTCATATCTTCTAACGCTAAAATTCTTTGCAAAAAGCGTTCTTTCTTTTCGTAGTCACTCATTTTTGTTCTAATATCAGCACGTTCTCTACTAATAATGAGTAATATAAAAGTTTATATGTGCGGTTGTCGTTATTTTTATCGACCACCTTAACTTTTCAAGCGTTTTGACTGATACAACCAGTCAAAACCACTTTTGACGGAATCACTTAGTCAAAAGTACTTTTAACCAGCTCCATTGGGCAAAAGTACTTTTAATTGTTATTTTAGTCAAAAGTATTATTGACTAAAGCATACGGTCAAATGTACTTTTGACTGATTTTGCTAGTCAATAGTACTTTTGACTGGTTAAGAGTTTTGACTGCAACATATACAATGACACTGAATGTATTAATATTGTATCACTTACGTTTACAAGACACCGTTCCCTTTGTGAAATCTTCACCGAAATCGTTGACAGCATGGCATACGTATTCTCCGGAATCTTCAGCGTACACATACAATATATCGAGAGAGACAAATCCCATATCGAATACTGTACGATATCTGTGTCCAGAGGGTAAAAGTTTTCCATTACGATACCATTCGATGCGTAGTTTTGGGTCTTCTTTAGGCTCTACTCGGCATTCGAAACGTACACCTTCTGATTCTTCAACAGTGTGTGACTGAATTTGTGTCACAAACTTAGGTGGTGTGCTAACTACAGCCTCTTCTTTAGGAACGTCGCTGACACGTCCCTTCTCAAGTTCTTTTATCTTTTCACCACTCATACCCTGTGGTAATTGTGATTCCAAAACAATGTCTCGCTTGGAACTACAAGTAATTTTGGCTGTGGTTGTCGCCGAACCCCACTTGTTGGTGGCGCGGCAAGTGTATTCACCGGTATCTCGTGCGTAAATGTAATCAATATCCAGCGCTATAAAACCGAAATCATTAAGCATGTGCACACGGGAACCTGTCGCGAAAGGTCTACCATTATGGAACCAATCAATTCTCATTGAAGGATCTCCAATTGGCTCAACACGACAATCAAAGTGAATTGGACCACCTTCCGGTATATCAAGATTGTCTTTGATTTCAACAGTAAATCTAGGTGGATTAGGTTTCTCATCTTCAACGGTGATTTCTTCACGTTTATGCAACGTTTCTTCCAATTTCTGTATGCTCTCTGTTCCCGATTTGAAATGTGATGGCAGCTGAGGTTCAAGAATAATGCCTTGTCTGCCTTTTACCTGCAGTTTACATGATACCGTAGCTTCTCCATGTCGGTTGGTAGCTTTGCAAGTGTACAAACCTGCATCGCGCTGATATACTCCACCAATTTCTAATATAACAAATCCGAAATCATTAATTGTCTTTACTCTGGACCCAGTGAGGAGAGGTTTGCCATTCTGGTACCATTCCACTCTCATGCTAGAATCATTAACAGGAATTAGCCTGCACTCGAAATGAGCAGAAGAGTTTTCCTGTAAGATCTGATCAGATGGTGTAGTGATAAATTCTGGTGGATTGCCAGTCTCAGCGTCTGGTGTCATAGAGTCGACGGTGCCAGTGTAACCTTCAAGAGCAGCAATTTTATCAATAGTGCCCTCCATACCCTTGGGTAATTGAGATTCCAAAATAATGTTTCGCTTTCCTTGTACTTTCATAGTTGCTGTTGTTACAGCTTCACCATAGTTGTTGTGTGCTCTGCACAAATATTCACCAGAATCTTCTGGATAAGTAGGAGATATTTCAAGAATAACAAATCCGAAATCACAGAATGTCCTAAACCTGGAGCCGGCTTTAAGCGATTTTCCATTCCAATACCATTCCACCTGAAACATTAGAAATATATCAACCATTTAATAGAAACTTAATTTATATTGCAAAGAGTGATATGGACATGCGTAGAGTAATATTATGATGAGCTGTTTTGTGTTATTTTCTTTTTCAAATAAACACTTACTTTCAGGTTGGGATCATCAGTAGGCGTCAAACGCGCTTCAAAGTGCGCGTTTTCACCTTCCCTTAGGTTATCTATATTGGATAACGGTACAGTGAAAACGGGAGCCTTTCCGCGTTCTTCCTCTACAGTTGTATCTTTTCTGCGAACCATCGAATCTTCCAAGGTTTGTAATTTTTCCAATCCACCTTCCATGCCCTAAAATAAAGAAATAAATGTAACAAAAATCTAAGAGTATGTATCAGTAATTAAACAGCCATTTTATTGAAATATTTTATTGAGTAAGGTTTCCAGAGCTCCACTTTTTATAGGGTCGACAACACGCGATCATAGGCTACGGTGACTGCCAACCATCCAGCGGGCCGTTTGCTTGTTTGCCACAAATTAAAAAAAATGCTTTCGAATCAGATTTAAACTCTGCTGAACTTACCCGCGGGAGTTGCGAGTCCAAGATCAGATTCTCTTTCGAAGTACATTTCAGGGTTGCCTTTGTAGAATCTCGTCCTAATTTGTTTGTAGCTACACACTCGTATACACCAGAATTTTCTTCGTAACAGTATAGAATATCCAAAATGACGATACCAAAATCATGGAATGTTCTATATCTATGACCATGCGGCAGTTTTTTACCATTATAGAACCATTCAACTTTCAGGTCAGGGTCGTCCACGGGCACTAAACGCGCTTCAAAGTGAGCACTCTGACCCTCAACTAATTTAGTCACGTCCTGTATTTGTGTAAGGAACTTAGGTGGTTCAGCAGATGCTGCAGTTGGGGTTTGTTGTTGAACCCCTTGTAAACTTTCCAATTCCCTTATCTTGGCCAACGAATCAGGCTGTAAACTATCCAAATATACGCCACTACGTCCATAACAATTTATTGTGGCTTTTGTGAAGTCCTCGCCGTATTTGTTATAAGCACGGCAAACATATTCTCCCGAGTCATGATTTTGAGTATAAGCAATGTCAAGAACAACAAAGCCAAAATCGGAGACGGTTTTTATTCTAGTAGAGTGACGCATCGGTTGTCCGTTGTGATACCACTCAATCTTCATGTCCGGATCGTCTACTGGAATGACTGTACACTCAAAGTGAGCAGATTGACCATCTTTAAGCCCTTCAATACTCTGAATGTGTGTGGTGAATTTCGGTTTCTGACCTTTGCTCTTATCCACACACTCAAGTTTTACACTTATTTCCGCCTGGCCCCACCTGTTGGTAGCACGGCAAGAATATATTCCCGAATCTGTCGTTTTCGTACCAAGAATCTCAAGGACTACAGTTCCAAAAGCATAAACAGTTCTAATACGATGGCTAGCTTCAATAGTTTTTCCATTATAGAACCATTCAATGACCATACTCTGGTCGCCTGTGGGTATCAATGATGCCTCATAATGCGCTATCTGGCCTTCACTGATATCAACAATGTCCTGGAAAACACTGGTAAATTCAGGTGGTCTACCAGTGTCGTCATCGGGCTTTTGTCCAGGCTCTCTGCGTAAAGAGTCTTCAAGATTTTGAATTTTCTCCAAGCCTTCTGTACCTTTTGGATGTTGTGTCCTCTCAATAAGATTTTCTTTGCTGAGACAAAATACAGTAGTTGAAGTGAATGCTTCACCACGTTTGTTATAAGCTTTGCATGTATATATTCCACTGTCTCGCTCGTAAACATCTATTAAATCAAGAGTTACGAATCCGAAGTCACTTGTGAGTTTAAATCTTGATCCTTGTTCCAGTACCTTGCCATTAAAGTACCATTCTATTTTCAAATTCGGGTCATTTTTGGGCTCAACTTGGCCTTCGAGGTGAAGCGCCTGTCCTTCTACCAATTGATGTTCTGCAACAATAGGCACAACCCATTCGGGTTTCGGGAATTCTGCATCAGGTACAGAGGGTCTCCTTCCTTTGGCCAATCTAGCCTCTTCTGTCTGTTCAACAGCTTCCAGACCAGCTTTTCCTTGCGGGTGCTGGGTGTCGAAATAAATATTTTTATCTCCCGTGCATCTGAGAGATCCCGAAGTAGTAGCCGAACCCTTACTGTTGGTCGCCTTACAGGTGTAAATGCCGGAATCCTCTTCGTATGTGTGTGTAATGTCCAAGGATACGTAACTAAAATCATGAGTGCTCTTGTATCTAGTGCCCGAGGGTAAAGGTTTATTGTTAAAGAACCATTCTATCTTTAGAGTTGGATCTCTAGATGGTTCTACATTACATTCAAAGTGAATGTTGTCACCTTCTTTGCATAGTATATTATTCAAATGAGATATAAATACTGGAGTCTCATAAACAGGGTCCGGCGATTGAGGCTTAGTAGGCTTAGGTTGTTCTAATGCACCAATTCTATCCAAGGATTCGGGATGAAGAGATTCACCTAAGAGCCAGTGACGATCTTCAACCTTGATTGAGGCTGTAGAAACGGCCTCACCCATCAAATTGGTTGCTTTACAGGTATAAATGCCAGAATCATCAAATCGTAAGCCATTTACTGATAATGTAACTAAGCCAAAATCGAAAGTACTCTTTAATCTGGCACCAGTAGTCAGAGACATACCATTTTTGAACCATTCGATTCTCAGATTTGGATCAGTGCGTGGTTCAACCTGAGCTTCAAGGAAGACGTGCTGTCCTTCGACAAGTTTATCGTAACTCTTAAGGTGTGTAGTGAAGATAGGCGCCTGCTGAACTCCTGAATCCACAAACATTTCTGGTACTTTATTCATTGCCGCTTCCTTCAGTTGAATTTGCTCCCATGATTCGGGTCTCATTGTAGAATCAACGATTGTCGACTTAGTTTTGACTTTCAAAGATGTAGATGAAACTGTGCTACCTGCTCTATTAATGGCTTTGCACATATAAAGGCCTGCATCTTGTGCTACCACAGAGTTTATATCTAACGTTACAAATCCGAAATCATGTGTAGTTCGGAATCTTGAGCCTGAAAAAATAAATAGATGTACATCGAAAATGTAATCCTTGTTGTTAGTTTATCTTATATTTTTGAACATAATTTGTTATACTCACCCATTTTGAGTTCCACACCGTTTATGTACCATTCAAAGCGCATACTAGGATCACCAACAGGTACAACGCGAGCCTCGTAGTGTGCGTGTTGTCCTTCCCAAAGCTCAGAAGGTCCAGTAAGTACTTGCGTGAAGATTGGCTTTTCAAATTCACGGTCTGGCTCTTCACGTCTGCCCGGTTGAGGTTGTTCAAGTTGTTGAATTTTCCTCATACCCTCAGGATGTTGGGTGTCCAACTGGATGGACGCTTTCGCTATTTACAAATGAAATAATATTAATGATTCGTTTTCTTTGAAAATATAAATAAAACTATTGTTTTTAAAGTCTATATTCACAGTAATCCAATAGTAAAAGTATGACCCCGCGCGCGTGTCCGCTTGACAAAATTCGGTCTTTAGTAGCAATCCTTAAATATTATCTAAAAAATTTAAAAATAATACTAAATAGTTTCTAGTAAAATATATTTAAATAAGTAAGGCGGTGTTCCGTAAATTAAAAGAATTTAGTAATAGGCTATTAGTATGTTCATGTTATGTAAATTAGAACCTAACCGTGAAGGTACTATCTAATAATAAATACTCACTTTTTATTCTCATGGCGGCTGTTGTTACAGCTTCTCCAAGTAGGTTAGAAGCGCGGCACATATAAACACCTTCGTCTTCATCTCGTACATGAGTTATTGTCATGGATACATAACCAAAATCATGTGTCTTAGTTATTCTAGAACTGTCTTCTATAAGCTTCTCATTTCTAAACCATTCCACCTTGAGTGTAGGGTCTCCGACAGGAATAAGTCTGCAGTCAAAGTGTGCAGTTTGTCCTTCTTGAATATTGTCGATATTCTGAAGGGGCTGTGTAAAAACTGGTCTTTGCCTAGTGACAGGTTCTGGTATTTCAGGGCGTTTGAAGGGTTCCACGGACTCCAATTCTCGAATCTTCTCCAAACCTTCGGGGCGTTGAGATTCCGAAATAATACTACCTTTTGCGGTTACTGTCATAGATATAGCAGAAGTACACTGGCCAAGCGCATTTATTGCCTTTACTGAATATTCACCTGCGTCTTCGGGTACACAGTGCTGTATATCCAATGACACATAACCAAAATCAAAAGTGATATGGAACCGTGAGGCAGATTGCAGAGCTTTTCCATTATGATAAAATTCAATACGTAAGTTAGGGTCATGCACAGGTTCTACTTGGCATTCAAAGTGAGCTGTCTTGCCTTCAAAGACATGAGTTGTTCCTCTTAGCTCAGTTACAAATCTAGGCGGACTTATTTTCGGTTCTTCCACCTCTAGTCTTGTGTGATGACCTTGCGCCTCTAGCTGGCGTATTTTTTCCAATCCATTTGGATGTTGAGTATCTAGGATTATACTTCTGTGCCCTGTAAACAAGAAATACGAGAATTAGAGATGATAATATAAACTTATTCTACTGTTATATTTGTCAAAGAAACACGTTTTAGATAGACATACCTGCAACCTTCAACGTGCAAGTATTAACTGCTTCGCCAAGTTTATTTGTGGCTTTGCACATGTATATGCCAGAGTCTTCGGAGTAACTGTATAGGATATCCAAAGCAACATATCCAAAGTCATGTGTTGTTCTGTACCTATGTCCTGTTCTAATCTTCTGTCCATTAAGGAACCATTCTATCTTCAAATCGGAATCGTTAATAGGTTCAACTCTACACTCAAAGTGAGCACGGTCTCCTTCCTTTAAGTTTTCCAGGCTGGTCAATGCGGTTAAGAATACTGGCCTTTGTCCGGGCTGTTCTTCTTCAACAGCTTTAGGCCTTTCAAACCTCTCTAATTCTTGAATCTTTCTCAATCTCTGTTCATCTAAAGTATCTAGGTAAAGACCGGATTTGGCTGAAATTAAAAATAATGGTACGTAAGTCTTAATGCAAAATTAGGTATGATTTAGTTGTAAATATAATATTAAGTAGCTTATGAAAGTCATAAGCTACTTAATTTGTGTAATTCAATGACTTCGACTTACCATCAACTTTCACTGAACTGGTGGTAACAGCTTCACCCACAGCATTTGTAGCTTTGCACATGTAAGTACCCGTATCTTCAGCATATGCATAAAGAATATCAAGAGCCACGTATCCAAAATCGTATGTAGTTTTGAAACGATGACCTTGTTGAACGGGGCGTCCATTACAATACCACTCAACTCGCATTGTTGGATCATTAACTGGTGTCAGTGTCGCTTCAAGATGAACTGGTTTGCCTTCAGCGACTTGAGCATTCTTGAGGGGTTTACCGAACTGTGGTTTCTCCGCGACGAAGCTCTCATCGCGTACTACTCTCTTGTTACGACTATCATCTTCCAGATATTGAATTTTCTCAAGTGCGCTTTCATGTTGAGTATCTCTTATTATTGATTCCTTAGCTGTAATTATAATATTATATAATATTATATATATATAATATTATAGGTTACTTAAAATAGTCAAAACAGTATACTATAATTTGTTAAACCATAAATTCAAATCAGTCAAATGACAGCCCGGTGGCACAGTTGCTTTTTGTACCAGAGCACGCGTTTTCGGCCCTCAGACGGGGTAAACAGGAGTAAACATTTATGTAATGAGCATTACATACAATGTAAAATTTAATATTTAAAATAAAATAAACATTTTATTATACTCACATTGAACATTTAGTTTTATTGACGAAGTGGCTTGTCCCAAATTATTTATGACCTTGCAGGTATATTCACCGGAATCTTCTCCGTATACCGTAAGAATATCCAGAGCCGCAAAACCAAAGTCGTAGGCCGTACGATAGCGGTGACCACTTTGTAATACTTTTCCGTTAAAGTACCATTCTACACGCATGTTTGGATCTGGATAAGGCTCAATGCGGCATTCGTAGTGAGCACTCTGGCCTTCCACAAGCCGAGATGGTCCATTTAGTTGAGTAACAAATCGAGGTGCTTGATTAACGGTAATATCAACATCTTCTCTGCGCTGGTAACGTGAGGAATCTTCCAGCTGTTGAATCTTTTCCAGAGCACTTTCATGTTGTGATTCCAGTTGTAAAGATGCTTTAGCTATAAAAAATATATCATAACTCACAACCAGTTGCTGAAACGTATTTTAATCCTAACTATAAATTAAATGATTTTTAACTATTCAAGGCGTTTTAAAAATGTTTTTAAATTATGATAATTTCAAAGGTTAACTTTAATACTTACATTGAACAAACAAAGTGGATGATGTTACTGCTTCTCCTAATTCGTTGATTGCTCTACATGTGTATGTGCCAGAATCTTCAGGATTCACGTATTTCATGTTAAGAGCCACGTAACCAAAGTCGTGCATCGTTGTTAAACGATTTGCTATAAAGAAATATCACAAATACATGAGCATAAATATTTAATCAAAAATAACTATAATTACGATTTTATATAGATAAATAAATAATACTTACAGGCCTCAATAGGAACACCGTTGCGTAACCATTCAACTCGGAGTTTAGGATCTCCCACAGGAATTAGTCTTGCTTCGAAATGAGCAGCTTGATTTTCAGCTACTCTGATATCCTTCATTGGCATAGTAAACACAGGCGCTTGAGTTATCATTTCATCTTGAGCACTGTGTTTTTGATATCTTGAAGAATCTTCAAGTTGAGTCAATCGTGTTAGAGCGCCTTCGTGTTGCGACTCTAAGTATATAGATTTTTTGGAATGTACTACTGCAATGCCCGATGTAACAGCTTCCCCAAGAGCATTAATTGCTCTACAAGTGTAAGTTCCTGAATCTTCAGGCAAGCAAGACATAATATCCAGAGCGACAAAACCGAAGTTATTGGTTTCTGTAAATCTGGAACCGCTCTTGAGGGGTTTGTTATTGTGGTACCATTCAACCTTCATTGTTGGATCTGACACTGGGATCAACCTGCACTCAAAGTGGGCACGTTGACCTTCCTTGATTTCAATATTTTTAAGAGATGTTGTAAAGATAGGCGCCTGAGTTGTAATTTCATCGACGAAGTCTGACCTTTGATATCTGGATCTATCTTCTAAAACATGAATCTGTTCCAAGCCAACTTCATTTTGTGTTCCTCTAATAATGTCAGCTGTACCTCGGCAAGTTAACCTACAGCTAACCTCGTCAGTGCCTACATGGTTAACCGCTCTGCATGTGTACACTCCAGAATCTTCAGCAATCAAATCAATAATGTCAAGTGCTACATATCCAAAGTCATGTATAGGTCTGAATCTATGGCCAATAGTTACAGGTTGACCATTTTTAAACCATTCAACCTTAAGATTGGGATCAGTAACTGGCTCTAGCTTACACTCAAAATGAACATGATTGCCCTCAATCACATTTTCTATAGATTTTGGCTTCGTTACAAAGTGCGGCTTAATATTAATAGATTCATCAATTACTTCAGACTTCTTGTAGCGCGAAGTGTCCTCCAAATATTGAATTTTCTCTAAACCAGAGGGGTATTGCGAATCCAAAATTAAATCTTTTTTCGCAATAACACGCAAAGCACAAGACGTAACAGCTTCTCCAAGTTGATTAGTAGCTTGGCAGGTGTAGACACCAGAATCTTCTGGGTAAACGCTGAGTAAGTCAAGGGCTACATAGTCGAATTCATAGGCAGGCCTAAAGCGATGACCTGTCTTTATCGGCCTGCCATTACAAAACCATTCAACTCTCATCGTGGGGTCGCCAACTGGTTGTAATCTACACTCTAAGTGTACATTGGTACCCTCAACAGTTTCAATGTTATGTAGGGCACGTGAAAATTGTGGTGCTTGCATCACTGTAATATCTTCACGAACTTGTCTGCCTCTACGAGCAGCATCTTCAAGCATTTGAATTTGTTCTACAGCTTGTTCATTTTGAGTTTCGGTTAAAATATCAGACCTTTCAATAACGCGTACCATGGCCGACGTATGCGCTGATCCCAAATGGTTGACTGCTCTTACAGTGTATTCACCTGTGTCTATTGAAGTAGCATGTATTATGTCTAATGCTACGAATCCAAAATCGTAATAAGTTCTAAAACGGGAACCTACAGTAATAGCTCTGCCGTTATGGAACCATTCTACTCTCATAGTAGGATCGCCCATAGGTTCTAATCTACATTCGAGATGAATGTTTTTCCCTTCAGATACAGAGGCCGGATCGGACAAGGGCTGTACGAATACCGGTTTAGACTTTGAAATTTCCTCAATTTGATACATTGGTTCCACGAATTTAGATTCCTCCATTTGTCTTGTTTTTTCGTACAAACCGCGGTGTATACTAGATGTATCAATACTTGACCGTGCTGAAATAAATAATTTAAATAAATACAAATATAATCTAACTACCTACCAGTATGCAATTTTGTTAATTTATTATAATATATTTACTTAGTTTTTTATGTAATTTATTGGTGCAATAATAGTGTATTGTATTATTTATGGCATAAATAATAATAAATTAACCAAACCGGATACTTCAGATAGTGATTTTAATGTTATATCTGTGCGCTTATCAGATTAATTAATAAATTAGGCTAAAGGCTAATACAAGATACTTACTTTCAACAGTCATTGATGCGCTTAGTTGCGCTTCTCCAGCAGCATTACGAGCTACAACTGTGTAGACGCCGGAATCTTCAGAGCGAACGCTAGAAATATCCAAAGCGACATAACCAAAGTCATGGTATGTCTGGATGCGATTGGCAGTCTTGATTTGTTTGCCATTAAAGTACCACTCTATGGTCATTGTTAAATCACTTTGTGGTTCTACTCTAGCTTCGAAATGAGCGCTTTGTCCTTCAACAATTTTATTAGTACCTTTCAAAGGACCTAAGAATCTTGGCTTTTGAGTTACTCTGACTTCCTCTTCCGCACGCCTCATGTACCTACTGGAGTCTTCGAGGTGTTGTATCTTTTCTAAACCTCCAGGATGTTGTGACTCCGCAATAATATCTTTCTTGGTCACGATTGTCAGATTTGCACTGGTAGTTGCCTGGCCAAGTGCATTGTATGCGCGGCATGTGTAATGACCTATGTCATGTACCGTCACTGACTTAATTGTTAGCGCTACATATCCGAAATTAAAGAACGTTGTAATTCTAGAACTTGCTTCGACAGGACGTCCATCCTTTAACCATTCTACTCTTAAAGTTGAATCCCCTACAGGCTCTAAACGAGCTTCAAAGTGAGCGAATCCTCCTTCCTTAATATTTATTTGATCCCTTATTGGAGTCTTGAATTCAGGTCTCTGCGTACTTTCTGGAACTTCCTGATAGTACTTTTGATGTTGTTGTTGTTGATACGCCTCTAGTTGCTCAGTCTTTTCAATGTATCGTCGTTGTTCTGGTATTCCAAGATCTGCAGTTACAGTGCTTCTAGCCGCTACTCTAATGGACGCGGTACTGATAGCTTCACCTAATTTATTTACAGCCCTCACTGTGTACGAACCTGCATCTTCAGCCCGTAGGTGCATGATGTTAAGGGAGACGTAACCGAAGTTGAAGATTGACGTGATTCGCGAGCTGGCTGTAATTGGTCTGCCATCTTTGTACCATTCCACTCTCATAGTAGGATCACTGACAGGAGTCAGTTGTGCCTCGAAATGAGCATTCCTACCTTCTTGTAGCTCTCCTAAATCTTGTAATGGCCTAATAAACTGAGGCCTCTGGAAAGATTGCTCTTCAATCGACTCTTGGTGTTGATATCTGGAATAATCTTCCAACTGTTGGATATATTGTAAGCTCTCTGGATGTTGACTTGTTCTTTCGATCGTTGCTCGTGGAGTTACTTGTAGTACGGCTTTAGTTTCTGCCACACCTGTTGCACTAATAGCGCGACAGGTGTATTCTCCGCTATCTTGAATATCGAGACTGAGCATGTCTAGAGCAATATAACCAAACCGGAATACCGATGTGAATCTAGAACCTAAAACAATATTTTTTGTGTCAAATATCATAAATTGATAAATTCTATTTAGAAATATACAAGCAGATATAATACTTACTTGCTTTGATACTTTGTCCATTCTTTAACCATTCTATTTTCATAGTTGGATCGCCGACCGGTTCTATCCTTGTCTCAAAGTGAATTTTGCCACCTTCCATTTGTGTAATGCTCTTTAGTGGCACAATAAACTGTGGAGGAGGATACACACGGTCTTCCTCACCTGGAGGAACGTAAGGTCTTGCCCTTTCCACGTGCCTTAAGTATATAATTTCTGGACCAGGAGCAGGCCTAGAAATTAAAAAAAATTATAACATGAATCTTACGTAGGTACCTAGTGTGTAAATATTATTATTTTGAAGTTCAGTCCATGAGTAGGTTTTTTTTTTCACTATTTGAATATAAAAGGCTTATAAATTGTACTTACTCCGGTTCAATGATTTTCGTAGGCCGCGGTAAGTGTAGGCGTTTTTGCTCAGGCGGAGGTTCTTTCGGTACTTCTACGTAGAGCCTAGCCCGAGTAGCGGTGGAACCTGCGACGTTCTGGGCGGTGCATTGATACCATGCCGCATCCGACGCCTTGGCTCGCGGAATGTCCAGTGTCGAGGCTCCACCGTCGGTATTAATTCGTAACTCTGGATTGGGTATAATTTGGACGCCGTCCTTCTGCCATGTAATTCGTGGTGTAGGTGTGCCTACTGCGCGTGCGTTCAACACGACAGGTTCGCCTTCGCGAACATTCAACGTGCTGAAACGCTCGACAAATTTAGGGGCAACTACTTGCTCCTTCTCGATAACGTTCAGTCTGCATTGGAACGAAATTTCCCCACTTTTGTTCCGAGCGACACACGTAACCACACCACTATCATTCAGGTTGACGTTTGTAATCATAAGCGCATGATTACCAGATTCGTTTACTAAAATCTTATGATTATAATCGTCTCGAATTTGTCTATCGTTAATGAACCACGTGACTTCTGGGTAAGGTCTGCCAGTGACGCGGCAATCGAATCGCGTCATTTTTCCTTCTGTTACATCTCGATCTTGGCAAACCTTTACAAATTGCGGAGCGAGAGCTTTTTCTGTTACTTCGACTCTTTCTTCAATACCGGTTTGTTGTGTATCTATCACGTATTGTGATTTATCTTGAATGTAGGTTTCTTGTGGAGATTCCACAGCAAGATAAGCTGAAGTAACAATGCATCCATTCGGGTTTTCAGCTAACAAAGTGTAATGTCCAGAATCAGATTTTTGTGTATTCCTTACCCTAAGTATCGTTTGATTATGAGTCGTTACAATTTCATGTTTGTTCGAATTGACTATCCTTTGTCCGTTCTTAAACCATGTAACCCTCGGCCTGGGATTTCCCGACAATTGCACTTGGAACTGCGCATCAGCTCCCTCCTGAAGTTTTGAATTTCTAGGTTTCTGCGATATCTTAGGTGGTGCAACACCACCAAGAGATCTATCGATTTCTGTGCTCACGTGAATATCGCTTTCCCCTATGTATCGTTTCGTAATCGACTCTCTAAAAGATACTTCTCTCAGGAGTCGGTATTCGAATGTATCTACTTTGAAATCTTCCGTAGAAGAATAGTCGTTGCCGTTAGTGTAGGCAACTTTCTGCGTTTGTCGGGATTGTTCTGTAGTATACCCTTGTGTGCCGTAGGATTTGTGTTCTACACTCTCGCTGACATGTCTGTAGCTCTGTTGTTGAGAGGCTTGCTGAGCCGGGACGGGGACTCCTTCGGGTTGGATGTATACCGAACATATGGCTTCCCCATACTGATTGCGGGCGGTGCATGTGTATTCGCCCTCGTCTCCGGGCCCAATCTGTTTTATTAGTAGAGACACGTCACCGGTCTGTTCATTGTAACTCATACTATACTTATTGCATTCTACCAGTGGTGCTTTCTTTCTTGTCCACGACACTACAGGCGTTGGGTTTCCTCTGAGCTTGCCCTCGAACTTGGCATTACCGCCTTGCGCAAACCTCGCGTTTTTGAAGATTTGCTCGAATATCGGCGGCGAGGGCTCCCCAGGCCTGCCTAATGTGATGGGTAAGCGATCGCCAGAGCTCTCCACTGTAACAAAAGAAAATAATACATTTGTATGTTTACATTAACGTTTTTACATAGATTTGAAATTGTAATTTGAATGATTATGTACGATTACTTCGCAGGCACAAAAAATTATAAATTGCTTTGCAGTATGTATAACAAAAAAGTCTATAGATATTCATGTACCTGTCGATTCACTCGTTTGCTCATACACCGTAATAAAAATATAAGATTAGGTTGTGTAACTACCGTCAATAAACATTGTAAACATTTGACAAAACAAAACATGCACGGCGCGTACATCAAACGTTGCTTTTATTTCGCAAAGTTATGGATTTGGTATCCATATGAAAAGATAATAAATTCAATTCCAATATACTTGACACAAGATTTTTAGTGAAGTTCAATGATAGTGTTTGAACTTTATTATGGTAACATAATGTTGTGTGGTTTAAATCAAAAAAGTTATTTATCGAATAGGTTCATGTTTATTTTATATCGATTTATATTTTACTGGCGAAACCTGCGCAACTTCGTTTGCGTGCAACCCGCTTTCCCGTAGAAATTTCGGAATGTATTATACAATAAACCTTCCTCTTGAATCACTCTATCTATTTAAAAAAACCGCATCAAAATGCGTTTCGTAGTTTTAAAGATCTAAGCATACATAGAGATAGACTATTATGTAAAGAAATCACAGTATTTATTGCAGCTTTTGTGTCAAATATAGTGGAATGGATTACATAGGTGGGTTTTTTACTAAAAGTGTTTTTTTTTTTAATTGCTACAGATTGTATAATTTTCAGATTGCTCTATATTGTTCCTGTTTCTTGGAAACTGGCTCTAACTCGACACCAGTATGCGTCACGGCTTGGCGGCATGGCGGCATGGTTTGCTCGGGATTTCGCGCGGCTATTTTAGTACGCACCACACGGCGTCTTATTACGATAGCCATTTTAAACACGCAATCCATCTCAACGTGGATTGATTTCGACATAATTTTAAAATTAGTAAACGCGTATACCATTTAATTTCCAATCAATAGACGGCGCGGTGGTATGGCTGTAGAAAACCTAACCCCACCAAATTAAGAATTAATTTTTTTTTCTTAGGTAACCTTAATCCTATTTTCAACGAAACATCGATAGACATAATCAAAATATACATTTCCCCGCGCTGGCCCTCACAGCGTAGGGGAGCGTCCCCAAGGTGGCGGATAGAGGAATGGTCGGTAGTACAGCCTAGCTACACTAACCGGCTAAGTCCGATGGACTCGCTGACCAACGACGGGTGTGGTCCTCCAGCATTTCGGGGGTTGTGCGGCGGGTTGACACCTCGCCCACGTAAAACTAATGTTGCCGGTGAAGCGTATCCCCATAGCGCTTCACTAGCTTGCACAACATCGTCAAAAAAAATATACATTCGTTTAAATACATTGAGAATTACATGAGATAACTTTATTCTTTTTTCGTTTCGGGTCAGGTTTCTCTGCATTGCTTCGTTGGTATGCCTTCGGAACCATAGGGCGCTGATTCGATTCCCGCTCGGGGCAAGCATTTATATGGTGGTATTTTGTGTTTGCTCTTGAGTCTAAGTTTTTTCTATGTTCTATAAGAATATATTTACGATATATCAGTTGTCTGGTACACATGAAGCAAGTAGGTTAAGGGTAGCTTACTTTGGGACGAGATGGCACCATGTTAAATTGCGCAGAGTTTATTTATCTTAATTTCATGTAAGTATTTACGTGAACCTCATAAACATAGTTTGTAATACACAACTGGCATATTACATGTTCACATATAATATATATTACGTTGTATGTGAATACATTAAGATGCAGTATTCATATATGGCAGACCGGTTCCTTAACCGCTACAAACTCTGTATGCCGTAATGATTTTAAACCTACTCCCGAGACTTAGGTATTACGCCATGCGTTGAAATACAGATCTTAAATTTAGATCGGCAATGAATTCTTTCTGTATTAGTGTACTAGCGTTTAGAGTAATATACTATAAAAAGTAATCTTTACATAGTTTATAACGAAGTCGCTTCCCGCTGTCTGTATGTCTCTAAGATCTTCAAAACTACATAACGGTTTAGATTTAAAATGATTCAGGAGGGTGGTTTAAATGTAAGTAAAACCCTCGCAACTTCGTTTGAGTATATCTCGCTTACCCGTGGGAATTTTGAAAAATCCTTTCTTCGTACACCCCTAGACGTCGTAAGGAACCTACATTCCAAATTTGGAATCTCTAGACCCAGCGGTTTAGGCTGTGCGTTGAAATATCGTTAAATCAATCAGTCAGGACTTTATGAAATTCCCACGGGAAAGCGTCGTTCGCTAGTAACTTTACAATCTGTAATTTATTTTGGAAATAATTTATACTTATTTCCTAAATATATTTTTCAAAAAAGTGCTTTTTTTAATATCCCATATTTGGTTGGATTTCGAAATTGCACTAGAAAGAGGAGTGCCAAATGATTTTAAATGGGTTTGAAATTTTTTGTTGTCGAATTGAACATTGATTTTCTCCGAAACGTTGGCTTCATCAGGTTTTTGTCTCTACAATGGGACAGTCCGTAAGGTATTCTATATAGGTCATATAAATTTTATTTCGCCAATACATACGTAAATATACAGAGGGTACAACCTGTATATTTCTGTATATTTACTACAAGCTTTTTTGCCCGCGACTTCGTCCGCGTGAAGTTTCGGACCCATTCCCGTGGGAACCACATTGAATTTCGGGAAAAGCTATAGCCTATGTCACTCCCTGCTAATGTAACTTTCTACTGGTGAAAGTATTTTGGAAATTGGTCTTGTAGTTTCGGAGCCTATTCAATTCAAACAAACAAACAATCAAATCTTTCCTCTTTATAATATATATATATAAACAAGTAATTCATTAACATTATTTAATTTAATTAATCGCCAGTGTAACCTGTAGGTAATGAAGATAATAAAAAATCAATTTAAAACCTCCTATTTTGCGATATTTCAAAAGCCATTTAATTGTGCAGTTTCAAAACCTTATTTATTTATTATTTATTTGAATATCCAGAACTTTATTTCGAATCCATTTCAGAAAATTTTATTTATGTACAGGTTATGTTATTTAAATATATGTAATCTATCGGAGAACGTGGTAATCCATTAAAATATATTATGTTGTGTTGATTAATTAAATTCGTCTCTAATGTAATGCTTTAGTAATGTTTAGTAAAAGTGCTTAAACTTGTTTAAACTATTTATTTATCATGAGAAGGTTTACAGCGTACTAGCATAAGGATACAACTTAATTACGACTAAGTGCTATTAACAAATCTTTGTAGTTATGTAAAAGAGTAAATAATTTCCTATAAGTATTCAAAACAAATTAAAGAGTCCCAAAAAAACGTTATAGGTTTTGGCGGATCTTTTTTGAATCAATTTCACACTACAAACACATACTTATCATTTATCATAACACACAATGTTATTGTGTGTGAACATTAAAGTTGTTTATAGTATGTACGTACGAAATTATGTTGTTTTGTGTGGATAAATAAATATATAGGGACAAATCACACAGATTGAGCTAGCCCCAGAGTAAGTTCGAAACTTGTGTTATGGGATACTAACTCAATGATATTATATTTTATAACAAAGACATATATAGACAAACATCCGAGACCCGAGGCCGACCCGAAAAAGTTCGTTTTTCATCATGATCCGACCGGGATTCCTGTGACCTGGGACCTCCTGGGTGGCGGGCTGGCATGGTAACCATTACGCCACGGGGGTCGTCAATCGTAGTAGTATAATATTGTAATAATATGTTTTTTTTTCCATGTTATGAATATGAAATTAATAAATTGATAATAATTTCTATAAAGGTTACTCCAGATATCTTTCTTTATGATACTTTGAATTGCATGGCACAATATTTGGCATATTCGCGCTTCTATTAACTAAAATAAAATGATAGCATTTCATTCTATTGTTATGTAATCTAACAAGGTTTTGTAGTTATTAGGTCAAGGTCACATTATATAACGAAAAAAATAGTAGCCCCTTTTGCATAGGAACCGTGTGAAATGAAAGTAAGGGTTAATGGAAGAAATCAAGTTTAGTTTAAGGTGATAGTTTAATGAGAGAGAAAGAAGTGAATGAATGTAAAATAAACGTATAAAAAGTACCTATATTGAAAGACTATTATGAAAATATAAAAAATTATGAAAAAGTACGGCTTGTCACAAACCGGATAGTTATTTTCATATTTTATTTATTTGCATAGATAACTATTTTCTTTACATTTGCTTAAATTAAAATTGCATCAGTGAGTGCAAATATTTGAAACTTGAGTTTTTAAAAACTGTCCTTTCATTAGAACACGCCTTCACCTGTTGGTCCAGAATATTATCGATTATATCAGTCGTTAGGCCGAGTCAGTGAAACCAGGCCGGTAGGCTTGAAAACACAAACAGTCGGAATCCTAGAAATATAGCAGTGCAGAAAGATTGGTGATTATTATGAATTTCAATTAATTAAAATAATGTTTAAGAGTGGGCACTCTTAAACCATAATTAAGACGTAAACTTTAATTAATGTACTTTAATAATACAGTGTAAAATGATGCTCGAGCCGTGAACGAACCTCTTCGACGCGGTCATTGTAATCATAAAGATTTACATAAGGTTCGTTGCGCCTCTTTTGTACTAGTCGCATAGAGGCCTTATAATTCTGCCTGTGATGCCCTTAATAATCAAAAATACAAAACAATTTTGGATAGTTTCAGATAATGATGAGATAATGGACGCTTAATGCTAGTATTTGGTAACACATATTATCAATGCTAACAAAGTGCACCAAAAATTTTGAAAAAAATTTTTTTGGGGTGCCTCCCCTGCAAGTAAAGCGGAAATGAACATTTTTTTTCGCGCCCACCCCATGTTGTGGGTTATTAGATAGGTCTCTTCAAAACATTGGGGGTATGGGAAGATCATTTTTCGATACCATGATCCGTTTCGGAATTATTTACATTTATGGTGTCAATTATCGTTTTGCACGGTGGTCCCCCCCCCTCTACCTGCGAAAGTCTTATGTTTAGAAATTTGAAAAAAAAAACATGGTAGTAGTCCATATGCTAAACCTTCAATTAAAACTATAACGGTTAAGTAGGCTCTACTAGTTACCGAGTAATAGCCAACGAACTTATAAAATAAAATTTATTTTATGAAAACTTACAAATATCATAGAATATGGCATTGTACTCATCTGCAAGCAAGCAAAGCGTAGCCAATACGGAACCCTACATTGTGCGTGCCCCGACACGTACTTGCCCGGTTTTTTAATTCTGGTCAGTGAGTCAAACAAGCACCCAGATTTATGTGGAAATACTAGAGACATACCCCGTGTCAGTGCTTACTGCTGCACATTGGGTGACATTGGCCTTAAAAGTCTGTGCGGCGCGGCGTGGCGGGTTGGCATGGCATGCCGCATGGCACGCACGCAGCCGGGCTTGACTTGACCCAGTCGCGTCTCGCGCCATATGGTCAGTGGCCCTCACTGAATCATATACCACCGTAAAGTACCTACCAACAACCTCCAAAAAAATACCGGCCAGTCATAAAATTTAACGCTCTTTATTTTCTGAATGGAATGAAATGAAAATTGCATTTTTACGAGTTTGAATTAAAATTTAATCGTATAACTGCAACTATTCGTTATGAAACGTCTTACAATCTTACATTTGCTTCAACTCTACTACCTTTGATTTGATTAACACATAGGGTAATTTTTATCACGAAAATTACGCGATTCCCGAAAGATTTGGTCAAAATTTCTGATAGTCAGTGGCGTTTTATAAAGTAGGTGGCGCTACTGTGTATAAATACACTCAAACAAAGTTGCACGGGCTTCGCTAGTATTAATATATCCATACTGCTTGCTAATTGCACCTATACAATTAAATTGGTATCCTAGGATTAATTTGCCTTGAAAGCGATGCACGTACTCAATTCTACGTAAAGGCTTCATTAGCGAGCAATCAGCTTAGTACTTCCTATAAAGGCTATATGGGAATATGCATATGAAGTGATTGAGATGAATAATCAGAATACATGTCATATACAGTCATGTAATTATCTATTTGTATTAACATAGGGTTCTCAGATCTACATGACATTTTGATGAAAATTATAATAATATCAAGGTAGATCCTACTATCCTACTAATATTATAAAGGCAAAAATTTGGGTGTTTGTTGTTACCACTTGACGCTGCTCAAATGGCTGGGCCAATTTTTATGATGTTTGATATGTAGGTAGCTGATACCTTGGATTAACACATAGGGTACTTTTTATCCCGAAAAGTACGCGATTCTCGTAGGATTTTGTCAAAAATCGGATAATAGATGGCGCTGCTGTGCATAAAATTAAACATGGGTAACATATATAATTTTCGACTTTGACAAACGGCACTTGTGAAGATGCAAATTACATATAGAAATAGGACGAAAAGGTTCTATTATTAGAGTAAAAAAGAGAAATGTGTACCAAGGTGACGAATTTAATTGAATTATCGGAACGCTAATAATCTATCTATATTTTTTTATGCAGTACACAAAGATGACATACGTAGTTCTGAAACACAATTATGTGCCATTATCTTGTTAAATTCCCTAAAATGTGGTGAAATCCTATGTCGCCAAATTTTATTATATTTGCACAGATGACTGAGAGAGTGGTGAGAGAGCTGGAAGTCTAATAACCCGTAAAATTTTCCTTTCCTTTAAATTATAGTAAAATGAATTTCATATTAGTTAAATATTAAAAGCATAAGAATAACCAGTTTAAATTGCATGTTCTCCATATTATCAGTATCAGGCATCGAGTTATCGACGATAATTGGCGTCTCGGACAGTGCGGACAGCAAAAGAAATGGGAAACCGTTTCGAGAACGCAATTAATTGACTTATTTTGTTAAGCCGCTGTCTAGTACACTCGGCCTTTACGGCGGTGGCTCGACCGACATTGAATAAGCGATTATTGTATTTGTTAACTATCTATATATATAGACAGGCATGGAGGTCGATTGGCTAGCAAGTTAGCAACGGTCATTTTATCCCGCGGGCCGCAGGTTCGACTCCCGCGCAAGGCAAACATTTGTGTGCATGAACAAATGTTCATGTCTGACTGCCTCGGTGTGGATGTTCTTTTATGTATAACTAGCTTCTGCCCGCGGCTTCGCCCGCGTGGCCTAACCATATTTTTCTTCAGAAACGAACATTATATGCGCTCCCACTTCCTTTCAATAGTACAAATTTTAAAAATTTTTAGCGCACTTTTTAGCAGTCCTTTTCGAATACTATATCGATGTTGATAATCGTAAGTTTAACCTAACCTAACAAAAAAAATCTCATGTTATGGACCACATTACAATTTGACAAATTAGCGGTTTGGGTTGTGCGTTGATATATAGTTAAGTCAGTCAGTCAGTCAGCACTTTGAATTTTATACAGATGACCGGGAATACGTTACATTCCTTATGAGTATAAATAAGCTACAAATGAGCTCTACTTCAATCCCTAGCAAGGAATTTAACGTATTTCCCTGTATAGTATATAGATAGATATACATAGATAATCTGTTTATGCCTAGTACGGGAGTTTAGAAAATCTCCATAGATTCCGGTCCGGTTCGGTCCAGTTCGGCACGGCCCGGTCCGGTCTCAGAATCAGACTAGTAGTTTTGGTTTTTCACAAACAAATGTTTACTATAGCGCCCCTGGTGAGTTGTCTCACAGTAGCACCTATTTAAGAACATGCTCCAATCAAACCTGAACCTATCACTGAACACCGCATCAAAATCGGACTAATAGTTTTGGAAATAAATGGCAACATTGGTTTGCACAAACACAAACATTCTCTCACCCCAAACGCAAATACCGTCTCCGTTCCGTCGTCGTGGGTAAAAATCAATGTACAGAGGGCGGCGACGGGTTTTATAATGTAATAAGCGGCGAATATAGCTTTATTCTCGCCATTGCCCCGTACGCAATAAGGGTTCGCATAAGTTTATCAACTGGGCGTTTAGATGGCGTTGGAGTCAAGTTAAATCGCGCTATGGTTTCGTTTTCGGGATGATACTAATACGTCGGCGAATATTTACTGGTTTAAAGCTCCTACGCTAAATGCTATTAAATGTGATTATATTGCAGTTTTTGCAGAGCATGGTTCAGAACGAGCCCAACTGATATCCAGCTCTTAGATTTAAAAAAAAACTGAAAGTGCGATAATGACCATGGCATGGCACCATGATGTAGTAAAATGGCCATTATTAAATAAAAGAAATAACATAAGAAAACCAGTTACGTTCGGGCTTTTTTGTCGCATATCAATACATTTTTAATCAATCTGTGTACGATGAATCTTTTGCTCTACACTCTCGCGAGGTTGAGCGAAAACGAAAGTGTGGACGAGCTCTTCGTTCTACTTCGTCTTCAGTTTTCTTTGGTCTTCTAACTTCGTATCGAATTTCATGTCATTTCGCGCAACTTTCGGAGAATGTAGAGCTAATCCCAGGAAACACTCCATTACACGTATTTGATTATAAATAAACAAAAAAACTAGGTACGTTTTGTTTTACAATACCAAAATGTAAAAAAACGTTTAGTTTTTAATTTTTATTACATTTTAAAAACTCTCAATCAACTAATGAGCATGGGATATTCTGTAATTACATTCAACGAATTACCAATAATTGTCGAATAAAGATAAAAGTATATTGATTTTATATAAAGCCTTCAACACGCTTTTGTGGGTTGTTGTATGCGTGTCAATTGCGTATGTTTATTTTCTCTTCGGTACCTGAATAAATGTTTGTAAAAAATATATTATGTATTTATATTGCCAGGCTCTTTTGATTTCTTTGTTTTTGGTGTAGAAACCAACACCATGTGGGACACCTTTGGGGTCCCAGTGCATTATGCTTTTTGGGGACACCGCCAAACGACTGCGTAAAATCACAGGTGACCCAAAGACTAGAAGTTACTTCGCTTAACGCATTTCTATCGCCATTCAGCAAGGTAATGCTGCAGGCGTTTGTGGGGTAACCCTGCCACAGGGATCTGTGTTTTTTTAGTACTAGTGTCTTTTTAATATTAGTTTTAGCTTTCACTTAATGTTTTTATGTTAGTAAAATTTTTAGTTTCAGTTTTAAAAAACTTATTTCAATTTTAATTTAGTTAATATATTCCCCAAAAAACACTAAAATAATAATATAATTTACAAATATTATCACTTAGACATGTTAATAACCTAAAAAGTATTTTATTGCTCGATGTATTAAAATAAAATAAAAAAATAAACATTTATTATCAGACAAAGAGTCCACACAAAAAAATTGAAATTGTTACAGCCACACATTAAACTTATAATTTAAAAAATCTAAATTTAAATTGAAATTAGAGAATTTTACAAAGCAATCGACAAGTCCCTAATTCCCTAAAAGATTTATGTCTGGGTCTTCGCAGTGAAAATGTCCTCGGAACAACGTACTTTCACGGAGTTTCGCAGTAACAATTTTCCAGTATTTATTAATAAATTAAAAATGACTAGCTTTTTCCCGCGGCTTCGCTCGCGTTAATTTTATGACTGTATAGATCTCGTTTGACAACAAAACAACCCCATAGCGCGAGTTGTGGCGCCATCTGTTGGCCGATACAGCGCCCTCTATAGTAAAAACAATATTTTCCCAATGGAACGACATACTTTCATGGGATAAAAAGTAGCCTATGTTGGGCTCTGTACCCCTAACAATATATATACAAATTTTCATAATGATCGGCTAATTAGTTAAGCCGTAAAGGAATAACAAACAAACAAACAAACTCACTTTCTCATTTATAATATTAGTAAGGATGACTCTTGACGGGCAGTTACGAAATTGGATACTTGACTGTTTTTTTTATTCTTCTTTTTATGTTGGTGACATCGAATGGTTAGTATCCTACCTTCGGGACCAGAGGACACCTTTCGATTACTTCACGCAAGATTGTTAACTTTTTAATAATAACAGATATTTTATATTTATTGTAGAATCTTTTATTATAACAAGCCGCGTTCGTGAATTTCTGCACTCCCAAGGTTGTCTGGTAAAGAATGCATTTAGCATTAAGTCCACCTGTTGTATTAGTACTTTGTGTATTGAGGTCATTAAAGATAATTAAATAAATAAATAAACATGTTCTCTTTGAGAAATCTGGTTTTCATTTTCTAAATTTCTTTTTGTTTGAATAATATTATAATAAGGGCAATCCTAAATTCACGCGGTTACCGACCATCCTTACTTGAGGCGCCGTGTTTCCCCCTGGATGCCCCGGGTCCGCTTTCTGCTACACTACACTGTACTGCTTCGGCTGCACGGGTTACGTACTCGAAGTTCGGCTGTCACCCGTACGTAATTATCTGTCATCTGTCTATATGTATGACTTTATACCTTACTAGAGAAACCCGCGCAACTTCGTTTGCGTTTATCCCGCTTTCCCGTGGGAATTTCAGAAAAACTTTTTTATCGGTTGCCTACATCATACACCACACTTTTCAGAATACACCCAAGTTTCAGGTCTTGACCGTAGCAAGGCAAAACATTTTCATATTTAGGTATATAGATTAATATTTTTCTATTTATATACCTACGTCTCATTACAATCTTTGGAGTGCGTTTATGAAATAGGCTAACCCGACCGGTGAAGTGCCACCATCCTACAGAATATTGACGTGAAGCAGCAATGCGTTTTGTTCGGTGAGTGAAATATCCAAAAATTTTAACTCCTTTCTTATACTATTTCTCGCTATATCCTGTTTTTTCCTGTTATAGGTCGGCAACGGGTCAGGGACCCTGAATCTCTGTGCTCCATAGTCGACGGTAATTACCTAACATCAAATGATCCATAGTCGAGCTTGTTTTCCAACCACTTCCGTAACAAAATATAGTATTTCAATACCTACATACAACCATCCCTACAACACTACGAGCAATAGAGCGAGTCGACGCAATGAGATTTCCTATAAGTGAGAAAGAGACAATATCAATTTGCCATTTAACCATTGACCAATTTAACTTGAACCCTGTCAAATATCATAAAATTTTATATTAAATTACTTACTGTTATTATCGATGAATATTATTCAGTCCGCTTTTCCGAAATTACGAACATAATAAAATAGTACGACGACAATATGAAACATTTTTCTCTCTGCTAAGAAATCATTTTGTTTGAATATTCACAATTTATAAAAATATTACATGACAGATGACACACTTCACTTCACGGATGTGTCAAAATGAAATGTAATTGAAATCAAAAGCATTATGGAGTATGAGAATTGATATCAACTCGAAGAAAATTACCCACAAAATAAATATTTTTTCAAGAATTTCGATAAAATAAGAATTACGTCTTCCATCAATTTTATGCAAAATTTGAAGTAAATTGGACCAAGGAATCAAGTTGTCCCATAGTAACTTTACCCCACTTTTTTACCCCCTTAGAGTTAGAAATTCGAAAAATCCTTTCTTATCGGACGCCTAAGTCACAGTTCCACCTGCCAAGTTTCAGATTTTTACGATGAGCAGTTTAAGCTGTGCGTTGATTCTCAGTCAGTCAGTCAGTTAGGACAAAGCATTTAATATAATATTATATAGATAGACAAGTATTTATTTACAAAAAAAACTACTTATTTATGTGTTAACAGCGATCTAGCATAGTACAAGCTTAATTGCTTGGTTTGGGACTAAATGGCGTGGTGCAATTCTTTTAAGAATATTTATTTAAATTTATCCTGTCCTCTCATTAGTTGGTCTGAAATGCAGCTTATAACAATTGTATTATATTTACTTTCGACCTGAAAAAAGGACAAACAAACACGTTCGCAATTATAATATTAGCAGTTAGCACCGTCATAGAGTACTTGCTCTGTGGCATCGCCATGCAAGCTAGAATACTCTTCTCTTTCTCAATCACGAGTTGGTTTTTTTGTTCAACTCGCTCATCGGTACTTGCCGTCGCTCGGTCTAACCTCTGCCTTACGTTACGATAGACAGCTAGCGGCAAATAATATTTAATGTTCTATAACGAACGCAGAATAATATTGCAAAAAAAAAGAAATATTCCAGCGTTTAATCAATTTTCTGACAACCAATACTTTTTTATTAAATTAAATAAATTCTACACAAAAGTTCCGTCTATCCCGGCTTCGCACGAGTGTAACGTTACTCAGGGATTGTACTATTCTAAACATGGACCTAGAAAAAAGGCGGACACCATCACTGAAAATAAAAAGTGAAGCACCCATAGTAAGCCACCTCGCGTATACGTCCGAACCGGCCGGCTTACTATGGTGTGAATTTGTGCGTGCCGGACAGCCATTTCACTCTCACACATAGTTACGCCGCCGCCATTAGGGTGCCTGTTAGCAAGATTCCGTCCGCCTTTTTTTTCTAGGTCCATGATTCTAAATTGTAAAGCATAGAAGGGAGAGAAGTAGAAAACCTAGGGCCCAATCAATAAAATATAAAGGAAAAATACAAGTAAGGCAGAGATCGATCAAATGTGCACGAGCAAGAGCTATCAAATTATAAAAAAACTATATAATATAAATCTATCAAAAAGCATTTATTACACTTCCAGCTTGTTGGCTAGTTCGCAACACTAATGGTGAGAGAATTTTTGAAATCGGGTTTTAAGTTACTAATCACAAACATACAGAAATACCAATCTTCCCTTTTATAACATTAATATGATTATGTAAGCACATTTGCTAGTTCGTTACTGAAATAATCGATTTTAGAACGTTTGTGCGTTGTATTGCATATCATTAAAATACCAATTAATTTGGTAGTGCTCGCCAGACACGCTAATAGCCATTAGCAGCTTGAACCATCCCAGGGGTGGGAATTATACGGCCCGCCGGCCAACACCGGGCTTTATGCAGCCCACCAGTAATTACTACCTGAAAATGATTTTGAAATTGCTGTACATTTTGCATGCTAGTTGTAGAAAATGATTTCGAAATTGCTGTATGCTATTACCGGCCTATATTTGGATAACGCAAAATATTTTACGACTATTCATTTTCATAATAAAGGTTTTTTTTTCAACATTGCTAAAAAGTAAAGGTGGTCCCGAAGATGTCCCGAAGTTGATAACTGTTCCAAACAGTTTTGCTATGTTTGGTGCAAAAATGTTACATAAAATTTTGTAGAAGAATGTTACATTATGGTTAAGATACAATTTTAGAACAATAGAAATCAATGTCACCGTTTGTACCTTGAATGTTAAAGAATGTTAGCTAACGTTTTAGAACATTTTATTTTCTGCTTCCATACTGAATGTTACTATTTCTTAAATAACGTTTTATAACACCGGTGGGTTTCTTTCGCCATTTCTTTTTCCAGTGGTCATTTTGCTTTCATCATTAGTCATTTTCCGAAATGGTGGCAGTTTATAGAGTAGTTTATTTTAATAACTAGCTTTTTTGCCCGCAACATCGTCCGCGTGAAGTTCCTGGCCCATTCCCGTGGGAACCACATTGAATTTCGGGAAAAGCTATAGCCTATGTCACTCCCTGATAAGGTAGCTTTCTACTGGTGAAAGAATTTCTGAAATCGGTCCAGTAGTTTCGGAGCCTATTCAATTCAAACAAACAAACAAACAATCAAATCTTTCCTCTTTATTAGTACTTATAGATAATAATGAAATAAATAATATGTAAAACATGACAAGAGAACGTGTCTGTGAAGGCCTACGCTTTGAATAAAGAATTTCCTTTCAGGAATCAGAGCCTTAAAATTCTCAAAAAGTGAAATATAAATTCATTTAATATTATTATTATTATAGGTATGTAGTGTTGAGAATGTTATTATACGTATGTAGTGCACTTACTATATTGCGGTTGAATGCAATGCAACCCTATATCACAGATTTGTAATTCTGTGTCTATAGGTAGGGCCGGCACCGTCCGGAGATTTATATTAACTGATCGTGTTTTATTGAAATGATATACTTACATTTAACGTCACTAAAGAATAACGTCACTTTTATAATAATCTTGAATGTCTCTGCCTATTGTTGAAAAAGGTGCCTGCGATTCCATACTATTAAACCTAGTTATTTTTTAATTAAGTTCAGAGGCAGACGCAATGGGCTATTTAATTTTGTGTCATGTCATGCCATCATGCACCCAGCAAAGGGACATAAAATTTACAGGTTAAAAAAAAGAGATTTTTATACTCGTTGATATTAACAAAACTAAAACTATTGGGGTTATATATTATAAAATATATACACACAGTTCACAGTACAGTAAATGCATAAAGATAGTAGACGAAAACGGACAGTTTCTCAAATAAAATACTTTAGTTTAAGCTTTATAAAAAGGGAATTTATAAAACCTCTGAAGTGTTGAGTTTAAAAATATTTTGTGAACAGTTTCCCACGCCTGTGCAGTGCATACTGTCTGTACCATAGATTTAGTACTAACGCATCTATAGATCGGCAATGGTTTGATTAAGGCGAGACCAAAAACGAAATACACTAGTGTGCGTGTAATGTACATGTGTGCAAGCAAGATATATAATTTTGTGGATTTTCCTTTTAGTTTGAGTTACATCCAGGCACTGCACAGGTAACCATATTTAATCACGTCTAATTAAGATCAAAACTACACTAGTGTACTAAAACTACACTAAAAACCATAAATTTTGTAAAAATAAGTAGGATTTGTTTTTAACACGACTGACGTCAGGCCGATACGGTCCGATAGCGTGTATAGTAAAATGGTCTCGCCTATCTATCTCGCTCTAACCAACGTGTATGCTATGATCGATCTCTTTTGCATTGCCAATCTTACGCTAGTATATAAGAAATCTATGGTCTGTACATTGCTAGTTGACGTAAGTTATAATTCTGGTTTTATTGAGATCAAACTATAATTAGATATTATGATATAATTTTCAACCTCATATCAGTCGATTAAAAATTACCGTTATGTATGTAGTTCAGTTATATTTCGAATTAACTGCTTTGTATTTTACATACTATAACCACCTATAACTACGGCGCGGTAATATTCCGTGGGTAATTCTATTATCTGTTTCTTGGTAGGAGTTGGATCCTTTTGCAGTTATAAAATATTGACGTCTCATTTTTAGGGTTCCGTATTAAACTACAAGCAACCCTTATAGTTCCGCCATGTCCGTCTGTCTGTCTGTCAGTCTGTCGCTGACGCTTTGGTATGTATACAAATATTAATTAATAATGCTAACAAAGTGCTGGAACAAAATTTTGAAAATATTTTTTTTTTGGTACATACTTACACTCTACATGTAAAGTAGAAAAGATTTTTTTCGCGCCCACCCTATGTTGTCGGGTATCGTTAGATAGTCTCTTCAAAACATTGAGGGTGTGGGAAGATCACTTTTCGATAGGTACAATGGTCCGTTTCGGCATTTTTTACATTTATTGTGTCAATTTTCGTTCTGCACGTCCCCTCCCCCTCTATCTCCGAAAGTCTGTTGTTTAGAAATTTGAAAAAAATCATGGTAGTAGTCCATATGCTGAACCTTCAATGAAAACTATAATGGGTAAGTAGGCTCTACTAGTTACCGAGTAATAGCCGAAGAACTGATAAAATAAAATTTATTTGATGAAAACTTACAAATGAATATGATATTGGACTTATTTGCAAGCAAGCAAAGCACATCAAATATTTGATCCCTACAATGCTTTGTCGTGAACGACTGACGAAATTAATTACGAGCTTTGTGGACTACATATTTCTGCATGAGTTTGCTCAAAGGTTCCGGCATTCATTGTTACGTCATACATAAATACCCTTGCGAGCAATGCACAAAGAGGAGTACTGCATGGATGCATTCATGTTATAATATAAAATTATACGACAAGGGGACCGCCCCGGTTTCGCACGGGTTAAACGGTTTAAATATAATATAGCCATGGTAGGTATAGTATGTCACAATGGTGATATATTTTTTAATTCGGTCCAATAGATTCGGAGCCTATTCAATGCAAACAAACAATCAAATCTTTCATTTTTATAATATTAGCATTTAACACAAGAATTCGTTTCAAATATTTATATACAGGTGCGAGAGAGCTATTTGCATCATATGGCATAAAGAGATATGAAATAGGTAAAGCTTCATCGTCGAGCATCCTATTGTAACACTACCTAATTAATTGTCGACAAGCTAAGCTATTTCGTACATTTTCTATTGCACAATGCAGTAGCTTCACAGTAAATCTCTTTTACAGAGTTCTAGAAATTCACGATTGATTCATAGTGGTCTTAACATTTTCGATATTGTATATTCCATTTCACTTAAGTTGGCCAAAAAGGTGAAACAATAGTCTGATTTAAAATAAAAATCTATGTGGAATAAACATGAATCGATTACAAAACACTTTATTGAGATAAAGCAACATTATGTTACTTTAGTAAGGTAAGACGATCTCCGTGGCGTAATAGTTACCACGCCGCCGCCGGTGCGCCACCCAGGAGGTCCCGAGTTCGAATCCCGGTCGGGTCATGATGAAAAACTAACTTTTTCTGATTGGCCTCGGGTCTTGGATCTATCTATATATGTATATGTTATAAAAATATAGTATCGTTGAGTTAGTATCCCATAACACAAATTTCGAACTTACTTTGGGGCTAGCTCAATCTGTGTGATTTATTTGAAGCTTTAAATAAGTATATTGGAAAATTAGAACGAAATTGAGGTGTTTTTCCGTTCCAAACTACGATGTAAGCGAATCTCAGATATAACTGCAAGGTCAAAATATTTACATTGAGTTCGCGTTCCACTAATTGTTACACGTCAGATCTTCCGATGAGAGAAATTTCGCATTGATGTAATCATAAATCAAATAATTTCTGCTCTTATGAGATATTGAGAATTAAAATGTTATAGCTAAGATTTACTGATAATAATCTAGAGTCTATTGACAGCATAGTGACATTTAATATATGCAACAAGGCGGCCTTATTGCTGTTAGCAATGGCCTTGTTGCATAGACTAGTCTGTAAGTTTTCCGTTTAGTGTATAAAGGCCTGTATTCAATTTGCTTAGGGCGAATGCAGGTGTTTGTAACTGAGAGTGATTCACCCTCAATTACTACGATGCAAAAGATTTCGGTAGTAGAATTTTTGGTACTGAGGGTGATTCACTCTCAATTACTAATCACCTGCACTCGCACTAATTAAAGTGAATTTGGGCCTTTAATTAAAGTTGTGTATTGCAAATAAAGCATATTCCAGGTGTCTATTTAATAGTAACCTGTTTCAGGATTGCGGGTATGAAATAAAAGGTATAAAAATACTACAGACTACTAAAATAAACCAGCGTCGTGGTACTCGTGCCACGCCACGACACTTATGCTGAGTGGAGAGGGAGACCCATTTGGGACATAATTAAATGTTGTTGTTTGGTTATAAGTGTTCCAAATAAATATTTTTTCTTTCTTTCTTTAAAAAGGTCTTATGCACCTGTCATAGATAAAACATTATACATTTTCCTAATACAATAATTCTTATTCATCCACGCAAATAATGTAAGTGCCTATCATTGCATAGTTAGGCATAGTTATTAAGACGGTAAAATAAATTGCAGTTATTGTCTTTTCTGATTACTCTGATCACGGCGGCAGACCATAAATCAGATGTTGAGAACTACATTTGAACCTGTAATCACTAATTAGAGTGAGCGGAATCTCGAGCGGTGAGATAATAGTAGGCTCCGACGGTAATGACAGGAGATGCGGTGAGTAGGCTCTGCTTAGAAGCAGCCCGTTACTCATAAACATTGTCGCTTCAACAAAAACTGCCTTTTGTTTACATATTCATACTAATTTATATTGTACTAGTGAAGCCCGCGCAACTTTGTTTGCTTGTATTTATTTATGCACAGCAGCGCCATCTATATCAGATTTTTTATAAAAAAAAACGGGAATCGCGTAGATACTTTTCAGGATAAAAATTATGTGTTAATCCAAAGTATCAGGTACCTCTATACCAAATATCATAAATATTGGCCCAGCTATTTGAGCGTGAAGAAGTAACAAACATACACATAACTTTCGCCTTTATAATATTAGTAGGAAGTAATATAGTAGTAGGATTCCTTTTTATATTTAATACCTAAGTTTAAGTTTATACAATAAGTTATATGAATAAAGATTTTATTTATTTATTTTATTTTATTGTTTGATATTGGATATATGAAATAAAATGTACTTTTGAACTCAATGGACTGTATTTGAAGGAACTGAACGAATGACTTTATTAATTTAATTTGATTATGTAATTAGGCGAGTTACAAATGCACCGATATCATACTAACTCATCATATTGAACAGTGAACTCACATGACAAGAAAAAATATAACGTAGTTAAAAAAAATACATATACGAAAAAAACAAGTAAAACTTAATAACAGAACTGAGAACAAAGAGTATGTACATATAGATATGAAATTGAATGTGTGTTTGTTTGTCATTTCACTTCGAAAGGGACCAATGGATTGACATGATATTTTGTGGGAATAGCTTGACTCGACTACCTTGTTATCCGACATGATATGGGGACTCTGGGGACAATGTGGGCGCTTCGGGCGAAATCAAAATCAAATTGTGTAACCAACAACTCAATCAACCTCTGAAAGCCTGAACTAGGCTATCACAGGCACTTTCTGGAGTAGCTTATTTATTTAATATTTAATACAGAATAATAATATGTACTTACTGGCTAATCTCTAGTATGCCGTGTCTATGTCGCGAGGACCCACAGAATAAAGTATATTTTTTACTTTAATGACGTCGGATTTTTTGTAATTGTCAATCGATAGTGAAATACACGCAAATGAAAGTACAGGTTTTAAAAAACTATTTCCTATTTAATCTACTTGCAAAGTAAATGAATAGAAATCACTTTTGCACGACAATATTTTTTTCCTACAAACACAACAACGTGAATGACCTGTTGACAAGAAGCGCCTTAAGAAACACAGAACAACATTTAAACCTTTTTTAATGGACTAAAATATTGCTTTAAACCGATTTTCTTTATTGTTTACTTTTTCTGATCGAGATGAAGGAATTTTATGATGGATTTTATAAGTACCCATCACAGATATTGGTATGGTATATCTATATCCGTGGTACCTACAGCTTGGATAAAAAGAGTTTGAGAGGATCAGATAGAAAATTGGTGATCACTAAAAATAGTATCCATATCGTTTGCCTCATGGTATATGAGGTGGGTGATCATAGGTGTGAAAGAAGCGCCCTTATTTTCTCAAAACTTTTTTTGCAAAGCTATTTGATGTTACGTATTGGCACACGTCAAGAAATAAGACTAATCGGCACTGAAAATAACGGCTAGTACAATTATTTTACAGAAAAAATGATCTACCATCTTCGGCCCATTAATTGCGATACACACAGATCAAAAGAATAAAAGCCCGCTTGAAATTATTAACATTTTGCAGTATCGTAAATCTTCAGATAATAAAGTTTTGGGCAATGAAAAATATCTCACCAAACTCGAACTTATGGTGTAATAGATTTCAAACAACAGAAACATGAATCAACTAAAAGTTCACTCGATAAAAAAATACATAAAAGTGACTCATTACCAATAGATACTGTTAATTTTAAATTAAAATTTTAATATAATTATTTAAATTCTCCAGTTATGTATATTTTACTTCTACATTTAGACAAAACCAACATAAAATTTAATGTGTCCTCAAGTTCATGATGCCTTTGTGCAACTCGTATGTTTCGCTTCACGTATATACAATCATACAATTATCAAAGAGACATTGCATCCGGACTTTGTAGTAGCGTTTAGAAAGGACTGTAACATATTTTCTCTATCGGAAAAACGATTGTAAATTACACCACGACAACGTTATAAGAAGTAAATAAATGATGATGTGAGAATGCACCGATGTGTGAACTGATAAGGAAATGAGTATTAGATAAATCAAGCAAGTCGTCTTCACACTTTATGCACCCTTATATGCGATCTACTGCACTATATTTAAAGAGCAAGCCTACCACACATTCCCACCGCTGTGTCTCCTGTATAGTCAGGATCTACAACGGCGATCTCAGCTTGACAATAATCCATTACTTTTCAATAAGTAATGGCTTATTGACGTCCGGGAGGAGAACCGATGTGTTATACAGCTGTCTTGGAAGTTGGAACTCATAACGAAGTTGATCAGAAATGAAATAAACGGAGTAGGAAGTATTTAAAAAGTAAGCTTGCATATGGTTGGTAGATGACCTTCATTTTCCAGATTGAAATCGTATTTGGTACCAATGGAACCTACGCTGTCCGTCCGTCCGACAGCAGCGGTTAAATCTCAAATATCATTATTATGTAGACAGTTGAAAATTTCACATTCTATAGATACCCAGCGACTAGCGACGCGCAACTTCATTTGTGTAGGCTTTCCCGTGAGAATTTCGGAAAATCCTTGTAAATATTATACAGATAACATTCCTATTGACTCACTCTATTGCTGCATTTAAATCCGTTGAGTAGTTTAAAATCTAAGCGAACAGACATCGATCGAAAGCAGGCTTGCCAGTTGCCAGCTCTGGTGTTCGGAATTATAACGAACCGCTCGGTATTTTAGCACTATGTTCGGTATAACAAAAATATCGGAGGGGAAGTATGGGTGGTGGTCAGATTTTACGCATTCGACAATCGATGTTGCAATTTGCTAGCGCGCTTGATGTTTTCCATCCATCTCTTTACCAAACAGCGAAAAAAAAACGGCAACCATATCTAAAATAACACCCTCATTACGCACGGAAGCAACTTCATTTTACACTATGTAAAGTTATAATAACAAAACGTCGACAAAGGATCGTCATTATAAAAATAAAATCAAGTCATATAAAAAAACAGACACTACTTTTAAAACTACTTATTATGCGACATTTTAATAAACAACTATTATGTAACACCTAGCGGCAATTTAAAAAGAAAACGAAAAAGTCTGTTAAAAAAATGTGTTACGACCAATGCTTCTCAGCTGGGGCCCAGTCGGATACTAATTATACGCACACGTTTATGGAGATCATGACAGGGGAGCGGCCACATTGTGCAAACGCTACAAAAAGATCAGCAGGACAAACATGAAATAAATGCCGAAAATACGGACTGACGTTTCGTTGAATTTTAACTAGTTATTCCCACTAGTTCTTTTATTAATTCTTTTACAGGAACTAGTGAGACTTTTTTGTCCCACTAGTACCTTTGAAGGAACAACAAGGACTAGTGGGACAAAAAGTTCCACTAGGTCCTTTAAAGGAACTAATAAAGGGACTAGCGGGAACAAAGAGGTTTTGAATCTTATTATAACTTGTAATGTCTTTAATGACTACGTGTTTCTTTGTTTCGAATGGAGACTCTAATGGTTGCTCCGCAGACTTGGTGCGTTATGGCACAGATTAATAAATAGTTACTTTATGCTATGGGAAACGGCGAAAGTGGCATTCAAAACCGTTTATTGTAACTGCATCGCTTCGCTCTATAACATTTTAGATAATCTCTAAGTACAGTCACGTGCTACAAAAGTAAATATAATTCCAATGTACTTATCAAACGATTTCTAGTGAAATTTCATGGTGAAATTCAATGAGATAGTGTTGGTCTAACTATCTTTGTCATACATATTGTGACAACATAATGTTGTGTGTTTTATCGCAATAAAAATTGTACCCTATTCATGTTTTTTATTTTATTTTATTTCATATCACTTTATTTTGTGCTAAGTTTAATGGAACGGAATATAAGTAAGTTATTTATTTATTTTCTCAACTACAATCTTAATACTAAATACTTATAAGCACCAATTAGATACAGAATGCATTAACAAATTGTACAGTCAACAAAGGAAAGGGTTTACAATATTTGCTTTCTTTCGTTGTTTATTTCGAGTCAATGACACTCACAGATTAAATCAGATTTGACCACTAAATATTTGGCGAATAAGACTTTCGTTCGATTCGAACGTGGCCAAAAGTTTTGACTTGCACTTTCATTGTGAAATTCGATTGGACGCGACCAAAGGTACGAGCAAAAGTCACGACGTCACAGCGGCGAAGCACATTACCGTACAGACATAAATTTCAATAGATGCACACGAGTGTTACTTCTATTCTATACTTCCTACTCCGTTTCATTCTGATTAACCCGCTCAACGCGTATCGTTTTTGATGCACAAATGTGTCGGTTTCGACCCCAACGTGGCGCTGAGCGTGCCTGATTAAATTCGTTGTGAGTTCCAAGACAGCTGTAGTTTCTCCCCCGGGACGTCAATAAGCTTCGTTTATAGTCAACTTGAGGTCGCCGTTATTGATCTTGGCGGCACAAGAGACACAGCAGCGGTGGGAAGGTGTGGTGGGCTTGTCCCGAGTGTAATAGTATTCTATACTTAGTACTTCTATACTACCAACTCCATCTACTTTCTTTCTGATTAAATTCGTTGTGAGTTCCAAGACAGCTGTAGTTTCTCCCCCGGGACGTCAATAAGCTTCATCGCTTATTGCCTGAGGTCGCCGTTGTTGATCCTGGTTACACGGGAGACAGTGGTGAGAATGAGCGGAGGGCTTATCTGTCATGTCACGACACGAGTGTACAGGAGTTTTTGGAGTGGTAGAGCAATTATTATGAAATGGGCTAGCTCGACCGGGGAAGTACCACCCTCTCACAGAATATCGACGTGAAGCAGCAATGCGTTTCGTTCGGTGAGTGAGAGATCCGGAAGCCCAACTCCTTCCATATCCCCTCTTTCCCCCTCCTTCTTTCCCTTCCCTTCCTCCTTCCTTGCCTCCAACCTCCTTAGTAGACAACGCATTGGTAGCACCTCTGGTGTTACTAATGTCCATAGGCGGCGGTGATTACTTTCCATCAGGTGGCCCGCATGCTTGTTTGTCTACTGTATGGCATAAAAAATAAAAAATAAAAACAGATGTACAAGGATGTTTAAGAACGTGAGTGACGTTTGTAGGAGGGCGTTACTGTGGCATATTTTCATACATTTTGTCAAAGGCGAACTGTCAAAAAGTGACATACAATATGAACGGGAGTTGTAGTTCTAATTTCGGCCACGTTCATATAGACCTTTGTAGCACGGTAGTTATACTTTGAAATAGAATCTTATGATCAAAAATTCAATATCAGGGTTATGAAACAATTTATAAAAAAAACATTAGGTCAAAAACAAACATTTAATAAAGTTTTGGAGAAGTTCGTTAAAAGAAAACAGCATTTCTTTCAGCTAGTCTTTACATCGATCCGCTCTCTAAACTATAAATAATATTTAATGTGCTATTATAATAAAGCTGTAAAAACGTCGATCTAGTAAAAACAGAATTCTCTTAATTAGCTTTGTGATGTGAAGTTGTGTTACAATAGTAAGAAAAAGACACATTTAGTCTATCAATACTAATATTATAAAGAGAAAAGATTTGATTGTTTGTTTGAATTGGCTTCAAAAATTTTGATTTGAAAAATTATTTCACCGTTAGAAAGCTACAGTGTCTCCGGGTGACAAAAGCTATATTATAAAAAAAGAAATTGGGGATTCTTAGTAACATCCGTGCGAAGCCGGACCGTTACTTTTCGATACAGGAGGAACTTGCGTTATCTAATTAAATTTAGTCTTCGTTATAAGTTATAACGACATCAATTTATTGGCATTACTTACTTTTTATATGTATGTGAACGGTCGGCGATAGCCATATGTAATTAAGGTACCGGATATGTTCATACCGTTTTAATATTAACGTTTTCGAATCATTATTGACGATGGTGCAATGTTATGTACCGAGTAAATACCGTAATTGTGCAATTTACTTATGCAAAGCAGTCACTTTTATTAGTATTTCAATATAGTTATAAAGAAGAAAGATTTGATTGTTTGTTTGACTTCAAAACTACTGGATTGAGGGTACATTATCCCCGGGTGACATAGGATATAATTGTATTAAAAAAAACAAAAATAATAAAAAAATAACAACCCCAGTCACTATACAATATTTGAGACACAAAATTTTTAGTCTTAGCCTTAGTAGCCTTGTCATAACATGAAATAATTAAAGGGCCATTCCATCGAGCACGTAGCCATGGGCCATTCTAACCACTTTCGAATAGAATCGTCAAATAAACTGTCAAGTATTGAAAGTTCTTATTTGTCAAATAGACTAACCGGCACTTCATTCGCAAATGGTGAAGCTGGCTTTAAGTCTGTTAAGGTAAAGCACGAGATTAGGTTGTAAGATCTCTCTTGCTATGTGTTGGGGGCAGGCACCGCGACGGGTTACAGTTAGTGTTACGTTTTAATGAGTGCTCCAGCTACGCGCCAGACGGAACCGGCCTAACGCCAAGATGACCATCAAACTTCACGGTTGCCCACAACATCGTCGCATCAATATAACACATTACATCTTAATTATTAAAAACGTAGTTACTGGCAACAATAAAAAAACATTTTATTCGTATTTTTTTTTTTTGGTCTGTGAATACTGGCAGCATGAAAATACCTACTTTTTTATTTTCACGCATTTACTTTTTTTGGTCTATAGATGGCATGGAAGTAATAAGTACTACGTACAACAGTACTTATTACTTCCATGATAGATAGTCTATTGGCAGCATGAAAATACTTTTTTTTATTTATATACATTTAACCTCACATTCAACTTATATTTTTACTTTTGGTACTGGCTAAACATAAAAGATAATTTTTCATGTCATTCATTCATTTTTTTATTTTTTTTTTATAAAGCCACGACGAATGTCACATGAATTTATTTTAGAATGTAGGAGAGCGTCAATTTGGGCTTGATGATAAAATATTTCAAGGGGAAGTACAGTACAGAAATAAGACACTCCACAAGTTAGAATATTCATTATAAACAATACCAATAATGTTTATGATCTAGATTTTTATAAACATTATTTCAAGTTGAAACCATTGACCATACCAAATTCGTGTTAGCGTTAAAGTAACTAAAATGTTAAAAAAATTCAATTACTTTTCGACAATATCAAAACGGAAAATCTTCAATGATAAATCGCGTCAGTTGAGTCAAAATTTTCCCTTGGTCGAAAAATTTATATATAGGTAGCCCTAAAAATCTCATTCAGCGCATAATTTATTTATTATTCAATTTAATATTCACTGCTTCACGTGTAGCGATTACATTACCTAGTACTATGACTATTTATTTATTCAGAGATGCAAAAAGTGAATGCGATACGCAAATAAGTCTGTTTCTATTGAGTGTCGATCGTGTAGAAAGAGTGAAAACCATTGATGTCACTCGCCTGACTTTTTCCCCTTTCGTAGTCTAATGACGCTATTATTCTGCAGTTCTCAGTCGTACATGGAAATAGAAAACTTATAATTAACCTGATCAAACGCAAAAAGTATAACGCTACGTACATGTTACGTGTTCAATGTGCATGTGCCCAGAGTTAACAATAACGATGTTATGGTATATTATTTACTAGCGGACCGCCCAGCTGCTCACGGGTTTTTGTACAGATCCCTGATTTTTTGGAAAATATTATATAACCTAACATAGGTAATATCCGCGGGGGCCGTGGATATGATAGCTTCCCAACGGCGAAAGAATTTCTGAAATAGGTCCAGTAGATTTTGAATTTATTCGTTCCAAAAAAAAATACAAATCTTTCCTCCTTATAATATTAGTTTAGATTATTATTTATTAGCAGACGACTCCGACGACATCTCAGTCACAAAAAGTCCACTACTGGACATATTGGTTTTATAGTAAGGTCTAAATAGCCATTAAATGAATTAATAAATTGTATGTACACAATTCACACAGTGTCACCTGATCCCAAAGTAAGCTAGGATAACGTATTATAATTATTATGATACTTTTACCCTATACCTACTTATTATTTTAATGTTAGAGTGTATCGGTTTCTTTAGTATGTATGTACAATTGTTTATTGACATTGAATAAACAAATTAGCTAATTTAAAATGTAGGAATTAATTAAGATGTGAAGTGAAAGACATCTGTCTCACATAAACACTTTTAGGTAGCATGGTAAAAAACTTTATTATTATTTGGAATAAAATTATTAAGTGGAATAAAATCGCTTGAGTTGACAAGTAATAAAGACTCATTCGACGATGGGATGTAAGGTTAGAATGCCGAACGAGTAAAAAGGCCTCCTTGTTGCAAATATGCACTAAGTGTTAATAGTTTGTCTGTGTATTGTAAACAAAGCATTTATCTGTCTGAACAAAAGACATTATCTAATTCGATAGCTGATCTGTTGTAATGCTCCAAGTGTTTGTAATAAGATTCCAATGAACATCAGAAACCTATGTCATAAATAGTTTAAAAAAGGAGTTAGGCTAATAACTTAAATTTTACATCATTAGTGACTTTTTAGACGATATACATTGTTATACACTTTATATTCAGAGTCTCGATTCTATTTTTCGTTTAAGGTTGTGGTTTAAGTTGAAGGGAGCTAATTAATCCCATCTTCTAATTTTAATATTTAAATTCTACTAATAATGTAATGGCGAAAGTTTTTGAAGATGTATGGATGTTGCTCTTTCACGCAAAAACGTATAATCTTTGTTTGAAATTTGGTATATGGGTAGTATAACTTAGATTAACACGTAATAATTGTATGCCCATGCGACGGAGCACAGACCTGCACGTCATCTTCATTTTCTATGATTCACAATAAATATAATTGTATTAAAAAATGTTTGTGACCAATACAAATTGCAAACAAAAAATGACATGTGCTAAATTTCTCTAAAAAGTTTATCTTCAATGATTTCAATGATCATCGGAGAAAGCATATGATCACGAGCGGTCATGATGTAACTTTTCAGTATAAATATCGTGTTACTTACTCCAGCAATGACCACTATATTGTACAATAGGTGTTCGTTTCACCCAAACGATCATGAGTCACGAACGGTAAGTGAAACGATACCTTGTGCGTGTTGATCACCTCGGCACACCACCATCTTAATACGACAAAACGTGTTTATACAACTGCTCGTGGCATTGTTACAACTACACCTCATGTTTGTTATGAAACATATTTTGAATTAATCTAACAAAAATAATCTGAAATTATTAACTACTACGAGTATAGTAACTAACTAGTTTATGTACCTACGCGCCAAAATTTGAGCTCACGTTTTTAAAACATTTGAAAATCGATGACCTGAGTAACAAGTACCTATGAGTTTCGAACTTCGTTTTATGACGACGCGAGCCAGTTGCGTTGGCGACCAGTATAATAAAATAAAATAAAAATCATTTATTATCAGACAAACAGTCCATACAAAAATTAAAATTAAAATTAGAACTACACATCAATAAGACGTAAGTATTGTAGGTGCGTCATGTTATATTTTGGCAAAAGAAAACGTGATCCTCACAACACAACTCTCTAATTTGATTAATGAATGAAATGTTATTAAAAATATTCATTCCTACAGATTCAAAGTCAAAATTCAAATATTTTTATTCAAATAGGGATAATACCTTAGAATAATAACACATAGAAGGAGTAGTGTCTTCATACAAGCGCTCTGTCAAAAGTGAAGAGCTACACGCTCGATGAAATGTACAACATGACAACTACGAAGCGGTTCGGCAAAGCTCGGCGTTTGGTGCCATCTCTGGCACCAGCTGAGGTGTATCAAAACTGGTGTACGGACACTCCTTCTAGTAAGTTATTAGTCTAAGACTAATACAGTAGATACTATTTATTATTCTGTGCTAATATCGCTCTTTCGAATCGTCACAATTTTAATTTCATCGAATTCAAATTTCATTCAGTGTGATGTGAATTTACAATATTTTACAAGAGAGAGAAAGAGTAAACAAGAGACATTTCTTGTCCGAAAATAATTAAATTTATTTATTTAGATCATAAAATGATAACTAATGGTGTAAACTACATTTGTGCGCGTCAGTGCACTAGTTGTTTAAATATAAAATGATGTTGAAGAAAGCACGACTAAATTACATCTCGTTGATCATAATTAGATCTCAGGAGGAATGCAGAGAAAGAGCCACTTGGAACTGAGATCGATATCAAAACTAGCGCACACCTGGTAGGTATATCATCTCGTTATTCATAATTCATAATAATTATCCGCAAAATAATCGTCAAATTATATTACTTATACATCGACTATGTACTTAAAACATTTAAATTTGAACAATCGTGGCCAATTAGTGACTGATTCTCGTGATAGCACTTGAATTCCGAACGCGGCGACTCATCATGATTTCACCAGCGCGAGCGCACCATGTTTTTATGGAATCCACAATTTACTAGACATGCGATAGTATAGGTAATCTATATTTATAAAATGCTTTGTCCTGACTGACTGACTGACTGACTGACTGACTGACTGACTGACTGAGAATCAACGCACAGCCTAAACCGCTCATCGTAAAAATCTGAAACTTGGAGGGTGGATTGTTTGTATGATGTAGGCGTCCGATAAGAAAGGATTTTTCGAAATTCTAACTCTAAGGGGGTAAAAAAGGGGGGCAAAGTTACTATGGGACAACTTGATTCCTTGGTCCAATCTACTTCAAATTTGACATAAAAATTGTTTAAGAGAATTGATGGAAGACGTGATTCTTATTTTATTGAAATTCTTGAAAAAAATGTATTTTGTGGGTAATTTTCTTCGAGTTGATATCAATACTCATACTCCTTAGTGCTTTTGATTTCAATTACATTTCATTTTGACACATCCGTGAAGTGAAGGGTGTCATCTGTCATGTAATATTTTTATAAATAGTGAATATTCAAACAAAATTATTTCATAATGTCGTCGTACTATTTATTCTGTTTGTGATCTCGGAAAAACAGCTAAAATTTTAAAGCGGACTGAATCATATTCATCGATAATAAGCAGTACCTAAGTAATTAACTCCGGTAATTAGATATTAAATTTTATAATATTTGACAGGGTTCAAGTTAAATTGGTCAATATGGCATATTGATATTGTCTCTTTCTCACATATAGAAAATGTCATTACGTCGACTCGCTCTAATATTTCGTAGTGTTGTTGAGGGATGGTTGTAGACTATGGAGCACATAGATTCTAGGGTCCCTGACCCGTTGCCGACCTATAACAGGAAACAGGATATAGCGAGAAATAGTATAAGGACGGAGTTAGATTTTTTTATACCACAAAGGTGGCAAACAAGAATTTCGGATATTTCACTCTCCGAACGAAACGCATTGCTGCTACACGTCAATATTCTGTAAAAGGGTGGCACTTCACCGGTCGGGCTAGCCTATTTTTCATAAACGCCCACTGCAAAGATTGTAATGAGAAGTACCTATATAAATAGACAACCGATAAGAAAGGATTTTTTTAAATTCTCACGGGAAAGCGGGATAAACGCAAACGAAGTTGCGCGGGTTTCTCTAGTGTATTATAACTGGATTCGGTAATTGTAAGGCGTTGAACACTCCGTGTTTTACAGATGATTTTATAACTAATATTAATATTTCTGACCATGTTTATGTTGTTTTAATTAGTGGTTTTGTAAATGCATGATTTATATTGATTATTTGGAACATACAGTCCAGTTGTTCGTAAAGATATATGTTATTGATAAAAATTATACTTGAATGGAGACATACTTAGTTGCTCAACTTCCATATATGGATTCGTCTTTGCGCCTTATAAAGTAAACAAGTTCTTATGCCTGAGTTCGCACTGCAACCTTAATAATGTAAAGACGAGTGAACTTGCGACAGCCGCCTGCCTCGTCGTAACATTTAAAATATGCCATGAAACGGCTAAATCGGGGTCACGGCAGCATGAACCTCCACTATTATATTGGAAGTCGAGAGTTCACTCATACTGATGTTTACATTGATGAAATTCGCATCCAATATTCATATGCGTCGAGCGGAGACAGTGAGATCATTCCTCGAAGTGTAATAAGAAAACAAGTGTGAAAAGTTTGCGATCGGTAGAGAGAACGCATTCCTGTAGCCAGCGACAGAGGCGCGGCGGGCGCGAATCCCGGCGCCCACGCGCCGCACCAGAATAGCCTCGCTATCTCGCTCAGGGAAAAGCGCTATGCACAAATAAAGTTACGCATCAGGAAACCAAAGACACTCGCAGGCGGCGCGCCGAGCGGGCCGCCCTGCCAGCGCCGGCCGGCTCGGCGGCAGGCAGCCAGCCCAGTGCGGCGAGGCCTACACTACCGGCTACAATATGTATAGGTACAAATTCGCTTTGCGGATTTGATGTAACAATAATATGTACCTATATGGATGTTGACTTTGAATAAATAGGTAAATGTAGTAATGATGGGATAAGATGGATAAAGCAAGCTGACCTTGTTGTTGTGTGAGCATCTGCCTCGTGTAGTGATGCTCGGTGCGCTGCACGCGCTCCTGCTGCTGCACGATCTGCTCGCGCCGCTCCGAATGCTGCTGCACGCGCTGCTCCGAACGCTGCTCGGAGCGCTGCTCCGACCACCTTGACTGCTTCTCCATCACGCCGCAACGGCAGCACAACGCACAAAAAAAACTGTCACTCGACGCTACTGGTCCTTATCGCACGAACGTCGTAACGGCGCTCGCCCAAAAAGAAATAAATACGCCACTGCGAAAAACTTATACTAGTCCACGGGTTCATTTAGCAGAAGTCAAGTCATTATAACCCAAGTCCAACAACCAAGACGTCGGTCGATTGCGAATAGTTAGCGGATAGTGCGCGAACGAAGGAGCAGGCGCTGCGCCGGCGCTGCGAGGGCGGCAGCGGGGGGCGCGCGACCGAAATACGCGGCTATTTCGAGATGAGCGCACTCCCGCGCTCCCTCCTCCGAGCGCCCCACTCCGCGTGGCCCTCCCTCCCCGCGCAACACTCCCTCCCGCAAATTTCGCATACCTCCATTTCAGCCTGGAGTTATTTGTGCATGCCATGCATCCACTTTTCCAGCCGTAATTATTACATTTCAGAACATCCAATGGATACTCTTGATGCCGTGACATTTGATCATTAGAAATTGTGAACGAATCACAATATGAATGAGAACACGCAGGCTGCTGGTACCTAGCCAGCTGATTCTTCACTAATCGGTGAGGTCATATAGTATAGTGCATTTGTACCTGTGCGAACCATCAGTCAAAGCAATGAATGATGAGCTCAAACAGGGTAAAGTGCAATCATTTAGGCATTAATCTAATCTACTAAGTAACTGGAAGAAACAATATAACACACAAAGTACGTACCTAAACACAAACATTTATTGAAAATTGACCATTTATCACATCAAACTTAAAAATATCTACAAAAATATTAGTAAAATAATAATATGGATATACCTATGTAATTGAAAATATATCATTCATTATTTAATTAATTAGGTGTTTAGTTGAAGAATAAATGAGTATAATGTTGAGAAATGTTAATGGGTTGTGTTGTGGCATGATATTTTGGCATGAAGTGTGGTGTTATGTATGGCATTATCAAAGCCAACTGACCTACAAGCCTAGGTTATGTGTATCTGGATTCTAAATATTCTTGGACTAGCGCTCCGCCCCGGCTTCGCACGGGATTAAGTGAAGACCTTTTTTGCGCGCGACTTCGTCCGCGTGACGTTCCGGACCCGTTCCCGTGGAAACCACATTGAATTTCGGGAAAGCTATAGCCTATGTCACTCCCTGATAATGTAGCTTTCTACTGGTGAAAGAATTTTTGGAATCGGTCCAGTAGTTTCGGAGCTATTCAATTCAAAAAAACAAACAATCAAATCTTTCCTCTTTATAATATTAGTATAGCCATGTGTAGCTTCCCAACGATGTCAGAATTTTTCAAATCGGTCCATTAGTTTTGGAGCCAATGAAAACAATCAAAATATCCTCTTTATAATATCAGTATAGACGAATCACTCAACGCCATCTAGTCTCAAACTAAGCACTAAGGGTACAAGAATGGTGTACATAAAAGCATCCAGACCAACAAATAGACATGTTCCTGCACACAAATGTTTGCCTTCTACTTGATTCCAACCCTTGGAATAAAGTAGAGAATGCTAGCAAAAAACATAATAATTATTATGTAGTTTGTAAAGCAATATAATTATCCTCATGAATAGTAAATATAATAAGGTAGAGCAGAGTTACTGTAGACATATAATGCAGTAAAATTATAATAGTATGGATCAAAAACCACAACGCCAACGTTCACAATTAATTATTAGAACTATTTCATACCAGTTGTTCTACGAAGCTTCTCACATCCCAATAGTTTAGTGAAATATTCGTTAGATAACTTTACTAGAGTTCCTAGAGAGTTAATTGATCCAGGTATTTGGCAAAGAGGAATTCACGAGCAATATGATCTATTTCATGCAGCAACCTATGTCCCAAATTCTTGTATTGAATACCTAGTTAAAATTCAATCTCGATTCTATTTCGATCTCACATTATATTTGCCAGTTTCATATTTGTTTAAGATTTTTAATGGAAAGCATATTACACTTATTTATTACTTGCTGTGCCCGCGACTTCGTTCGCGTGGACCACACGATTACATGCTTTATGATAGATAGATAGACTGCTGTGCATGAAAGAAGTCCAATATGAAAGCTTCTGTACCACAAAGGAAAGTGTTTACGAAGAAACTTATACATTTTTACAATAGAAGTAAAAAAAAAAAATTTTGTAGGTCACACAGACTACTCTATAAACATGTTACTTATAAAATTTCTTCTATTTTCCGCCATAACGCCATAAAAACCTAAAATTGGAACCTTTGTCACCGTCCCCTCCCTCCGGCTCACCTCTTAGACGCCAGGACTTTGAGTATGTTTTCTCCCTAAGCATCCTGATTAGGTTTCTGAAGAAATCGCTTAGGTTCCCGCTCACGCACTCTACAACTACGTTATTTTACAACTAACTGCTTGACATCACGCAGTCTGGTTTATTACCATGCGTAAACAACAAATGCTCATTACGCTGAACAACTTTTCCTAAGGCGCTATATTTGTATCTCTTATAGTTTAGCTGAGCTGCTAAGGTGGAACATCAATTTTGCCAGATTTTTGTACATCAATAGAAAATGCTCTTCCGCTAATCAACTTTTACGAGCCAGATCTTCGATTTTTGTACATCAATAGGAAATGCTTTTTCATTGTACAGAATTGGCCCTTTTACAGTTTTATTATAAGTATAGATATAGATTATTTAGGAAACATACGACAGGTTAATTTTTGTAATGCATTTTAATTTTAATTCCACATTAAACACTCTATCTGACAAGCTACCAGCTATATGACAGGCCCGGTGGTTGAGTCGCTAGCAATAGTCACTTTATCCCAAAGGTCGCGGGTTCGAATCCTAAGCAAGGTAAATATTTGTGTGCATAAAATTGTCTGTTTGCCTTGGTCTGGGTGTTTTCTATCTATAATAAGTATTTATTTACAAAAAAAAGGTATTTAAGTATATTTATCAGCAATCTAGTACCCATAGTACAAGCTTAGTTGCTTAGTTTAGGACTAGATGGCGTTGTGTGATTCGTCCAAGAATATTTATTTATCTCTTTTAACTACATAGTTTGACAGCCACAGACATAATATTATGTGACATTACCTTTAAAAATTGTTTTGAGCAAATTCACTGTGAATCAAGATAGTATGTAATGTGGCCAGGCGATATCTTTGCGATAATTGTATATATATTTATTATAAATCACAGGTAAAATTAAGGTGTACAAAAAACACCATTTATATTTTTTTTAACCATTAACTAAGGTGGTAAATAAGCATACGGCCCGACTGATGGTAAGCGGTTACCATAGTCTATGGACGCTTGCAACACTTGGGGTATCACTTGCGGTATCACGACCCAGTTAAAATATTTTTATGCTCCTTTTGAAGAACCCCATATCCCATCCCATATTAACATATAACAGTCTCGTTTCGATATTGTTCTAGCGTATCAAATAGTTACGAGAATTAGGCTCCTTGATTTCTGTTGCGGTAGTTGCGGGTTCAATCCAATATGTCTGAGCAAATATTTTGAATGCACCAATATTGATGTTTGTTATTTTGACTTCGATATTGCGTATGATTGTATTTTGCTATGATTAAAAATTATTTAAATATATTTTACGTAGATATAGTCGTTTTTAACAGGCACGATACCCACCGTCTTTTTTTTAATGAAAGAAGTTGGCAAACGAGCGTGTGTGTCATCTCTAACGCCCATGGAACACAGAGACACCACGAACTCCCTAAGTCGTTGCCGACTTTTAACAAGAAGAAAGGATGAAGGAGAAACGGGATAGTGGAGGCTACTCCTACCCAAGATAGGGAAGTTGGCTTTTCTCTCACGCATCGAACGAAGCAGATTTCTGCTTCACGGTCATATTCTGTGAGAGGGTGGTACTTTACCGGTCGAGATTGACTTCATAAATCTACTACTTCAAAAATAGCCTCCTGTATAGCCAAGCAGCAGCGACCATACTCAAAAGACCTTCAGAAGGAAAAACTTTTTTATTTAAAAATTTTCACACTAGCTTTGTTACCCGGTGGTAATGTACCTTCCCAACGGTGAAAGAATTTTGAAATCGATCTAGTAGTTTTTAAGATTATTCGTTACAAATAAAAATACAAATCTTTTCTATTAGAATAGATGTAACGTATGTACGTACATGAGTAAGTACAAATAAAATACTGAAGCTGAATATAATTAGATTAAAACACTCGCTCGAGCTTCGTTTTTTTAACCTCGTACTCATGTTTTAATATCTTTTATTACGCGCGACAGTGCCATAAACTACAAATTATTCTCCCTGTTAAAATTTAAACATCTGTTATATTATAACAGTTGGGTGTATTGCACATGTAATAGATATCTGTTATACATAAGGCGTATTTCAGCGCTCATGACAGACTGATCAGTTTAGGCCACATTCGCCCCACTTTTCGCCACACGAAGTTCATACAATTGCAAACATGTAAATGTAAATATATAATAGAGATAAAGATAAAATATACTAAGATAACTTTTAAACATACCCGAGCTAGGAGATTCCTGTGTTTCAGGCAAAAGAGACCTTATTTAACAAAAAGTCAATGTAATTAAAAATGTATTGTGATTTTATTACTTTATATTTTAAACACTACAGTACAGTAAAAAGGTTCCTGCAGATCAAATAGGTAAGTTATTTGAAAAGCTAAAGTTTGACTGTGAAAAGTGTCTATTATCGGAAGAAACACAAAAGTGCACTTCAAATAATACACATTTTTATTTTTAGTATTGAAGCTCACGTTATAAGCTTTTAGCAGATAAATTCAATTTTAAAGTTTAAAGCTTTTTATTCTGGACAGTTTTTTATTGCTCTTCATTTAATTTTCTACCGATATCCGTTCTATTCTGTATTCGTTTATAAGGATCCTTTAGGAATTTCCAAAAAAATAAAAAGAGCCAATGTGAAAAACAACTTTCAACGTCCCGAAGATGAAGATTTGGGTAAGCGATCAATTTGACCAGCGAGAACAATTTTAGAACTTTCATTTTTAAAAATAAATTTTTCATGTTTCGATGGAACTTGTCTGGAAGGCATTAATAGTTGACCGGACAGATCTAGTCCTAATTTTTCAAAACATTTTTATTTTCTTAGAACCATTTCACCATTTGTCAGATAAAATCTTTCAAAACACTGTCAATATCTTACAAGAAATGTCATTAAACTACTGCTTTATCCACACTTTATCTGATGAATAACTATGAGCAATAATAAACAAACCTTTAATGCAGGAATTTGAGTATGCAATGCTATTCTTGAGTTTTAACGAAGTCAGCGACATATGCACACTCGCTTCACATCAACCGTGCAATTTATTGCCATATAAAATATAGTGTTTAATGGTATGAAAACACACCACTGCATATTATAATTAGATGCATAAAGTGGCAGAAATCATTGTCTCAAGATCTCATAAGAAAAATGTGATTAAAAATCAGTCTCAACCGCATTTCGATCTCACATCACATTTATTATATTTAGAATTTAATTGATAATTTAATTGATAATTTCATTTTATATCACGGGTATCACGATTATTATTAGCGTATTGTAGACAAATTACATTAGTATATAAAATCTCTGTGATTGTATGTAATTTTATCGTTTCTAAATCTTGACAGACGCCTATAAGATGGTCAAACGACCTAAGGAAAGTCGCAGGAAGTCGCCAAACTGCCAAACAGTCACTGTTAACGTGATGGAGGCCTATGTCCAGCAGTGGACTTCTCGTGGCTGAGATGATGATGATGAAATCTTGACACACTAGCGCCTTTGTTTGAAATGTTGTCATTTTATAAAGTAAATCGTATTGTACGCTAATCAAAATATTTAAAGAGTACATTTAGGATTTGACTACTTGTCATTGGCATTATATCGAATTAAAACTGAAATTACATTCAAGAGTAAAGATGGTTTTAATGACAGCAACATACGGACACAAGGTACGATATGATTATAACAAATTAGGTAATAAAACCAAAAACGTTATATATTTAATATTTAAAAGAAATAAAACTCAACTACTATTTACAAATAAAAAACTTGACCCAGATCCCTCGAAAACGGGAGCGTTCCCAGAAGGCTGGCAGAGTTACCCCGCTGTATTGCGAGGCTAATTCTTTGCGCGAAATACAGGCTAGCATTACCCCGCGCTGGCCCTCACAGCGTAGGGGAGCGTCCCCAAGGTGGCGGATAGGGGAATGGTCGGTAGTACAGACTAGCTACACTAACCGGCTAAGTCTGATGGACTCCAGCATTTCGGGGGTTGTGCGGCGGGTTGACACCTCGCCCACGTAAAACCAATGTTGCTGGTGAAGCGTATCCCGTTAGCGCTTCACTAGCTTGCACAACAACGTCAAAAAAAAAATACATGCTAGCCTTCCGATCATAGGACGCATTGACCAAGCGCTCAGAAATCTCCTTAAAGAGATAGTGAGCACCCGGTCCCCAAGGCCCAAGAGTTTCAACACCAAACGGCGCAAAAATGAGGTCACTGCTCAAATCGGCATATTTGCGCCGCTTGGCGCTCTCAGCGGTCGCGGCAGCGGAGCCAGCTTTGGTTGATGTTCCTGGAAGATGCGACGGAGAAAAGTATCAACAACCAAAAACGAATAATAGTCACTGATACGTAATTAAGTTTAAAAAATAATGTGATCCAATAACTTACCTTCATGATTAATAATAATATTAAATCAAACTGATATAAAATTAATATTTTATTTATTTGTATGTATTGCCAAATAATTATTAATTTCCAATATCATATTAGTATTAATTATTATATGAATATTATATTGGAAATGAATAACATATTTTGATTTAATTATGAAGATAGCTTTTGAATGAAATACCTATAGTCAGTTTATCAACCCATAATTATCCCACTGTATACGGGTCTCCCTTCAATCGAAGGCGATTGGAGCGTACTCTGCCACGCTGCTCAATGCGGATTGTCCCGTGCTTTCAAACCGCCTGAAGGCTACTACTAGACTTAACGTCTGTCATCCATCGACAACAGCCGGCGCCGACGGTTTATCGCGCCCTCCGAAGCACGAAGAAGTTTAAGATAACAAAACCCATTCAAACTAGGGTCGACGTTTAACTTGCAAAGAGTGCGACACACACACCAAGTCGTGACGCCATGAATGAAGTATTTAAAAAAACAAATGTGACCCCGTCCACGCAAATATAGCCGTGCGTCAGTTTTCGTACCAATGTCATGGTGTGTATTTAGTGCAATTGATTCATCGTGTCATGCATGTCGCATAAACAAAGAATTACAGTCCAAGCAATCGTCGGATAAGTCATCGCTGACGCATATTTGCGGGTTATTTTCAGCTGAAGCGATCTTAATGTGTTTGCTGCATCTCAGGCAGAGTGTGATCTACCTACTTATACAGATCAAATATTAAAATTAAAAACTTAATAAAAACAATACAGAATGGATCTACAACTTCTTTTAAAAAAAACTGTAAATGTCAATAAAATAAAATATTTAGTTAGCGCTAGTGTAACGTTACAATGCAATGGCGATCGATCGTGATTGTTTTGCAAGAGTAATCCTTTTAATGATCATCAGTGAACCACAGATTTAACTGGACAGATTCCTCCATCGCCATCAAATTACACAACGCCATCTAGTCCCAAACCAAGTGTATATTGTACTCGATATTATATATAAATGCATTTTTCATGGTATAAAAAGGTTTCCAAAATTCCCATAGATTCGACAATGAAAGTGCGTGAACACGACGTCTTATTGGCCGTTTTCACCAACTGACTAATTCCTTACTAAAATATTCTTATCCTTTAGTACATCCTAAACCCCTATTTGTTTTAAATTCATATTCACCAACATAATTGACACTTCTTAGGAGATCTCTTAGCTGAAGACAGTTTATTGACAGCTTATAGTGATTTTTTAAAACCAAATTCTCGCTAAAAACTTCCTAAAAGCTGTTAGGAAACTTTGAAATTTTAGAAATTGTTGATGAAAACGAGCATAAATTTCTTATCATCAGTGTTGAAATGCTGTGTAGAAAAATAGTGAGTGCACAGCGGATAATCCGCTCAAATCAGAGCAGCCCGTCTGGGGAAGGACCTCCACCTTACAGAAGATCGTAACCAAATAGCATTGGTCTCGGCCATGTTGTGTTTCTACGGTGAGTAAGGTCTCCAGAGCTCCACTGTTGGGAGGGTTGGCAACGCGTGAGTGATACCCACGGTACTGCAAGCGTCTATAGGCTACCGTGATGCTTACCATCAGGCGGGCCGTATGCTTGTTTGCCATCTTTGTGGTATAAAAAAAGTGATAAAATATTGTCATTGTGACCATTTTAAATTTGATAATTAGGTATATTGATACCTTTGTGGGTTTAAAAGTTAGCTGTGAAACAAACATATTTATCAATCAAAACTGTAACATTTTCGAATTCAAAATAGTGCACCTAGTTTTCCGCAGATTAAATCTGTTTTCGTTATAATTTCTCATCATAAAAATAGTTTACTGCGCATTATTACAAAAAAATGTTTTCAATATAACATTGAAACGTTTATCTGTTTACGAAGATTTTTTGTATGCTTGATATTTTTAAAGAGATATACATATTTTAGAGAAACACATAAGTATAACGTATAGTGGTTACATACTAGCGCACCGCCCCGGCTTCGCACGGGTTTTTGTAACGATTCCTATTTTTTTGCAAATATAATATAGCCTATGTACCCGGCCCGGGGGTAATGGACCTTCCCAAAGGTGAAAGAATTTTTGAAATATCAGTAATTCAGCCGCTAGGGAGAAAGTTTTCGGCTACCTGATTTCTTTCATTCTTTATGTATTTTGGGGTGCTGAATCCGAATCTAAGCAATTGCCTTTAATAAAACGTAGTGATCGCGGTATATGTGTAGTGTGTGCGTAGTACATAATGTATCTATATTAATATTATAAATAGACGAAAGATTGTATTTTGTTTGTAACGAATAAACTCAAAAACTACTACTGTACTCCAGTCAAATTCTGTTTTTACTAGGAAAGTTTTGGGGTAGTTTCAGAACTACTTTCATTCATTCTATATGTATTTTGGGGTGCTGAATCCGACGAATCTGAGGTTTGTGGACAAAATTTCGTGACGCAACATTGAAAAAATCGCAAATAAGCAAAAAAAACTGCCTTAATTGTGATATTTGTAGAGAATTTTAGGAACTTTAATTTCTGTGAACAAACCATTTCTTAAAATTCAATAGTTTTCGAGTTTTAGACAAAAAATAGGAAAAATCAGTTTTTTTGCAATTTTTTCAATGTTGCGTCACGAAATTTTGTCCGCAAACCTCAAATTCGTCAGGCATTATACCACATTATAATAAATTAAAATACTTACATTACTATTGTTATGGTAGCTTTCACTGATATAATTAGGACTAGAACGAAACACAAGATACAACTTATAACAACATAAACTGAGATTTAAACAACAATACCTTCATAATGGTTTTAAATTAGAGACGCGTAAAAAAGGATCATTTCTTTTACTGGCCGAAAAAAAATCATTCTACAAAATATTTATATGTACTTTTTTTTCTTCTGTTTGGCAATCGCTCTTAGACCGTAAATTATTTTGTGCTATCTTCAAATTACGCTCAGACACTTCTTCAAGTACGCCACGAGGAGGCGGCATGTATGAGAAAATTTATTGTTCATTCCCATTTCTTTTAAGTAATTGGTTTCACTTATATTTTATGATTAGTACGCACGATAATTAAAACAGAAGAAATATAACCTCTTCGCGTGAAAATCTTTCTAATGGTTGCTATAATGGGAGTAAAACTCCCCGTTTTATTGTTCTGTGACTTTAATGTCTGGTGTTCACCTTAGCAGAGCTATAAACTGTTAAGTGACATATTTAGTTTCGCAACTGACATGGTCATAAAAAAATATTTTTATCTCATGACATGCTTGGCTATGGTATTTGTGTATTTGGCTACCAAGATGGTAGTGATTAACAAAAATCGATTACGGCTGAATTACCCATTCGTTAATTTATGATGAGCCACTTGGCTGTTGCCCAGAGCCTACCAGCATTATGATGTTTGTATCCCGCCACTGGCAATATCCGATCTTAGACCAAATTACAAACTGCTTGTTTTTTTTACAAAACCCTCATCCATACACACACCGCACCGCACCGGCATAATTAGGGAAACATCGAACAATTTATAAGAAAATAATGCATTATCAATAAGCTAACACTTAGAATCTGTTACACAAATAAAAAAATTGTAACATATTTTTTGTTACAGTACTTACCTATCTTAACTAAAATTACATGGTTAACTAGAAATAAAATTTAATTGAACATTATTTTATTTAATCTCCATTTAATTTATAAGACGATGTAAGTAACTCATAAAGGTCCACACGTCGATATTTTCCTTAGAGCAACGCGGGCTTCCGTCCCGCGTTGCTCTAAGATATTTTCGAATGTTTACATTTTGCATAAAAGTTTCAGCCTTTAATTATTATTCTGCTAAATATGCCGTGTGTATATAAAGTGAAATATTCAATTTTGTAAATACTTATAGTACTGTTGTCAAACCTAAGTTACTTATAGGCCAGGATAACTATAATTTAATTGAATGTATTCACGGGAGTAAAAACGAGCCATAAATTACTCAGACATCGTGCCTTTCTATTTTTAGGAATAGAAAATAGGAAGAATATATAAGTGAAAATTGTGTTGTGACTTCAATACGAAATTTTGTTAGTATGGAATAGTATTACTACAATATCTGTGTATGGAAACAAAATTCACCTATCTATCTTGTCAAAAATAACTCATTTTGATAGTAGGAGAGACAAACAAAGCTGTTATAAAATATTTGAGGTCTTTGAAACCAAAACGAGGGACTGTCCTACAATACTTAGTTTGTTTTTTAAACCTCGCACGTTGGGGATCACAACGTGTTTTTATACACTTTCATTACAAATTTTATCTTATACCTACTTTGTATAAGTCAGGAGGTGGCGCGGACTCTAGGAGGCGTTGTTGGTTGTTATTTTTTATTAAAACTTAATTTACCAACAAAAGTATATCAAATTAGAATAATTGAATTAAGCCGTAATGTTGACATTAGCAGTGACACGGCCATAAAACAAGGAATGACTCGTGTCGAGTTGGTGCCAACATGGTGGAAAAAAAGTGTACACATCACAATGGCATGTAACTGGAGATGCAAGCTCCGTGTCGGTCTATTTTGGAGCCTGAGCAGTCTACAGGTATACTACACTTCAATTTATAAGCGTTACTAGGTGAGCGTGTATTAATAAAATGGCTATATTAAAACATTTCTGAATCACAACTCGCATCGTATTTCAGTGTTCATTTTTCAAGTAATTTATTGTTATTATACTGTAAATAGAAATAATTCATTTTTTCATGTATTCACGCCATGTCCTTTCGTACTTCGGAGGGTAAACCGTCGCGACGATCTCGGCTGTTGTCAATGGGTGACAGTCGTGAAGCCAAGTCGGCTGACATCGGGCGGTTTGAAAACACCGACATCAGCCAATCCGCATTGGCAGGGTACGTTCTAATCACCTTCCCCTCGAAGAGAGACCCGTATCCCTGCAGTGGGATGATTTTGGGTTGATACGATGACGTCATCTTCGTCTCTTGTCTATTTACTTGTCCCGTAAGCAAGATGTAGCGAGGTATGACATAGTCGTAACACTAGATTCATTATTTTGTAAAGTTTTTGTATGGAAGGATATTTCATTGATGATCAATGTGACCCTTAGCAGCCTTGCACTTCCACGCTTACGCTTCCTTCTATTCTACAACATAATATTTCCGTCTTTACTTTCTCTTCCTCTCCCAACATATCCCTCTCGCTCTAATTAAACTTGATATAAAATATTATGCCTGCCAGTTAAAGAAATAAAAATTCAATAAGAAAATATTAATTTTCACTCTGGCTAGGTAACACATTCAATGCAATTGTTTTGTGAAACGTCGCAATATACAAAGATATTTCTATCGTGAATCCAATATTGATACAAAAATTCAATATTCGCTTTTCATATCTCTTGACAAGTGAGATGGAAATTGTATAACAAACTAGCGAAACCAGCGCAACTTCGTTCGCGTGTATCCCAGTTTTCGTGGGAATTTTAGAAAATCATTTCTTGCCTACGTTATGTCATACAAAGAACACAATCCTCCGCAGCCATTCAGAACAAAGCAAAGTACATAAAGAAGTCTAGCTGTTACCCGCGGCTTTGCCCGCGTAAAAATATTAGCCTATGTTGTACCCCTGACAATATGTATACTTTTCATAATGATGTGCTTAGTCAAGCCGTGAAGGAATAACAAACAAACAAACAAACAAACAAACTCACTTTTTCATTTATAATATTAGTATGATAGGTGCTTATAGCCCACTCATTTCGTATAAATTTTAGTTCACATTATTGTACATACAAATGTACAGTCATCAATTTAACCAAGTCAACCAATTAAATATTGCGTGAAGGGATTTCCACGAATTTTTACTTATCAATAGTACTCGTACGTATTGTACTATCTAATAACAAAGTTTCATCCCGACGCTTACATTGTTAGCGTTAAAAATTATGTTCGTAGTTCCCTACCCTGGTGGGATACGTTTTAATTTCCACGTTCTCTTGATATCCAGCCGAGTGCTCTCTACTTGTACTATGTCATTATAAAATTTAATAACGATGTTTACATTATTAGCATAAAATATGCATACCTATCTTATAAATGACTGTACTGTATCGTCGAATGACATTTTTATTTTGTAAATATGTATTTCACGTCGACAGGTGTTACGCAAAGTAGTTACTCATTGGATGCCGAGGGTTTAGTCACGGTAGCAGCAGCGCTCCGTGGGCGATAGTGTTTTTCTCGACTCCAAGAATACCGGCCACCCACAGGCGCATGGCGTTCTCTGCCAAACAACGTTTCGCACCTGGACGTTGCAGTTTTCAGATTTAAATTACATTGTACGAGTACAATGATGAATACAAATTGTAGATTTGACCAAGAGTGATAGTTGGTGGTATATGCCGACGTTGCAATTTTCAGATTACAATTACATTGTACGAGTAGATACAATGATGAATACAAATTGTAGATTTGACCAAGAGTGGTAGTTTATTTTATATTAAATTACAAGTATTGTTGTGGAGTATCACTGGAGGAGTAACAAGTAGGGGAAGACTAAAGATAAGATAGATTGAGTGTGTGAAGGATGATATCTGGAGAAGGAATGTTACGGTCGAGATGGCAAATGATAGGGCGAAGTGGCAAATATTAACATTAGCTGTACCGACCCCACGAAAAGTGGGATAAGGGTAGGAAGAAGAAGAATTATAGCTCATAGATGCAAGTTGTATTTGACTATAAGAAAGTGCCTGAGATAGCCTAGTCTCTGAATAAATAATGAGTTTGAGTTTGAGGTCAGTCATTATATCAACCAATAATAATAATAATTCTTTATTTCACGCAACACAGTGTTTACAAAATTCTTAAAAATAAACAAAGGGCCCATAGAATATACCTTACAAACTAAAATATGGAGAACCACGGAGAAGCTCGTAATAACGAAACCTATGCCAACGCGCTGGCTAGGGTCGACGTCACTTAACTTGCGTGTTCATATTAGAGTGCGACACACAGCGACGCCATCGAGCTCCTCATTTGAGCTCATTCATATTTTTACATAGAACATAAACATTTTTAAATTATAAAATTATAATTAACATAAAAAATACGATGATACCTGGAGAACTGGAGATAGAGCAATGTGATTTAATAATCGAGAGCAAAAAGCATAACGGTTGGCGAATTCTTTTGTTCTCTGTTCTTTTCTTCTTATGCTTCCATTAAATAATGGAAAAGTTTTAACGAACTTTACTAAGTACTCTTATCTTCAGTTTTCAGCTTATAACTTAACTAGTTTTTATTATTAGTGGATCATTTAATTAGGTTTTTTTTTTCGTTTAACCTTAAATATTAGTTCTTCGACTATCATATCTACACTTTTTTTAATATAACATCATTGGTACATACGATACTTATATATTGCTTTCTTACGACAGCTTACGACACAGGTGTAGCGAGATGTTCTTCAGATGTTTCTAAAAAAAATACTAGTACTTAGACACAGAATAAGCTAGATTTAGACAGAAAATGTTTTTCATTTCATTGGTTAGGATCGCAGTGTAGTATAAGTTTATGAGATGAAACAATAATGCAACATTATTTATCTTCACATACGTAGTGAGTTGCGCAAGATATATAAAAAAACAGTCAGTTACAGAGAAATTTGACCCCCCATATAAAGTAAGAATAATACTATACTATATATAATAAATCTCATCGTCATTAAGAAAGAAAAAAATTAGCTAACTATGAACGTATGAACGTACAAAAATTAATTAGGAACTAAACGCGAAATGTCGATCCAAGTAGCGCTTTAGTCAAATCCTATGCAAAATAGATAGGTAGGTGTTGATGAAACAGTTACCCAAGACCGTTCAAGAGATGACAGTGAGATAAATATGATTAGGAAATAGTTATATTTAAAACTTTGTTCTTGAAATCTTTGTCTAGGACGTTTTACTTATTTCATTTCTATTTTCGTCAGTAACAACAGCCGTGTTTCATAACAATTAGATTATATCGAGAACAATAAATAAGCACTCCGTTGTTAGCTCCAGAATGATAAAAAACATTCGTTTGGCAACTTTGCCTATAGATAGATAGGTAGATGAATATGCTTTATTTGCATTGCACAGACAGGAAAAAAAATACATTAAATACAATCTTACAGACTAGTGTATATGTTACAGCCACAAAGTGATTAAATTGCTATTATACATAATGAGTGGTCATTGTATATAATAACCAAATTGTCTAGACAATGTGATAAATTAATCACTTTGTCCGGACATTATTCTTAACTGCGGGTCCTAATGTTAGCCAAAGTAATAAAATTTAACGCAGAATCGTAAGAAAAATTCGCGCCTCACTCTCTTCGCTCGCTCGGCTGTGTTATGATCACAAGATAACCCTAACCTAACCCTCCAATGTCTGTTAGTATTCAGACAGAATTTTTCTTACGATTCCGCGTTTTATTACTTTGGCTAACTTGACCCGCTGCTGTTATGAATAATGTTTGGACAAAGTGAGTGATTAATTTAATTGTTTTATTACTTTAACCAAATCTTTGAAGATATTATATATAATTGCTAGATAATGTGTATCATTTATCACTTTGTCTAAATTGAGTAGACATTATAAATAATGGCTGGATAGTATATATAATATCTGGATTTATTACTTTGGCTGTAACATATATGCAACAAGGCGGCCTTATTGCTAAAAGCAATCTTTTCAAGGCAACCTTAAGGTTACGAATTTCTATACTTAGGTCAGTTGGGATGGGACCGATGAATTAAATTACCAAGAAGGATATAATTCCTATAAAAGGTTATAATGTTCATTGGTTGCCATAGGACTGTCCTAAGTTTTTTCCTCGACGGAGTTGTGCATAAGTGGTGTGGCGTCAAATCAAAATGGGGGATCCATTTTGATTTGACGCCACACCACTTATGCAAAAACGCGAATTTTTTTATATACCCCATGATACGAGTAATCATTGCTCATTTGGACATAAATTTTACCCAGTCATCTTTCTGTTTTAAAAATGATATCTTTTTTAATATTTTCTCTATTTATGTTCTACAATTTTAATACCACTCCTACGAGTATCATAATGTAAATGTTGATTTGTAAGCGAAAACTACATAATATAATGTAGTATTTTATATGTTTACTAGGTAAATAAGATCGCTATAATGTAAATATTGCTAAAGTTAACACGTTACCTGTCCAGTGTAACGAATTAGGTGCACGACGCGCGGTTCCATCACGTCCGTGCACCATTCGCGGTACACGGTACCATATGTTATACTATGAGCACTAATTTCCTGGACTTGCCATTAAGTTTGATTTTGCCTGCTTGGACTTGTGAATCAAGAACCAATAAATAAAAAAACAACAAGTGGACATGGACATATGGAGTTGTTGAAAAGTTTTGAATGGGGACAGTTAACGTGTTAATTAAGTACAAAAGTACCCATTTTTGGGATACATTTTCACTTCCCACAACTTATGCACGACTCCGTCGGCGTCGAGGCGGTAAACTAAAGCTATTAAAACAATAAAACTTTTTGTAGGATTTAAATCCTTATTCGAATTGGGTCCCAACTGGGCTACTAGTATTTCGAATGAAAATAATAATTTTACTGAATGTTTTGATCAAAATATTATAAATTGGATCTATCGACGAATTCTCAGTAATCATAAAACATTTCAAGTGAACATTTCGATATTTTGCTGCATTTATGGTTTTATTGGAAATTCTTATTTGATTCACATGGCTGCTGCGGCCGACACGATGTTGCAAAACGAGTTTTAAACTCGTGTAAATCATATCAACTTATAATCATCCCAGCAGCGATACGGATCTCCCATCAAAAAGGGGATTAGAGGATACTCTGCCACGCTGCTCCAACACGAATTAGCAGAGCCAGTGTTTTCATGCCGCTTAAAGGCCACCTTGGCTCAACGACTGTCATCCATCGACAACAGCCCCGGGACCGACGGCTGCGGACCGACCGAGACGCACGGAGAAACCCGATATAAAGAGACCCATCCAAACACTGGCTGGGGTCGACGCTGCTTAACTTGCGTGTTCGCTTTAGAGTGCGACACACAGCGACGCCATCGAGCTCCTCGAAATAAATGGCGCAAGATTTATTCGAAACGTCAACGACAATAATTGTTATGCATAAAAATGCCGAGCAGCTCGGCAAGACATGGCCGTGTCAAAATAGGATTTTACCACGGTATTTTACAGTTCATTATATAAAATATGCCTAGATACATACGTTTGACCTCAAAAACAATGTTAACGATGTCACAAAAGTAATTTATATCACTAGACAAACAAAGCATTGTTTGATGCAGTCATTATTATTTTAAGCCCATGAATTCTCAACAGTTCGCATAGAGTAGATTTTTTATTAAAATCGACGTCGCATTATTCTCAATATGTAGTTGCTTTAGGTACATATATTTATATTACTTTTAGGTCGACCATGACACGAATCATTGACAGGTCCGGTGGTCGAGTGACTAGCAATGGTCACTTTATCCCAAGGGCCGCGGGTTCGAATCCTGCGCAAGGCAAACATTTGTGTGCATGTCTGTTTGCCTTGGTCTGGGTGTTTTCTATGTATAATAAGTATTTATTTACAAAAAAAAAGTATTTAAGTATATTTACCAGGAATCCAGTACCCATAGTACAAGCTTAGATGCTTAGTTTGGGACTAGATGGCGTTGTGTAATTCGTCCAAGAATATTTATTATTTATTATTATTATTACATTAAAAATACTTAGTTTTTTATTTTCGGAAATTATTTTCTACTCACTATGCATCGTTTACATATTTATAGGGTTATATTTATCTCTTTGAATGTATAAGGTGATTATTTATAACATAATAAGTTTTTATCAACAATATATAATTGTTATTACGGTTGTTAAGATTGGAAAATAAATTGGAAGCGCTGAAAAATAGTTTATTTAAAGTGGCCTTACAGAAATCTAACTTGAACCGTACACTTGGGTATATACTTGAGTAGGTAAATAGAAAATATTGGAAAATACCCAGACTTTAGACACAGACAAATTGGAAGCTTCTCTGACATTGAAAGGAATTAGAAACTATATTATGCTAAATATACTTGAGTTAAAGAAATTTTGTAATTTGTGTTGTTGCGCTTATTAATAAGTAGCTTTTCCCGCGTGGTCCAGAGAATATAATAATATCATTGATTACTTTTTTTCCGATCCCAAAAAAAAATCATGTCAATCTGTTGGTTACTTTCGACGTGAAAGAAAGACAACTATACTTAACACTTTCGCATTTATAATTAGTATGGATTTGCAAAAAGTAAATTTTGTATAAAATGTTGATTGTTTATTCTAAATTGATGGTATTGGTTCGTCTGACCATCAAACCTAAGCATAGATAGTCAAGGCTGGCAAACATCCTGCTAGCTCTAATAAAAGTTTATATCGTCGAAAATAATTTCAGAACCAACACAGCCCGACCCAATACCCGACTGCCGACCACAAAATCGTAGCATCTTATAAGTTTGGTTTACATTAGATATTGTTTTTGAGCTCCGCAAAATAAATAAGAACCACTGTACTATAGTTTTAATTAGGTAATGAAGTTTAATGATTTATGTACCATGTCATCGCTAATATTCTTTTTATTTGTCTGCTAACGTAGTAACAGTTATGAATATTTTTATTTCTTTTGAACTAGTACTCAATACTGAATCTGAATATCATGCAACATCTTAGCCACAAGAAGTCCACTGTTGGACATACACCTCCTCTAAACACTTCCAGTATCACTGGCTGACAGCTTCAATCCACCGTATTCCTGAGACCTGACAACGATTTGAGACAGAGAGACCAGACTTTTTACTAGGTCGTCTGTCACTCCTAATGACAAGTGGACGTTATGCTACTGTGGACGTAACGCTACGGTGGACATTATGATAGAGTGGACCACGTGGTACGAAAGGAAATCAAATAAATTTCGTGCCCCGCCACCACTGCTGATACAAAAATCAAAGAAAGGATTAATTAGACAGAATTACGTATTCGATGGACAGAATTACGTATTCGATGGACAGAATATTAAAAACGGAAAATTTTGTATAGTTAGGATAGATAGGATGTAAAGATGCGTTTTCACGCAAAAACGGCATGAAAGATTTGCTTGGAGTTTAGTATACAGCTGCCTACTTTATAACTTGGATTAACACAAAAGATAATTTTTGTCGGGTTCGGAAACAACGGGATAGTAAATAAATAAATCAACAAGCGAAATAAATACTCGGGTATTGAACGAAATATAGAATACATTGAAATGGAACCGACAGCAGCAAACTTCATTACGATGAAAAATCCCTGCAGTTCTGATAAATTGGGTTATGTTAGATATATCACTGCAATATCACTGGATAGGAATTGAGTTATTTGTTGAAGGACGATGGACATCGCACCTCTTTGCTGCAACGTAAGGTGCATTTTCTGTTAACGAGTAGTCGCATCGCACCGTTGTCGGCTCGCAATTCATATCTATTCAAAAACCATCCATTGCTGCGGTTGTAGCAGAAAGTGGCTATCTTGCCCACGCGACAATATCGCGACCAGCCGCTCCGTGCAATATGCATCTAACCGCAAATATTCGAGTTGGTTGCTGTAGTTGCCCCGAACAAAAAGGCTCAAATATAAAAAACTAAAAATATTTGAGAACTTTCAATATTTATTTCTGATATATTTTACAGTACGAAACAAGTGTTAAAATGATTAACTGAGAACAAATGTCGTGCATAAACATCTTCTGAAGAAACTGTAACAGCAGCTGTATCATCGCAGAGAACAGCAGGATCAAGGGCAACTGACCTCGATGCTGAACGTAGTTTAAATCTGACGGAAGATGCATCGGGCGTATCATCTTTAGTACGATCGGCACACTACTCATGGGCTGACTGTGCAAGGTCAAATGTTTTATAATTAATGTAGGTACATACGAAACCGAGAATACGCGACGCATCTTCCATCAGATTTACAGTAACTACATAGCTTACTGTCCCCTCTGCCCATTTCTAGGACTTTTTCAGAACTTACTGCGTCTGTTTTGTTATAAAAAAATTCACTGTTCCTTGGTGATTTTTTGGAGTTTCGTCGGGCTGCGGCTGCTCGTCTGCGTTTCTCGCGCAACTTCACGTAGCTCGTAAGACGAGCGACATACATGTACATGGGAGCGATAGTCTCACTACGACTCCTCACAAAGATCTTACTGATTTTGTTCAACCTCTTGGTCTTGGCCTCGTCTTCCATGCAGCCGTTGCCCATCGCCGCCAAGGAAACTGGAAATTTCGCTTTAAAATTACGACATTTCTGAAAAATGTTATGAAATTCTGCAGTGTTGTTGTATCCTGTTGAAATTTACGTCTGTCTGATTTAAAGTTCAGTTCTATGTTTGTGACAATTAAAAACAAAAAAAACTGTATGTACAACAGATACCTACTTCATCAAATAAGGTTGATATGAAATTCAGAATAAAGTTTTATTCCGATCCTGCATAAAGAGTATTTAAAATTCAGTGAAATCAAAGAATGGAATGCTTTTGATAAAAATACAACGAATAAGTATAAAAACATTTTTTGCATAATAAAAGTGGAATGATGTATTGCCAATACAAAAAGAGCTTTTTTCAACAGCGAACGCAATCGAAATCAATAAAGTCTTAAATGGGAACTACGGAAGAGCATGATGAGAGAAAAACAAATAGGCTGCATATTTATTTCACGAATGCAGAAATTCACGAATGCGGTTTAATAATAAATACATTGAAATATAAAATGTCTGTGTTTTTGTAACTTATGATTAAGGAACACGTCCCTCACTGTGCACCCCATAAAGAGGCACAGGTAGTTATGATATTGTCTCCACTGATCTAAAGTGAAACGGAAAAATAACATGGGCAGGATATATTACTCGTATAGTGCTTAAATGTCCACTAGGGCAGTAAAGTTCCACCTCTTAGTTCAGCAAAGGGATACTATTTTTCGTGCCATAATTTACTGTTTTGTCTGTGTCATTCGTGAGCTAAATTAGAAAATAAGTGCTAGCAAGTTGCAAGAGTGCAGGTTACAGCAAGAATACGTGTAGGTGAATATCCAGATAGATCTATGTCTACCACAAATCATCGCCGTCTGAGGTGCGCGCGGGACGGGCGCAAGAACGGGCCGCGTCGTCGACTCAAGCGCCGGCACCGGACACTAGCCAACCACGAGGCGCTCGCATCGGCCGCGCCGTACTTAAGTCTTGTCGGGCGAATCAATTGTATTTTCACTATCTCATTATTACAGTCTAAAATTCATACAGTCCATTATTTCTAACATCACCCTTGGAGGACTCCCACCCCAACGGGAATAGGGCACTGGGCCTCAACTATCTCCAGGAAACGTGTGAATGATGATATTTTGTATTTGATAGCGTTGAATATCCGTACTTCAGAGGGTACGTTAAGCCGTCGGTCTGACAGTCGTTAAGTCAGGTGGCCTGCCTTAAAACACTGGCTTGACAGAAGCCAGCATCAATCCGCATTGAAAAGCAGCGTGGTAAACGCTCTAATCCTCTTTGATCGAAGGGAGACCCAAATCTTTGGAGTGGGATGATAATGGGTTGGTATGATGATGATGATCGTTCAAAAGATTCTTCTCTAAAAATATTCTTTGATAAAATAACAATTCTAGAAAGTTGAACATGGCTGAAATTTCCTTTAGAGGTTACAAGTAAGAGTTCGATTGATTGCAAACAAACTTATATGCTCTGAAAGAATTGCCAACATATTTCCAATAACCCTTTATACACCGAGTATGTACGTAGCCTGTAAATAAGTACCAATTAAATTCTGAGAACGCTCAATAAGTCAATATTTTCAGTCATGCTTGCAGCAATAACTGAATTACAGTCTTCAGACGTGCACTAACAGAAATGAGCTTTTGCAGTATTGCCGGGAGAAATCGTTTGTAAGCTTCAATCACAGAAGCTTATTTTATAAGAAACTTGAGTAATATTAGTTGAGTTGGTTTCATTAATATTTGAACACTAATACGATGAAGAATAACTTTTCAACTCGATTGTGTTTTGATCCGGGAATCTGGGAATTGAAATGTGCCTTTTCACGTCGAAAGAGGCGGCTAATGAAATGTTGTAGTATATTTTCTGACTATCGAATCAGAAAATATTACTACAACATTCCATTAGACTTTCTGACTCGATAGTCAGAAAATATTTAGACTGTAATTGTGATCGGTGCCGCGACTGAAATCTGTAGAAGCAGTTTACGAATGCTAAAAAATAATGTTTAATTAACCCCGTCTCTAAATCCTACGTATCTATTTCGTCAATTTCCTACAAGAAGAGCTTTCTTTCACCCTAGATTAAAACCGTAGGAAAATTGGAAATTTGCCCGTTTGCTTGGCATTTGTTCAAAATATTTTGCGTTGTTCTAAGGTGGTCCTCTAAAATTACTTTCATGATTCGTCCCGATTATCTCTTCATTTTGAAAAACATCTCTGTACGTGTCTTGCTATGTATGATATTATGTAGGTGTATTTAAAAGAAAAGAAGCAATGAATGTTTAACTTAATAAATATTAGAACAATGTACAAACACTGTTGTACAACTGTGATCCGATGAAAGAAACTCATTGTGAAATAAATTGGTAATTTGTCAGACTGATGTATTTACTCTGTACTTTGTATCATGAAACAATAATAAAGGAACATATAATACTTAAACAATAGACACTAAGACTGAATTCTGCGAAAATACAACCCCTTGGGGGTAAAACACGGTGATAAAGTTTGTATGAGCTGAAATGCATTTTTTTCACAAAATTGGAAAAATATCTACACGTCAAACTTATAAATACAATTTTTTTTAAATCGTCATGTTCGATTAAGGGGTAGTAGAAATATTTTTGTGACCATGAAATATTCACCCTATATAAGAACCAGGATAATACATAGCCTAGTAGAAATATGTGTTAGGCTTGTCCCCATAGTTAACCCAGTATAAACAGTATGGTACTAATGTAATATGGGTGTGAAGAGGTTCTTACAGGGTAACCAGCGCGTTAGTAATGTCCATGCTCCTTATATTATTATTGCAAATGTTCACAGGCTGCGGTGACTGCATAACATCAGACGTATGCTTGTCTATCACCTTAGTGGTATAAAGAAAAGATTTGATAACCCGCACCACCGGCAGAGACAAGATGTGCTGTATATCCTTCTAACAGGAAAGATGGCGCAGTATATCATTGTACCATAGCGTAGCCGAGAAGATGGCATGGACGAAAGGATGCTTGTACCCAGCCGTGGGTCGATGAAGGCTGTTGATGAATAGGAATAATCCAAATTTTAAAAATAATACTGCATACTCAAGTTACATTCAGATGCTATAATAAGCTCGCACACTTTGACTTAACGCAAGAAAAGTTATATTTAGGACTGAGTCACGTTGACGTATGGAATAAGTCAGCGGCACAGAAATGTCCTGAAAAAACGTTAATAGAATCGGTGGTAGCTGGTAATGATTGCTTTATCGCAGAGGTCGCGTGTTGGAAACTTCGAATGCTGCGTTGTCAGCCAGAGTGATTCAAGAGAAAAGTTTTTAATACATACAAGGTTTTTCCGAAATTCATACGGGAAACGAAAACGAAGATGCGCTGGTTTCGCTAGTATTTGATAAAAGAGTTTGCCATTTGTCTAGGGCCTCAAAATCTAAATAACTATTTCCTAACCCAAACCGTGCTTTAGAAAAATACTATTTTATCAACCAACAGTTTAATGTTATTTATTTGTATAGCGACTTCAGTAACATTATTATAATGTACCTATTCACCGTCAAACATCAATCTAATTATAAATAAACAGAGCGATGGCCTATCGTAAGTAACCTAAATACTAGCCGGAGATATACTGAACGGGATTACATGATGGTACAGTTGAGCGCAAGGAAAGTTTGAGTAATTTGATGTGGTTGGTGCTTGTTGGGTGATAGACTTTCACATTTGTAATCATTACAACTTGTACATAAATAAAGGAAAATAAACAACGTTTTATACTATCACCATTTCGGAAACAAGCAAAATGGCCACCGGCAAAAGAAACGGCGAAAGAAAACCGGTTACGGCCTTTTTTTTGTCATTTAACCCTTTTTAGGATTCCGTAGTAAACTACAAGGAACCCTTATAGTTTTGTCCGTCTGTCTGACCGCGGTCTAGCGCCTAGACGTTTGATGCTAGAAAGCTATAATTTGGTATGTATACACATATAATATATATAATCGTTAGATAGGTCTCTTCACTTCAAAACATTGAGGGTATGGGAAGATCATTTTTCGATACAATGATCCGTTTCGGAATTATTTACATTTATTGTGTCAATTTTCGTTTTGCATGGTGGTCCCCCCTCTATCTCCGTAAGTGTTATGTTTAGAAATTTGAAAAAAGGCATGGTAGTAGTCTATATGCTGAACCTTCAATGAAAACTATAACGGTTAAGTAGGCTCTACTAGTTAAAGGGTAATAGCCGACGAACTTATAAAACAAAATTTATTTGATGAAAACTTACAAATGTGATGGAATTTGATTTGGACTCAACTGAAGGCAAGCAAAGCGCAGCAAATTCGGAACCCTACATTGTGCGTGGCCCAACACGTACTTGCCCAGTTTTTTTTTCTTCAACTCGTTACAATGTATTTCACGTACTGATGAATAAAATAACAAAATTTCTCACGATTATACATGTTTTTTTAATATATAATTAACTAGAGAAACCCGCGCTACTTCGTATGCGTTTATCCCGTGGGAATTCCAAAAAATTCTTTCTTATCAATTACCTTGTCTACATCATACACCACACTTTTCAGAACACACCAATGTTTGAGGTCTCTACGGTCAAGACAAAACATTTTCATATGTATAGATGATTATTTTTCTATTTATATATTAGTACTTCTCATTACAATCTTTGGAGTGGGCGTTTATGAAATAGGATAGCCCGACCGGTGAAGTGCCATCCTTTTACAGAATATTGACGTGAAGCAGCAATGCGTTTCGTTCGTTCGGTCAGTGAAATATCTGAAATTCTCCTTATACTATTTATTCCTCGCTATATCCTGTTTTTTCCTGTTATAGGTCAGCAATCAGCAAAGCAAAGAATCTATGTGCTCCATAGTCGACGGTAATCACCTAACATCAAATGATCCATATTCCTGAGCTTGTTTTCCAACCAATTCCAACACTACGAAAAAATAGAGCTAGTCGACGTAATGAGATTTCCTATAAGTGAGAAAGAGACAATATCAATAATAATATGCCATTTAGCTAGAGCAATACTATTACTAAAAATACTTTAATTATAATATTATGTATGAATACCTAGCACAGTTTTAGGTACATTAAATTAATGGACGACACTGACATAGACACATCTGCAATTTTATCGAGCAGCATTACGCTCGTGCCTAAGGCTGCTCGTGTATAACAATTAAGTCAATTATAATAATAAATCCTTTAAAAGGATTCACAAAAATTGATTGATTACAATTACTTAGCTTAGCATGTCGTATAGAGGTAAGGGTACCGGGTGCCTGGAGCCTTTAGCTTGTAGTAAAGTACAAACCATAGCGCGATTCAGTATTCGATGTTTACCTAACAGCGCCATCTGTAGTAAGAATGGGAAAAAGGAAAAACAAGTGCAGGAAAGCCTTGTGTATTAGATAGCTATAATGTACAGTCTAATAATAAAAGGGTAGAGAAATAAGAACAAAGATTTTTTCACTTCTCATGCTCAGAAAGTGCTTATTTGCGCAGGATATAGGCTGCACAAAATCGAATTTTGTGCACAAGGGCAGAAACGTATCTACTCATAAATGTATCTATATCAAGGCAAAGGAAATGAGTCATACAGCCAAACACAATAAAAAGTTCAGAGATAGAATTTATTATTTTATAATATTTACTTTAATTTATTTGCCTTATGTGTTTTTTAAGTCATAAAAGATATTAAAATTTAAATTAAAGTACGGTAGGTTATTTAATTAATTTAAGAAAATTATTTTATTACAAAATTAATTTAATAGTAGGCTGTATAGGTCTGCAGCCCAAGCCTAATTTCAATGTCGTAAGATTTAAAAAAAAAAGCGGCGGGAAAGGGGAACCAAGGTCTTGTTTTTCGTGCGTTTATTTATTTATTTCTTCGCAATCGAAGTGAAAAGCAGAGTTTATAACTCGTCCACAAAACCATTTCTATCCTCGACATTACTATCAGCCCTCGCCTTGTCTCGGATAGAAATGATTCGTTTTGTGCACTTGTTGTAAAATCTACTATTATGCTAATAATGTAAGCATAGTTATGAAACTTGTAACATATAGTACAATATGAATACTATTGATAACTATTCGTATATTCGTATATATATATCTTCACGCAATATTTTATTTCTTGCCGGGTCTTCTTAGCACAAATCTGCCGTCTGAACTGGTGGTAGGGAAAAAAAGTGACGATTCGAAAGTGCTTGTATTTGCCTACTTGAATAAAAATATTTTGTTTTTTTTTATATTTTATAATTCTTGAATCATTTTTCCGGCCTCGCTCACCTCTTTCATTCATAAATGTAGAATCGAACCCACGCATCACCACTCGGTTTATATATTGTTTATTTTATATATTTTTAAACAATATATATTTATCTATATATTGTTTATTTTTGTTACTTGTGTTTGTTGCACAGAGATATTCCGTTTCACGAAGAGCGTTTGGCTATTGAATGTTGTAAGGCGTGCACAATGCACATCGTTTTACTGTGGTGTGCGTGACCGATTTTTAAGAGCGTTTCTGAGGTTAAGACTAAAGCAATGTGCAGAAGAACAGTACAAGATTCATAGCCGAAAGCTCTTCTTGAAATGGAATATCTTTTCTTATATTATCTTTTTTTTTCTTCTCTAATATTTATAGCCGGCATCGAGCACGCCGAATGCGACACGGACCCCGAGCCAACCAAGAACACCTTTCCAGGAGTGCGTGTGCCTTCACTGTCCACGTAGTACAACTGGCAGCCCTGAAAACAAGTTTCTCTTTACTTTACATAGTATAAAATGAAGTCACTTTCGGCTGTCTGTCCCATGTCCCTATGTACCTTACCTATGCTTAGATCTTTAAAACTACCTAAAGGATTTTGATGCGTTTTTAAATGGATTTAGTGTGATTTAAGAGTAAGGTATTAATAAAACCTACATTCCGAAATTCCCACGGGAAATACACGCAATCGAAGTTGCTCTATCTATCTATAAAAATCCATGTTGCCTGGAATAGTGTAAAGTGAAAATATTTTATTAGTACACGCAACCCCCGTTCTAGCTGAAAATTTCCCGTGGTACCTTCCAGGGACTATCACAGGGACCACGGGAAAAAAAAAGTTAAATGAAAGGCGTTTGGATATTTTATATTAAGTATTCGATTTAGCGTTTAATATTCGATTTAGGTAAATAAATAAAAATATAATTTAGTTTACTGCTACATTTTAAATGTACTTGCCTTCCTCTCTAGATTTTATTTATATTTTATACCATGTAACTATATGCACGATCAAATAAATAAATATTGAAAAGACGTAAGGGAAAGTACAAAATCATTCAACAAATATAAAATAACTATGAACTTTTAATATTTTTTAATTTAAATATCAGCAATCAATAAAATAATATTTTTAAATCTAGATGCGGATTTAATTGTAGCCGCGTGGGTATCATTTCATCCGCACTAGTACCAGGTTGACATAAATCGAAGGTTCGCAGTGTTGTGTTCAGTCAGTAACTATGACAACGCAACGTCCCGTATAAAAACAAAAAAGACTTATGACAATATCGGGATTCTAGGATAAAATAATAATTAGTATTTTTGATAAATACATATCACATAACATTGAGAAACACACATCATTAATACTAAGAAAAAATGTGCTATACTTTGACATTAATCTGATATTAGGTAGAGGTAAAGTACAAGTTGTCGCAAGTATTGATCACTTATGGTACCTACACGTGGTTTCATAGAGCGCATGCTCGATGCAGCAAGCAACAAGTCGTTACTGCTTGCGGAATACCAGGACGGCAGAAGTTAGCAAAAGTTATACTTAAAGTGGTTTGCTAATACACGAATCTGTATCGACTCTTATAAGGGTACTAACTCCTTGAAAGGGTAATAACCTTATTGAATAATAATACTATATTCGTAGAAGCACTCCCAGAATTCTCAGAATATATTTTTGGTTTAAATAATATTTCACCGGTTACCTACAGATTAATACAGATACGTTCAAGGTGGATTACGTGTTGAAAAAAATTTACAGGTTTGGTATGATGTTACCTACGATCGATGATGTTACCACAATTTATCTGACAGATAGGCGTACTTATCGGGAACCTATAATCGGCCCTTCTTGACATAAAATAATTGTTTATGAGTTTGTACGAACAAACATTACACTACATATCTCTTTTATTCGTCTACGTTTATTTGTTGCTAATGGTTCAGTTTCCTATAAACTCATCTAACTATACTAGTCGCCAACACGGCTGACTCGTGCAGACGTAAAACAAAGTTCGAAACCCATACTTATTACTCGGTGCATAACGACAATCGATTTTCAATTGTTTTATAAACTGTGAGCCCAAATTACGTAATGATATTTTTTCTTAGTTATAAAACGGACTAATATTATGAGGAATTAAAAACGCCATAAACGTGGGAGGTTTCTCAGGTTTCCCTCATTCTACTTTTCACTTCAAGAAGGCGACTGTTGCAATTGTTTCGTAATTTGAAACGAAGGCAATTCTGGATCTTTCAAATTCCTCCTACAATCAATGAGGTTTTTGCCGTCTCCTAAAAACAATGTCCTAATACGATAAGCCTTAATACAGACGATAATAAAGTTTATAATCGCTTGAAGTATATGAAAGAGTTATATGTTTGTGCGCAATGTCACCTTGAGGAGTGGTGTTGGTATTTGTGCTCTGGCATCGGTCCAGAAAGATGTAGGTCGCCGGCGAGCGCGAGCTTATTACAAAGACAGATTTCACGCTTAAAATCGTATTTATGTAAAATGAATGCGAAATTTCGAGTGGTTTGCAATTTTGCACGTCCACTCAACATTATTAGATTTAACTGAATTTAGGATCATTATTGATATTTAATCATTTTCGAACGTACATTACAAATTGTTTCCGCACGAATTAATTTAACAGTTTAGGGTTGCACCACATAAGTTATTACGGATTTTTATTTTAGTGTGTTTTCGAAAAGCTTTCTGTTAATAGAAATGTAATGAATGTGTAAATCAAATGTGAGAAGCTCAATGGCGTCGCTGTGTCTCGCACTTTAGAATGAGCACGCAGGTTAAGCAATGTCGACCCTAGCCAGTGTTTAGATGGGTTTCGTTATCTCGAGCTTCTCCAAACTTACGTTAAGTCGTCGGTCCCGACTATTGTCGATAGATGCCTTGACAGTCGTTATGCCAACATTGATTCATTTGTTGATCATCTGGAGCACTCTTTAATTTCAGACAGAATGCAATATAATAAGAAATAAAACCGGTCAAGTGCGAGTCGGACTCGCCCACCGAGGGTTCCGTACGTAGATTTTTTTCTATACTACTAAGGTGGCAATCAAGCTTACGGCCCGCCTGATGGTAAGCGGTCACCATAGCATGTGGTGCAAGCGTCCACATGCTATGGTGACCGCTTACCATTGCATTTACACTGGAGTATTACACGCGCATTGCCGACCATGTAAAAATATTTTAATGCCCCTTTTGAAGAACCCCATATTCGTAGTCTAAAAATTATACGTCGGCGAGAATCTCATTCAGCGTTCGCGGAAGGAAACTCCTCGGAAACCGCGCAATACGCGACCATTTTGGTTCTAGCGTGTGAGGTTGGTTTCTCAGCCGGTGACGAGCAGATCGATGGTAGAAAGTGGCCGTAGCATCAAGTCAAACAATAGTAAATAAATAATGCAGGAATAGACTCGTGCAGTTTTTTCCGAGCTTTCCCGAAAATAGACGTTTAATTACAAATATATAGATTTTTAGATTTTTTCTTATACTTATGGTGTTTTTCCTGTTGATGTACGAAACCCTAAAAGCACAATATTAGAAGAATATTACCTATGTAAAAAATCTGATAATCAAACAAGTACATGTACAAAATATTTTATTTTATTTTTTGTCGAATCACACAACGCCCATCTAGTCCCAAACTAAACTTGTACTATAAGTACTAGATTGCTGATAAATATACTTAAATACTTTTCTTTTGTAAATAAATACTTAACTATTATACATAGACAACACATAGACCAAGGCAAACAGACATGTTCATGCACACAAATGTTTGCCTTGCGCAGGATTCGAACCCGCGGCCCCTGAGATAATGTAACCATTGCTAGATATTTTCTTTCAAGAATGGTGTGCACAGAACTTGATATACACAAAGAAAATACAATATGTAACCCTTAACCTAACGTTGCTAAAGAGAAAAAGGTGCTCATAATATGACATAATTAGACACATCCAACGTCAAATCTTGAAAAGTAAAAACAAGCGGGGGCTACTAAGAAAGTGTCCATCCAAAACAGCGAAAAACGTAGTCCTGTCAAAAAAGACTTTACTAGTTAGAATAAGGTTCAAAACTGGTTAGAATTCAACGAAACGTCAGTCCGTATATTCGGAATTTCATTTCATAGTAGACCCGTTTCGATTTCCTTCAAAATGTTGAATAAGCGTTTTTTTGCGGAATAAACCACTGTATATTTTTTTTACGTAATCTTAGAAATTTGATTTTTTCACAACCTCATGGGACCGTAGAACTGAGTATACGGTTAAAATTTCAACTTGATACCTCCACGCATTCCCGAGAAAAATCTTGACAGACAGACAGACAGACAGACGGACAACAAAGTGATCTTTTAGGGGTTTCGTTTTTTCCTTTTGAGGAACGAAAAGAAAGAAAAACTAGAAAAAAAATCTATAAATAAATCCGTATTTCGATATGATATTTTTAAATCGGTAAAGCCCTCCACACATTTCCACTGACTGTGTCTCCCGTATAGCCAGAATCAACAACGGCGACCTCAGATTGACAATAAGCAATGAAGCTTATTGACCACCCGGGAGAGAAACTCATTTCTTGCTTACAGATGAGTGCAATGCTATATTCTATGACATTTTGTACGTTTTCGTCAAAGAAATTTTACTTCCTAAGTTCATCAGCTATTACTCGGTAACTAGTAGTGCTGTTATAGTTATAGTTTTCCTTGTAGGTTCACTATATGGACCATTACCATGAATTGATAAAGGGTTGTCCACCGAGCAAAACGAAAATTGACACGTTAAATGTAAATAATTCGCAAACAAATTATTGTATCGGAATATGATCTTCCCACACCCTCAATGTTTTTAAGAAACCTATCTAACCAAAATCCACAAGGTGGGGTCGGTGCGAAAAAAAAATTTTACCAGTAGGGGAGGCACCCCAAAAAAAATATTTTTCATAATTTTATTCTACCACTTTGTTAGCATTGTTAATATGAGTATACATACCAAATTACAGCTTTCTAGCATCAAGCGTCTAGGCGCTAGACCGCGGACGGACAGACGGACAGAATGACAGGGTGGAACTTTAAGGGTTCCTTGTAGTTTACTACGGAACCCTAAAAAGACGAAAATTTCAATATGATATGATGGACCAACTCCAGTGGGTGGAATTTAATTCATTACGAATATCGCTGATATGCAAATATTGTATCAAACAATTCGTTAGTAGAGAGCGTAATTGTGGTTTGCCAATAATTTACGTGTTGAAATCATTATGTATAGTAGGTAACAATTAACACTGAAATGTTTACGTTTAAATTCCAATTCACTCTAAACTATGTTCATTTATTTTGTTTACGATAATTAATCACAAAGAAACATTAAGGCAATCACCGAATGGTACCTTAGGAACTTTGAATCGATGTCAAAAGTGAATAAACACGCCAGTTAAGCAACAGCGACTTCTGTCAGCCTTTCAGTCGACGGTCTGTAATACCCCTGTACCCAATAATAATCTAACCCAACAAAACCATACCCCTATGTAATCTGAATTTAATTTTGGTAAAATATATCGAACAGCAATTTTGGAGGCCAGACGTCGTAGTGTTGATCCAACAGCAATTGGTTTCACCCCTCCGTCCTTTTTGGTGAGGGCAATGATGAGGTTCGCGCCAAAAAGAATGGGAACAATTTCTGGATTGACATTACCGGAATTCATAAAGTTGATTAATTTAGTGATCGATACAAGTTGCTTGCCTGCATCACCCACAGAATGCGATGTTAAGTCTTTCAAACGTTGGGGATTCCATCCAAACCTGCAGCCGAACCTGGTTTAAAAGATAATATGGCATCCGTAACATCTTTTTTTTTTATTTGAAGGCATGCTTGCCCAGCTGTTGGTGGGTCGAGAAAATATGGGTTTACTGGAGCTGGAGGATGTTTTTTCCATAAGGTCTGAAGGGTGTCAGGGGTATCTGGTAATAGTACGTCGTTGGAGAACAAAAGGCGAGCGGTACCTTTGAGATCTCCGTCTCAGATTTTGTTTTTGATAAGTTTGTTGCGATTACGAGGGGCATCATGTTTGATTAGAGTTGCGGGAGAAGGCGAGGAGCTTACAGCACAGTTATTCTTAATCTTTTGTGTCAAGGATAAGTCTACGGAATTAGAAAAAATATTATCGCTGACTTTTTTCAAAAAGGTTAGGCTACAGGGCAAACCCTTAACTTTACCTTTAACTTTGTTTTAGGCTCAAAATGTAGCTGATATAATTGTCCAGAGGAGTTTTTCTCAAATTTTTCCAAAATATCGAGAAAAACATGATTTTTAACTTTCTCAAATAATTCTTTTTGCAACTTACAGCTCTCGTGAATACGCGTCTTTTGAAATCATATGTTCACAACTCTCCGAGATATAAGGGGATCGCACTTTTTCGTGAAATCGGCGCTGGAGCGAACAAAAAGACATTTCCAATGTCAAAAAATGTTTTTGGGGTGCTTCCCCTACATGTAAAGTTGAAATGATTTTTTCCCCATGGTGTGTGGTCTCTTCAAAACATTGAGGGTGTGGGAAGATCATTTTACGATACTATGATCCGTTTCGGAATTATTTACATTTATCGTGTCAATTTTCGTTATGCACGGTGGTCCCCCGACTGTATTGTGCTACATTGTGCGTGGCCCGACACGTACTTGCCCGGTTTTTTTCTAATTCATTGTGAAATCCAAGACAGTTTGTATTACTTGTTTATTCCAAGAATAAAAACCGCGACCACAGAATCGCTGTGTCTGCTTAAGTCAACAGCCAGCGGAAGGAATGTGTGGTGGTCATTTCTCATATTTTTTGACCCATATTCATTTTAACCCTAAATAGTTTTAAATATTCATCAATATCGATACAATATTAGTGTTATTAACTTATAGGCACAAATAGAATGTTGTCCTTACCTTCTTATAGTTATATTTAGCTCTGGCAAAAAATTGTTATGAATAAAATAACCAGCGTCTCTTTTGACGCTGGTTATTGTATTGAATACAATACAAAACATAATAAAAGGAATAATCCTCAAAGACGAGCTTTGACGGAACTTGCAATATTTACCATTCGCATATAAAGAAGGATGTAAAATATTTCAAAATATTACAAATATACCAATCCATGTCTCGTAATGGTCCAGGACCACATATTTTCGTGGTCTCCTTTATCATTATATGTTAAAACCAGCTGTTACCCGCGGCTCCGCCCGCGTGGTCAAGCGGAAATGCCAATAAGTTCGTTCCCGTGGGAATTAAAAAAAACTGACTTTATCCTTGTCAACATCATAAAGGGAATCTCTATAAAAAATTCAGCTTTCTAGATTGAGCGCTCCCGGTAATACACGTGTAGTCTTATTATTTCAACTCTTGTGGGAATTTTAAAAAATCCCGTCTTTGTCCTTGTCAACATCATAAAAGGAATATCTATTAAAAAAAAACAGCTTTCTATGTTGAGCGCTCCCGATAATACACGTGTTATCTTATTATTCCGAATCCTGTGGGAATTTAAAAAAATCCCGTCTTTGTTCTTGTCTACTTTATAAAGGGAACCTCAATACAAAATCTAAGTGTTCTAGGTTGAGCGCCTGCGATAAAACACTTGCAGTCCTATTACTCCCTTTTCCGTGGAATTGTCGTAAAACCCCACCTTTATCCTTGTCAACATCATAAAGGGAACCTCTATACAAATTTCAGCTTTCTAGGTGGAGCGCCCTCGATAATACACGTGTAGAGTTCACTCCATTTCATCCCTCTAGTCTAGGGGTTGAATTTTGAAAAATCCTGAAACACGTGCTTACTCATTTACCACCAGGAGAATTCCTGCGAAGTTTCAAATAAAATGGTCTAACTAATCTAGTTTCTTCATACAAACTTTGGACCCCCGTTTCACCCCCTTAGGATATGAGTTTTGAAAAATCCTTTCTTAGTGCACCCCTAGACTTTATGGGGAACCTATGTGCCAAATTTGGAGTCTCTAGACCCAGCGGTTTGGGCTGTGCGTTGATATATGTCAGTCACCAATCAGTCAGTTTTTGGGATGATTTCTGAAAAAAATATTTTTGTCATGTTTCATGCTTTTCAGTAAGGAACCTTAATGCTGAATTTCATTTGAATAACTTCAAAAACGGCAAAGTTTCATACTAACTTTGCGCCCCCGTTTAACCCCATAGGGGATGTTTTTTGAGAAAAATATTTTACTCGTGTTTCATGCTTTTCAATAAAGAACCTTCATGCTGAATTTCATTTGAATAACTTCTAAAACGGCAAAGTTTCATACTATCTTTGCACCCCCGTTTAACCCCCCAACGGATGAATTTCAAAAAAATGTTTTACTCATGTTTCATGCTTTTCAGTAAAGAACCTTCATGCTGAATTTCATTCGAATAACTTCAAAAACGGCAAAGTTTCATACTAACTTTGCACCCCCGTTTTACCCCCTTAGGGGATGAATTTCCAAAAATCCTTTCTTAGTGAGCACCTACGCCCCAAAAGGAACCCCCATGCAAAATTTGAGACTCTTGGCACTTGTAGTTTCGGAGATTTCGTGATGAATCAGTCAGTGATTTTCTCTTTTATATAGATGTGGAAGAACCTTGTTCTAACTCTTTCTGGACGTACTTTTACATTAATATACTTTTCTATATTTTTTTGAGGTTTAAATGATTCATGAGGTTGGGAAACGTGTTTGCGGAGCACAGAAACATGAAGAAGTAACGAAAATTCCTCTTTATTCACAAACCGTCAACGAGTTTGCTGTTTAAAAGAAAGATACCAGGAAATTAGGAGAAAAAAAAGAAAGACGAGGAGCTGAGCTTCCTTTTTTTATTACAACTAAATGCATGGTGCATCACGCCGATATTGAGTGAGAAATTTTTTGTCTATTACTTTATTTTAATAATTCTTATCTCGATTTCTAATTACAATTTATTAATATTAAAAATATACCTAAGTTTTACCATATCGAATATTGTTTACTTTATGGAACATTCCAGACTCCTATAAACGATATTAAAAACGGTTTTCATAAATAACAACGTTGACTAATATAACACATTATGTTCCCGGAATAGATACGGCAAGTGGCACGTTCTTATTGCAGAAAACAGTGTGGGTGGCGACTGGAGCCAGGAGCGTATGCACAAAACAACATACGCAGTTTGTATAATTGTTGTTTTTCCGATTTTATACTGATTCTAGCGGAGCGCCACGGTTTCGCACGGGAAAATATAATATAGCATTTACTACTAGTAGTACTTTACCCGGGGGTAAGGCACTTTCCCAACACTGTAAAATAATTTTTGAAATCGGTCCAGTAGTTTTTGTTTTAATTCGTTACAAACAAAAATACAAAAGTAGGTACGAATCTTTCCTCTTTATAATATTAGTATAAGTGGATAAAGGTCTCCACTCCACAGAAAACCAGGGCCGTGACTTGTATATTCCATTCCCCAATACTTGGCACCAGGTTTCCAGAGAAATTCAATGATAGTGGTTAAATTAGTTGGTCATACCTTAATGTGATAACAGAAACTATATACCCGCGGCTTCGCCCGCGTGTAATTCAGTTAATACAGCTACCGGCTCTGCCTAGGCTCTGCTAGTTTGGAGCTAGATAAACATAATATATACATACAGTTGGTGAACCAGCTCTTCTAATACGAAATCTTTTATGTGCTAACTAAGCACATTTTTGTATACGACGTTTTTCGTTCGTCCATCCGTTGCCAAAATTAAAGATTTTTTGGATGCGAAACTCTTGAGCACGTCACATAGAGCTGCCCATGGGAAAAGCAGTGTCTTTGTAAATGTACCCCTACTAATTTTAGCGTTTGCTCCTGTGCTTTATTTATTGTGAAAGCGAAAGCGGCTTTAAGGGGAAACTGGACAAAATCTAATTCCAATTTAACAGAGGAAGAACTATTAATTCCCCGTATAATCCCCTTTTGCTATACCAGTCATAATGATCGCTTTGACAATATTGCGACCAATATTGTCAAAGCGATCATCAGCGAGATGTTATTTGCACATTGCTCAGTGCCATTACAGAGTCATGGTGCATCGAGATTTCACATTAGAAGAGCTGGTACACCAACTTTCAGCCGCAACTTGTGAGAAGGAATTACTGACAGTTCTAAAGAGTTAAGAAACTCTACAGGGTACGATATTACCTGCTCAATGTATTATTGAATTATTGGATATTCAACAACATCACCTTCCACGTGTGACATGATGTCTTCATACGATCTTCCCCGAGTTATAAAAGAGAAGAGCAGCCGCATATTGTCCCGATTCTATCTCACCATGCTGTTGTACTCGCATATTTGTAGTAAGACAAAATTGTCTGACGTGCATCCATAATGTGGACGTTTTTAAACAGGCATTTACTTCATCTGCCGGTGTACCTCTAGTAATTACCGGCAGAATCTGTCTAAAATCGCCAGCTAAAAGCACCACCATCCCCCACAAACTTTGATTGCTCTTTATATCTTTGATGGTACGATTTAGCACCTCAACTGCTCTTTTGTGGGACATCGTACATTCATCCCAAACCAACATTTGCAACAAGCTTACATTGCTACAACATTCGTCCACGCTTGCTGTTTTTGGTAATGTTGCAAAGTGGCATTTCCTCATGAGCCAAATTCAATGGCAGTTGAGCACTGAATGTGCTGGTCAGCACCATTAAGCAGCGTAGCAGCTATTCCAATGGAAACTACAGCAACAGCTACGCCTTTATCTTTACGGATTTGAGCCAAAAGTAAATTTAACAAAAAGGTTTTTCCAGTACATCCAAAAAAACTAACCGCTTTCGCTATTTTCAATATTATCAAAAACTAATCTTTGTTCCGGGTTTAAACGTGGAACAGAGTCAATTTTTTTTGTTGATGTATTTTTTCCCATGGGAATAAGATATTTTTTCGGGATTAAAAGTGGATTATCTCTCTCCAGATCTTAAACTTTCCCCGTTTAATAAAATTATGACGGAAAAAAGTCAAATGACAATAATCATTGTTTTTTCCCATGGGAATAAGATGTATTCATTGGATTAAAAGTATGCTATGTCACTCTCCAGACATTAAACTTTCCCTGAAAAAAAAATATGTCGGAAAGAAGGACAAATGATAATATTTATTTTTTCCCATGGGAATTAGATGTTTTTTCGGGATTAAAAGTATATTATCTTATCTCTCTCCAGACCTTAAATTTTTCCCGTTTAAAAAATAATGTCAAAAAAGTCAAATGACTTAAACTTTATCCTTTCCATGGGAATAAGACGTTTTCATTGAATTAAAAGTAGGCTATGCCAGACCATAAACTTTCCTTGAAAAAAAAATGTCGGAGAGAAGGACAAATAAAATAAAAAAATATTTTTTCCCATGGGAATTAGATAGATAGATAGAAGATAGAATACTCTTTATTTGCATTACACTCAGGAAAAAGTACAAAAAATAAAAACAATCTTAAAAACTAGTGTAAATGCAACAAGGCGGCCTTATTGCTAAAAAGCAATCTTTTCAAGGCAACCATAAGGTAACGAATTGCTGTATGGAGTGGGCAGGGCTAGCAAGACAAGAAACTACTTAGGACATCATCTAAAATATTAAAACAAAATTAATAAATAACTTCAAATATTATACCTTATCACTATACTTACTATAAATTGGAATCATTATAATTTGTATTATATAAGTTGATAGTAAAATAATATTTATTACAAACATAATAAAAATTATACATCGGTTCTAATATAATCTCTGTGGTATTTTTATTTATGAAAAATATTATTTTATTAAAGGAACATATTTAAAAGAAATAAAACTTATAATATATAAATATTCATATTCATCCTAACATAAATACATAATAATAGTATATTATACAATACATATATACCTAATAATAAAATAAATAAAAATGTCGTTGTACTTAAAGGCAAAGAAAGGAATCAAAGACTCGAATCTAAGAAGTAATAATTAGAATTATGTTACCCCAAACAAACTTTCACCCCACATTTTACCTCCATTATTGGGGTGATTTTCAGGATAAAAACTATCCTTTGTCCACAGCCTTTGTCCTTCCTCGGATCTTAAACTATCTCCATACCAAATTTAATCTAAATCGGTTCAGCAATTTAATGTGAAAAGGTAACAGGCAGACAGACAAAGTTACTTTCGCATTTATATTATTACACACACACACCATTATCACACCATTCTTTAGAGCATTTTATGTTAAGTATATTGGAAATTGGAACAGACTATGAGGTACCGCAACATGTACCAAATACTAAGTATATTTTTTAATTTTTTTATCTTCTTGGATGTGCGAATCTAAAGTTTTTAAGTGAGCTGTCCTGTATTATCTCAGCCACAACAAGTCGACATAGGCCTCCCTCAAACGCCTAAAATATGACCTGCTGGCAGCGGCCTGCATCCAGCGGCTTCCTGCGACTTTTCTTAGATCGTCTGACCACCTTGTGTAGCTAGAGTAGAGTGGATACAAGTGGATAGAACAAACACTGAAAATGCTGAAAATGGTCCAACTACTGACATCTAGTATTCATGCAAAGAATTTTTATGCCATGGCTCTGTACCGCCACCTGTCACCAGAGCTTGAAAAGAAATCTATTTCCAGAAACGAACCCGTTGCAGATTCTTTTTTAAACTTCATGTTTCAACTATGTCATCAAGAGATGGAGGTTCAATATGAATCCAAAGATACTTTAAGTTAAGTAACAAACTAATGTCAATGTATACCCAATTATCTACGTATACTATAGTTTATAGTATGTTTGAATATATCTAAATTTATAAAAAAATATTAATAGTGAATTAATATTTTTAAAACGATGGTCATTTATTGGCTGAAAATTAATAGGTTTGTATTGGCCAAAGGCCGAAAGCATGAACGGTCATTAATGAAAGCTATCGATCAAACAGATCAAGATCGCATCCGGGCGGGCGCAGAGTTATTCCCAGAGCGTGGGGCGGGCGGGGGGCGGCGGCGGCGGCGGGGAGCGCGGAGCCTGCCTCAGTGTGTCGGCGCGCGCCGCCGCCGCCATGGGCAACCAGCACTCCGCCTCACACGCCTCGCTCAAGCCCAGGAAGAACGTGCACTGGAAGTCCGCAGGTAAACAGCCTCTGAACCTACATCTCCCGACGACTTCAACCCATCGCCCAGTTTACAACACGACCTGTCGCATGCGAACCGAGGCCCCTGTCTACGTTTCTATTTTTAAAAAGACTGCGCGCTGCGATTCCTAAAGCGTGGCACAACAAAACAAATCGTAAGACCGTTCGCGTTCATGTAACGATTATCATGCGTCTAATTTTGTTAACAGTTTTATGCCAAATGATAGGCAGCCGAACGAGTCTCAAACTAAGTTTCCACTACGCTTAATAATTCGACAATCTCAAGCCGCTAAACCATCCTAGAATGTGGCACGATGACTTGTCCACAAATTTAACGACGTCGTTATGTTTTTCCAGGGCGGCCGGCGGTGCCTGGAAAACCGGACATAATTCCGATATTGACGGATGACGAGCCGAATGCGATCACGCTTCGGTGGGCGCCGGCGGCGCACGACGGCGGCGCGCCGCTGCAGGGCTATCAGGTGGAGTGCAACCGGCTGGGCTCCCCGGACTGGATCCGCACCGCGCCGCCCGTGGTGCTGCGACCGGAACTCGTGCTCAGCGGGCTCGAGCCACCGCACCGCTACCAGTTCCGAGTGGCGGCCTTGAATGCCGTCGGCCGGTCCGAGTACAGTGAACTCTCTGACGTACTCACGGTCAGCTTCGAACGTGGAGCCCAAGAAGCTCCCATCTTCCTTCAGCATCTTAATGACGTTACTGTATTGGAAAATGATAAGACAGAATTCCGTGTGTCATTTTCCGGTGCACCGACTCCGACGATCGCTTGGTTCAAAGACGATTATGAGATATTTAGTAGCAGACGAACGGCGATCACGACCACGGAATCTGCTAGTGTACTTGTCTTTCACCAAACTCTCGCCAGCGATGAGGGTGAAATAAAATGTACGGCCACTAACCGAGCTGGACACTCGATCACAAAAGCACGGCTCGCTTTAGAAGCGGCGCCGAAGCTACGCTATCCACGTCAATACGAAGATGGTTTATTATACGAAATTAACGAAACAGTTTACTTAAAAACGACGATCGTAGGGAAGCCAACGCCGGTAGTTGAATGGAGGCACGACGGGCAACCGATAACGGTGGACGATCGGGTGGAAATTTCAAATACACCCAAGTTCTCTGTACTCAAAATTCACACGGCGCGAAGAAGCGATCGAGGGGAATATCAGATCCATGCAAGAAACAATATAGGAGAGGATACAGCCGCATTTTTGGTGACCATAACAGCTCCACCCGATCCGCCAAAACGTGTTTCAGTTGCACGTCAAGTAGATAAATCAGTGACGCTGGATTGGGAGCCGCCAGAAGACGACGGCGGATGCCGCATCGGCAACTATGTGGTAGAATACTACCGCACTGGCTGGAACGTGTGGCTCAAAGCTACGACTAGTCGAAAGACGAACGTGACACTGTTCGACCTGATCGAGGGGAGCGAATATCGCTTCCGTGTCAAAGCCGAAAGTCCTTACGGTATGAGCGCACCTTGTGCCGAATCGGCGTCTATTAAAATACCTGGACGGGCTGTGGACATGGAGTTCTTGGCAGTGGAATCACGAATTATAAATGAGGCGTTGACTAAGGAGGATGTTGAGATAACGAGGGTTTCGCCCGTGCCGCGCAGGAAGAGGAGTCAGGCTGCTGCTCCGGAGGTGGCGCCCCCGAGGCGCGCGCGCACTTCCGAACCAAAAGACACTACGGGCAGCAACGAATTCATGCTAGTGCTGTACCCGGAAAATAAGTCGGACGACACAGCCGGTAATTACCTTTCATAATTAGTCAAATTTTATTTGTAGGGCAGGTAGTTGCACTTCGATCCACAATTAACTTTATTGCCTGACAGGCTCGGTGATCGAGTGGCTAGCAATGGTCACTTTATCCCAAGGGCCGCGGGTTCGAATCCTGCGCAAGGCAAACATTTGTGTACATGTCTGTTTGGCTTGGTCTGGGTGTTTTCTATGTATAATAAGTATTTATTTACAAAAAAAAGTATTTAAGTACTTATATTTATCAGCAATACCCATAGTACAAGCTTAGTTGCTTAGTTTAGTACTAGATGGCGTTGTGTGATTCGTCCAATAATATAAATCTATTTATTGCTATGCGAAAGTACATACCTACTTTAGATACTCATATGTACAGATTCGAAAGTCGTGGGTTCTTTTTTTTTATAATATCCAAAATTGAAGAAAATTCTACAGTGACCTAATTATGGATAGACCATTATGCGGCCCTCTTGTTTGTCTGCTAAATATTATACCCCTTGTACACTCTAGATTGAGATGATTCCTATTAAATTAACGACACTCGGAGTGAACTTCATTACTCATTGTCAATTTGGTAATAACCGTTGTACAGTCTGTGTACACGACTATGTACCATAATAATTATACTATATCTAGGTAACTAAATGCCTAGTGGTGAGACATGCCCAGTGACGGGACACTTTTACCTTATTTAAATATCAAATGTAAACAGTATTCTATTGCACAGCTATATATTTGTAGGAGTTGCAATAAATAATGGTTGGATCTGATACAGAGGCTATTCTAATTGGGCCATTGAAAGAGAATATTTTTAGATAATGAAAAATATAATGAGTCATTCCTTGATTGACATTGACGTGCCTAATCTAAAGAAAAGATGGATTTATTCCGCGTAGTAAGAAACAAGTCTAGTCAAGCTAAGCGACGATTTGCGAGATGATTCCATTACGTTAACAAATATATTACACTAGCTGATGCCCGCGGCTTTACCCGCTACACTACAACTACTATCCTATGTGTTAATCCAGATCATAAACTACCCGTGTACCAAATTTCAAGCAAATCTGTCCAGCCGTTTTTGCGTGAAAGAATAACAAACATCCATACATTTATTCTCACAAACTTTCGCATTTATAATATTAGTATCTAAGGATTTTCTGAATATATATTTTCTATTCAGCAAAATCTAATATATTTTCTATTCAGAAAATTATATTTTACTAGCTGACCCGTGCCCACTTCGTTGGGCATAATGTTAAAAGCCTTTTTATTTTTTGGTTTTTTATATAACCTATGACACTCAGCAATAATGTGGCTTTCTATTGGTGAAAGAATTTTTAAAATCGGTTCAGTAGATTCCGAGATTACCCCTTACAATTTAACAAATACACAAACTTTACCTCTTTATAATATTAGTATAGATTAGAACAAGCTTTTGAAAGTGTTGTTCAATTTAAATGAAACAGCATGGGGCGTACCGTTCGGTGAATTCTGTATGAAACACATCCTGAACAATTCGCACAGCATGGCGTGAATAGAATCTTATACGAATATATTGTCCGTTCCGTGTGGTTTTGACCCGTATAGTATGGCACACTTTTTATATCATCCTTTATAGTTTAATCGCAATTTATTGTGCCAAAAACCACCCATATTTTGTTAAATAAAATGTTTTAGTTAACATGTCCGTGTGTTCACAAGGCAAGTCATTGTCAGATAGCATCCGGAACGATCGTGCGCGCATATTTCGCCTATAAATACGTTGGCGCACGCGGCTGTACTACAGGGGGAACTAAGAAAACTTCATGTATTGTTTAATCGTATGCTTCGGCGATTTTAACTATAGGTAATAACATTTTACGTAATTTAAAACAGCGAATGTGTTCCAAAATCTATTTCTGTGGTTTACTAACACAGCGTAATAGCGAAGTATACAATTATATATTGTACAGCAAATATACAGAACGCTTTTTTCTTTACTTTAATTATTTGAAATCTGCGCTATATTGGTTGTATAACAAAGATTCAAATTATGTCATAGAAATGATACATTGGTAATGAATTAAATTGCTTTTAACAATTAGACACTATGCACGCGAATTTACGTCTAACTAAGTAGATATTACATCTGTGAGTGGCTTGAAAAAACTTTTCGTCTTGAATCTCGAAACCAAAGACAATGCGCACTGCGCTATATTTTGTTTTTTTATCAATGTTATCCACAACCTTTAGTATGACCTGTATATGTGTGTATTATGTTCTTACTGTAGGTATATTATATATATTTAGAATGTATACATTTGTATTTTAACTTGAACATTACATGGTTTTTTATTTAATATGACAAAGCGAATTCCTTTGCCAATTCTGCCAATGCACTGTATAAAATATAACATTTTATTACACATTACAGAAAAAAGGAAGTCGTTTCAACTTGAGCTGGAGGACGCGTTGTCGCCGCCGCCGTTGTCGCTGTCTGCGCCCGAGCTCAGCTCGCGATGCGTCATGCCCTTCAAGGCTCTTCGCAACGCCGTCAGCTCCACGGAACTCCTCCACGAGCGGGCCATGGCGCGCTTCTACAAAGTCGTCGCCATGAAAGAGGAACAAACCAAAGCTAAAGCCGAGAAACCACACAAAATCGAAAACACTGACATTCCGTATAATAGCCAACACAATACCGACACTAAAATATCGAAACCACCTGACGCAATTGCAGAAGTAACACCTAAAACACCAGAAATAATGATCAAATCCGATTCCATCGAAGGTAGAGAATATAAGTATAGTTCAAGACAGGCATCGCACGACTCGGAAACTTCAGACGGTGGTAAATGGCAACAACACAGTATGTCATTCGATGAAGATTATACCGCCAGCACTGTATCGACAGACGGCGAATACTCAGACGAAGGTAGTTTGAACGCAGATTTAGATAGGAGAAGTCAGTATTCGAATGAAGAAGATACATACAATCCTAGAGATAAAATGGCACATCCTTTGTCATCAAAAGAAGAAATTGATGAAGAAGAAGAGTCAGAAAGGGAAGTACTTAAACCTTTACCTCTTCCTGACCCCAATTTCGTACCAAAACCTATTTTAAAACGCAGAGAGTTAAATATACCAGAGTCCAAATCACCCGTGCCATTAGAAAGCAATCATCAAAACAAATCTATTAACGGTACTGAAGAAAAAATAAAACACGAAGAGAAACCTAAAAAACAAGAAAAAGGTACGTTGTTTAAAAAATTCACAAAAATGCCCGTACAAAAACCTTTCCAGTTTCCAAAATTGCTATCTAAAAAGGAACCGGAGAAATTACCGGAAGAGAATACACCTCAAGAATCAATTAAGAAAGTCAAAAAAGTAGAAAAAATTGAAGATAAAGTGACTGAAGAGGGTAGGACAGTCATTGATTACTATGGAAATATAGTTAAAGAATATGGTGGGCAAAAGAAGCCAGCTACTCGTTTATACCTCAACACAGAAGATTTGAAAAATATTGCAGAGAAACAAGAAAAGAAGGAGATCGTAAAGAAAAATAAACCAGTTAGAGAAAAGAAAGTTGTTAAACAAAAGAAACAATTAAATGCTCCTAATGATAATAAGGTTTCTTCAACGAAAAGTGTAGTTGCAAATTCAATAGAGAAACCCAAATCAAAAATAAAACCTAGCAATGATAAAATAAAACCTAAGAAGAAACCAACAACAAACGCAGTAAATACACAAGAAAAAGATAAAACTTTACAAGATCAGACAAATAAAAAATATACACAACAGATCGTTTTAAAGAAAACCGAACGAGCAACAATTGTTATACCTATAAATTATCAGGAATTAGAAGAAAAGGCAAAAGTAACTGTAAGATCTGCCATCGATTACATGGTGGACATATGTCTACTAATGTTGGCTTTTTGGGTGTACTTCTTCAAAGACGAAAGACTCGCCATCCCGTTCCTAATACTCATAATTTACCGACAGTTACAGGAGACGTTGTTCCTGAACATCCCTGATTGGGTCAGGCGCAATACTCCTAGCTGGATCAAGAAGAAAACTTCTTGACCTTTTCCAAAAGACATAGTGTGCGATAATCTGATTGTATTGTGAACATTGTATGTTGTGTGATAATGTGATTTACTGATTTATGTAATATAAACTACTCATATTATTATATTATTGTATTCCGAATTCGTGCTACCTAATAAAAAAAAGATCAAAAACTAGTCGGCCATGTTGTCGTAATTTTAAGTGAATAATTTTGAAAATTTGTTTTTTACAAAATTTATAATGCTGGATTGTCGGATTACAACAAAATATGTTATTCCAAAACTAGTACGCTACATATCACAATTCAGGATTCCTCGCAGCGACTGTATTCCATTTCGCCCATGCCGCAAAGTAATAGACCCCAAGAAGTGTGGCATCCGAGACAAGGCTCTCGTTCTAGGAGTCTACTTCAATGAAAATGTGCCAGGTGAACGAGCTATTCTAACCGAAACTGCCCAAAAATATGACCAGAAAACCGATGGAAAACTATGGAACATTCTGAAATTATCTCCCATTCCTAAGCTTGGAGAACATAGGATATTTTTTGACTTAGATTCCTATTTCGCTTATGTTTGTGTGGTCGGTTTAGGTACTGAATGCCTAAGTTTTAATACTCTCGAACAATTAGACGAAGCCAAAGAAGCTGTTCGGGTAGCTGCCGGGGTCGGTGCTAGATCGCTTGTTCCTTTACAACCTCGTGAAATACACATAGAACATCTCGGCAATGCCGAAGCAGCTGCGGAGGGTGCTTTTCTTGCAAACTGGGAATTTACTGAATACAGAAGCAGAATGACCGATAAGCAAAAACTTCTAATGCCTACGCTTCATTTACACGAAGATTGTGATTGCGTAGGTTGGGAAATGGGCAAATTAAAGGCAGAAGCCCAAAACTTGGCTCGTTTCTTACAAGAAATGCCAGCGAATTTGTTGACTCCTACAACTTTTGCTAAAATAGCAGTAGATTTATTATGCGAATTAGATATAAATGTAGAGGTACGAACCAAGGGCTGGGCGGCGAGCCATGAAATGGGCGGATTTGTAACAATAGGAAATTCGTCAGTGCAACCTCCACTTTACGTTGAAATCAGTTACTATGGTGCAGGTCCACAAACCAGACCAATCGTGCTTATAGGCAAGGGAGTTACTTTCAACAGCGGCAGTTTAGATTTGAAACCACCTGCAGAACTGAAATATATGAAAGGTGACATGGCTGGGGCGGCATGTGTATTGGCGATAACAAGAGCCGCGGCAAGGATGAAATTACCTGTTAATATAAGAGGAATTTTACCTCTATGCGAAGTGATGCCTAACTGTAGGAGTCCAAAGTTTGAAGATGTGGTGTCAAGCGGCACCGGAAAAAACATTACCATAAGACTTCCATCTAGAGAAGGTCGCCTACTTGTCGCGGATAGTTTAGTGTACGCTAGAAACTACTGGCCTCAATTCATTGCCGACATAGGTACGATGTCGAAGGAGCTAATAGACACACTCGGCGGAGCAGCCTGTGGTTTTTATACAAATTGCGAGGAGCTGATGTGTTACGCGCAGGCGGCGAGCGGGCAGACCGGCGACAGGCTCTGGCGAATGCCTTTGTGGAAGTTTTATGAGCGGCGACTGTTGGACTGTCATATGTCCGATGTAGCAAATATAGCTAGAGACAAATTCGGTGACTCACCAAACTGCGCCGCGTTCCTGAATCAGTTCATTTGCGATACCAAGTGGATGCACTTCGACACCTACAACGTGGCATACAGTAAGGGCCGCGACTTCGCCTACTTACGCAGAGGCATGACGGGCCGCCCCACAAGGACTGTCATAGAAATGATTTGTCAGTTAATAGCAGATAGTAAGGTGTAAGTCATTCAATTGTCTTCCTGTATGAGTAAGAAACACATTTTCGAAAGTTGTCACATGTGAAATATTAAACGTTTTAAAACTATGTGGGATTTCATTAAATTGCTACAAAATTGCACACAAATTCGTTGAATTTCTTATTGCATAGTTTGTCGTACATTGTTAGAAGTCTGTGGTTAGAAGCGCTATTGACATTCTTGCAATTGCTCACTTCAATTATATAGGAGGCATGCACGTTGTTACGCCGCATGCGTAGCATTTCTCAAAGCAGAAGAGTGTGCGAATTTATATTTCTTAATAGATTCTTCACATCTACCCTTACTTGGCTTGGTCACTGATTACTAAATAGTTACTAGCTTGGTCTTATAAGTGCCTTCCACTTTCATGACATGTGGATATGAACACTCAACACAGTACGTAATATATATGTGTTATATTCCACACTAAAGACTCGAATTAAGATAAAAATTAGTAATTAAAAAAATAATGCATAGAAAATAACGAGATATTATTCAACTACGATACAAAATATTCAGACTTAATATTTTTAAGGTAAGTGTTAATTAAAAGATCTACGTAATATGCTCACATTTATTATAAACAGTATTAAAACTGAGTATTTATATTGTTTCCATGACACAAACTCGACTAATTGATATTATTATGGCACATGTGTATTCTTAAATCGAATTTGTATAAATAGGTATCCACTTAAATTATAAATTCATAAAAAATACTTATTAGAACATTATTACAATGACTAAATTAATAAATGTATATATTGAATAATAAATTAAAATAATAAGTGATTCGGTATAACTATTGTGGCAGCTGTGAAAATATTGAGTAAAGGTCGTATCAAACATATCAACTTGGAAAGGGCCATCGTATCAACAGAGAGCTTAGTACCGAGTTTTTTGGTCACATGAAAAAATAGTTTCATATTATCAATTTACTAGACGCATGTAAAATATCCAAACTAGCCGGGTTACTCACTTCCATATGTGAGCAAGTAAGATACATATTTTGATAGGTAACACGCGCCTTATAAATTCGCAACATGAGAATTCTTCTCTATTTGGTCGGTTTATTTACGTGACCAAAAAAACTCGTACTAAGCACTCTGATACGGTGCTTCAGTAAACTCCCTACTGCAACGCACACTAATCGTAATTGTAACGTAATCGCCTCGCTTTGGGAAAAGCTCATGAACAACGGCGATACGGTTAGGATCCGTTTGCGAGTAGATATGTGTGCTTTGTCTTTTAATTCACTTTCAAATTAATTTTACAAATGACGATATTATCTTTTCTCTGCCTGTCTACGATATTGCTGTGCCCTGAAAGGGTCACGTGTGAACTGTTTACTCTTCTTAACATCTAGATACACAATAAGTAATATTAATGATTAAAAAAAACAAAGATTTAACAGCGCTGGGGTAATACGATCACAGCAGAGACATATGAAAAGAAGTCTTTCGAAATACGATGACACTTCGAATTTTTTTTAGAATACGCCTCTAAATTATATTTTTTTGTTTTAAAACATATAATAGATATAATTGAGTTAATTCAGCGTATTAAAGTTAGATCTATCATCACTTATATTTTTTATTGCTACGTTATAAGTCTTTGTAATACGAGTACATAGTTATTAAAATAATATCATAAAATATTCTGAAAAGCTAAATATGTTAATAAAATTTCATATTTTATAAACATACAAATCTAATAGGACAATATGAAGTCAGTATTCCAGCATATCGTAAAACATTTAGATTATAGCTTCAGCAATCGAGTGTTAATATTAATCTGATAACCAAGACCTAGAATATACATACAGTATATACCTAAAATATATTTTTAAAATGAAATCCACATTGAACTCATTTTGTGATAATTAACTCTTTCCATGCGGCTGGCGTGTTAACACGTCTAATTGAAACCCATTTCTCATACGATGGGTGTATAAACACGTCTTCATAAAATCTTTCTCATAAATTGCATGAAAGTGTCCTTGTTTAAGCATAAGACCACATTGATGAATGCCAGTGTATACGAAAGGGCACCGGTCATATATAATAAATTGTCTAAGTCGTTGCTACTGACATCAGATATAATTACTTTTAAAAACATATGTATTCACAAATAAATATATTTGATTTGAACTCGTTTACTGTATGTAAACAGAGACCTGGCATACAGACCTCAATACTCAGATAGGGCCAAAGTAATTGCAGAAATTATGCCGCCGCATAGAAACGGTCAATGAAGAGTCATATAATGTAACATAAAGACTCAATCGCACTACGTAAGTAAATATTTTTCCCAATGCCATAAAATAAAAAAAATGGATTGAAATTGGATCGTTTTTGCCAAACATACCGGCATAATTAGCGGAACATTGAACAATTTCTAAGAATATATGCATTTTCAATAACCTAAAACTTAGAATCTGTTACACAATTAATAAAATAGTAACATTATTTTGTTACAGTTATCTTACTTAAATTGCATGTGACTAAATAAATCTTTCTTGGCTTACCGATTTTCTAGCGACTTTGAGGAGCCAACTACAAATAAAATTTAATTGAAGGTTTTGTTATTGAATCTCTATTTAATTACAAGACGATGTAATCTTTATATTGAATAATAAATTTAAGAAATCCAGACTAAAATTATGTCGATATTTTGGTTGGTTTGGTGGTAACATTTTGCATACTTTTATGCAAAATGTAAACATGTATGCAACTTTTTGCAGCCTTTAATTTTTGTTCCGGTAAATATGCCGGTGCGTATAGTTCAATTTACACCAACGGGTTAAAGTTCATTTTTTATTGTTTTCGATGTGTCTCCTGTTACAATGTCGGAGTTCTCAGTATCACTGATGTATCCCTCTTCGCCGGTGTAGTACGTGGGATAGACCAGCAGTGGCGCCGCCGATAACGCTATCAAATTACGGTTATCGAAATGGGACTTCCATGTTTCACTGTAAACAAGTAATTGAACACTATAAGTACTAATATAACAGATTTCTGACAAGTTCTAGTTAGCTAAGAGTGGTAGGGCACAGGTTACGCTAGTTTGTTAATAAAGTTAAATCAATTAAACTTTCATGACCACATTAAAGTCCTTGGCTGCTGATAGCTTCAGAAGACTTGACTTTGTTATGCGTAACTGTCGAGAGTTTACTAACACTAACGCCATATAGCTGTTATATACATCTCTTGCAGGAAGACAGAAGCAGGTTGGAATCTAGCTCCAGAATCTGGAACCCTCATGAGGCTTTATACACTCTTTTGCTAGAGAAAGTTCAAAAGGCATTTTTGAGACCTCTCTATAAGAAGAAGTATAATTATTATCCCTTCTTATATCCGACGCAGTTTCTCTTGGGTACTTTGGGTTTTAATTCGCTTGAAATACGACGTGACTGGCAGCTTATGATGTTCGTTAGTCGTCTTCGTGGTGAAGTGGACTGTCCTGAATTGGTATCCCGCATCTGTAGACTTTCAGTGCCCGATAATTATTTGCGTGGTCGGCGGCACAATTTGTTAGCCCCAACTTCAGTGCACACAGTGGCGCGTCAACCAACAGTCACCTCTTGTGCGTGGCTTTAGGAAACTAAACACATTCCTGACATCAGTGCGTGGCAATGAGTGCGATATATTTGCAGATAGGTTCGTATGCTTGACGAGAGAATATCTGTTTTTTTGTGAAAGGGATGGATAAATGCAATTTTTAATCAATTTGTGTTATTTTTAATCAATTCATTTTATTTATTATTTTGTGTTTATTCTATTATTAATTTGTGTTAATTATTATTTTTAAATTTAAATGATTTTTTGTTATTCCATTGTACAGCGATTTGGACATTTACTGTAATGTTGTTCAATTTGAAATTAAATAAATAAATAAAAGGGAACATATTCCGGGTAAGAAAAAATATAGCTTACTTAGGATGTTGATTGAACATTATAGGTAGGTATTCGTCGACCGGCAACATCTTGGTAAGTGGGTCTGCACCAATGAGCTTCCTCGCTCCGCTCTCACTGATTATGTATCCGAGTGTCCAGTACGAGTAAAGTGGTCGGACAGTGTGTTCTGTCACATACTCTTCTTCTTTTTTCATCAACACTTTTCTACCTATATATCTGAAAACATAATTTTTAATCTAATTTGTTTATTAGGGCCTTGGAGTTACCTACGCTAATTTTTGTTATATTCTTCAAAATAATCGCAATAATCAAACATTACAAAATTGACCTTTTTATCGACATTTTCTAGAAAAGCATCATCAAACCAGAATATTATGAGTTATATGAGATACCAGAGGAAGATTCCTTTATTTGAAAGGAATGAGAGCGTACACTGCCACGCTTGTAATGCCAATGCTCAAAAAGAGTAATTACGCTAAAATATTAAAACTTCTTTCAGCTTGAGCGAGTGTGGATTTAAAATTAAATTGTAAGATTTATTACATTGTAAAATAAATATAAGCTTTAAATTGTTTACTCACACAAGATCCCAATTCAAGTTTTTTATTTCATCTAACAGCTGTCGGAATTTATGTCTAAAGTACGGAACGAAATGGATATCATCTTCTAACACCAACGTAGTCGCCAATCGCTTCTCCACTATCTGAAACATAATAAGTATAAAGTTAAGATCTAAAAATTTGTGAAAAATTACGGACAAAAATATATTTTTCATTATATTTTACTACTGGCAATTCGGAGTTTATTCTGGTAATATAAAGAGCTAAAATAATATAAATAAATAAAAAATATATAGGGACAAATCATACATGAGCTAGCCAATGCCAAAGCAAGTTCGAAACTTGTGTTATGTGATACTAACTCAACAATCCAAGGCCAATCAGAAAAAGTTTGTTTTTCATCATGACCCGACCGGGATTCGAACCTGGGACCTCCTGGGTGGCGGCGGTCTGGCGTGGTAGCCATTACGCCACGGAGGTCGTCAACTCAATCTCAAGTGCTCCCTTGCTCTTAGGTAGGTTTTAACTATTTTTGTTACGACAATAGACCGACATAGGTTTTATTGTTATTTTTAAGTTATAACAAACAAAAATTAGAAGTGCTTACAGAGTTTTTAAGTTTACCGCCTATACACAATCAACATAATTTCATTTTTTTTATAATAGTAGTTTTTTTATACTACTACGGTGGCAAACAAGCATGCACGGCCCGCCAGATGGTAGGCAGGTCCCGTAGTAGTGCTATAATATATGTAATACAAATATAATTTACCTCTTTCCAAATATAATAATGGCTGAGAAAACATCCCACCTCGCCAGCTTTCATTGGTCTGAAAAAATAACAATAATATTTTCAACAAAGTGAAAAGCAAATATGAGGAAACAGAAAACTATTACATGTGATAAAAAATTAAAAATACTATTTCATATTGCCGTGTTATGGTGGGTACATTCCATGTCACGGTACAGCAGTCTGTATCCACCATTAACTAACGTTGCAGTTATTTGAAAATTAAATGCTATAGCAGATTTACTTATAATAAAATGAAAACTAGAATGTCGAGAATAACGTTTCTTTATAATAGAACGAGTTAAGTTAAAGTTCTTATCTGAATTATAGTGTATATTAATTTACCTTTCATGAAATGGGTCTTCATAATTTGGCATCAAAGTGACAGAGTAATCTAGCAAATCATTTAGGTCCAAGTTCCTGAGGAAAAAAAATGGAATTTCAAAATTTATATCACATTTGTTTGTTATTCAACTTTTCCGTTATTTGTTTGGTATAAGGTGGACTATAAGAGCGGTTTCAAACGACTATTATTTTACGGGCGTACACGGTCGTTTCGGCATACGCGCTTACACGCGCGTTACATTAAGCGCTTAAAAAAACCGGACGCACGTACATTTCGGCGTGTTCGCTCGAACCGGTAGTGGTGTCGTGTCAGTATCTATTCTCCTTTTTTTTATTCCACTAAGGTGGCAAACAAGCATACGGCCCGCCTGATGGTAAGCATCACCGTAGCCTATAGACGCTTGATTGCAAGCGTCTATAGGCTCGATACGATCCCGGTATTGACCGGGGGTATCACTCACGCGTTGCCAACCCTCCGGTTGGACTATAATATGAAAGGGTGCGCAGGAAATTTCGATCAATTCCACTGACTTAGAAAAATTTTTTTGCTGTTGGACTATAGCAAAGGGTGCGTTTTTTTTAATGATTGAATTGGTTATATATGACCTAGTTGAACACTTTGGTCTTTTTGCTAAAGTTAATAGTTTTCGAGATATTCGACTTTGAAAATTTTTCATTACAAAGGCAAAAAGACAGAAAAATTTCGTCGATTTTTGCGTTCTATTATAACACTTGTTTTTTATAATTGAATTGGTTACATATGATCTAGTTAAACACGTTTTATTGTTTTGCGTTTTTTGCTAAAGTTTTTAGTTTTCGAGAAAATCAACTTTACATTAGATTATGACATGAACAGCAACGCGCGAGACGAGCGAGCGAAGCGAGCGTGCCGCGGTAGCGGTCGTTGAAGCGCCAGAACCAAATTGTACGCAAGGGCGATACTTTTTTTCAAATATATTTTTGCGCACCCTTTCCTATAGTCTGACCCCCTACCTCTCTTATCTATTCTGACTCTTTGCGCTTATACGAGCTTATAAGAGCGCCAAAGCGCATATGGCGCCTACATGCGCTCCATAAACGAGCTTGTACGCGCGTATTATACGCTATTCTGAATCCACTCTTATTTGTTTGCTATGAAATGAGCTACACACCTGCCATCAACAGCCTTAAACAGCTTCACATCCATACCCAGCTCTTTAAAACTCAATTCCATGAGTTCTCTCCTCTCTGTTCTCCTTTCCAGATTAATCATATAGATTTCGCTACACCCATGCTTCCACTGTTCTGGATAATTCACGTATTCGGTCAGACTCGAGTCTATTTTGAGTGGCATGCTACGGCTAATCGCTTCCAGCTTAATATTTAGAAGCTGGTCATGGTCTTTGTTAATGCTGTCTGATTCTTCCAATGGGACCAGTACAAGGCCGTACAGATCGTTACATATCTTCAGGTTTATATCTGTAATAAGGAATAGAATCATCATTAAGTACCTGAATGAATCTATCAACTAACTTTTAGCGCGCATTTGTAAAGTTAATGACACATTAAATTATAGCTGTCACTGTTAAACCAAAGAAGAAAAAAGAGATAGCTAGAGATGAGTTTCATAAACTGGCTGTAAGTATAATTTTGCCAGCGTCGTATAACGACGAAACACCGCTGCTCATTTAACATGTTTTTTTAATTCAATTACGTTGTACTATATTGATGCATAGCACAAGCATGTTCAATGTCTTACTTAACCTAGGCCCTGAAGCCTGCATGTTGTAAAATTTGTATATTTACCATTATTTGTTGCACTAATAGCGAACGCTATTATATCATCTTCAGGTCCATTGTAGTGCTTAATTTTGTGAGGGTTGTAAGTAAGGAGTTCGGATTCTTTTAATCTGAGATCCACTAACACTGCTGTGTTTACCATGGGCACATCATAGCAGGTTCGATTCACACGATTCAGGATTGGCTCATAGTCTTCCGTTCTCTGATAATAATAATTATCAGTCATACCACACCTGAAAAAAAAATTTACAACAAAAATAGTCAATACTCTAAACATATTGTTCTTATTTGTTTACACCCCTTCCACACGGCCCAATCTAATTGGCCAATTTGTATACCTGTCCTTTTCTTTAGATATCACCAAGAACAGGACAATGGATCAAATTGGCCCAAAAATAGGGTGCGTGTGGACGGGATGTTAGATTTTTTTTTATACAACACAGGTGGCAAACAAGCGTACGGTCGACCTGATGGTAAGCCATCACCGTAGCCTATAGACGTTTGCAATACCGAGGGTATCACTCACGCGTTGCCAACCCTCCCAACCCCCCCAAGTGGAGCTCTGGAGACCTTACTCACCGTAGGAACACAACATGGTCGAGACCAATGCTATTTGGCTATGTAAGGTAGTATCTTCTGTAAGGTGGAGGTCCTTCCCCAGACGGGCTGCTCCGATTTGAGCGGGTTATCCGCTGTGCCCTCCCTCTCTTAACTTATATCTTAATTTATAAGATCTTTAGAAAGACATAGTACTAACGTAACTAATTAGCGCACTAAAAGCAAATAAAAAAACTCCGTACAGACAAGAGATGTTTATCCTTAGGGCCGACATACACGGACTGGTTAAAGCAGTCAGGACGAACTGCTTCAAGCTGCGACTGTGAACCACAGACTTCTACATACAATGGGTTGGGAGAAGCGAGAATCAGCATGCGCAAGCAATAAACGTAGGGATCTAACCAGAAATTAGAGTATAATCCATCAGACAGAAGCATAGGGGCCACCACCGTGAAATTCTTTCTCACCAGTATTTTTAGTGTAGATTTGTCTATCAGAAATACATCTGCATCAAGCATCTGAAATGAATAATCATCATAAAAGTTATTTATCCATTTCACGATGGGCGTCGTTGCTATGAATGTTGTAACGTGCACATGCTCATTGTTTACTTAAGCAATGACCTCGTGACCTCGGTAACGCTCGTAAAATCGCTCACGCCCACATAAACTATGTGCACGCCTTACGGCATTCATAGCCGAACGCCCATCGTGAAATAGAATATCTGTACTTATATTTAGATTAATAGAACATTTAAGACGACCTCCGTGGCGTAATGGTTACCACGCCAGACCGCCACCCAGGAGGTCCCAGGTACGAATCCCGGTCGGGTCATGATTTAAAAAAAACCGGGCAAGTACGTGTCGGGCCACGCACATTGTAGAGTTCCGTATCGGCTACGCATTTCTTGCTTGCATGCAAATAAGTACAATGCCATATTCTATGACATTTGTACGTTTTCGTCAAAGACATTTTACTTCATAAGTTCGTCGGCTATTACTCGGTAACTAGTAGTGCCTACTTAACCGTTATAGTTTTCCTTGTAGGTTCACTACATGGACTACTACCATAATTTTTATCAAATTTCTAAACAAGACTTTCGGATAAAGAGGACCACCGTGCAAAACGAAAATTGTCACGTTAAATGTAAATAATTCGCGAACGGATCATTGTATCGAAAAATGATCTGTTGTATTGTATAAGTTTTTAAGAGACCTATCTAACGATACAGCTTTCTAGCATCAAGCGTCTAGGCGCTAGACCGCGGACGGACAGACGGACATGGCGAAACTATAAGGGTTCCTTATAGTTTACTACGGAACCCTAAAAACGTACTTTTTCTGATTGGCTGGGTCTTGGATGTTATCTTTATATGTATTTGTTATAAAATATAGTATCATTGAGTTAGTATCCCATAACACAAGTCTCGTACTTACTTTGGGGCTAGCTCAACCTGTGTGTGTGTAAAAGATCAAGAACGTAGTCTCCTTTCCTATCCATTTTCTCCGTGTTCCCTTCTACGGGCAAAACATTGACAAGCACCCCTGGTGTTATTCATTTCTAAGAGAGGTAGGGCACAGCGGATAATCCGCTCAAATCGGAGCAGCCCGTCTGGGGAAGGACCTCCACCTTACAGAAGATCGTAGCCAAATAGCATTGGTCTCGGCCATGTTGTGTTCCTACGGTGAGTAAGGTCTCCAGAGCTCCACTTGGGGGGGTTGGGAGGGTTGGCAACGCGTGAGTGATACGCCCGGTATTGCTTACGTCTATAGGCTACGGTGACGGCTTACCATCAGGCCGACTGTATGCTTGTTTGCCACCTGTGTGGTATAATAAAAAAATAAAAAAATAAAAGACGGTAACCACTTTCGACCAATTGCTTGTTTGCCTGCCGAGGACTATAACAAGCTCTTTTTCCTACCACTAGTTCATTTGGCAGATGATGCAAGAAGAAGACTAACTACGGTCAAATAAGTAATCTATACTAATATTATAAAGAAGAAAGATTTGATTGTTTGTTTGCATTGAATAGGCTTCGAAACTACTGGACCGATTTCAAAAATTATTTCGCCAGTAGAAAGCTACATTATCAGGGAGTGACATAGGCTATAGCTTTTCCCGAAATTCAATGTGGTTCCCACGGAACTTCACGCGGACGAAGTCGCGGGCAAAAAAGCTATTTAGTGATATACCCCCTTACTAATAAACATAGTTTAGCGAGTATTTAGTTAAACGATGTTTTGTCACTTTCACACTTCATTTAATACTCATCAAGAAAGACAGGGACACAACAGTGTTTAACTAAATACTCGCTAAACTATGTTTATTAGTAAGGGGGTTATCTAATATAATTATAATGTACACATAAGAAAGAGTGATACAAGGTATAATTTACATGTTGAAAAAGAGTCTATGTAACGTTGGTATAGGGTTGGTTGTAACGTTATTATAAGTTCTAGTTAGCTTATCTGTCAAATGATGTTTTTGTATGAGTTTCCAACAGTTAATCTTATTTAAACGCTAACTGGAACTTATCAAGGAACCGTGAAACTAGCCGTTATTAAAACAATATTTATTTATAAATAGCGAAACAATCAGAATAAAATATTATATATAATTATGTATCAATCATACTATTTTATGTCCTAGGCACCTACTTTCGTCGGTTTTTTTTTTAATAATAATAAACTATGTAAAGATAAAAGAGGTTATAATTATTATTAGAGGGAATGGTAAGGTGAATGAACTAGTTAGTAGACATAAGGTCCGGTTATCAATCATCCCAAACAATGTTATCAATTTCATCCTTATCACAATGGTCCAGTTCACTGAGTTTTTTACTTTTGATTTCAATGATTTAAGCTTTATACCATAAAACTATAAAAGTTAATTTTTAAAGTCTTGATTGCAAATAGGCTATTTGGCAAATTAGAAATGTCAAAATCATACAAGAACTGTTGTTATAAATTCTACACATTGCACCCAGCATCGCCAATGGCTTATTCTCGTAAAAAAATCGCTCGCTTGAGATTCACATGAGATTGTCACTGTTTTTGCTAAGAGAATAGGTCCTAATGTAAGCTAGGCTTCACCCATATTTGAGACAAATTCCACCACATAAATCCACACCCTGAACGAATCCACACCCTCTGGTGCTGAAGGTATGGTTACCAACGTACCACTGGGCTATCAAAACGTCTACCTACTTGTAAACTGTAAACACAGAAAAGAGGACCTCAGGGGATCAAACAGCCAACCTTAAAACAAATGAAAGATAATAGAGAATAATGAAAGGGGAAAAGCCAACATTTAAACTTCTACCAATCTCAAGAGTAGTTTGTTGACATAGTTAAACATGGCTGAAAAAACGGAGAACATAAAAACCAATCTCAAAAAAAAACAAAAGCTACTCACAAATAAGTAATCAGCCCACATCTTCTTAGCAAAGACCAGGGCTTCCTCCCTCAACCGTATGACATGTCTAAACCTGCCTTTACTCCAATGATTGGGTGTTATTTCATCAGGATGGAGCCTCCCACTAGTACTGTTTGTTGTGATGTATACACCATTGTACTCCGATGCATACCGCTTGGCCCATTTCTCAACTATTTGGATGCTATTATCTTCATTAAAGTCGCTGTAAATCCTGTAAAACAATGAGAATACAAAGGGCTTGTTTCAGTCCTCCCCAATAGTTTATTCAGCATATAAACACTGACAGTACTTGTATAAATAATAATAAAATATATAGGGACAAAACACACAGATTGAGTTAGCCTCAAAGTAAGTATGAGACTTGTGTTATGGGATGCTAACTCAATGATACTATATTTTATAACAAATATATATAAAAATAACATCCATGACCCAGGCCAATCGGAAAAAGATCTATTTTTTCATCATGACTTGACTGGGATTCGTATTAGGGACCTGTGGTGTGTCTGACTGGCATGGTAAACATTATGGTCGTCATATTATATAGTTTGAACCGTTCTTATAGGTTAAGTCAGAACTTTAAATTAGTCTCAAACAAAGTTATTTAGTTCAGGCCTGTTAAATTTTCAAGCAGCTCACACTGCTTAGCTCGGTTATTCTAGTCAAGCCATGTTGATCATTCCCCTGATCTTAAGTTGATGTTGTAGAAGAAACTTACTTACCATATATACAGACGATCTTTAGGATAATCCAAATTGTATAAACAAGTTAAGAAATAAGGTAAAGTGTGTTCTTTATTTCGAACAAGCACCGAAATGCCGACTGTTGGCCATTTGTATGAAGATACGGCTTCATAGCACTTGAAACCACGTAATTGATTAATATATAAAAATATCACTATGGCACTGTACCACATTTCTTTATAAATTACTATTTAGGTCATAGAAGTAGAGTAGATCAAATAATTATTTTTTTCTTTGAAGTAGACCGCCAAATTTCACGACTACAACCAGAGAGAAAAATAAGCTACAACAGTGCGTGCTTTCTAGACTAAACTAATTTTGACAGGACAGACAGGACTAGAAGTAGTAGAAGTGTTGCTATCCTTCTCACTAATTGTAAATCAAGGAAGGACAACAATACTTTTGGTACCTACTGTCAAAATTAGTTTAGTCTAGTTACCAGAGTTAAAAAATGTACAACAGAATTAGCACCAATGAGAAAAATAGAGTTGCGCGGATCCGCTATATTCTTATATTATAACAGAACCTATCAGAACGTTATGTTATATTAATATATTATATTATTTTTCCCGTTATAATGTAACACCCTAATTTAAATAAAAATTTTATTTATGACGTTCACCGCCGTTCAGTTGTTTTATTATTTACGGTTTATTTTATGTATACCTTGAGGGTTTCTAACAAATTGTAAAAAACACGTTAACACTATAATATTTCTGGTACGTATGCAACACAACACAACACTGAATGAATGAATTACCTGTTTATAAATTAAAATTACATATTATGATTACGTATACTTAACAGAAAAAATAACACAACAATCGAATATATCCTATTGGTCGCCGGCGACCAGCAGTCGCTTGTGCGTCGCCACTGCGCGGCGAGTCATCGAGTCGCTCGAGCGACCGGCGACCAAGTGCGTAAAACACCTATTGAACTTTATGAAAATCACAGTCGCTGTCAACCGAGTCACCGCCTGCGACCAGTCGACAGTGCGTAATAGCGGTAAGAGAGGGAACGCACGAGCAACTTTGTCTCTACGACTTATTTGTCTCTTACATCAAGTCTATGAGTTAGTATGAAAGTGCGCGCACGAGCGACGCGACACCCGGGAGACTTTTTTTGTCCGCGGGAGACAAAATAAATTTCCAGAGTTGCCAACTTATAACGTAAAATTTTATAGAAAAAGCAGTGTTGCCAACTTGGTTTTTGAAAAAGGGCAGTCGGACGAGCTAAAAAGACCTAGATTTAACAAATTTTACCTTGGGCTAGAAACGTCTAAAAACTTAATACAAATAAAATGAGCGAAAGCAAGGGTTAAAAATTGTTTATTTGAAACGTACAAAAAGCGCAAAATGTAAAAAAAAAACGTCTAAGCTTAGAAACAAACTTGGGGAATTCACCAGTAAAAAAGCGAAAGGAGTAGGTAGGGTTACCAATGTTACTATAGCAAAAGTATAATATACCCAATTAATGATCATAGTGTAAACTGACGAAATAAAACTACAAGGTGCGCATTGCGCGTTTCATGACTTTGTATGACGGTCCGAAGTTTTCGTATCGCATATAAAGGGCTAGATTGCTCTTTTCGGGCTAAAGCATGAAAAAACGAGTGCACATACTATAAAAAGATCTAGCCCGAAAAGGGCTAAGGTGGATTTTGGCGCCATCTACTATAGCGTCCAATTGGGCTCGTGATTAAAAATTTAATTTCAGATTTTGTCCGTCTGCTGTCGCGCGAGTCAAGCGCTATTTCACTCGTTTTATATTTTGTTTGAGCGAGATAGAGATTGAGATTATATTTTTACTGCTCTCCGCGCTCTCCATGTTGTTGATACGCTCATTTAATACAGTACCTACGTAGGGTAGGTTTATAGCCTGCACTGACAATGTTAATAATAAAATACTCTAGTCTGTGATTATTGTTAAAAAAGGGTACTTAAAAATAAATTATATTTGTTTGTAAAAAATATTTTATTGTTTTCTGAACAAATAAAAAAATCAGTCAGTTACCGTCAACTAAATACGTGACAAACGGAAGCTATTATTGAGATATGACTCTTACCTACAAACGCTATGAAGTACATACCTAGACATCGGTTGTGTGAATACATAAGTACCTTTTTGTTTTTTTTTGTTTATAGTCAGGAAAATGCATTACTGCATGTCCCGCGCCGCTGGGGAAGCGACGGGGGTCTGTCGGGCTCCCCCTTTAATGCCACTTGGGTATACCGACTAAAAACCTGACTGACTGCCACATCAACCGCCTAGATGGGCGGGGCCACGAGAACTAAGATACATCCGTGACCCCGCCGGCGGTTGTCCGAAGGCCTACTTGTTGGGCTACAGCACGGTTGGCGGCGCGCACAAGACTAGGCCGCGCCGCAACATTCGGGGACTTCCGTTCCAAAGGGCAGCGGTTTCCCAAACCGCGGCCCGGAAGCCCTCGTTAAGGTGGCAGTCGCCGGGCATAGGCCAAACGCCTGCCGCCCGGTCTTTTACGGCGGAGCGGGATGGATCCACTTCCCTCACCCGCTCCGCGGCCTCCTGCGTCATTACTTCGCCGCAGGAGGCCATCGCATCCCACGACCTCTCGCTCTCGACCATCTGTTTGACAACAGCCGGGAGCGAGAGGTCGTTACCAACGAATACATAACTACCTACCTGTGCATCTCTGACCTCTGCTATAGCAAACAAGAGTCTACTTTAGTGAGGTAGACGTAATCTTTACGCTTATTGCACTTCTATTGCCCGGCGTATTCGTCAGAATAGATACACCATAACGTTTAATGTAAAAATGGAAAATGAACAATTAAAATAATTTAAAAAACAATATCAATATAGTGTTTATTGGAACATAATTTAATATAACAAATAATTTATTATATAGCATAAACGAAAAATATGCGAATCACCTTTTAAACTAATACTGAGCAACAACAGTAGTTGGCGTCCATATATCCTGATAAGTTCCACATAGAATAACTTCATATAAATTCATACAAAAACTGTCAATATAAACGACAGTTTATTTGATAGTTCTTGTAGGGTTTTGACGTTTGATAAAAAACTTCTTCACCAATATCAGAACATTGTGAAACCAGCCACTAATAAAGATCATAAAATATCACAATCAAATTCTACATAACCACTATTTTTTATTATTACTTAGTTATACTCATGTTACACTTTTACATAATGAGAGCATCTCCTAAATTGAGATTATGATGTAATTGTATAATCTATTATAATTAGAGATGTACCGACTAGTCGGGAAAGCCGACTGTCCGGCCACATTTGTAGTTGGCGATTAGTCAGCAAAAACGCCGACTAGTCGGCCTAATCTTTTAATCTGAAAACTAGGCTAAAAATGAAATTTAAACCAATCTAAATACAAATAATTAATGTTTATTTTTATAGAATCAGCCTTACAATTTGCAGTAGTCTTACATAATATCGATAGATTATAATTTGGAATAGGAACATTATGAAGTCAGTCTTCTTTTAGTAAATAAATTGACCTTGAATAAAGTATCATCGAAATAAATCTAAACCCGGGCTTTTCTCTTCGACATGTTGTATTTACTCTAATAAATAATCAATGAGGTTTACTAATAACTTTATTTTCGAAATAAAAACAATTAATAACAACAACAACTATGAAAAAACGCAAAGTAAACAAAAAAAACTCCGAGCTGCGAGGCACTCAGGAAACGACACGAACGCTGCCGATGTCACCCGAACTAATACCATTATGAATAATCTTGCCTGGCCGACTAGTCGGCTATTTTTTTAACCGACGAGTCGGTCCATCAATAATTATAATTTATTAATAACAAGTTTTTTTTTGATATCTTTAAAAATCCGCGCGCGCTTTTATATCTCGTGACGTCATCCGACATAGGTACGTATGTACGTGCAGTGAGCCGCGGTGGCGTCACACGCTATTACTAGACTTCGCGCTTTGGTAGTCACCTATCGAGGCTCATAACTCATAACCTTTAATATTCTATATATATAAAAATGAAACCCGTTTTCCGTTGTCACGACATAACATGAAAACGGCTTGACCGATTTGGCTGATTTTTTTTTTGTAGTTTTCTAATACTCTGTACAAGGTTCTTACGGAAAAAAATATTAAGAAAATCTCTCAGAAAGATTGAAAAAAAAACGAAACAGTACCCGGGCGAAGCCGGGCCGGGCAGCTAGTAATAAATATATTTCAAAAATTAAAAAGTAGTATTCTTTGTAGGGTTAACTAAATCCGTTTCCATTAAAAATAACATGATGTTTTACTATAGGAGACACTCTCATTGTTGCATGGCACATATCATCTAACGACATATCACTTACACAAGATAAATATTGAGATTACAAGTAAAACTGGCAGCAATATTTACTTCTATAGCCTCAGCATTTGCATCAATTAAATGCATATTCTAATACTATTCTGGCATGGCATAGCTTGACTTATATGTTAGGCCTGAATTATACAGAAGCGGCGTAGTGAAGGCGCGGCGAAGGCCCGGCGTAGGCACCATTTTGCTTCAAACCGTTTTCATACAAAATGTATGAAAGCGACGCAGTGCAGGCGCGACACAGGCATGCCGTATGCCGCTTGGTCGCCTTCACCGCGCCTTCACCGTACGCCCATTTTGTATGTTTTACACATTAGGTTGTAAGTATAAAATTAATCTTCAACATGAACAAGCGTAGTATTCTCTACGTATATAGTATCCGACTTGAGTATCTCGGAGGGTGGTACACAGAACGGCGGTGGGTGCGACCAAAATCCGTTCTCTGTGCAGACTATTGAAGATTCACCAACAACTTCGAATCCATCTTCGCAGGAGTAAGTCATGAGGTCCCCTACAGAATACTTCCAGTGTTTGGATGAGGGCTCCGTTAACAATTTTCCCTTGTCTGGTATGGTTGGATCAGGGCAATATATCGCTGTAAATGTAAATAGAAAACATTTACTAGTTGTTTCGGTCAAACTCTTCTACTTCATTATCATTTTATGGCGGGCACTGCAATCGTGAGAGGCTGACTGACTGATGAATTATTAAAGGTCGCTGTATACGTAACGTGTTTTTTCCCGGACGGGACGGGACGGGAAGTTAAATATAGTTCCATACAAAATGTATGTGATGTAATGTATACATATGTCGCGGATACACGGACGGGACGGGAACGTGGCTGTGTCGAACAAAAAGTCACGTCCCCGTCCCGTCCGAGGTATTATCCCGTTGCGTATACAGAGACCTTAAATGTTAAATTATCATACTAATATTATACATGAGAAAGTGAGTTTGTCTGTTTGTTATTCCTTCACGGCTTGACTAATCAGCCGATCATTATGAAACTTTGTATATATATTATCAGGGGTACAGAGCCCAACATAGGCTACTTTTTATCCCGCGAAAGTATGTCATGGGAAAATATTTTTTCTACTATAGTGGGCGATGTATGGGATAGGCTATCGGCCAACAGATGGCGCCACAAGTCGCGCTATGGGTTGTTTTGTTGTCAAACGAGATCTATGTCATAAAATTAACGCGAGCGAAGCCGCGGGGAAAAGCTACTAGCTTTACCCCATATTATTTCCAACTCTTCAAAAGGGGGGGCCATTTGAAGAGTTGGAAATATGGTGTTGATACTTAACAGCGTATCAGAAATCCCCTATATCGGTCGGTAGTACAGCCTAGCTACACTAACCGGCTAAGTCCGATGGACTCGCTGACCAACGACGGGTGTGGTCCTTCAGTATTTCGGGGGTTGTGCGGCGGGTTGACACCTCGCCCACGTAAAACCAATGTTGCTGGTGAAGCGTATCCCGTTAGCGCTTCACTAGCTTGCACAACATCGTCAAAAAAAAAAAAAAAAGCCCTATATCTTAGTCTGACGCGCTCGAGTAACTGCAAAAATCACCCCTCTTCGGTCCCCTACTATTATAGACTTCGATGTGTCATAACATGATGTTGAGTTTCTTCTCCATTTAGGGAGAAAAAATATAATTGTCTCACAACAAATATTACATATTTTTTTTCAGGATTGGAACTTCCATCCGTGGACAATTTTCAATTAAAAACATAAGAAAATTACTGTGCTTACGGGTACAAATTGGCGTCTCTCCAGACCATCGGCCATCCATTTCGCATTCCAGTCCTGGAGCACCAACTAGCCTATATCCCCATGCACATTGAAACACTGCGCGACCGCCGAAAGACGAATTATATTCTACTACGCTCAGATGAGGACCCAATGAATTCAGCATAGGGCAGAATGTCTCGACACAGGTTGGGGGAAGAGCTGACCAGCCGCCTGAGAAAAAAAAAGATAATATGAATTTAAACAAACAAACGGGAGAAGTTACCGTAAATGAATTTATTTGTATTTTTATTACCTATATTACTACTAGTAGAAGCGGCCGGCGGCTGCAAAATACGGTATAAGGACCAAAGTATATTTTTCGAGTTCCTGAGTATTAGTAACTGTCGAGTCGAAACTTGACTATTTTTATGGTTCCGTAGTAAACTACAAGGAACCCTTATAGTTTCGCCATATCCGTCTGTCTGTCCGCAGTCTAGCGCCTAGACGCTTTATATTAGAAAGCTGTAATTTGGTATGTATACGCATAATAACATTTTAACAAAATATATTTTTTTGGGATGGCCTTACATGTAATGAGAGAATGAATTATTTTTCGCGCCAACCCCATGTTGCGGGGTGTCGTTAGAAAGGTCTCATAAGTTCTATGTAGAAAATATATCGTCAAAATTCACGTCTTCAGATCGGTCTGTCGTGCTGATCGGTCAAGCTGAGGGGTGACAGACCAACGGTTTTATTTAAGCTCAATAAAAAAAAATGGCCAAGTTTCTATACGACAGAAAAACGGTTTTCTAAATTACTTATACTCAGGAACTCGAAAAATATACTTTGGTCCTTATGTTATGTCCAGACCGTATTATGCAGCATTTTTCCATAGTATAAAACGGAGTCGCTTCCCTGTCTGTCTGTCCCATGTCTGTCCCTATGTATGCTTAAATCTTTAAACGCAACGGATTTTGATGTGTTTTTTTTAAGGCGCCATAGGTCCAGCGACCCAAACGCGAAGTCGACTCCGCCGCCCCGGGCCGCGCCTCGCGTCACGTTGCGACAACCGAGCGTCTTTTCTTATCATTGCGCACATAGTGTAAAAATATGCAGTACCGAAACTTTAAGTTTTCTAATTTGTAATAAAATAATAATTGCCTACAATTATTTTTTAATAAATATGAATGAATATAAAATGAAGATTATGAACAACTTTTATTAGGAACCAAATATGAAAAATGAAATAGACATGGTTTTCAGATGGTTTTGGTATGGTTTCGGGATGATTTTCAGATAATTTTCAGATTATTTTTGGATGGTTTTCAGATGGTTTTTGGATGGTTTTCTGATGTCTTTGGGATGGTATTTCAATAGTTTTCGGATGGTTTTTCAATGGTTTTGTGATGGTCTCAAGATGGTTTTGGGATTATTTTCGAATGTTTTTGGTATGAAACTATCTGAAAATTGTAACTAAATAATGCGATTGTTTACTTATGATTTTGGTTATGGTTACTTATTTAGGTCTAACAGGAAATAATGATTGAAAAATCATTATTTCCTGTTGGACCCACTGCTACGCACAACTAATTTTGGCACAACTAAAAGTATTCCTATTGGCACAACTATGGCACAACCAGATAATTGTCATTAAATAGTTCCCTTTGGTACCACCATTAATTAAGGAAGTACATTCGTGTGCAACACTGTATAAGAGGCATGTTATGGGGTGACTCAGGAATGGTTTTGGGGTGAGTTAGGAATGGTTTTGGGGTGAGTTCGGAATGGTTTTGGGGTGAGTTCGGAATGGTTTTGGGGTGAGTTTGGAATAGTTTTGGGGTGAGTTTGGAATGTTTCTGGGGTGAGTTTGGAAAAGTTTTGGGGTGAGTTTGGGATAGTTTTGGAGTGAGTTCGGAATGCTTTCGCACCAAATGGCACTGATATAGTAGTCACATAGTGCAATCTTCCCACCTTTATCCTTACATATTATAAAACAAAGTCCTCCCGTGCGTCTGTCTGTCTGTCTGTTCGCGATAAACTCAAAAACTACCCAACGGATTTTCATGCGGTTTTTACCAACGGATAGCCTGGTTCATGAGGAAGGTTTATGTATAAAATTTGTCAATATTTTGTGTAAATTGGCTGAAATATAAAGATTATTGTTGGGAGTGTCGGAAAAAATCGACCCGCTTGGGAGCTGTCGACGAAAACGCTGTCTAAACCCTTTGAGATATAACAATACAACAATTATAGGACATTCCTCTTATTTAGGTCTCCAAAAAAGTCAGCGATAGCATATATTTATCGTTTACGGATAACTTACTATAAAATAAAAATCGATTTCAAGTAATAATGCGGAAATTGGAAACCGATTTTGACGTATACAGTATTAATCCTTATCCTGTTAACTACGTTAGTTACCTTAAGCATTTCATGTACATTATTATAATCTTTACACCATATAATTTAAATAGATACTTTAGAAGTTATAGGAAAAAATTTACGCGCTTGCCGAAATTAATTCAAGTTCTTTCTATTCTATGCTAGATGGCGCTATTCAAAAGATACATCGCGCCGCTATGGTTACGTTTAGGCTATTTGACTGATTTTGAAAAACTGTTTTAAATTATTCGTTGGTATTTGATTAATACACCACATGTATATTTCTGCGAAATTTGCAGTATTTTCCGTAAAATATCGGTTTAAAATTTCAATTACAATATTCGCGCTAAAAACGCTTTTTCTGTAATGGCGGACGCCGTGACGTCACAGGCAAGTAAACTTGTACCAAAGTGTACATTCAAAGTGTTTAGAATATTTTTTCTGTTATTTTACTGGAAAAAATGGTTTATAAATGGTGTAATTGTGCCACAATGTACAAATACTTCTATAAAAACTCCACAAAAACTGTTTGTTTCTGTGTTAGCTCGAAGAGACCCAAACAGCATTTTATCTCATACAAATGTTTTTATGTGTGAAGATCACTTTGATGTAAGTATGCCAGTAATATTTGATTCGAATAGTAATAGATAAAACGATAAAATCACACAAAATGTCGTAACAATGAACAATGTTGACTTGCGTGTGACGTCACGCGAGGCATAGCCAATCACAGAGCGTTCTTGTGGCTGAAGAAATTTAAAACATTTTTTGGATTTATTTTGTTTATTTTGAAAAATCTATAAATATTTTTGGATATAACAGAGATAAATATGTTTTTTTATGTTATTACCTAATAGGATGACCACATTTCGTAGCATATTTTTAATAGTGTCAAATAGCCTAATATCACGCGAAAATTAAAGCACTTTAAATCTATTACGCTAGGTGTCGCTGTTTAAAAATCAAAACTAATATTTAAAGCTGAAGAATTTGTTTGTTTGTTTATTTGAACACGCTAATCTCAGGAACTACTGGTTTGAATTGAAAAATTATTTTTGTGTTGGATAGTCCATTTATCGAGGAAGGCTTTAGACTATATAACATTACGCTGCGACCAATAGAAGCGAAGCATCAGTGAGAAATATTGCAAAAGCGAGGAAAATTATTAGGGCTTCCGTTGCGTGCGCTGCATAAACGGTTCAAGTTACCCAAAAAATATGTATGGCGCTCAACCTAGAAAGCTGGAATTTTGTATAGAGGTTCTTTTGACAAGAATAAAGATAGGGTTTTATAGAATTCCCACGGGAAAGGGAGTAATAGGACTGTAAGAGTATTATCGCAGGCGCACAACCTAGAAAGCTGAAATTTTGTATAGAGGTTCCCTTTTTATGATGTTGACTAGGATAAAGACGGCAATTTATAGAATTCCCACGGAAAAGGGGGTAATAGGACTGTAAGAGTATTATCGCAGGCGCTCAACCTAGAAAGCTGGAATTTTGTATAGAGGTTCCCTTTTTATGATGTTGACTAGGATAAAGACGGCAATTTATAGAATTCCCACGGAAAAGGGGGTAATAGGACTGTAAGAGTATTATCGCAGGCGCTCAACCTAGAAAGCTGGAATTTTGTTTATGGGTTCCCTTTGTGATGCTGACAAAAATAAAGACGGCAATTTATAGAATTCCCACGGGAAAGGCAGTATCTACGCGGGCGAAGCCGCGGGTACAGCTAGTTATAAAAATTTCAAAGATATGATGAGCTTAGTAAAATAACAACTTCTTGTCTGTCAAATAATAAATCCGTTTGACATACACAATATCCGCAGTCGTCATTATACTCATCTCTTATTACAAGTATACAGTGATATCAAAGAATATTTTAGTATAAGTACTATTTTTAAAACGTTGCAAACGTAAGTCGTCTTTGTAGATATAGTATATCGTTTAATTCGCCACTTCCCTAAAATGTTATTTCGCCTAAAATATACATTATGTAGTTCAAACCCTTAAAGAAACCATCGGATAATAGAAAACTACCCCAAAACTGTAAATACTATCCAAAAACAATTGTAAAGCTATACCTATAAATCGAACCTATAAACCAAAAACATTCGAAAATAATCCTAAAAGAATATCTAATTCATTCTAAAAACATTAGAAAATAATGTTAAAAGAATTCCTAATTCATCCTAAAACATTCGAAAATAATCCTAAAAGATTTTCTCATTCATACCATAAACATCTGAAAGCCATTCAAAAACCATCCCAAAACCATCCAAAAACAATCTAAAAATCATTCGAAAACCATCCAAAAACATCTGAAAACCATTCGAAAACCATTACGAAACAGCAAAAAAAGTAGTTGTGCCAACAGGAATACTTATTTTGTGCATAATAGTTGGTCCAACAAGAAATGGTTCCACACTGTTTTTCCTTTTTTTATTGCATTTGTTACCCATTTTCACCAACAATTATTCTACGTAATCGAATTGCGAGCGCGGCGGTGATGGCGGAAAATTTGACACACGTCCGACGTCGATAAGGTCTGCGACCGGACTGAGTAACGCGAACTCACGCTTTGACTTCGTATTTTCGTGTATAAAATATGATATAAAAATGCCATGTAATCTTTCTAAAGTTATTTTGCATGAATTGACTAGTTCAATTAATAACTAAAAGGATAATTAAGTTTCAAATCTTAAAACGTGTCAGAAGTAAGTTTAAAATAAGTTATTTGTTTTAAAAAAGTGGAATTTTAAATATTTTTTTTTATCGAGTGAAGTAATTCTAATTGTGTATTGAAGATATGATTTAACTAGACAAGGTACTCAAGAATACCTATTATTTTTTTGATTCGCTATTTTGAAGAACTTTATTAAAAAAAATTGTTTTTTCTAGACCTCTTCATAGGTATTTTACGAACCGGTAGCGTCTTAAGAAAGAGTGATTCGAGAGGAAGGTTTTTAGGGGATACACGCAAACGAAGTTGCGCGTGTTTAGCTAGTCTACAATTATGTTTTTATTTGTTGACCCGAAAACAAATCTATAGTGGGCCTTCATTAAAGAATCTCCTTTACTTCGGGCCACTCCACACTCATTAATAAAAGCTTTCCTACATCACATAACGTTACATAAATTATCGGATATTTTTGTTACTTTAGTTACAACTATCAACGGTTGTATAATTAATTTAATAATATCGTTGCGGCACGCACGTCCCAACACCATTTCTATGTTCTTTCACACAATTTTGTAATGCGGCCAATGCGGTTGGAATCAAACGTACCTTCGGTAATGGTTTGATTTAGGCGAGACCAAAAACTAAATACACTAGTGTGCGTGTAATGTTCATGTGTGCAAGCAAGATATATAATTTTTTGGATTTTCCTTTTTGTTTGAGTTACATCCACGCACTGCACAGTTAACCATATTTAATTACGTATAATTAACACCAAAACTACACTTAAAAACCATAAATTTTGTAAAAATAAGTGGGATTTGTTTTTAACACGACTGACGTCAGGCCGATGCAGGTCGATAGCGTGTATAGGAAGAATGGTCTCGCCTATCTATCTCGCTCTAACAAACGTGTATGCTATGATCTATCTCTTTTGCATTGCCAATCTAACGCTAGTATATAATAAATCTATGGTTGGAGTGGGCGCCATTAATAAATAAATTCTACACCAACTCACACAACGCCATCTGGTCCAAAAGTAAAGTAAGCCTACTTTACTTTTGGACCAGAACCTGCTTGTTTGTTGTTGTTGTGGGTACCAAACAACGGATATGTTACTGTAAATATTTACTAACAGAAAACACCCAGAATCGAGAACGAACACAAATACCATTGCATAATGTTTCGACAGGCCCGCTGGTCGAGTGGCTAGCAATGGTCACTTTATCCCAAGGGCCGAGGGTTCGAATCCTGCGCAAGGCAAACATGTCTGTTTGGCTTGTACTGGATGTATTCTATGTATAATAAGTATTTATTTCCAAAAAAAAGTATTTAAGTATGTTTATCAGAAATCTAGTACCCATAGCACATGCTTAGTTGCTGAGTTTGAGACTAGATGGCGTTGTGTGATTCGTCCAAGAATATTTATTATTATTTATTTATAATGTTTACCTGGGGATTCGAACTCACGCCCTCTAGTGCCGAATTATAGTACTACCATACAAACGCACCACCACCGGGCTGCCAATATCCCACTAACATTATAAAGGCGAAATTTTGTGAGTATGTTTGTTTACTTCTTCACGCTCAAACGGTTGGGCCAATTTTTATGATATTTGGTATGTAGGTAGCTGATACCTTGGATTACAATATACAATTCCTATCGGATTTGGTCAAAAGTCTGATAGTCAATAGCGCTTTATAAAGTAGATGGCGGTGATGTACATAAAATTAAACGCGGGTAACAATTAGCTAGTTTTTAATAAATTATAATCGAATTACCGTCCCCCATACAGGTGAGTATGGCGGATCCATTGAGGTGGTACCCTGGCTGGCAGCTGAAGTGGACCGAGTGGCCGAGGCGGGTGCCCTGCGCGAACTGGCGGACTCGAGCAGATATGTTTATAGATGGGCACGCCACATCTAAACATATTACGTTACTTTGTGTATAATCCAACTAATAATGAATGTGAAAGTTAGTCTTGGTACCTATAACAAAACCTTTTATCTATGTTACACGAACCAGATTAAGGAAACAACTAACAGCAATAACACTTACTACCTTCGCAATGTATTTTTGTGATATTGAATAAATAAGCTATTATTATTATAATACTAGCATTTCCCCGCGGCTTCGCTCGCGGTTAATTTTATGATAGAGATCTTGTTTGACAACAAAACAACCCAACTTGCGCGACTTGTGGCGCCGTCTTGACGACCTCCGTGGCGTAATGGTTACCACGCCAGACCGCCACCCAGGAGGTCCCGGGTTCGATCCCCGGTCGGGTCATGATGAAAAACGAACTTTTTCTTGATGTTTATCCATATATGTATTTGTTATAAAATATAATATCGTTGAGTTAGTATCCCATAACACAAGTTTCGAACTTACTTTGGGGCTAGTTCAATCTGTATGAATTGTCCCTATATAAAAATATAGTAGAAAAAATGTTTTCCCTTTGGAATGACATCTTTTCACGGGATAAAATAGCCTATTGGGCTCTGTACCAATGACAATATGTATACAAATTTTCATAATGATCGGCGAATTAGTCAAGCCGTGAAGGAATAACAAACAAACTCACTTTCTCATTTATAATATTATAGTTAGGATCAATAATCAAACTCACTAACAACTTTAATGAGAACAGTGTTGGTGTGGCCCCCGGGCGATGTGCACGTGTACTGGTCGCTATGACGAGCGGACATCTTGCTCAAAGTGAGCCGGTAATGAGTATCTCTCTCGCCGTCATCTGGTGACCAAGCTGAAAGCAACGTAGGCATTTTAGACGATCTCCGTGGCGTAATGGTTGCCATGCCGGTCCACCAACCAGGAAGTCCTGATTGGCCTCGGTCTTGCATGTTTTGTTTATGTTCTTTATTTATTACCACATAAACAATACAAGGTGTGCACTTCTGCCATCTGTCAAACTGTGAGACAATTTGTCAGCAGTCAGCCCCCCAATGGAATATATAATGTGGAAGGTTTAGATGTACACATCATGTGTGTATGTGTAAATATACAAGCAAGCATACGGCCGGCCTGATGGTAAGCCATCACCGTAGCCTATAGACGGAATGCCGGAGGTATCACTCACGCGTTGCCAACCCTCTCAACCCCAATCTCAAATATTTTCCCGGATTGCGCGCGTGGTTTCTATGAATTTAGATAACTTTTTGATGCTGTAACTTCAAATTTTGGTATTGGTATTGGTATTTCGTATTATGTTAATTGGGCCCTAAACTATCTATACATATAATAAAACAGGTAGACCCCGATAGGTCTGTACATTGGACATATTTGGCAAAAATGAAGAGTGAACAGTAAGAGTAAGGTAATAAAAGCAAAAAAATCTTTTTTGGATTTTTTTGTCTGTCTGTTTGAACGCGCACATCTTCTAAGTTACTGAACGGATTTTAATGTAGTTTTCACAGGAAGGTAGAGCTCGGAATGGAGCAGAATATAGGCTTTGTTTCATTTAAATCGCATGTCAGGAAAGGGAGTTATCCTTATTTTAACATTTCACGCGGACGAAGTCGCGGGTAACAGCTCGTACAATATAAGTATAGAATTTACCAGCATTATGTTGTCCCAAAGCCTGAGTCCAGCTCCAGTCAGGATCACCCAAAGCCTTGGGTGTTATACAGTCGAGTCGAATAGTGCCATCTGGGTACACAAACAATTCACCAGAGGGCTCCACCACCGCCGAACCACTGACAACCGTGTACTGGATCGTTGGTGGTACATCGCCTTAAAATTTAAATACAGTAAAGTGAGATTATTTCGATATCATGAGGTTATTCGGATATAACAGTATTGCAGCAAGTAGAACATTTTAAAGTTAATAACACATTAAGTCTTAGGCCTGAATTATACAGACACGGCGTATGGTAAAGGCGCAGCGAAGGCACGATGTCGCTTCCAAACGTTTTCATAAAAAAATCTATGAAAGCGACGCACGATGTAAATTATACTGAAGCGATGCGGCGCAGGCACGACACAGACCGAATCAACGCCGCCGTTTCAGTATGTTCAAGTTTCAAAAGGGCTACGTACTTGATGGTATTAGGCCGTAAGCTATCTCTTTTTTCTTAACTTAACGATGACAGCGTCCGATTCACTTATATAATACAACCAAATGTCAAGCCATACATACAAATTAGGTACTTCTAATGGCTGTGTTAAGGTGATACTTGCACTCTCGCAGATGAATTTTAAAAATAGGCTTAAGAGCTTACCTGTAAAGTTAGTGACTAAAGTTGTAGGCACACATTCTGGTAACTTGGGTGTCCATTCCCCATTCTCACACCGTAACATACTCTCACCCTTCAATTTATAGAGACCATAATGTCTACATCTGGCAAAAATATTTGATCCATGAGGGAAATGTGTATCTTTCTGAAAAAAAAAAGGAAAATTTTATTTCATTTTATAAAAACAAGCCCAAGTTACAAAACCAATGAAATACACATTGAGCTATTATTACTACGTATAGAGAAGACGCCACTCATCACTACTGCGTTCCGTTTAAGTGAGGCCATGCTAGTTCAGCCGCCCTTAGATGTTTGTTCGCGCCGTCTGTTCTAGTACGTCAGTACATTAAGGCGCTGTCCCACTGCTGCGCACGAAGAGGCTACGCACATGTGTTAAGCTTTGCTTTGCAAGAGATGTACGTGATTGTGTCCACTGCAACCCACGGACACGTTAACCATCAAGTGACGTCATTGATACACGCGTGGCTTGCTCAACATAGTACAACGCTGTCAACGCCATGCACGCAGTGAATGCGGTACACAGCTTGTTCCACAAAGCGTGCACATCGCTGCGCACGCTGTGCATGTTTTAATTTGGAATACAGGGTTCAATGCTCCGACACCAACCAAAAACTATGTCAATCAATGCGTAGCCTCTCCGTGCGCCGTGGTGGGCCACGCTACAGCTGTACGTAGTCGTGGTTTTATATTCGTGTATAGCTTGTACTGCAGTGGAAACGTAGACCCACGTAGTCATCCACGCAGCTGTAATGTGCCACGTGGCCCACGTGTTCGTGCGCAGCGTGCGCAGCAGTGGAACAGCGCCTTTATACTTCAATGGAAATACATAGCTAACCTATATACATACTCCACTAGAAATACCAAATTTATATTTTTTTTAAATATATATCCCTAAATAAATATACCTACTTTAGATTTTTTTATGGGTATACTATAACTTCACAGAGACGATTATTTATTATAATATCCATGCAATGCTGTGATGCAATGCTATAACTTACATCAATTGAAGAATTTTTAAATGAAATTGCCAACAATGGATGGTCATTTCTGTAGAGGCATTCCCGTAGGATTGGTTGGAACCTTCCATCTGAAAAAGAATTAATTATTTAATGTAACATGACACCATCTATTTTATTTATTTATATAAAAGGAGAAGCTGACTGACTGACATATCAACGCAGGGCCTAAACTATAAGGGTTAGAAACTTGAAATTTTGCACAGGGGTTCCTTTTATAACGTAGGGTAGCACTAAGAAAGGATGCGAGGGATTTACTAGTCAATATATATAAAATTCAAAGTACTGACTGACTTAACTATATATTAACGCACAGCCCAAACCGCTGGGTCTAGAGATTCCAAATTTGGAATGTAGGTTCCTTACGACGTCTAGGGGTGTACTAAGAAAGGATTTTTCAAAATTTCCACTGGAAAGCGCGATATACGCAAACGAAGTTGCGAGGGTATATCAACGCACAGCCCAAACCGCTGGGTCTACAGATTCCAAATTTGGCATGTAGGTTTCTTATAAAGACCGGACCAACCGGACCGGACCGGAACGGATCGGACCTGGTCGGACCGGATGAAACCTTACCGTACCGGGCCGTGCCGGAATTTGTTTCTGAAGAAGAAGAAAAATATGCTAATTGTTAGTAGGCCACGCGGGCGAAGCCGCGGGCAGAAGCTAGTACAATATACTTCTTCATTGGTTCAATGCCAGATCAATGCTTTTAGATCTAATATTTAATGTATATACTAAGTGCAGATACACCAAATGAATACAGAACAGGATAATATTACTACATTATTATTAATCAACTAGTGACATCCGCGCAACTTCGTTTGCGTGTATTTATTAATGCACATTAGCACCATCTATATAAGACTTTTGATGAAATCCTACGGGAATCGCGTACTTTTCGTGATAAAAAGTACCCTATGTGATAACCCAAGGTATCAGCTACCTACATGCATACCAAATATAAATATTGACCCAGCCATTTGAGCGTGAAGAAGTAACAAACATACACATAACTTTCGCCTTTATAATATGTATTAGTAAGATAAATAAATACTTTAAAATATATGAATACCTGGAGTGTTTGAGCATAAAGGTCCAACCCAATTTCCATCAATGCATTTAATTTTACATATCAACCTTTCATTTAATGGTCCTATAAGACCAGGAAATTTGACCTGTAAACACATTTATTTATATAATACCAACAGCATACCAATAAACATAATATTATTTTCTATGTCTGAAAATAATATTCCAACCGTTCATACTGGAAACATTTGGGGAAGGCCTATGTCCAGCAGTGGACTAATTGATTCTGATGATGATGAAGTAGGTGTACCACACAACCACCATTGAGCTAACCAACTACTTAAAAATACAAATTGTCGCTTTTTACATGAATAACTAAAAGCAGTATAGAGACTCTTTTTTAATGAAATAAGTTGGAAAATGAGCTTGTTGGTCACTATGGTATGTGATCACTGCCGCCCAAAAAGACAGAGACACCAGAGAAGTCCAGAACCTTTGCTGACCTTTAGGAAGAAATGAGAAAATAAAGCCAAAAGGGATATGAGTTACTCTTTTAGATCTCACACTAATCAAACAAAACACATTGTTGCTTCACATTAATAGTCCACGAGAGAATTGTGCTTTCCTGGTAAAGCAATTCCATTTTTTAAATGCTCTTCCACTTAACTCATTTTATTTTATTCTATCTAATTAAATTATTAGTGCACTCCAAAACATGGATGTTGTTAATCCTCACTTTACAGGAGACACTGCTATGGTAAATGCATTCTGTGGGTATGTGGTTTATCCCCAACTTTGCTACCATTACATTATCTACTAGCTTTTCCCCGCAGCTTTGCTCGCGTTAATTTTATGACATAGATCTCGTTTGACAACAAAACAACCCATAGCACGACTTGTGGTGCCATCTGTTGGCCGATATAGCGCCCTCTATAGTGGAAAAAATATTTTCCCACTGGAATGATACTTTTACGGGATAAAAAGTAGCCTATGTTGGGCTCTGTACCACTGACAATATTTATACAAATTTCATAATGATTGGCTGATTGGTTAAGCCGTGAAGGAATAACAAACAAACAAACTCACTTTCTCATTTATAATATTAAAGTAAGAAGTAAGATATTAATAAGGATTTGTAATAAAAATCATTCATTCTATCCATTCACAAGCACTTTATTGAGAGATACACAGCTATATGAAAGTGGTATAAAACTGCATACCTATGAGCTGGTTTTCTTTCATTCAATATAACAATTTTGAAAAAAGGTTACCTCAGATATTTTAGAGAAATCCGATCGAAATCTTGTAATATCCAGGTTAACATCAATACTTGTAACATCCGGTAATGAGCATTTAAAATCATCTGAAAGTTACAACAAAATTATATATGGCTTATTCAGTCAGGACCATAATCCTAATTTAATGTCTAGCTGGTTCTGGCAGAATTAAATTTTCAAAGTAGTGAGGATGTTTACGAACAGAAAGCATAATTTCGTGTATTTAGAGACATGGCAAGATTCAAATATTCATAATATCATACTAGCCCTACTAGGAGGGGCAAGCTCAGTTTGTGTGATTTGTTCCTGTAGACCTACCTATTTTTTACTCAAAATATTTTTTTATGTATATTCACCTGGTGTGTATGTCACATTTTCTTCATCTTCACAAAGAGTAAAAGGGACAAGTAAGAAAAATAGCAGACAATTTGATAAAACAAACATTGTTTTGTTAATTTAATTTAATTTAATTTAGATCATAGGATACTAATACTGGTCGTCTCGTCTAACCTGACCGCCTGACATTGACTTTAGGGGTGAGGCGTATTTATCGGAACAGTGACAAATCACTGTTACCGAACAATTCTGAACAGTCACTGCTCCTAGCGATACGAAATACCTGTTACGAAAAATACTAGCCTGTGACTTGTCACAGTTCACGAAGAGGGGAACTGTGACTTGTAACTATCGCCATCTCGTTTAATTTGTAGGTGCTGAAACGAGAAGCACCTAGTATTAAAATACTAGGTGCTTCTCGTTTTAGCACGTATAAATAAAACGAGACGGCGATAACTTATGATCTGTGTGTCTGTCTGTCACTGTGACTTTTTTTCCTTTCGTTTGGCAATCAGACTAAACACTGTGACTATTAAGTTTTTTACATTGTGGCAACCTAAGAACAAGGTAGCATGGCAAACCATGCGTGTCACCAGTCACCAGCAATGTAAAGCAAACAGTTCGTTAACAAAACGTTTTTTTATCACTGCGGAAGCCATATTATATAAGCTGTGGATTTATGTTTTCTACCATAAAGTTCTTTTTCATTACATGATTTTTAGTTAATAAAAAAAATTAAAGTACCAAATCAAAAGTGGTTTCAGTAACATGCATTCGGAGGGTTGCCAAGTTAATATTTTTCATTAGCGATTTGAAAAAAAGGGTAGCCATCTCAAGATTTTTTTTAATTTGCCGCTGTTTTCGAGTGACACAATTGGACACGATTAGATTGCCAGACTTTTAATAAACAAGTTTAATGACTATATTTTCTGCCATTATCAAATTACTTTATCACAGGCAGAACTTATAAACTACGAACGTCTTTTTTACACACAAAGGATTACTTCCTCTTACCTATTATAATATTATAATTGGTATTTTAAATATTTTTTTAAGAACCTTATTTAGGTACCTACATACATATATCCGAACACGTCGAAAATTACAACATCTTTTTCAACATTTTCCTCCAGCAGAACACTAAATAAAAGGTGGCGTTGGCTTAATAAATACTGTGGTTCTGGTCACTTATACAAACTCTCGCCCCACGGGATTTTGCGAAATTCAACTCCCAAGGGGGCGAAACAAGATGGCAAAGTTTGTATGAGAGAACGCGATGTCTTGGCCCGATTAAATTAAATTTTTTGCATATTATGACATAGTTTATTGGTAAAATACATAATTTAATAACATGAAATTCAATAAAATTAATTAAAACTAAACTAACAATTTTTTGCTAGATTTTATTATGATCTCATAAAAATTACACCATAAAGTTAAAAAGTTTATAAGGATGCGAATGTGCTAAACAATATACGATTTAATCAAATCCATTTAGAAGTTTCATTGTAAATTTTAAGTACTTACAGTGTCCTGTAATATCATTAAAGTATTTAGTATTGTAGGATTTAGTATTATGACCATACTTAAGCTACGTGCGATAATGGTGAAGCAAGAAGAAGAAAACATTTATGGACAAAACTGTTAATGAAATATCTGTTATGAAAAATACCTGTGACTTGTCACAGTCATTAACAGGGGAACTGTGACTTTATAGCCTGTTATGTCATCAAGTATTTCTATTGCCATCTTGTTTCATTTGTACGTGCTGAAACGAGAGGCACCTAGTATAAAATACTAGGTGCTTCTCGTTTTAGCACGTATAAATGAAAGGAGACGGCGATAACCTGTGATCTGTCAAGCAAGTGTCACTGTGACTTTTATAATTAGTATTTTTTTTTTTACATTGTGGCAACTACTAATTCAATTTCAATGACTATATTAATATTTTCTGCCATTTGAACAACTTTGAAAAATTTCACCTGTTATTTAATAACAGGTATTTGGACCTGTTAATTCTTGGGAACAGAAACAGGCATAACAGGTATTAGATTTTACCTGTTATAACTCATCTCTAAATTTGACTTATTATTTTATTTTTCTCTTTTCCTGACAGCCATGGCCTGACATGACCAAGACATGACAGTGACAGACAGTAGGGGGAGGGGAGGGCAGCATTTCGCACGCAAAATAAAAAGATGTAACACAAAAATTACAATTTTTGGGAATAGCATTTTAAAGTTTTACACTTTTTCCGTGGCGTCTTTGTATGAAAATTTAGAAATATCTACTAGCTATGTTTTTGTCACAAGAAGCTTCAACTACTTATATTATTAGGTTAAACTCATCGAAATAATATTACTACGTAGTAATATTATTTCGATGGTTAAACTAGAGATTTAAGTAATACTTATTAGAAATATTTTGTTAAAATCTATTATAAGCGCTTATTACACTACACGATTTCTCGGGCCCTGCCGGCAGGGACAGGGCAATGTAATAAGAAACAGGGAGTCAGGGTCCCTAAACAGGGCGTTCGGGTGGTTCCGAACTTCCTACCTCCCTGCCGCCCTGCCGATTGGGTAGTGTAATAAGAAACAGGGAGGCAGGTAGCTCAGTCGCTGCAGCGCGAGCGCAGAGTTCACACGTTCTATTGTTTTTTGTGCGTTATAAACGGAGTACTACTCCTGTCCCATCCTTACTAATATTATAAATGAGAAAGTGAGTTTGTTTGTTTGTTTGTTATTCCTTCACGGCTCGACTAAGCAGCCGATCATTATGAACATACTTATCCCGTGAAAGTATGTCGTTCCAACCAATGGGAAAATATTTTTTCTACTATAAAGGGCGCTGTATCGGTAAACAGATAGCGCCACAAGTCGCGCTATGGGTTGTTTTGTTGTCAAACGAGACCTTTGTCATAAAATTAACGCGAACGAAGCCGCGTGCAAAAGCTAATTCTTAAATAGTTTTTGAAATCCGCTGGTTCCAGAACATTGAGTATCTTTCATGGATGTAGTAAGTGCCAAAGTCACCGCAAAAACAACTTTTTGATGATTCGATAAAGTCGGCGCCGCCATAGCGATAGACGTGCACAGTCATTCACGTTCAAACTGAGAAAAAATCAAACAGGGCGCGATTTCCAGCGTAGTGTAATAAGCGGCACCCTAACTGGTAGGCAGGACATCCTGCCGGCAGGGCCCGAGAAATCGTGTAGTGTAATAAGCGCTTTAAGCGCTTATTACACTATGCTTTGCAATAAACTCGAATAGGAAACCACACTAAACTTTAATTCACAAGAACCCATAGCTATAACTGGACGCCCAACGTGTTTTTTCCTGTTTTGTATTGGGTTGCATTGCACTGCACACCAATATTGGCCGTACATACTTCGGGGTTTTATTTTGAACGCGCGAACACTACAATGCCGCGACGTAAGAGCAGGCAAGCAGAGCCTGAGGAGGAAGGAGGCTCCGATGGAGGAGGAAGTATTACTTTATCGCAGGAGGCGCTATCCGCCATACTCTACAGCAGTCACAAGCGGAATTCTGCCAACAGTTGCTGCGGGAAGTTCGTACCTCGATGCCGCACTTGGACTCGGCCGCCGTCGCCGCCGCCGCCGCCGCAGCCGTGTCGCGACCAACGCGACCGTTCGCCGGCGCCGCGAGTTCTGCGGGCGCTAACTTCTCCCGTTGTTCTGCACGTTTTAGCGGGCACAAAGACGAGTGTTTAGAAAGTTTCCTCGACGCAATAGAGATATACAAAGATTGTTTGTCTGTCAGTGACCACATCAAGGGCTTGTCAATGCTCCTTACCCGGTCAGCAGCGGTATGGTGGCAGGGAGTGAAGAACACCACCACCAGTTGGGCCGTGGCGCTCACGAAACTACGGAGTGCGTTCGGAGAACGCCGTCCACCATTCAAAATTTATGGTCAACTTTTTTCGTTGGTACAAGGTCTAGAAAGTACGGACCTTTTCATAGCCAAAGTTAGGGCTCTTTTGGCCAACACACATAAAGGTGACCTGTGCGAACGTGTCGAGCTAGATATGACTTTTGGTCTATTAGACCGCGCATTAGGAAGCGACTAGACAGAGACTCGAAACTAACTTTCGACGAGCTCCTCATAAAAGCTAGAAACTTAAAGGACTCGCTCAACGAGACATCATACTTGGAACAAAAACAGTCGTTGCCGCCTTCACAAGTGAGTAATAATAATAGTAACATTCGCTCAGCCGCGCGCGCTTCCAACGGGACGAGCGCGGGCGACGCGTTTGTTCGTTCGACGGTTCGTTTTTGCAACGTTGATAATAATATAAATAATGTTTTCACCTCACAAGCTCGGAAAGAATCTGTTTGTCATTCGAAATCTGAGCGCAAAAGTGCATTTTGTGCCCTAGCGTGGAAAGAATTTTTAAAATTCTAACCTTTCTATTCTATAATTTTTTATACCGCCAATCCTCTGAAAATGCATTAATACTTATTTCATGCCAGTGTACCAACCTTATTTTTAAAATAATCGAACTGGCCAGCACGACACCGCATGAAAAAAATAAACACTTATTTAATAAATTATTAGCGTTTTTCTTGCACCAAGCATTTTCCTCGCTGTAGTGAGATGGAAAGTTGTGTGTTTCGCTCGGCAGCAAAGTTATTCTGCGTCTCGTACCTTTGAAACCCTCGCTATGCTCAGGATTCTATATTTGAATCCTTCGCTAGCTCGGGTTTCAATATAAGTACTCGCGCCAAAAAACAACTTTGCAGCCTTGCATAACAAATAACTATTGTTCTTGCAATATTAATTTGAGTGATAAAAATAGCAATTCCTTTTCGAATGAAAATGTCAAGGGGGAGCTTGCAGTTCATTTAGATCCGCAATTGGATTCCAGAGGTTCACAACCTTTTTATGGAAAACATTTTCGTAACGAAGTCAGTAATCGTCAACCTTTTTTGGGGAGGTCACCAGTTCTCAATTTTTTTCACAAGCTACCAGGGATTGTCAACCTTCTCGACGACCAATACTAAATATTAGTATTTTGGGTGAGCACGGTACCGCGTTAGTAGACTCAGCGGCAAAAAGTTGTGTTGCCGGTCACACGTTATACGCTCTTCTTTAGGCTAAAGGATATCCTATGCATCCGACGACAAAAACTGTAAAATTAGCGGATGGCATTAGTAGGCTGATGAATGTACTCACTATGGGGTTGGAGGTGATCACGCTCCTATTGCCGTTCCCCCATATAGGGTTACTCCTGCTAAGAAGGAAATTATGCAAGCAGAAGTCAAAAAGATGTTGGCAGACGAGATCATTGAGGAGCGCGAATCAGCGTGGGCTGCTCCTGCGCTTTTGGTACCAAAGGCTAATGGTAAGTTCCGGTTTTGCGTCGACTATCGTAGGCTAAAAGCCGTTACGAAAACTGATGTCTAACCCATGCCGTTGATAGACGAGTTGGTCCAGTCGACGAAACGTAATTGTGTGATGAGTACTCTTGACATGAGGAGTGGATTTCGGCAAGTTTCTGTTCGTGAGTGTGACAGGGACAAAACGGCGTTCATGACACCGTTTGGTACCTATCGTTTCAAAAGGATGCCGTTCGGTTTTAAGAACGCACCTTCCACCTTTCAGAGGCTCATCGATAGGCTTCGTTCTGGTTCGTCACTAAATAATGTGACCTTACTCGCATACCAAGATGATCTTCTCGTTATGTCCTCGGATTTTAATCAGCATATTGAGGACCTATGCGCTGTTTTCAGCCGTTTGCGCATGTTTAAGTTACGCGCCAACAGAGAAAAGTGTGTTTTTGGTCGCGAAAAGGTGAAGTAACTAGGTCATGTCATTTCTCAGGAAGGAGTGTCACCAGAAGAGGACAAAGTGAGTGCTGTGTTAGACATGCAACCACCTTCTACGCTACGCCATTTTAGAACTTTCTTGCAAACCTGTTCATGGTTTAGGAAATTTGTTCCAAAATTTTCCACGGTCGCTGAACCGTTAACTCGCTTGCTTAGGAAAAATCAATCGTAGACATAGGGTTATGAATAGGCTGAGGCGTTTGCTGAGCTGAAGAGGCGTCTTACATCAGCACCAATTCTGATACAGGCTGACTTTAGTAGGCCTTTTGTTTTGCGGACTGACGCGAGTAACTATGCACTCGGAGCGGTGTTACTGCAAGGAGAGGGTTACGAAGAGAAATCTATTGAGTACGCTAGCCGTCTTTTAAGTCCGGCCGAGCGAAACTAAAGCACCACAGAGCGCGAGGCGCTCGCTGTTGTGTAGGCTGTCGAATGTCGAACGTTTCAGAAGCTACATTGAAGGTCAGTCTCTGTTAGTAGGCAGCGATCACCAGCCGCTTAAGTGGCTGCTTACTCTTAAATCACCGTCGGGTAGGTTGGTTCGTTGGGCCCATAAGTTGCAGGCCTTTAATCTTACCTTTCAGTACACGCCCGGTAAAGCTAATCTCATCGCGGATACGTTGAGCCGACCGCCTTGCGCTGAGAAAAGTCGTGAGTCTTGCGGAATTTGCACAACACATATGCGCAAATGTTCGATTTGTGCACCATGTGAGTGGCCGGCATTAGACAAACTCATAAGCAGGAAACGTAATCAACGTTTGCTTCCTACCGAAAAATGCCAGAATTATCTGTACAGTCGAAATAATTTGGAAAAATCTAGTTGTTTTGCGTGCGAGTGTGGAGTCCAGTTATTCAGCCAAAAAACCATAGTGATACAACGTAGGTAAAAAATCGACACCGAGTCGAAACTGAGAGGAGGATATGGCAATCCATCGATAGATGATGGATCAATACTCAAACGACCAAAGAGAATATAATTCTATAAAAAAATTGGTAGCGGCATTGTATGTACCTACCTATTTTATATAATTACAATTACATCTACCTTCCTTACCAAGTTACCGTACCGTCAGTATTCGCTTACCAGCCACTGATTTCGTACCTATTTCTGCACTTACTCAGTCTCACATAAAATCATTAATATGGTGTAACTTGTCTACGTGTGATAGGTACTTGTTCGTTACTTTGTCGTGTGTCAAGTGCCATAATGTCGACGGAATTTGATGATTATTGGGGAAATGTAATGCCAACAGAGATTCTGTTGCACATTTTTGCTAAATTGCCGGCCAAGTCCCTGATGACTTGCGCACTTGTGTGTACGAGATGGAGGATGTTAGTGGACAGCCTGACCCTGGACGACGAGCTTTGGCGCCGTCATTACGACAAGGACTTCAGTCAACTGTACAAACGCACAAAACTGAAATCCCGACCTGGACTTCCATGGTTTAATTTGTACCGTTCACTTTCTATGTGGCCAAAGTTGAAGCGTGCTAAAGAGATGAGCGCGGAGCTGGTCTCGTCGTCAAATAACCAGAACATACGGAATTTCGTCATTTTGAAAAATGGAATGATTGGCGTACACAAACGGGAGAACATTGTTTATTATGATATTCGAACCTTGAAAGAGTCCAGAAGGCTCCGCATCTCCGGTGAATACTGTAAATATGCAGAGAATGATTATGCCATTGTCACTGAAAATTACCATCAGCTGCTTGTAGTTAGGCGCAAGCAACTGCCCAGACCCCATCTGAAATGGAGTGTTAAATTTCATGATGTTCGAGCTTTCCTTTTAGTCGACAATTTGGTTTATTATGCAAACATGCTAAACCAAATCTTTGTTTGCAACCTGAATGATGATAACATGGTAAGTGCATTTGTTAAAGAAGTTACTGAAAATATTATATGTCTCGGCTTTTTGGAGAACATTCATGTTTTGACATTGAAGAGGAAAATTTACACTATAGTGGATGATAATATCGTTTTGAGCTGCCGATGTAAATCAGAGTCCAACCTGCTGCACCACATCAATATGTTCAATCTGTTAGAGTGCCTGGACTGGCGATTCTATTTCCAGTGGATCTATATCCTTAACCACAATGTTCCAATGAAAGCCTTGAGGGATATTGTTTACATTCGCTCCTATGGTGATGTATACTTTGTTGGATCTAACTGGGGAATACTCAGAGTCTATTATGCTCCTTATGACAAAGGAGAATTGGATTTGCTGAATTCTGAACCAGTCAAGCAGTACAATTTTATGGAAAAGTCGGATGCAGCAATGCTCACTATGTGTCCGATATTGCAGATTGATGTCCTGGAAGAGGAGAATGGACACATTGTCATTGTGGCAATGCCAAAGAAGATCGTTCTATTACAGTTAACTCATGATTTTAAATGAAGTTTCGATCCCAGTGGTCCTTTTCATTTGATTCATAGGATCATCCACAAAATATATTCTTTCATAGAATATTTATATCTTAAAGTTTATGGTTGAAAATGATCATCAGCTAATAATTATACTACTAAGCGCTCCTTGTGGTTGATTCCATATATGAATCTCTTTTATAAAATGTAAAGGTAGTGCTTTCTATTCTAGCGCTACCTACTTATAATAATATTTTTTATTTCTGTTGTTTGTAAAAACAATATGAAAATATATATTCAATGATGAAAAAGAGGTGGAATAGAAAGATTAACCATCGAAAAACGATCTAGTGACAGAAATAAACTATTTATGTATTCTATGCGATGAGATATTGAAAATGTGATATTTCAATATATTACATGAAAACTGTGAGAAAATGTGTGTGTGAAATCTTCAATGGTTAATCTTTCTATTCCGCCTCCTTTTCATCATTGAATATCATTTTTTTTTTTTTATAAACAAATTTTCTTTTTAAGATTAAATATGTATGTTATGTTTTTTAAAACTTACTGGGAGCAGTCTTAGTGTATTATTTTTTTTGTATTTGTAACTGCTCTCTTATTAATATGGGATAATATTAGAGGGGAATGTGTTTTTTCCCCAAATATTTGTATAATTTATATTTATTACTTAAATTGGTACTATCTCTTATAAGGTCTTGGGAGCACCTTTTTAAATATTTATAATGCTTAATATTATATTTTTTTACTAACCTTACCAAAGGCCTTGTCTTAAAAACAGCGAGCGCAAAGCGAACACATTATATTTTGTAATTTATGGTGTTGTTGTTTGAATTGTAGACATAGAAATGCGAAAGCGTACCATATGTGTCATCACGAATCTAAGGCGAAATAATTGTATTTGTTTAGTGTGGAATAAGATTTTTTTGAAGATATTTGAAGAGGAGATTGCTTAGATGGAGTCGGATTTTAAGATTTCAATATGTAATAGTATATTCATAATACTTGTATTGTTGTATTTAGCTGTAGGTATGCGAATTATCTTAGTAATAATAATAAGCATTTTTCTGTAGTAATGGTTAAGCATTATCCGAAATACATTAATTACATTTCGTTTAGAACTTTAAAACAATAATATTGAAACAAAGTACACTCAGTTTTGTTAAGTAAAATTTAATACATATCATGGAATTCAAAGTTTCACAATACAATAGGTTGAAATGTGGCTCTTTTCAGGTTTTTAACTTATCTAGAGGTATAGTTTAATGAATATATGTTACATATATTATTGCATTTATTTAACCTTCTAGTATTATTCGATGTAAGATTTATTAAAAAAAAAAAAAATAGAAAATAGATTACTGTCAATTTCCATTTTAACTCCAGTGGAATTCTAGTCTGTATCATATAAGTACTCAAGTAATTTTAACTGTATGGCTATATATTAATTTAAATAAGTATGTTATTAGTTTAATTTATTTAATTTGTTTTTTAAAACCAAGTTTTTTATAAAGTAGTACTACGTACCTAAGTGGTATGAAATAAGATTTTAATTATACTTTTATCTGTTCAATTCATGGATCTTCAGGGTAGTGTAACTAATAAGATATTGGAGTGGCTCTTGAAGTTCGCTATTCGCATTATAGCGTAACATTTTTAAAAGAATTGTTAAAACAAATGTAGGTAAGTATATAACTTAAAATTGCCTGTTTGGTAAATATTTATTTTAAAAAAAACGGATTGCTTAAATCGGATAGGAGCGTAGAATCCGTCTGTCTGTACATTTCCAGACCCGATATTAGGTAACATTGCGCGACGCAAACGAAGTTGCGCAGGTCAGCCAGATCAATAAATCATAAAATTAAAAAACAAATGTTGACAATTTGATGTACTACATATTTTAAAAACTTAAGATGGGCAATTGCTATTGCCAGGCATTGGTCGAAATTAATTCATGACATGCAGTAATGCATTTTACAAAAAAGAAGGTAAAAATATGCACCAAGGAGAAAGAGAAAACATGTGTAAAGTCGCGGATTGCTTTATTTATAGCTTGGTTTCTTTCCTCAATCAATTGTGATTTTAGTTTAACTCCGGTTTATAATGGCATTAATTAATTAAATTTGTAATGCTGTTTATTGATTTTTAGAATTTATTTTATATTTTGTTTTTATTTGAGATTTTGCCCACGTTTTATGCTAACATTTTAAGTAGTTTCAGTGGAGTAGATTTTTTGAAATATCATAATACATAAATGTATAACAATACTCAATATAATAGAGGTCGTTAAATGTCTGTACTTAATTACATAATATCTATCTAAATAAAGGAATGCATGTTGAATACTTGTTTTTTTTATTATAATTTATTGTTGTTTTCTGTTTATCATATTATGGGAAATATTTTAGGGTAGGTACAGCTGTGGACTTTTTATGGCCGAGATAATGATTAGTTTTATAAAATGATAAGCTGCACAGAACATTAAAATTACCTACCTACTTTGATTCTGCAACTGGTTCTTCGACACGCGGTAGTTTGACAGATTAAAACATCTCCGTTGGGCCTTAAATATTAGCGTGATATTAGCATTACACCTATGCGTAATTTTAGAATTTTTCCAAGTGCGTAATGCAAGCTTTGCTTGGATAGGCGTTAAAGTTACGAGGAAAATAGTCATTGGAGCCAGTTGCTTAGAAAATGCATTTCTGCAAAGGGGTATAAAAGCTAAGTGCCTGTTTTCACTAATGCAAACTATGTAGTGGGGAGATGTGTGGCATTGGGGTAGTCAGGTACAGGCAGGGGGAGGCAGCTTTGTCATACACGACCATAATTTCTTGATGTCCATGGGGGCGGTAATTGCTTCCCAACAGGTAGTCAACTCGTTAGTAAAAGCCACTTGTCATTTTAAAAAACCATCCAAGTGCGAGTCGCACTCGTACCGAGGGTTCCGTACAAACCTGTAGGTATTAACTAAAAGTATTTTTTATTATTATTATGCTTATCGCAATTTTTCCTTGATCTGTAATAAGACGTTGCTTTGTACCAAATTGCAAGATTCTGAGTTTACGGGAAGTACCCTGTAGGTTTTGATTCCCTTGAGAGTGTCGAAAATGCGGCATAAACGGCTTTATCTTTTGATTGCGTTGGCTTAGAAGTCTGTTTTTTTCACAGCTCCTAGGGACAGCCTGACGATCCTAAATCCTATCGCTCTATTACCCTTCTACCATCATTGGGTAAGGTTATCGAACGTCGTTTGCTACCAGATGGGTGGCCCTAAATTTCACGAAAGACAGTTTGGTTTCACCGTCGGGAAATCTACCGTCGATGCAGCTCTTACCGTCTTTAAAGCAGTTGAGCTTTCTGAAAGTAAATATGTGATAGCCGTGTTTTTAGATATCTCGGGTGCTTTGATAATACTTGGTGGCCAATGTTATTACTTAAACTTAAGACCAGATGGTGTTTTATGTAGTAATATTTAAGTACTGTCTTATTCTGACGTACTTTGCAAATGGTATATCAAAATTAAAACTCGGACACTATGCTGCGTCAAAGGTTACTTGGGCTGCCCACAAGGCTCAGTATTGGGGCCCTACCTGTGGAATATCGGCTTTGACGACTTTTTCAGCCTCCCCTTACCGGATGGAAGCTCCTTGACGGGTTATGCTGATGACGGTCTTTTAATAATTAATGCAAGTTCGCGGACATCTTTAGAAAAAATTGCTGAAAAAGTCTTGACATTATCTCCGAATGGGGAAATCTTAATCAACCGCTGTCGCTATAATGGAGTTGCAGTTTCAAATAAAATCACTTGCTACTTAGCTACTTAGGTTTACTTTTAGACAAAAACTTTCAATTCATTGAGTATGTGAAGCAGGTAGGAGAAAAAGCCAAAAATATTTTTTATGCTTTAACTCGAGTATCAGCCGTAACCTGGGGTTTAACTTTTAGAACGTTAAAAACGGTTTATACTGCGACGTATCTGGGTTGTATAATATATGGTTTAGCGGTTTTCGCGGATCGTGTAACAATCGTCTTGCCTTGATATTTTTGTGTAAGTTTGTTTCCCTGCGCTGGCTGGCGTAATATACCCGTCGATTTGGAGATACAGCGTCGCGCGTCGATGTACTATAGATCATAAGAAATGACCCCCGCGGTCCTTAAGACACGTGATCGTGACAAAATAAATAAGACTATTTAACCCGTTAGATGACGTATTGATTCTTCTATTGGAATGGCAGGAAAGGTGGGAGTCTTCCGTAAAAGGCCGGTTCTTTACCTCGGTGAGAGACAGATTAAAGAAAACCTGGCTAGAGGTCGACCATCAAGTAGCTAGCTCAATTTTTAACGGGACACGGAAACTTTAAGGCCACGTTATTTTATTACAAGGTTGTACCTTCTCCTTTCTGCGAGTGTTCTACCGCGAATACCAGAGTAGAACAGACCGCTCATCACGTTCTGTGGGAATGTGATCTTTGGCATGAGGAACGCGTAATCATGTTGGATTCTTTACATGTTACTTCGGGCGTAGTTTATTATTCTGATCTCGTAGCAAACAGAGCATTTAGAAGGTTTTGCAATACATATTATTGGAATCAAAATAGTAAACAACAGCTCATAGCATTAGGTCCCAATAGTAATGTAACAATATACCGTGGTACTCGGCAATCGAGCCTCTCTTGATTTGTCATCTCTCTAGGGAATAATGCCTTTTGCTTCAAATTACTGTTTCTCACGTAGTTGTTTTGGAGGGAAATCCTATCAATACTACTTCCTACTGCGACTATCTTCTTTCTGATTGAATTCGTTGTGAGTTCCAAGACAGCTGTAGTTTTCTCCCCCGGGACGTCAATAAGCTTCATTGCTTATTGTCTATCTGAGGTCGCCATTGTTGATCCTGGCTACACAGGAGACACAGTGGTGGGAATGTGTGGGCTTGTCCCGAGCTCCTATCCTAGGGACAGTAGACTTGAGTATTTGATATGAATTTCAGCTTGATACCTACCTCTTTGAGTTCCAGAGAAAAAGGGTCTTGACAGATATACAGACAACAAAGTGATCTTATGAGGTTTCCGTTTTTTCCTTTTGAGGTACGGAACCATAAAAACGATCTTTTTAATTTTATATGCCACTGGAAAATTCCACTTTATTAACCCAGGTGAACATAGTCACAGTATTACAATATTCTCCTTACAGTAGCGCAACGAAGCTACTTGCGCAGAGCAAGGAAGGGAACCCGCGGAGAAGCGGGCGGTGCGGTCAGCGTCCCACAAACAAGCGCAGTTTGTGGGAGTCACTGTGAACTGTATGCTTTTGAAACTTTGACATAGTGGAATAAACCGAAAGGATGGTTGGTTCTTTAACAGTCGCTTCAGCAACTAGACTTCAATCATGCATGCGCACAATTTAACAATCGCCGGGCACTATGATACATGATACGCTTTTGCTCAACAACGCAACACAAATTTACAACAGATGTACCGTCAACAAGTTAATACTGTGGTTCTAATGACGGGTGCAGACTGCTGTAACGTAACAGGCAATGAAGAATTTCCCGAACACATTATGGGAATTTTGTTACATTGCATGTAACGTTACAGCAGTCTGTATGCACCATTATGTTTTCTCATAGGGTCAAGTCGCAGTGCAGTGAAAACCAAAACGTGACAATAAATTGAAAAGTGTTCATCTATTTAGGTACTAAGCCCAATTGACATCAAAGCCGCTGGCGTATATGGAAAGAATCTTGTCGGGTTGCATGCCGCCGGGTTGTGTCGGCGGACCGGCGGCGGCGGCCCATAAATGTTAATTTTAATATAAAAGCCAAAATATCAGAATACCTACTTAAAAATGGACACTTCGCAAAGCAAGTGGGGTAATTAAAAATACTTGAGGAAAAGCTTTCTTTATTAAATATTACATATTTGAATCGATACCAAAAAAATAGTACTTAAATAGTCTATTGGCAAGAAATAAGTATTAATGGACGTGACAGGCTCGTACAGTCGACATCATATAAGGCTACACCTGTAGTATTCTCTTTTTTATTTAGGTACTCTGCGGTTATATTCCATATAGCTGATGTTTCGTCGACTTATCTTGTGAGAACAGTATTATCATGCAAAGACAAATTATACTATTTACAATCAGTAATATACAGTCAGCGTCAGATTATGATTAATTTTCATGAGTGCATGTTAGCTGCAATAAAATGTACCTATACAAGTTGTTGTTCGCACCTGGATCTCGTCTAGCCATAAGTATTTAAATGGACTCCTTATGAACTAATATTATTAACATATCCATACTATCCATATTATAAATGTGAAAGTGTGTTTGTTTGTCCTACCTTGACGTCGAAAGTAATGAACGGATTGATATGAATTTTTTTGGGGATAGATTAAGATCTGGAGAGTGGCATAAAAACATCTTATTCCCATGGGGAAAAAATAAAGTACTTATATAATTTTTTGTTCTTCTTTCACGTCAAAAGGAACAGTACCGACATGTTTTTTTTTTAACAGAGATGATTTAAGGTGAGAAGAATGACATAGACTACTTTTTATCCCGAAAAAACAGCTCATTCCCACGGGAATAAAAAGTATAACATTACTTTTTCATAATTTTTAACAGGGATAATTTAAGGTCTGGAGAATGGAGGCTACTTTTCCCCCATGGGATAAAGAGATTCCCATGGGAAAAATTATTTATTGATAATCATTTTCCCTTGACCACGCGGGCGAAGGGGCGGGTAACAACCCGTGCAGTAATCAAAACGACTCGTGAAGGGATGCATATATTTTATTACTAAATTATTTCATCACGACATTCAGGCAGGACCCATGTAACAAAAATGTTATTTAAAGAACAGAGGGGCATAATTGGCGACTTTGAGGTTCCTTATCCTACTATTATTTGACTGAGCTTAATTTTATAATTTTACAAAGTTTTATAACCCAATCAATATTCGCTCGCGAGGGATAATAGTGTATTGGCGCTTGCGCTTGAAATCTAAAAGGTCTTTTGCATACACTACTACAAAAATACATACTTTCATACATACACTTTAATTCTATGCAGATCTAATTTTGGCAACAACAAAACCAGCCCACATCGTTACTTTACTTAAATTGACACGTGACGTGGTGCGTCATTATTTACTCAAAATGAGCATGAAATATTAAATAAATAATAATGACAATGTTTAGCTTTAAATGGTACTTCTTACTTAGTACTTCCAGTAAAATAGTTATCATAAGTACAACAAGATTATAACATTTCATATAAAATTGAATGGTGCATACAAACTGCTGTAACTGCCTGCAATGTAACAAAATTTCCTAAGTGTGGACGCCTTGTGCGCACGAACCGTGCACACTACGCGCACGAATAGAGCATTATATGTACCTACCTACGGGAAATTCATGTTACTTTACAGCAGTCTGTATGTATAGGTATACCATATGGCGAAGACTACATTTTCTGTAAATACTGTGGTCCATCAAACAATTTAGTTCTTGTCGAACCTAGTACATTGGCCGGCATCGGTAGGTATATTTGGATGGCTTAGTTCTAAAAGTCACTAACTCCATTTTTATCAATATTAAGATAGCCATACCAAAAAATTCTCCGTATTTTTCTCTATAGATTGGCCTAATTCGTTTTTCAATAAAATGACGTTAAGTAGGTTTTTACCAATTCCACAAGTCACTAAATCCTGTGAAGTTAGGTCAGTAAGTAACTAAATCCTAACAAATAACGAAATCCATGGAGTTTAGTCACTAAGTCCATGTATTTTTGGTTAGAGAATCGCGTTAGGGGCAAGTTGGTAGAGTTGGAGTTATATATAGGCTTTAGGGGCACTATAAGACGCCAAGAAAACATGAAAAAAAAATTTTTTTGAGAATTTTTTTTTTTAACAATTTTTTTTTTATTTTTTTTTATTTTCCCCTTTTCTTGGTCCCATCGAGTTGGGGGGTCACTTACGAACACTTTTAGCCTTTTGGACCAACCCGTGAGGGCTACCGTTCTCGAGATATTAAGCACTAAGGCCCAACTCGATTTTCAGTGCTATTGTAGGGATAGGGGCAGCATTTTAAGATTATATGTCACTAACTCCAAAGAATTTTGTCACTAACTCCAAAGAAGTCTCTAACTCCACGTGTTTTTAAATAAGTCCTAAATTTTAAGAATTAATACTGCGCATAATAATTGAGATTAATACTTTTTAAATATATCACTTTGAAGGTGACCAAATAAAGCACTTCTCTGATTTTTTATAATTTTTTTCATTAACCCAATCCTTTAAAAAAAATTAAATTACCCTTCAAGTGGCATTATCTCAAAACTAGAAAAATGGAGTTAGTGACTTTTAGAACTGAGCCATCCATTTTATTACCGATTTCTGAATATACGTATTAAAAAATGGCACTTTGTAATTGAAAAAAAAAACATGGTTGATTTAATATTAGTTCATTGAAATTTTACACATTTTACACATTGAAATTTTACAAATTGTCCTTTACATATAGGTAAAGGACAATTTGACAACATCACTTTTCAACATTGAATACGACATTGTAAGGCACTGCACGTCTATACTGGACGCCAACGCTTCTGGGACGCGGAGTCATAAAACAATTAAGCGCTAGGGCTACGTGCGCGTGGCAGGAGCGTTGGCGTCCAGTATAGACTTGGGTGTTTATTCCGCGAACAGAATGTAATCCATCAATATGTGAACCACGGTTTTACTGAATGTCTAGTCATAACTCATAGGTAACACAGTTTAGAAATTATAATAAAAGAAAATATAATCAGTACATATGATATTTATAAAGGCACAATGGAAAATGAATATTGCGATGTAAATTCTAGTCAGTCTTATATTAGGCACCGCATTTCACAACAAACAACAGGCGTTTAAAAATATTTATATATAATGTATTTTATTATACTTATTTTAAGCGGAATCATGTTACTGGATTTGTGCTTATATCACTTATTATCTATCAAGCCTCTTTTCAGACTTCCCACTAATACATAAATGCTTATGGATGTTTAACCATAATTTTAATCAACATTATAGAAAATAATTGTATTTTTTCTTTAACTTTTATTATTCATTGCTTGTGTTAAAGTATAAGATTCGAATTTTACAAAAATCCGTACTTACATAGGTAATAAGGAAAAAAATACAATTAAAAATAAAAGCATTTTTTTTACACATAATTCAACTTAAGTTACCGAAATTTTGTCGTGTAATATATTTATCTGGTATCACCCTTTCCGAATAGCTTATTATTAATAAAGTGACAGTTTTTTGACAGTTCTTGTATGCATTTGAAATTTTCTAATTGGAATTAGCAAATGGTAAAACCGGCACATAATATTTACACAAAAAGCTCGAGCTGCACAAAACCATTTAATGACACATTTAATTATGTCTGTCACTGTCAAACTGAATTAGAAAAAAAAGCCAGCTTGACACTAAATGTGTTATTAAAATTAAAATGCGTGTCAGCAACTAGCTATAATAATACTTTCTCCTGTTACATAATGTTTTCAGTATAAATATTTTATGACTCCTTTGTGGAAATGGTAAAGATTCCATATCCTCTCCATTATAACTTTTAGCACTAAAGGATAATATGTATATAAAAATATATAGACATCGAAAAACAAGTAAAAGAACAGAATGCAGTCTAATACAAAGTATAAGCATACAAAATTACCTTTTTTTTTGTTTATAGTCAGGAAAATGCATTACTGCATTTCCCGCCAGTTGGGGAAGCGACGGGGGTCGGTCGTCATCTCTCTAGCCGATGAGGGGCATACCGACTAAAAACCTGACTGTCTGCCACCTTCTCCGCCTTCACAGTGGCGGACTCGCGGGAACTGGTGATACTTGCCCAACCATACAAAATTACCTACGAACTATTTTTTATACACAAATATTGTTCTTGTTCTTTCATCAACATGAACTTGAACTATACTAATAACCCAGCGACTTGGGAGGTGCAAAATGACACCTTATTTGCTCAACAGGCACTTTACCTGCTCAACAGATAAAGATATAGGCACAGTTAAAGATATATTTTTATAATCAATTAAATATTCAGAATTGAATAAACGGTCAATAATTATCCCCACGTCCATGCAGCCTTTCTCCACCTTCATGATACCGGGAAAAATACACACTAAGTAGGTAAGTATATATTCTTAGAGAAAATCCCAAAAATATCAAGATCTTATTTTTTTTCTCTATCTATGCCACAAAAATCACTGAGAAAACAAACTTACTATAAAATTTATTTACAAGATAATATAATTCGTTTTCCTAAATTATTTAATAAATTAAGAATAATCAAAACACACTTCACTGGTGTTATACATGTACAGCAAAAAAAACATTAGCCGGATTCACACCAGACGATCCAATGCGATCCAAATACGCGCTGCAGGATCTCGATCCAATGGAGCGTTTGATGTGATACGATACGAGCGCATATACAACAGACAGCGCGATCCGCGATCCATGGTCTTGGATCGCGGAGGGAGGATCGCCGACTTGGATCGTCTGGTATGGATCTGGTAATGAAGCGGTCCGAGAATGGCACACTAAAATGTTGTAAATTTGAGTGCTTTGGTGAATTGATAACGTTTTAGCGCCTTACGTCTAACATTTATCATTAACGATGACATTAACATAGTAAAAACTTAGTCCACCTTATTACACAAAGATCAGCGAAGGATTAATTATACTATACCATGTCTTGTCATTGTGATTCATGAGAACAATTAAATCAAGAGTGTGACAAAACATATTTCACTGATGTTTATGTATTAAGGAGAGTGTCTATTCCAGGGTTTCTAAACTTTTTTTTAGTAGTATCCCCCACGCCCCCATCATTATTATTATATTTTCATTCCCTCCTATCATTTTGAGTACAATAATAAATTCACTCATAACATCCTAGAGGCCATGTCCCCAGGTTAAGAACCCCTGGATTGGCTAATCCATTTTTGTTGGAACAGTTATATAATATTTTAAAAATATAACATTAAACGGTATAAGTATAAAAATACGAAGCTACTATACTTGGTAAACTATAGGTAATATTAATCATAGGAAATAATTACATAAGACAATTTTCTATGCTCAACAGGTACAGACATAGACACTTTATCTGCTCAACAGGTCCTTTACCTGCTCGACAGGCACTTTACCTGCTCAACAGGCACTTTACCTACTCAACAGGTACTACACGTTCTCAACAGGCACTTTACCTGCTCAACAGATAAAGATATATGCACTTTACCTGTTCATTAGGCACATGCACAGGCACTTTACATTATGCAAATTGTTAAACACAAGTTGCTATATTACAACCTTAGAAAAAAATTGAAGTATGTATAAATGAAGCTACTAAAAATAATAGCTAGAAAAATAACGATGCCACATTTATAAAATGTGTTGATTGGTCAAAAGAAGTTTTTCAATTCCACAACCTGAATTATCAAACCTTGTGTTCAATTAAGTGAAGCTGTATCTATACTCAACGCCAAAGCTTCTGGTTCATTGAAAATCAATTGCTGTTATGCACTGAGTAATAAGTATTAGTTTCGAACTTCGTTTTGACTGCACACGCCAGGAGAATTGGCGTTCAGTATAGTGATGAAAAGTTTACAATTAATTAAGTATAATATAAAAAAAAGAAATCATAACGGTTGCACAAAAACATTTTAAAATGAATGATATTATAATGACTTTAAAGGAAACAAGAGAATTCTAAATAAATAAATTTTACACAATTGACACAGCGCCATCTGGTCCCAAAGTAAGCTAGACTAAACCTTGTGTTATGGTGGTTATGGGTACCAGACAATGGATATATTATTGTAAATATATACTTATAATTCATAGCATGACAGGCCTAGTGATCGAGTGAGACAGGCCATTTAATAAGTATATTTTGTCAGCAATCTAGTAGGTACCATAGTACAAGCCTTCTTGCTTAGTTTGGGACTAGATGGCGTTGTGTGATTCGTCCAAGAATATTTATTATTATTAAAGAAAATGTGGAATTAAAAGTACTTTCTGCAATTGGCTAAAGGAATACAAATAAATCTAGGCATGCACTAGCACACTAGTCATACAGACTTACATAACCATTATCAATGTAACAGGGACTCAATGTCATACCCTGAACTTTCCTTGACTGTTTAACAAGGCTATATTGATAAACGGACTCGGGCTGACACAAGTTATGTTTTGTCTTTTAAACTATCATACAATGGATTGCATTAAATTCATTTTAATAATAAAAATAAAATAATAAATATTCTTGGACGAATTACACAACGCCATCTAGTCCCAAACTAAGCAACTAAGCTTGTACTATGGGTACTAAGATTGCTGATAAACATACATAAATATAAATTATTATTTTGTAAATAAATACTAATTATACATAGAAAACACCCAGACCAAGGCAAACAGACATGTTCATGCACACAAATGTTTGCCTTGCGCAGGATTCGAACCCGCGGCCCTTGTGATAAAGTGACCATTGCTATCCATTCGACGACCGGGCCTGTCAACACATAATTTAATACAGTTCCTAAAATTCCTTACTAAAATTATAAACGCGAAGATTTTCACTCAAAAACGATTGAAAGATTTACTTGAAATTTGCTAATTATATAAATAATTTAAATTCTGAATTAATACATAGGGTAGTTTTAAACAAAATTTTAATGTACACAATTTGCAAAGATAATTGTATCCAAAAATGAACAGTAAATCTCAAGCAATTTTTTTCTTCTTCGTGTGACACTGATAGTCATAATTTAATGTGTTACTAACTTTAAAATACTTTTGTGCAACTCACCGATTGAAAATTTGAATTCTGTAACGACAATTTTTTTCTCACAATATTCCCAAACCAAAAACGTATCTATTTATATAAAAATGAATTGCTCTTCGTTAGTCTCGCTAAAACTAGAGAATGGCTGAACCGATTTGGCTAATTTTAGTCTTGAAATATTTGTGGAAGTCCCGGGAAGGTTTAAAGGGTAAGGTAGGGTAGGGTAGGGTAGGGTAAGGTAGGGTAAGGTAGGGTAAGGTAGGGTAGGGTAAGGTAGGGTAGGGTAGGGTAGGGTAAGGTAGGGCAGGGTAGTGCCTCTAAGGCGGAACAAAGTTAGCCGGGTCAGCTAGTTATGAAATAAAATTCCTAATTTTTTTTGTCATATTACTTACATTCTGGAATGATTCGTAAATGCAGTGATTTATAGTTGCTGATACGTTTTAGTTTATAAATCTGTGAGATAAACTACTCTATTTCTTTATGTTTTTTCATAAACATGACTGACAGAGTCAGCTGTGATTTATCAACCTTGTCTGAGATCAGGCATAAATTTTATATAAATCTACTTGCAAACCTTTATAGATGTATTTCGTATTACCCAGAAACCTATTGAATACGGAGGTATCGCTATATGGTTGCCATATCTAATGCGATGAGGCTGCAAATCAGGTGTTGGGGAATCATAGTAAAGTGGCCAGCCATTGAGTAATACTGTTTTTGTTCTTCTATTGTTTGACGGGGCACTTATAATGTACTCATCAATCATTAAATCATCACCATGTAAAGCAGTACCATTCAAAAGTAACCTAACTTTGTTCATCTCTAAATTAACAGCATAAATTGTTATAGCTGATGTATCATTGGTGTAATTTTTGTTAGCACAATGTGCATACATTCTTTGATGGCGCGAACAATGGCAGTCTACGCGGATTACTTTGTTACCCACAAGTTTCTTGTATAGCACACTCACCCACCAATCAGGTAACGGCTCCAGTTCATTGTCAACGAGGCTGTAGTTTCCACCGATGAAACTCTGTCTTACCACTGTGGTTATTTTGTTTTGTGCTGCGAGACCCAACTTGTCTACCCATAATGGACTTCCAGCATAAGAATTTGACAGACCAGGTGCTCCACCACCATAGGAGCTGCTTGTCTCCGTCAGCCACATAGGTATATGGGAATATTTCTTGGTATGATTCCTCATGGTATATATTTGTTCTGCCAGCAAATCAAAAGTATCTGGATTCCAGAAGTCTTCTAGTTTAGCAGTTCTACTATTTAAATAATACTGATGCCACGATGTCACATTGATGTAATGTGATGCATTGCCCAAAAATTGAATCATATATTCGAGACACTCCGGTCTCTTGGGCTGCGGTCTGGTAGTGTCAGGACCAGTCAGCAAGGAGTGTTTGTACCCAGAATGGTTCAAAAGATTTCTCAGTTTCTTGAAGTCATGAGCAAGCATTTGTGGTGTGATAGTTGTATTAAACACATGCTGAAAGGAGTTTGGCTCATTTCCTAGCTGCCAATCAATATCATTGAAATGTTTGCTCTTAGAGAAATGTAGTAGGTCTTTAGCGTTAACATCGACCCAACGATGCTCCTCTCTGATCAATGCGTTGAAAGTGAATAGTAATTTAATATTTGCAGATTTACAAAACTCGTTTATTTCAATCCATTTGTTTCCGGTCATTATGAAAAAAGGTAGAAATTTGTGTTTGCATATCTTACAAACTGCGGAGCGGGGCGACTTGGGCTCCAGACAATGGTCGCAGGAACGGGGTCCGTCCTCATCTGGACTAAACACGAGTCGCTCGGACATGGTTCCGCCGAGTCGCAGACGCGCCGGGGCCAGCGACGCAGCCAATTCCCGCACTCTCGGATTACTAAAGTTTATTTTATCATCTTGAATTTCCGACGCGTCGATGCCAATGCTTAAGAAATCATCGGGCAAATGGGCAATAATATCTTGATGTTCATCAATGGTGACGAAACACTTCTCTCCAGAGTTGTATCTCACGAATATAACCATAAGAGCTACGTTACAGCAGAAGGCTATAGCACAAACAGCTACCAAATATTTTTCTGATAACATCTTGAGGGAAACGAGGTTTAAATAATTAGGTACCTACATAAACATATTTTGAATTCGCGAAACTTTACACGAAATTTTCGAAGAGAAACCTGTGCCTAAACAATCACACACACACCCACAACTGCCCACAACCCAAATCAATCAACTTCAGTTGAATCAAAACAACTTAGGCATGGCGATCTGAAATCGATTAATCGAAGAATCGATTTTTGGAACCAACAAGATCGATTTTTTAAATCGATATGTAGTACTGAATCGATTCGGTGAATCGATATTTCACCCTTGAAAATCGACATTCGATTTTTTTTGGTATAAACCATAAAACTATTTACAATTAATTGAATGTATCCGTATTATAAGAGTGCTGCCGGTTAAAGAATAATAAATGTCTTATTCTATACATTATCTGTTAGTTTGACATGGTAATGAAAATATTTTTTATTATCGAATTACCTGATTTTACTGATAAGAGATCGTTAAATTATAATATGTACCTTGTTTTTAATAAAATATTACATTATAAACGAAAACTTGAAAAAAAGATCGATTTTTCGGAAATCGATCTTATAGACCTCGATTTTTTTGTGAATCGATTCATTAGGTCACGATTCGAATCGATTTAAAAATCGATCTTTTTCGAAAAGAATCGCCATCCCTAAAACAACTTCAATGAGATGAGGGTGATTGAGAATGCCTTAACTCAGGGCTAACTGACACTTGTAACGATGGTAGCGCCATCTCATAATATTATCGCAAAACTATAACAATGTTTATTTTTTCAATATGTAAAAAAAAAAAATGTTTTCACAGTAAGTAAGTCACCTGTCGATGATAGGTCAAGGGCCGGTCATCCTTGAATAACCAAGACACCAGCAGCTATCAAAGCCGTCAGAGAGAGAATCCGAAGAAATCCGATTCGCAAGTAGAACATCTTGGATAAGGAAATGAAAATATTCCCTAGGTCTATGTGTCGTATTATAAAAGAAGACCTAAAGCTTAGAGCTTAACGGAGAAGGACTGCAGCCGTTCGTCACAAATGAACCATGAGATCGAAGAAGTTGTTGCAGAGACATTTTAGAGAAGGCACTAAGTAGCACTGTGTTTGCTGATAAACACTGGATATTTCAGCAAAACTCTCCTCCAGTTCATGAAGCGATTAAACGTGAATTTAACGGATTTAATTAATTACCTCTGAAGATTGGCCCCCATCGAGTCCAGGATTCATCTTTTCAAAATGACCACGTTTAGCATAAAAATATTTATCCAAACGCCCTTGCTATTCATCTATGCGCATACGTAGTACATCCAAGTGTATTGAGGAGGCTGCCTTTACTAAATCTGCTTCTATCGACTCGATAATTCGATGAGGTTTGGACTGCTCCAAATCTGCCAAAAAAAGACTTTCAAGCCTTCTCGTCTAAAATATTCTTTATGCAATAATCCAAAGAATTAATTAAGATCAGGCTACTTCGAAACGTACATCTGATACTTCGGCCGAAGTATCGGAAGAATTTGAACCATGAAATACAAGGTATTCAATGGTTATTATTCAACGAACTAATAAAGTAATCATAAAGTACAAGGTATTTCATGGATAGGATTCAATAATTTACAAAAATAATTCTGCCGATACTTCATTCGAAGTGTCGGATTTACGTTTCGTAGTAGCCTGATCTTAATTAATTTTTTGGATTATTGCTTATGGAATATTTTAGACGAGAAGGCTTGAAAGTCTTTTTTTGGCAGGTTTGGAGACGCAAACCTCATCGAACTATCGAGTCGATAGAAGCAGATTTAGTAAAGGCAGCCTCCTCAATACACTTGGATGTACTACGTATGGGCATAGATGAATAGCAAGGGCGTTTGTAGAAATATTTTTAAGCTAAACGTGGTCATTTTGAAAAGATAAACATTTTTTTAGTAGTCTATTTAGTGTAACGTTTTCATGCTTTCAAAATTTCACTTGTTTTTTTTTTACAATAGACGTGGTGTAAGAGGGACAGAATTTATGGCACGGCTAGTTAAATCCCGTACATCATGTTATTTGATGATGGTCACAGATCCTTAAATAAAACAGAACGAAACATTGAAGTTTTAATAAAATTCTTAAATGACCTTGTCAAAAGATTAATTTCAAGATGATTGTTCTTTCCTTTTTTTTCCGAATCCAGTTTTGCATTACTAACCGCGGTTTTAATTAATCATTTCTATCAACAACAAATAGTCATTCTTTGCGTATTTATTAAAACTCGTTAGTACCATTTTATTCGTCAATGTCTCAATAAATAACAAATGTCAATTAATGAAAAATTTATCTAGTTTTACAATAATTTAAACAATATTAATTTTACAACGATTTTGTATTGGTTTTAGAAAAAAAAACTGCATAAAAAAAAAGAACCACATACAAATTTGCTTTTTATATAATTTTTAAGCATCTTTTAAGTTAAATTATGAATTTGCGAAGCAACTGACTATTAACAGTAAGTAAGAATTCATATTGAAAGAACGAATAGTGACAGCTATTCAGTTACAAATAAAAGTACTGTGAGGAATTGGTTTGGAAAAAAAATGTAGATGGCGCTATTTTATCCAAGTCGCGTTGCCTAAATTAGGCTGAAGATGGCTGTCTTCACTTCGCCTTTCTTTTTTTGAAGGTGTTGACACTTGACAGCACACAAAAATCTCTTTTATCTATGTTTCCTTAATAACTCGTTCGAAAACCAAACAAAATGACGTAAAACAGTTTTCATTAACCGAAAACGAAACCATTGCTATAAAATAAAGAGAAGACGTCACTCATCACTATTGCGTTTGCGTTCCGTTTAAGTGCGGCCGGCCGGCCGCACTTCATTCAGTTGCTTGCTTGCTACCAAATACTATAGAAGACTAATACGCACAGCTCTTGACGTTTCTCATACCATGACTTGGCTTGGCAACCTCCGTTCACCTCATGCCGCTAGGGGCGCTATAACATTTTGCATACAAAACGCACAAAAGTTTTGAAATCGTTCACCTCATGCCGCCCTCATGCCGTAGGGGCGCTAGTGTCGCCGTCTTGTCCGAATTCTTCCGAAGCTGTGCGTATTAACTCGGTAGAGTTTCTATACTATAGTATTTGTTGCCACTAGCAAGCAAGCAACTGAACGCGGGCACGCGGCTGATAGCAAGCGGCTAAGAACTAGGTGAGAACTAGCAAGTTGCTAGTTCTCACCTAGTTCTTAGCCGCCCCCCGGGCGCCCCGCACTACCGCGCTTGCTGCACAGAAGCACAGATGTTTGTTCGCGCTGTCTGTTCTAGTACGTCAGTCAATGCTCACAGATAGATAAACAAACCTATGGTTATTTGCCAAAATTTTAACAAAAAGACTTAGTTAAATATAGGTACTTGAAGCACAAAGGATCATACTTGAAGTAAGAAACAGAACTGGCGAGCAGCACCGTGTTACTTTTTACGACAATGTTCAATCAATCATATATAGTGGAGACAGTGATCTATTTCTACACCTAACCTCTTTCTCCGATTTCACTTCGCTGAACTACCGGAGAGTGTATTTTTCGAATATTTTTTTTCGAAAGAAATATTCTTTGGACGGGCAGCTTAAGCGGGCGGCAAAACAAACAAACTATAGGTTCTTCTTGAAAATAATTCCGCTTGATCGGTATGTAGGGTGTAGGGTGATGTAGGTATATCGGCATCGAATTATTATTGTTACCTACGTTTCGGTCATTGACCTACGCGCTTGTTTCAGTACCAGTACTCTTGACAGACTATGGGCGTGCTGCTATGGGTATAGGGCCTGTCCGCACTGCGAAATTTACCGCGGAAATTTTGGTTACCGCGCGGTATCAAAAGTACGAATAAGATTTGCCATTAAACTAAATTGAAATTAGACAGAATTGAAATTAAAATCGCTATTTTAATATAGAGTAAGGAAGTTGGGTCGTTGTCGACGCAAGTCACAGAGTACTTTGTATAGTACACAGTACCTCTTAGATTAATAACTTTTTACATGGATAGTATTTTAACAAGCGCTCTGTCAAAAGTGAATCGCTAAACGATGACATGTCGGTGACATGCACTTGACACTTGCGTAATGTTGCCAATGGAGGTGTAGTTTCCAAAAAGCAGGGAAATAAATAGAGTTTGTTAAATTTCTCAACTTTCAAGTATTTAGGTATTTCGTAAATTCATCATCAGGACTTCCATTAGAGAACGTGTCACATACCTACGTAAAAATCAGTAGCAGAAGCAACTGTTTTAAAATTAATCAGTAGAAGGTATATGATATCGTCAATCACAAGGACTGTCACGGACTTCCATTAGAGAACGTGTCACGTACATGCCTACGTAAATATCAGTAGCAGAAGCAACTGTTTTTAATAAATTAATCAGTCGCAGGTATATGATATCGTAAATTCACAAGGACTGTCAAGGACTTCCATTAGAGAACGTGTCACTTAAATGCCTACGTAAATATCAGTAGCAGAAGCAACTGTTTTAAAATTAATCAGTCGAAACAATAAAAATAGTTAAAATGGGAAACTACACTGGACGTCAAAAATAAGTAGTACACTTTTAAAATTGCAATATCTCCTAAACTACAGAAGCTAGACCTTTGAAATAAAAAAAAGTTAAAAGACAATTTAATTTCATTTAATAAAAACTTCATGCATAATATCATTTTTTAAAGATTGACTGAAAAAAACACTTAATAAACAAAAACACTCTTTTTTAACCTGTTGGCTTGTACTTTTGTTTTTTGTTGTTTTCTTTATTGCTGATAAATCAATTGCAATTCGAAAGGAAATGTGTCGTCAGCGAGTAAACTTTACTAAGCATGCCTCTTTCACCAGAAGAATGTGCAAGAATCATAACTTTTCTTGAAGTAGGCATCAGTATGCGTCGTACTGCAAGAACGGTGGGTGTAACTCTAAGAACGATCCAACAAGTAAAGCGAAGGTACGAAGAGACTGGAAACCATCTAAGGAGACCAAGTAATGGCAGACTCAGGTGCACTAGTACCCGAGAAGACCGCTTAATTGTCTCCACTGTGTTAAGAAATCGTCACCTTAATGCAGTTGAGGTCCAGCAACAGCTTCTTCAGACCCGAAGAGACTACGTTAGTGAGAGTACAGTGAGGAGAAGACTTGCTGAAGCCAACCTGAAGTGGTACAGGCCAGCAAATGGCCCCAAACTTGAGACAGGGCATCGAGTAGCAAGACTACGCTACGCCCGTCAACACGTACAATGGGGCGAAGAAGAATGGACAAGAGTTTTGTTCACAGATGAGTCTCGGTTTTCTTTATTCACTTCCGATGGAAGGCGGAGAGTATACAGGCGACCTGGTGAACGATACATTCAAGGTTGCATCTCGGAAAGAGTTCAATACGGCGGGGGCTCTGTACAAGTATGGGCTGGCATCTCTTCAGAGGGTCGCACAGAGCTAGTGGTCATAGAAAATGGCACTCTGACTGGTGAAAGATATGCATTAGAGATCCTTAACGAGAATGCAGGGCCATATTTAGTAAATATGGGTGATGGAGTGATACTAATGCATGATAACGCCCGGCCTCACACCGCTCACCTCGTACAAGAGTACGTTCAGGAGGTTGGCATCAGCTTGATGGCTTGGCCATCAAGAAGCCCAGATCTTAACTCGATTAAACACGCCTGGGATGAGCTTGGGAGGGTAGTCAGAAGACGCAGACCACCCCCCGCCACCCTCAGGGTTCTAAAACAGGCCCTGATAGAAGAATGGGTGAATATTCCCCAACACCGCCTCCGAAACTTTGTGTTCAGCATGCCAAACCGGCTCCAAGCTGTCATCAGAGCCCGAGGCGGTAACACAAGTTACCAAAGTGGGAACAAGGCCCAAAACGTAAAAATTAAGTTCTTGATAGTTCCTTCAAAATGGTTAGCTTTTTAGTTTTTTCTTAATTTTCAGTGTAAAACTTTACTAATGCTAAATAAAATATTATTTTAAGAAAACTTTGTTAAATTTGCTATAAAATGACTTTTATTTCAAAACTCTAACTTCTATAGTTTAAGAGTAATTGCAATTTTAAAACTGTACTACTTATTTTTGACGCCCAGTGTATTTTCACAATCGGGCAACACCGAACATTAAAATAATACGATAAAAATCGTAGCTACTTTTTCCTTTTTAATTAATTAAATGAGTAAGTGATTTATTTCTCTCGCTTTAACATCTACAACTACGAAGCGAAGCGGTTCGTCAAAGTTCGGCGTTTGGTGCCAAACTGGCACCAGTTGAGGAAAATCAAAACGGGTGCGGGGACACCTCTTGTTATTACTCTGAGCAGTACCTACTCTGTGACCTGCACAACGATAAGGCATACAGTAGCGAATGATTAGAAACGAAACAATATTTAAATAATTATATGGTTTATTTATTACATAATGCAGCGGTATGGACATAATTGAACCTTAATATTGAGTTACAGACACCTGATTATTTAGTTAAGTAGATAATTCATACAGATTGCAATTACATAATTGATTACGACATTCTGCTAGACATACATTTATATACAATACACGCATTGCATGTACAGGTACCAACATAATGCAAGTTTTGAATTACAAAATATCTACATAAGTTATTTTCGGAATGCAACAATTAAGTATCTAAGCTGATGACATTGTAAAACATAAAAAAAAATTGAGTAGGTACTTATTTTGTGACCTTATTTATTTTTATTACCCATTGCAATGTTAAATAAAACAGTTTAGATATTTTATATTTATCACTCATTTATCAACTCATTTTTATCAATTTCGAAATAATAACATAGGTATAACAACCTACCTATCTCCTATATTTTAGATTAGACCTTTTTTGTAATACATTATTGTCTATACTTCTATACTAATATTCTAAAGAGGAAAGATTTGATTGTTTGTTTGTTTGTTTGCATTGAAACTACTAGACCAATTTAAAAAATTCTTTCACTAGTTGATTATCAGGAAGTGACATAGGCTATAGCTCTTCCCAAAATTCAATGTGACAACCACATTGAATTTTGGGATAAGCTACGGGAACGGGTCCGGAACTTCAAGCGGACGAAGTCGCGGGCAAAAAAGCTAGTTTCAAATAAAATGATTTTAAAATACATACATGCAATGATAAGTACCAAATGTCCACTTTAATTTAAATACGCTGAATGTAATTTATTCTGAGAAACAGCGAGTACTTGAAGCCTTATTTAAGTACCAAAAAAGGACAAATCTAAAATACTTAAATGAAATTAATTAATGTGATTGTAAATTATGGTAAAAAATGGATATGAGATTTGAAATAATTTTACAACAACATTGCTTTGAGCAATTCTACATATTTTGTGACAATGTAAAAAACAAATAAATAAAGATTTTTCTTTTATTATAATTCAATAGGATCTAAATATACAGGTTAATAAATCAGCACCATTCAGTGAGTGATATAAAATTGACAAATAGACAAGGTACTGCGTGGTCAAGTCGAACGAATACCATAATTATGTTACATCAATTTAGGTTTGAGACGTTTTAATTTGTTGTCCAACAAAACTATATGATTTTATTGGAAAATTGTTGTATTACTAATTGTTTGTGCCCTAATATTATAACAAATTCATAGATACATCAACCAACAACTCAGGTAAGTAAACTAAGTACAAAAAAATCAACAAAATTCGTTAAAAATGACTCTCATCTAAAATACCCTAGATTACAGAATAAGTTTGTGTTACATTGACTGTTTAGTTTACAAGTATACTCTGAAGAGTTGCCAACCTTACTATCTTTATTAAAAAAAACTAAATGATAGACGATCAATGCACAGGCCAAACCCTACGACATTGAGATCTGAATTTACGCACGAGGTTCCCTATAAGGTTGAAGGATGTACGTCTTACTTAACCGAATTCCTATAGGATAGCGGGATTATAAATAAAGATTTAGTCAGTCATATAAAAAATCTGTACAAACACGTCATACTATAAAAAACAGGTATTACAGACAATATAGATGATCTAGATGTACTTAAAATTAATATAAAAATAAATAGGTAGGTACGTAACCAACATTGTCGTTTAGAAAATATTTTTTGTAAACGTCACTTTATTGAAATTATAGGGGGAAAATATTATTATAAGCTGAAAAATGTTGGCAACCCTTTATGAAATGTGCGTTTTGGATTGCAGGCCTAAAATTATGAACACTTAAACTCGAAAGTCTTTTTACCCCCACAGTTTGAGTATAAAAATGTGAGCCACTGGAGTGTCATCTAACTAACTCAATATTTAGAGCTCATCGTGTTTAGGACCAGAGAACTCTTCGTGGCTGATGAAGCCATTCTTGTCCTTGTCCTCGTGCTGGAAGATCTCCTCGACGAGCTTGTCGTGGCTCTCGATCATCTGCTTGATGTCTTCGCTCATCTCGGCACCATCAGGAGGAACCATTTGCTTCTTTAAGTACTCGCTAACCTGGAAGACATCGAAAATTCAAAGTTAATTAATGAACAATTAAGCCGTGAAGGAATAACAAACAAACTCGCTTTCTCATTTATAATATTTAAGTATGATTAGCATTCAAAGCAAGAAGTAGGTATAGTTAGCCAGCTGTCATTTTCAAACTAAAGAACAAGAAAAGACAATCTGGAAAGTATTATAATAAATAGGTAACTGTGCTGCGCTGTGTTGTGCTGGAATTAAAATTGAAGTGCGTTTCAGAAATTGGACGACAGCCTCTAATCATCCTTTCTTAAATATTTAAATTTCTTTTTCCGGTGGTCATTTTGTTTATTATTTAGTTTCCGAAATGGTGGGAGTTTATAGAGTAGTTTAAATATATGTACTTTATATAATTAGAATTAATAATAAAATTATTTGATTCTTTGAACCCTTAAAAAGTTTTAGGCACCGCGCACCGCCGCGGAGGGCGGTGGCGCCGCTCGACCGCGCCGTCGGGCGGTGTACGTGTGTTAGGCATCAACGGATTTACATTTAATAGAGGCCAATACGGACTTGAGGTCCGCTTCACCCACCGCGGACCGCCGCCGCCGCGAAAAGCGGTGCCGTGTGTTAAGCGCCTAGGTAGGACAAGGTCGTGACGAAGATCACATTCTAGTTTACAATACGGATCACCTTGTCGGCTTACGGTACAATTATAACGGTATTTATTCGATCAAAGTAGAACAAAACAGCTCCTGCAACGTAGACGTAGACCAAACAAAGTGTTTGATGTTTTTTTTAAAAAAAAACTTCATAAAGCACAAAGCCATCAAATTGTGGTTTTTTAACTTATGACTTTTTTTAAAGAAAACTGTAGGCTTTGTGACAAGCTATAAGTTATATCGCCCAGCAGGTTTACAGACAGTTTCTGAAAGTCATTTTATTTCCACTTTAAGTCTCAAGCTATAATATCTTTCTTTCCTCTTTAGATTGACATGACAGCGACGGCCATAACATAATGTGTCAATAATTGTGTACTATCTAATTGTTTTTTTTTTATAACTATTAAATAAATATTATTATTTTGAAAATTTTACCTACATTTTTTTTTCATAAATAGGATCTTTTAATGATATCTTGTACTAAGAAAAAAAATTGATGGTGACTAAATTTTCACCCTGTACTTATATTTAAATTCACATATCATTTGAAGACATTTTGCTTTTCGGAAATATCCGCTAATTTAGGACCTAATTCTGAAAAATTATAAAAAATCGTATATTTTAAAAACAAAGTGAAATTAAACGAAAACTCAGGGAAGCACTCGGCCGGATATCGAGGGGTCGTGGCGTGGGTTCTAATCTCACCTGGTGAAATTTTTCTTTCAAAAAATCAATTTCAAAATATTAATGGCTAGTTGCCAAACAACTGCATATAAAAAAAATCAGAAAAAGAAGGAAACAAAGACGATGGTGGATGATCAAAATTCACAGAAATCTTTTGTTTGGCAATCACTACTGACTGCTTCACAAGCCTGTGGGTACATCGCAAAGTTTGTCGAACACTTTTGATTTGTGCACAAAAACCGACACCGACGCCGATCACTGGCAAACACAAACAAAAACAGACAAACAGCTGTCCATACGTTCGTGTTTGTTGTTTGTGTTCGCCGTTTGCCGATGTTTGCCGCCTTAGCTATCTCTTGTTTTCCTCTTTAGTTTGACATTGACAGTGACAGCTATAATTGAATTTGCCATTAATTTAAAAATACGTTCCAGAAACTGGCTGTAAAACGGCAAATGTAGGATGTAGTTCATTCATCCATATTTTCAAGGAAAAAAAAACATTTATAAAGACACTGAATAAGAATTTGTTTTTAAGCAGAAGCAAATAATAGAGGTCTGTTGAAATAAGTCGTAACCATAGGTGTTTAGGCGTCCCACACCGCAGAAAAAAACCTAAACAATAAACAAAAAAGACACAGAACAAGAGTCAAATTCTGTATAAAAAGGGTAAAGCTAATAAAAGAGTCTAATGCCGGTTTGACCAACATCATAGATTTCACAACTAATACACACAAACTGAGTCTAAGGTCTGTTTTCACCAACACCTCCTGCCTGACCTAGCGTAGAACGTTCCAGTTAGGTTTTAAACTAAGCAAAGAGGTGTTGGTGAAAACGGACATGAAAGAAGAAGAGGAGGCCGTCACCACAAAAACCTTCGCACACGCGAGGCGGCAGAGTAGTTTTACGATTATTACATCATATTAGATTAGAAAGATATATTTAATTAGAAATATGTATTTCAGCGAGGTATCTCTGCTAGTCTGCTAGCATTTTGGGTACCGTGCCACAGAGGCCTTGCTTTTTTAATTTTTAATATTAGGTAGTTTTGATCGTTTAATTTTTATTTTTAGTATTTTAGTTTAATTTGTTGTAATTTTACCCAATTAACGTTTTTATAGTTTTAATCAGAAATGATTCGAACAGAGTATATTCGGTATCAAACTAATGAAATATCTAAATCATGTTTTGATATGATTACTATATACATTAAACAACATAATAATATAAGTAATAATTACAACAAAGTGTCTATGTTTATTTGACGACCTCCGTGGCGTAATGGTTACCATGTCAGACCGCCACCCAGGAGGTCCCGGGTTCGATCCCCGGTCGGGTCATGATGAAAAACGAACTTTTTCTGATTGGCCTCGGGTCTTGGATGTTTATCTATATATGTATTTGTTATAAAATATAATATCGTTGAGTTAGTATCCCATAACACAAGTTTCGAACTTACTTTGGGGTGTTAAGTATTATAATATCTGTGCTTTGGGGCTCAATCTGTATGAATTGTCGCTTTAAATTTATTTATTTATTTTATCCCTCAAGGCTTAAACCATGAAACGGATTTAGAATTTTAGATGTAGCTTTCACTAAGTATAAATTAGTTAACAATACATTTTTTCAGTGTTATAATATAACGTATAGCTGATTTGATGCCTGCTATTTTATTCGCGAAATCCCGTTATTTGGCTAACCTATGTGTTAATCCAGGTTACCTACCATCCGTGTACTTTTCAAGCAAATCTACCAAGCGTGAAAGAGTAACAATATCCATACATCTTCACAAACTTTAGCATTTAAATATTAGTAAGGATGAATGGAAAGTAACTAAGACGTCAAATTCATAAAAAGATCACTGCCGTCTCATCCGTCAATGCGAAGGCAATATATAATGTTAGTATCCATTGGTCGTTAGGCGTCCGCCACCGCCACCTTCAAGGACTGACCTCCTCGCGTGACAGTTCTCTGTCTCCGTCGGTATCCATGGCTTGAAACGCTAACTCGATACTCACTTCTTCCCTGGACAACATGTTGTCCTTGTCTGCGTCGATTTCCTTGAACACGTTGGTGGTCGGGGGAGAGTCGCCTATGTTGATCAGCTCAACTTCGAAGTGCAGGGTGGCGTGGGGTGGGATCACGTTGCCGGCCCCGCGCTCGCCGTAGCCCATCGAAGAGGGGATGGTCAGTTTGCGCTTCTCACCTGGAATAGTTTCAGATTTCCATTGAAATTGGCTTGAGCGATGAAAAAAATTCAAACTGTTTTCAATACGAGTAGGTAGGTATCTAAAACCGACAGATCAGTTTGTTTTAATAAATTCTTGTTTCTAATTACTCTTTAGTAACAAAACAGTTGGTTAAACTCAAGGAAACAGTTTTTAACTGTAAGTTCTTTCACTAACATCGTTACTATTTTTAGTTTTCTTTTTTAAAATAAGTAAAGCCTTTTAGTTACGCAGACTGGTCTCGCCCGTCGGCCACACAAAGACTGAATCGAAGGTACAAACAAAACAAATACCTACCATTAAATGCTACATAATGGACAGAAAATCAACAACTTTAATAATTGTGTTGCGTAAAGTTTTATTGTTTTTTAAGGTTTCATTTCAAATGGTTAAGAAGACATTCTTAACCATTTCAAATGTGGACAACAAAAAGTTTACAAACTCTCAGTTGTTATGCAAAACTTCAGAATTACGTTTAATTTTATAATCACAGTATTATGTTATTCATTATAAAAAAATTAATTAAAATTAATTTATTTCTGTTCAAAATATGGGTCATATCCTGGTCATATCACACCATTAAAAATTTTCATTAGACATTAACTTTACTACTGTTATTACACACAAACTAAATTTACTACTGTTATTACACACAACATTCAATTTTGATTATTTGTTGCGCGTTTTCTTTTTAGACTGCGACACACCACACAGCGAAGCGACGCCATCGAGCTCCTCTCTCATTATGTTAAAAAGTTGTAAAATTATTGATTACTAGCTTTTTTGCCCGCGACTTCGTCCGCGTGCAGTTCCGGACCCGTTCCCATGGGAATCACATTGAATTTCGGGAAAAGCTATAGCGTATGTCACTCCCTGATAATGTAGCTTTCTACTGGTGAAAGAATTTTTGAAATCGGTCCAGTAGTTTCGGAGCCTATTCAATGCAGACAAACAAACAATCAATCAAATCTTTCCTCTTTATTAGTATAGACTAGTTGTTATCCGCGGCTTCGCCCGCGTAAAAATTGGCCTATACAATTTGTAAACAAATTTTCATAATGATCGGCTGCTTAGTTAAGCCGTGAAGGAATAAATAACAAACAAACTCACTTTCCCATTAATATTAGTATGATTATTTAATTAATTATATTACTAGAGAAAGGCAAGTGCCGTTGATGGCCTAGTTTCTGAATAAACGATTTCATTCAGTGACAAAATCTCGCCTATTGTTTATTTAACAACGGTAAAAGCCTTAAGGCAGCTCCGCTCGGGGAATATGCGGCGGAGACTGTGGGGATACCCAGCTGGGTGTACCCACTGGCGGCCAAATACCCATCACCAGATTGGCAGTAGTGAGAATTTAACTTACCGACACACATGTCGAGTAAACCCTGGTCCCATCCTTTGATGACTTGGCCCACACCAATTTGGAATGTGAAAGGTTGATCTCGGTCGAAACTGAAACAATGAAAACACTAATAAGATATTGTTGACGGCCGGCATCGCAAAATAGGGACTCTTTAGGCAATTTTCTAAATTTTCAATACTCCTTTTTTACTACAGTAATATTATAAAGAGGAAAGATTTGTATTTCTGTGTGTGTGTCTGTGTATGTTTGTAATGAATAAACTCAAAAACTACTAAACCGATTTCAAAATTCTTTCACCGTTGCGGAAGGTGCATAACCCCCGGGTAACAGACTAATAATATATATATTTTCAAAAATATTAGGGTTCCTTAGACCCGTGCGAAGCCGGGGAGGTCCGCTAGTATTTTGATACTATTTATTGCTTTTATACATAGAACACCGGTGGTGGTGTATTATTTTTAAACTCATGTCAAATTATAATTATATAATTTTTCTTTTGTCAACACATATTAGAAACATACGGAACAGATAGAGACATAATTTTTTGGAGTGGTTAGAACACTTATTGAAATGAAATGAAATTGTATTAAATGAGCTGTCTCGAACCGCGAAGTAAATGCACACTAGTGATGTACAAGGTTCGAAGTTCGAATCCTTTTGTCTAGAGCTCGGTGTCGCTGTCGTTTACAGGTCACGCCTCGTTTGTGTGAAGCTCGCCGACTCGGGAGTCTTTTTCTGAACTCGGGCTTTATAAGAGCTCGAGCTCTTTTTTGAAGGTTCGAGGTCTTTTGTTGGCTCGAGGCGTAGCTCGGGTCTATGAGCCTACCGAGCTCACCGAGTCCTGCTAATCTGACTCGAGCCGTCATAAGTAGATCTCGACGCCACGAGCCGATTACATCACTAATTAATACACACATGATATGCTATCTAGTATCGATATCAGTTATGGCATTCCATAATGTATTAGCTTTTGGCACCTCCAGACAGTGGTTATAATAACGCTACACAATAACATGTTATTTACCGATCGCGGCCATACATCCCGTGACGGTAACATCTGATAAAATCGGCTCGGTAACAACAGTATTACATAGGCCTTTGTTCTCAACACTATTCAGGCCCATTAAGGTTTATCATGTCGACGCCAACGGGCTTATACGTTAATAAATACATCTTTTAACGACAATAATACGAAAAAATATATTTACTGTTACAAGAATGTTGTGCCCGTTTTCACCAATGCCTCGTGGTGTTCGCCGCCGCCTCCAATTCATACTTTGTATTAGACTTTTGTTGCAGACGTCGCAACCATGGTCGCAACCGACATCACGGCGGCGGCGGCGACGACGCGAGCCATCTTGAAGGGAGTTTCAGAAAGAGATCATTTTTTTACGAGATGCGATTGGAGCGGTCGGTTGGAAACTTGAAACGCCTCGAAGAAAGATGATTGCGAACGCAGATATTGAAGTCAATTCGATAATGCACTTTTAGTAGGTAATTCCTGATCACAAACTGACAAACTACTACGATGCACTTTAACCAATGTTTGCTTTTTTACATTACGCTATCAATACTTTAAATGAAATATCAAAACCAACCGACATTAAATTTTTAATCCTCAATTTTTTTTTAATCTTAAGTTAACGCTGTCGTAGTTGGCGTCAAAGTCCCATCGGATATTTTAAACATAACGCACGGAACCTTTAAAAAAAACAAAAGGACAATAATTTGAATCTTAATTTGGCAAGGAAAATATTACGAGTGCGGTCATTTCTTAATGAAACGAAATAATGTCTGATATTATGAGACATCTGGAAATATAAAATTGTTTGGGACATTTTGTATAAACTTAATTGAATACTAAACTGTTTCCAGCCTTCGTCAGTTTATTAGTTTAAAACGAACTACCTACTGCCGCAAAGAGAAAATTGTACGGATTATCTATTTCACGAAGAGCGTTCGGCAATGTATGTTGTAACGTTCACATGTACATTATTGTAGTGTGCGTAACCTCGGAAACGCTCGTAAAATCACGTACGCACACATAAACAATGTGCATGTACACGCCTTAAAACGTTCATAGCCGGACGCTCTTCGTGAAATGGAATATTTGTACAGCATTGTTGGCGAAAAACACCCGGTAACAATTAAGGTCAACCAGATGCACAATGCAATCGTGTTCTCTTTGTATTTCCTGATACTGGCATTTAACATGGCTATATCCTTGTATTTTTTTTGTTAACTTGCAGTATACAGTCCTATTGTTATTTATTTCTTGTTCACCAACAAAATATCATACTTCATATTAATCACTGACTGATTCATCACGAAATCTCCGAAACTACAAGTGCCAGGAGTCTCAAATTTTGCATGGGGGTTCCCATGTTCCCATTTTGGGGCGTAGGTGCTCACTAAGAAAGGATTATTTAAAATTCTCACGGGAAAGGGAGTAATAGGACTGCAAGTGTATTATCGCAGGCGCTCAACCTAGAAAGCTGAAATTTTCCCTTTATGATGTTGACAAGGATAAAGATGGGATTTACACACGGTTATTGTGGGCGCTCAACCCAGAACACTAGAATTTTGTATTGAGGTTCCCTTTATAAAGTAGATAAGGACTAAGACGGGATTTTTTTAAATTCCTACAGATTTAATCGCGCTCAACCTAGGAAGCTGAGATTTTGTATAGAGATTCTTTTAAGAAAGAAAGAAAGTAGACAAGGATAAAGACGGGATTTTTTTAAATTCCCTCGGGAACGAGAAAAATAGCACTGCACGTGTATTGTCATGGGCGCTCAACCTAGAACTCCTAGATTTTGTATTAAGCTTCCCTTTATAAAGTAGACAAGGATAAAGATGTGATTTTTTTAAATTCCCACAGTATTCGGAATAATTAGACTACACGTGTATTATCGGAAGCGCTTAACCTGAAAAGCTGAAATTTTTATAGAGATTCCCTTTAGGATGTTGACAAGGATAAAGTCGTTTTTTTTTAAATTCCCACGGGAACGAAATTATTGGCATTTTCGCTTGACCACGCGGGCGGAGCCGCGGGTAACAGCTAGTATTATAATTTGTGCGAAAGCATTTGTCCTACTTTAACGTCGAAAGTAAAGAACGGATTGATATATATTTTTGGGTATAGATGTTTGTAGAGTAGTTTTACGTTACTTTTATCTCGGATAACATCTTATTCCCACGGGAAAAATAAAGGACCACGCGCGCAAAGCGGGTAACATCTAGTACATCATTGGTAAAATTCCAGTCGTTTTTTTTGTGAAAAATATTTGTCTAATTCTGTGTTCATATTAATGCTTGAGTAGAGACACAGTAATTACTCGGAAGATAGCCGGTAAGCCAAATCAGTGACCATCAGGTGGATTGAAGAAAAACGGACCCCATTTAATACCCAGCAAGCCCATTAAAAAGAACTTAGTTTCGACAAACGCATGGTTACATTTAATTTCGATAATATATAACTGCATTTGTATCAGTTTGTTTCATCGAAATTAAATGGGTATTTAAAACAAAAAAATGTTATTCCCTCCATCCTAACACTGGCTACTTTTTGACCAGAGACACTCGTTATTGTAAGATAGTCGAGCTGTGACGAAAAATCCTCTTGTCATTTTCCAAGTGGTCATCGAACCGTCAGCTTCTAATAATATTACCGCGATTATTTGATTGACATTGGTCTGGTATACTGGTGATATAGAATTTATTTGTAGGACACACACACTTTTTTTGGACCGGACGAAGGGCAGTACAAACATTTATGTAATGATCGTATTTTGTCTTTTATAGATGTTTAAAAAAATAAAACAAGTCTAATGCTAGGCCTAGGAGGCGTTAGTAAAAACAGGCTTTAATGTTTTAAATAGAAAGAAAAGACTGGTAGTTAGAATTCTCACTTGCTTATCTTGAGAGCATTTGACGAGAGGTGTTCGTTATGCTGTGGAACACAAATGGCTTTAGATATTTGGAATTCGGCAGGTAAATAATCAAGCGGCCCACTTGATGGTTGGTCGAGTGGTTACATCTGCCTTTGAACATCAGCATCACCAGGGCAGTTGGATAATCATAATGTTTGTATAAAAACAAGACGTCGCTTCAAGAGTAAAAGTTGTTGGCCTTCGTTATGCAACAAACAACAATACACCGGATGGATGTTTCATGAATTTTCAATAGGTTATTTCAATCCGATAATTACAGGCTCGTTACGACTACCGAGGGAATGTCAGAACAATTGAATAACTGAACTGGCGATTTAAATAACATTTATCGGATAAAATGGGACAGAAAGCCCATTATTAGCGGTGAAGGGGTTTGTTTTAGACATTGTTCCGTTAATTAACTGTCGGTAACATACAATGACAACTCGACGATGCGATGTATACCTGGCGGCTGGATTCAATTCGTCGTTGAAGTGCAACTGATGTTGTTCTATTTTATTTTCTCAATTTGATGCATCATAATAGTAAGTTTAATACTATCATCATAATCAGTTCTTATATCTCGCATTTTGGGTATTGCCAGTGTCTTTTCAATATTAGTTTTAGTTCTTAATTTTTACCCGACTGCAAAGAAGGGTTATGTTTTTCACGCGTATCTTGTATGTATGTAATATTCTTTTTATGTTAGTATATGTAGTTGTTTTTTCATTTATTCATTGTAATTTTATTAAATAATGACGCATTGTGATATTTTTTTCTATATATTATTTGTTTAGTAAAACATAGTCGTAGCGTAGGTGTTTTAAATAGCACCTAAATGCTAAATAATGTCGCGATGCCTCTGCCTATAATGGCTTACCTGTGTTGCCATGTCAAGTGACAGTAAATGTTTAAAGGATCACGTTATGGTACCTATTAAGAACGTCACACTAGGTTAATATAATATCAACTGAAACTCATGTGTAAATTGCATGCGCTGAATAATATAAAGACAGAAGGTATTATGATAAGTCGGACTCCTCTTTTGTATTTTTTTTTATTTGTCTAAATTTTTTTATATGTCATACTAGCCGATGCCGGCGGTTTTACCCGCAATATCCCGTTGTTCCCATTCCCGGACTGATATCCGTGTTAAAAACTATCCTGTGTGTTATCCAGGTAACAAACTATCCTCTAACTATACACGTTCTCACAAACTTTCGCATTTATAATGTTAAGTAAGAAGTAAGTGCCTTTTTCATTCACCTTGTTTTCTCGCTCTTTCACTTACAATAATAGAATTATTTTCTTACCATTTTTTATATGACTTACAACAAGCAAGCAGTCCTCTTGATGGAAAGTGGTTACCGCCGGACACTCTTTATTAAATCTATTTTTCAAATATATATACTAGTACTAGTCGTACGTACTACTAATGAACAACCACAACTTTCGATGAGGGTTTTCTGAAATGACACCCACTAGGCGGCAGCACTGAGACGTCAGGTCCCCTCAGTAGGTCCCTTAAACGTTAGGTCCAGAAACCTGTCAAACAAAAGTGTCATAGCGCGTAAACATTGGTGTCTGATTTTTTTGACGTTGACGCTTTTAACTGTGCGGATTATTGGGAGATGGGACCTCTCATTGATGTTTATTTACAATTATACTACGATATCTGGCCTCTAAAATTGCTGTTCGACATATTTTAACAAAATTAAATTCGGAATTTGAACCCGTACAGTTAGGCTTCGGTGTAAAAGGAGGGTGTGAGGCAGCCGTCCGTGCCCTACGCTCTTTCCTAACTTACGGACAGCCTGACGTGTTGCTCAAAATTGATGTCAAAAATGCATTCAATTCGGTAAATAGGGATACCCTGCTAACGGAAATAAAACCACATATACCGGAAATATATCTTCTTCTCAGTTACGCTGGCCCAACAAAATTGTTATATCGTTCTAATGAACTGTCCTCGGAAGTAGGTTGTATCAGGGTGATCCCCTTGGGCCTGCAATTTTTGGTTTGGCTATAAATCCGATAATTAAAAATTTAAATTCTAAATTCAGCGTTTGGTATTTGGACGACGGAACCCTAGGAGGTGATGGATACTGTGTTTTAGGACCTTTTTTTTATTAAAAATAAATTTGAAGCCATTGGTTTGGAACTTAATTTTAGCAAATGCGAACTTTTTATAAATAACCGCGACTTAAATTCAAATGACGTAAAACAAAATGTTAATATTTTGGCTCCAAAAATTAAAATACTTAACAGTAATTCCCTTTACCTTTTAAGTTCTCCAATTTTTGATGAATCTTTTTCTGAATATATTAATAATTCAATTACTAAATTTCAAAATTCTGCTGACCGTCTCCTTGAAATTAGTCCACATTATGCACTTTGCATCTTAAAATTCTGTCTTTTCGTCCCAAAATTTACGTATGTGCTCCTTTTGGAGTCATTCAGATCTTTTGAAACAAGTAGACGACTTAATCAAAATTAGCTTAGAATCAATTTTTAATTTGCAGCTGAACGAGCAACCTTGAACCCAAGCATCCCTACCCATCCGTTATGGTGGTTTAGGGATTTGCAAAACTTCCAGTGTCGCATTACCAGCCTTCCTATCTTCTGTCCATAGTTCAGCAAATCTCATAAGTAAAATTTTAAGGGCATCCCCTTCAAACTTTAAGATTGCTGGCTTGGAAGAAGCTAGAAACGCTTTCATAATTGCATGCCCAGGTCAAAATTTTCCAGTTTCTGCAAATTCACAGAGGAGTTGGGACGACATAAACTGCAAATTGACTTATGACAATCTTTTGTACCTGTAGTACAGGTTCGGCGCGTGCTAGGCTTTTGGCCGTGGGTACGCATGAGGCCGGCTACTGGCTTCACGCGTACCCTTCGTCAAATACAGGAACATTTCTTGAGCCTGACACGCTACGAATCGCAACTTGTCTACGGCTCGGGGTTCCGGTCTGCGTTCCTCATAAATGTCCCTGTGGCAGTGATGTCGACAAGCTAGGACATCACGGACCTACATACTGTCATGCCAAAAAAGTGCAGGCCGCTTTTCGAGACATGCCGCACTTAACGATATCATACGCCGGTCCCTTGCCACCGTCAACGTGCCACGTCTACTCGAGCCGACTGGTATAGCAAGAGACGATGGCAAGAGACCGGACGGTATGAGTTTGATTCCATGGAAGATGGGCCGGGTGCTGGTATGGGATGAAACCTGTTCAGACACGCTGGCCTCTTCCCATCTACATAGAATCAACAACAGAGCTGGTGCGGCTTCTGAAGCGGCTGAAAAAGCTAAAGCTTGTAAATACAGGGGTCTTGGCTCCGAATATGATTTTGTCCCATTCGGTGTCGAGACCCTTGGTCCGTGGCGTCCTAGCGCTATAAGACTTTTTAAGGAAATAGCAAAAAGGTTAGTCGACATCACAGGAGACCGAAGAGCAACAACATCTACCTCGGCCAAAGAATTAGTTTAGCTATTCAAAGGGGGAACGCTGCCAGTATCTTCGGAACCTTGCCTAAACTCCTTTTAATAATATACTTTAGTTATTTTATTATATTTTTTAAGGTTTGTTGTTTTAGGTTCATTATAATTTATGTTTATAATAATATGTTTAGTTTAGTTTTAATGTGTAATTATCTATATTGTGAATGTATCACATGTTACAGGTTGAAAGAATGTAATTAGATATCTGTGATGTTTCTAGTGTGAAATTGATTCAAATGGATCCACCAAAAAGTTTTTTATGACACTTTATTTGGTTTTGATTAACTATATAGGTACGCGCCAAAATTTGGAGTCACACACAGCTGATATAAATAGAAAATCGATTGTCGTTATGCACTGAGTAATATGTATGAGTTTCGAACGTTTTACAGATGTAAACGCGCAGATGCGCGACTCACCTATGATGGAGACTAGAATAACAATAATCTCAATATCTGTCAAAGTTTTAGCACAGAATAATAAATAGTACTACGTAGTTTTAGTAACATTCGCAGTGTTTTAAATGGTTACATCTTAAATGTCAATAGATTAACGCAATATGAGGATTCCATTGAACCCTGCATTGACTTGCCGCTTTCACCGTTCGTGTGTCACATATCCTGAGTTTGCAAGTTACGCAACACAAGACTCGGAGTGAATTAAACAAATTTGCGCAACAAGTCTCAGTTCCGTCCGACGACGCGACGTGATCGTCGAACCATCTCTTTCAACCTTATTTCACCCAGGCGCGTTAGAACTTTGAAGCCTTTGCTGTTTAGACATTTTAGAAAAAGTGGCTGTGAAGGCGTTATACTAATATTATAAATCAAGTTAAATAAAAGCTTTTAAAAAAAATGTGTGTGTATGCGTGTGTATGTATGTTTGTGACGAATAAACTTATAAACTACTGAACCGATTTGAAAAATTCTTTTACCGTTGGGAAGGAACATTACCCCCGGGTAACATTGGCTATATAATATTTTCAAAAAAATTAGGGATCCCTAGTAAAACCCGCGCAAAGCCGTGCTAGTCGTGCGTGTATAGGATAGTAGTGGTCGCATAGACGCATACACAATCTTATTTAAACGGGCCCTTAGACTGACAGGATAGTGGCAAGTCCTTTGTAGGCCTAGAAGCCAATCAATTTAAATCAAATCAATAAAAAATCTGTAATTTAAAGTAATTGTTGTTTTTTATTGTCCTAATATTTAATTATTCTTGTCAAGAGCTTCACTGCCTTCCTCTCCCTTATACTCGAATATGGTTCTCTCGTTGAAAATAATTTAATGATAATATACTTTACAATAACAAAGAGTTTGCAATGCTATCAAATGAAATAATGTTGCCAAACTCCCGACAACACTGCCAGCGGCAATGTGAGTGTTACCTCTCCTTTATTTCTAACTTTGTTTCCTTTGTTATATTATTTTAGTTTTGTTTAAATGAATTAGTAGTTATTTCTTATTTGGAGTGGTAGAGCATTTCGGAAATAGGCTAGCTCTACCGGGAAAGTACCACAATCTCACAAAATATCGGCTCGTTTTATAAGACGAGTGAGGGCGAAAGCCGAACTCTTTTCCATTATCCCTTCTAGCCTTATTCCCTTTCCTTGTTTATATAGACGGTGGTAGGTAACCACTTTCCATCAGGTGGCCCCTGCCCCGCATGCTTGTTCGTCTTATTATATCCGTTGTCGAGTACCCATAAAACAAGCCTAGATTCCCTTCTTATCATCACAATTCAGTTGATATAAATGTGATTGTGACAAGCAAATTTTTAACAGTCGACATATATAATAGGGATGCTTGTAAAATGGTCCATTGTGATAATGGAATGTGAGCTGCCATTCGGTTTGAATAATCGAAAATCTACGTCACAAACGTTCAGTCTGTCATTTTGATTATGCAACACAACGGCCAGCGGCCTAAATAGGTATGTTGTCATTTTAGTACCTTGTCACACATCATAACAACCCATAATCATCCCACTGCTGGGATACGGGTCTCCCTTCAATCGAAGGTGATTAGAGCGTACTCTGCCACGCTGCTCCAATGCGGATTGGCGGAGGCCCGTATTTTCAAACCGCCCTAAGGCCACCGACTTGGCTTAACGACTGTCATCGATCGACAACAGCCGGGACACACGGCTTAACGTGCCCTCCGAAGCACGGAGAAGCTTGAGATAATGAAACCCATCCAAACGCTGGCTAGGCTCGACGTCGCTTAACTTGCGTGTTCATATTAGAGTGCGACACACAGCGACGCCATCGAGCTCCTCTCAACCTTGTCACTATGACATTGTAACTGTTATTGTTACGAGAAAAGGGGGCTATTCTCGTAACAATAGCAATTCAATTCAATGGCAATTTCATGTCAATTTCAAGCGCTGTCTCACTCATACAAAATAAGAATTGAGCGAGATAGTGCGTGGTTTGAGATGAGATTGTAACTCTTTTTTTGTTACGAGATTAAGGGGAATGTTCACTTAGAAGTCATCAGCAATTAACGTGTGCAAAAGTGACAAGATATTATATTATAAGCCGCTGATTGTACATACATATATAGACAGTTTCATGCATTTCACCACAAATAATATTTAGTTTATGTTAAAGATTGTAAATTGGTACAGATGTTCTATTTATGACATGACAAAAAGAAATGTGGACTGTTAGAAGACTTAAGAGATTCGTGGAACTTCGCCTTTGACAGATAAGGGCGTCGCGTCGGCGTAATAGAAGCCTTTGCCATGTACTGGAATATTACGAGTTCATGAGAAAATCAAAAGAAATGAGCTCCGCACCGCTCTTTGAATATATTTATTTGTGAATATAATTTTGTTTAATTTTCATCTCTTAAAAATAATAATAATAATAAAGATTATACATAAACATTTGTTGCGTTGTTTAGAGTTGGTATTACCTAATGCACAATACACTGGCTTAAGAATTAAAGTGTAAAATTATATTGTGTAATATATTCTAATACCTTTTTTTTTTTTTTTTACGTCAGAAAAATGCTTTGTGGCAGCCCCACCGCCCGGGGAGCACGCGGTGGGGACTGTGGAACTTACCACTAAAAAACTGACGGGATGCCTCTTGCCCTGTGTGGCGGGGCCACGGGAAACTGGGATACAACCGCGACCCCGCCAGGGCCGTCCGGCCAAGGTACCAGCCGGACCCGCTCGCCCCCGATACGCTCCGTCAGCAGTACACCGCATCCAGGTGCACTGCCGACACCGAGGACCATCGCTCCCTCAAGACGACGGGCCTTCCCCGGCCCGCCGTCTCGGCTGGGCTATGGTCCCCGTCCACTCGGCGATCGCACCCACTGTGCCGACCGCCAGCCAACGGCCACACCACACTAATGGCGGAAACACACTACCGTGTCGGGGCGTGTCGTGTCGCGCCAGAAGCATATCGCGTTCATACATTTTATATGGTTAGGAGCACATTTGTAGGGCGTGTCGTGTCGTGACTCGCTCTGTCGTGGCGCGGACTGCTGGCCGCCGATTGCGCCACGGCGGTGGGGGGGGTTATGACGCGACACGACACGCCCTGCAAATGTGTTTCTATACCCGCGCGCGGTTCGTGTCGCGAACAAGTGGACGCTTTTTTTTTTAATTTGTTTTTGCAGCGTGATAATGAGTTACTAGGTAGTAGATTCCTGATAAATATACGTAAATACATTTTTTTGTAAATAAAAACCATTATACATTATAGAAAACACCCAGACAAAGGCAAACACTGCGAGCTTCTGTTCAGAAATGAAAGAAATAAACGTCTGGCGTTTATTTCGTTCATTTCTGAACAGAATCGCGCCCCGACACGACACGTAAGTGTGCACACCCACCGTCACGACAGAGCGCGACACGACAGGCCCCGACACGGTAGTGTGTTTCCGCCATTATTCAGCGTGGCGCGGCCGTCAGCTCCGCTCGTGATTTTTATAGAGGTTGTCTTCCTCGCGGCCCGGGCGGTTAAGCCAAGGCCCCCGGCCCGTGGGTGGAGGACCCACGGGTTACGGTATGCGCCGCACGCCGGCTGGTTAGGCCGGCGCCCACTAGGGCGTCCGCGTCAACCCGCGAGCCGAGCGCAGGGAGTGGACACACCCGTCCGCCTGCAACCCGCACCCGGCGAAACGCAGGGACCGGACCCCGCTCGTCCCCCTCAACCCGCGGCTCGCCGCAACTCGAGCGCAGGGAGGGGACCCACGTGTCGGGACTTCAGCCGCCGGCAAGGACGCGCCGGCGTTGCCCGGGGTGGACCACGTGGAGGTATCCCGACAACCACCCCAATATATTCTAATACCTAGATCTGTTAAAAGCCGTATCTGTAATTAGTGATTGTAAATTGAGTGCATCAAATTCAGGCTTTGATTAATCATTACCTGCAGGGTAACATTAAGGTTAAAATTTATTTTATATCGTGGATATAAAACATATAGGACATGGTTCGGGTAGTCACGCTACTTTTAGCCGCGGCGATAATCCATATAGCCCATAAATGCAACTAGAAGCTTGTTCAAACCCTTATGAACTTATGCTACACTACTACTTCATGAAATTATTTTCAATACAATTTTTTAATGTTACTTCAGTAATGTTTTTTATAATAAATCATTCTAATATATATTTTCACTTTTTATTATTATTCCATAAAATTAAAATGATTTGAACTAAACTAACTATTAAAAATTAAAAAGGCAGGGTCTTCTGGCAGGATATCCAAAATGCTAGCAGTGTTACTTCGCTGAATAGCAATACAAATGCGTTGAGCTAAGTAACTGCCAGCCTTTGGGTCAAACGAGGTATCGTTTGGCGATGTCCGTAAAAAATTACAATGCACTGCGATCCTAGTATAGTATAGGGTTTGTACTCCAAAAGCGACGAAATCATAAGAACTAGTAAGATGTAGCATTGTAATTTTATTTTATTGTAATATTTAATTCAAATGGTAATAATAAAACTAAATTATTCCACGCGAGCTAACTTTCGGTAACAGCTAGTAACTCTGTAATAAATAAATAAATAAATATAAATATATAGGGACAATTCACACAGATTGAGCTAGCCCCAAAGTAAGTTCGAAACTTGTGTTATGGGATACTAACGATATTTTATTTTATAACAAATACGTATATAGATAAACATCCAAGACCCGAGGCCAATCAGAAAAAGTTCGTTTTTCATCATGACCCGACCGGGATTCGAACCCTGGACCTCCTGCGTGGCGGTCTGGCGTGGTAACCATTACGCCACGGAGGTCGTCAAATAGACAGACATAGGTATGCAGCTTCTCTTTATATACGGACTAGCTGTTACCCGCGGCTTCGCCCGCGTAAAAATTTGCCTATGTTGTGCTCTGTACCCCTGACAATATTGTATACAAATTTTGCAATGTGAAAACAGACTCGCCACAGTAACACTCCTTACTTTTAAGTTTAACAAGAGTGTAGGTCCATACCGTTTATAGCTTATTCCATACATCGATCTATATGTAAGTAGTTCCTTACGTCGATGATTCCATACAACTCCGACGGTGAAAGTGGTGGAACCGGAAAGGTAGGTTCGAAGTTATTTTGATTCGCGCAAGTGAAATGAATGAGCGAAACATTGTGGCAGAAAGCAGAATATTGAGCAACTTTGTTTTTATAGTACTAAAATAAAGTTGATTTAAAATTAATAGCTATCATTTATATAATAATAACATAAGACTTAATTGAATGGGCTATTATAACCTTTTACTTATCCGTATGAACAAAAAAAATATCTCCGAAGTTATAATATACATTTATACTAATATTATAAAGAGGAAAGATTCGTATTTTTGTTGTAACGAATTAACTCAAAACTACTGGACCAATTTCAAAGATTATTCACCGTTGGAATGGAAAGCTACATTACCCCCGTGTAACATAGGCTATATTATATTTCTTTTAAATTAGAGATCCTTAGTAACCGTGAGAAGCTGGGAAGGGGTGCTAGTAGCTAAATAAATTAGTAATTACGATTAATGTGACCTACCATTTTTGATAATTTAAATTCTAAATGCTGGCAGGTCGCAAAAACAAACAAATGAGTTACCTTTTTAAATCGTCAAAAGATTCTTAATTTAAACAAATATACATAGAAATAATAGCAGCTACGAATGCAATTATTTTTTAATCTCAATATCCAATTAAGTTATTAATTAGTAAATTTATTACCGAGAGATTATTTTCACACAATTCATTATTATGGTGTTATTGCAATGATGACGATGATAAAACTTTACTAAGGTTAGACATGCATTATTTGATGATATTATTATTATTATATTAATGTACCAACTTACTTACTACTAACATAGTAATTCTGGTGGTATAGTAATTTACCTAGTAGTCCAGGAACTGATTCTGACATTACATTTTGATATAGCAATCGAGCACCAATATTCTGTCGTCGGTCCCGGCTGTTGTCGATGGATAACAGTTGTTAAGCCAAGTCGGTGGCCTTCAGGCGGTTTGAAAACACTCGACCTCTACCAATCCGGATTCGCAGAGGACGCTGTAATCCCCGTCGATTTGAAAGGAACCCGTATTCCTGCAGGGGATGACTATGGGTTGATATCATGTTCAATATGTTAATAGACAAAATTAAATGGTAGTCTAGCTATTTGCACATGTACCTTTAACAGCACAACTTTAACTTTTAAGTTTAATCCACCTTTACCTTGAGGCACAGAAAAGACGCCTTTTTTCTTATATTAACATGTAACTTTATCGGTATTACAACTAAAAGTAAAGCAACGTTGTGTAAAGAAAGTAAAGTTTTCCTTATAATATTAATTTGTGTTTTTATTTTGTTCTGTGGTCAGTTAAATTATAACGTTATTCCGTTACCCTTTCCCGCCGCGAAGCAAACCCGCTGCCGTCGTTGAATTTTGACAGGATAGTGGCAAGTCCTTTGTAGGCCTAGAAGCCAATCAATTTAAATCAAATCAATAAAAAATCTGTAATTTAAAGTAATTGTTGTTTTTTATTGTCCTAATATTTAATTATTCTTGTCAAGAGCTTCACTGCCTTCCTCTCCCTTATACTCGAATATGGTTCTCTCGTTGAAAATAATTTAATGATAATATACTTTACAATAACAAAGAGTTTGCAATGCTATCAAATGAAATAATGTTGCCAAACTCCCGACAACACTGCCAGCGGCAATGTGAGTGTTACCTCTCCTTTATTTCTAACTTTGTTTCCTTTGTTATATTATTTTAGTTTTGTTTAAATGAATTAGTAGTTATTTCTTATTTGGAGTGGTAGAGCATTTCGGAAATAGGCTAGCTCTACCGGGAAAGTACCACAATCTCACAAAATATCGGCTCGTTTTATAAGACGAGTGAGGGCGAAAGCCGAACTCTTTTCCATTATCCCTTCTAGCCTTATTCCCTTTCCTTGTTTATATAGACGGTGGTAGGTAACCACTTTCCATCAGGTGGCCCCTGCCCCGCATGCTTGTTCGTCTTATTATATCCGTTGTCGAGTACCCATAAAACAAGCCTAGATTCCCTTCTTATCATCACAATTCAGTTGATATAAATGTGATTGTGACAAGCAAATTTTTAACAGTCGACATATATAATAGGGATGCTTGTAAAATGGTCCATTGTGATAATGGAATGTGAGCTGCCATTCGGTTTGAATAATCGAAAATCTACGTCACAAACGTTCAGTCTGTCATTTTGATTATGCAACACAACGGCCAGCGGCCTAAATAGGTATGTTGTCATTTTAGTACCTTGTCACACATCATAACAACCCATAATCATCCCACTGCTGGGATACGGGTCTCCCTTCAATCGAAGGTGATTAGAGCGTACTCTGCCACGCTGCTCCAATGCGGATTGGCGGAGGCCCGTATTTTCAAACCGCCCTAAGGCCACCGACTTGGCTTAACGACTGTCATCGATCGACAACAGCCGGGACACACGGCTTAACGTGCCCTCCGAAGCACGGAGAAGCTTGAGATAATGAAACCCATCCAAACGCTGGCTAGGCTCGACGTCGCTTAACTTGCGTGTTCATATTAGAGTGCGACACACAGCGACGCCATCGAGCTCCTCTCAACCTTGTCACTATGACATTGTAACTGTTATTGTTACGAGAAAAGGGGGCTATTCTCGTAACAATAGCAATTCAATTCAATGGCAATTTCATGTCAATTTCAAGCGCTGTCTCACTCATACAAAATAAGAATTGAGCGAGATAGTGCGTGGTTTGAGATGAGATTGTAACTCTTTTTTTGTTACGAGATTAAGGGGAATGTTCACTTAGAAGTCATCAGCAATTAACGTGTGCAAAAGTGACAAGATATTATATTATAAGCCGCTGATTGTACATACATATATAGACAGTTTCATGCATTTCACCACAAATAATATTTAGTTTATGTTAAAGATTGTAAATTGGTACAGATGTTCTATTTATGACATGACAAAAAGAAATGTGGACTGTTAGAAGACTTAAGAGATTCGTGGAACTTCGCCTTTGACAGATAAGGGCGTCGCGTCGGCGTAATAGAAGCCTTTGCCATGTACTGGAATATTACGAGTTCATGAGAAAATCAAAAGAAATGAGCTCCGCACCGCTCTTTGAATATATTTATTTGTGAATATAATTTTGTTTAATTTTCATCTCTTAAAAATAATAATAATAATAAAGATTATACATAAACATTTGTTGCGTTGTTTAGAGTTGGTATTACCTAATGCACAATACACTGGCTTAAGAATTAAAGTGTAAAATTATATTGTGTAATATATTCTAATACCTTTTTTTTTTTTTTTTACGTCAGAAAAATGCTTTGTGGCAGCCCCACCGCCCGGGGAGCACGCGGTGGGGACTGTGGAACTTACCACTAAAAAACTGACGGGATGCCTCTTGCCCTGTGTGGCGGGGCCACGGGAAACTGGGATACAACCGCGACCCCGCCAGGGCCGTCCGGCCAAGGTACCAGCCGGACCCGCTCGCCCCCGATACGCTCCGTCAGCAGTACACCGCATCCAGGTGCACTGCCGACACCGAGGACCATCGCTCCCTCAAGACGACGGGCCTTCCCCGGCCCGCCGTCTCGGCTGGGCTATGGTCCCCGTCCACTCGGCGATCGCACCCACTGTGCCGACCGCCAGCCAACGGCCACACCACACTAATGGCGGAAACACACTACCGTGTCGGGGCGTGTCGTGTCGCGCCAGAAGCATATCGCGTTCATACATTTTATATGGTTAGGAGCACATTTGTAGGGCGTGTCGTGTCGTGACTCGCTCTGTCGTGGCGCGGACTGCTGGCCGCCGATTGCGCCACGGCGGTGGGGGGGGTTATGACGCGACACGACACGCCCTGCAAATGTGTTTCTATACCCGCGCGCGGTTCGTGTCGCGAACAAGTGGACGCTTTTTTTTTTAATTTGTTTTTGCAGCGTGATAATGAGTTACTAGGTAGTAGATTCCTGATAAATATACGTAAATACATTTTTTTGTAAATAAAAACCATTATACATTATAGAAAACACCCAGACAAAGGCAAACACTGCGAGCTTCTGTTCAGAAATGAAAGAAATAAACGTCTGGCGTTTATTTCGTTCATTTCTGAACAGAATCGCGCCCCGACACGACACGTAAGTGTGCACACCCACCGTCACGACAGAGCGCGACACGACAGGCCCCGACACGGTAGTGTGTTTCCGCCATTATTCAGCGTGGCGCGGCCGTCAGCTCCGCTCGTGATTTTTATAGAGGTTGTCTTCCTCGCGGCCCGGGCGGTTAAGCCAAGGCCCCCGGCCCGTGGGTGGAGGACCCACGGGTTACGGTATGCGCCGCACGCCGGCTGGTTAGGCCGGCGCCCACTAGGGCGTCCGCGTCAACCCGCGAGCCGAGCGCAGGGAGTGGACACACCCGTCCGCCTGCAACCCGCACCCGGCGAAACGCAGGGACCGGACCCCGCTCGTCCCCCTCAACCCGCGGCTCGCCGCAACTCGAGCGCAGGGAGGGGACCCACGTGTCGGGACTTCAGCCGCCGGCAAGGACGCGCCGGCGTTGCCCGGGGTGGACCACGTGGAGGTATCCCGACAACCACCCCAATATATTCTAATACCTAGATCTGTTAAAAGCCGTATCTGTAATTAGTGATTGTAAATTGAGTGCATCAAATTCAGGCTTTGATTAATCATTACCTGCAGGGTAACATTAAGGTTAAAATTTATTTTATATCGTGGATATAAAACATATAGGACATGGTTCGGGTAGTCACGCTACTTTTAGCCGCGGCGATAATCCATATAGCCCATAAATGCAACTAGAAGCTTGTTCAAACCCTTATGAACTTATGCTACACTACTACTTCATGAAATTATTTTCAATACAATTTTTTAATGTTACTTCAGTAATGTTTTTTATAATAAATCATTCTAATATATATTTTCACTTTTTATTATTATTCCATAAAATTAAAATGATTTGAACTAAACTAACTATTAAAAATTAAAAAGGCAGGGTCTTCTGGCAGGATATCCAAAATGCTAGCAGTGTTACTTCGCTGAATAGCAATACAAATGCGTTGAGCTAAGTAACTGCCAGCCTTTGGGTCAAACGAGGTATCGTTTGGCGATGTCCGTAAAAAATTACAATGCACTGCGATCCTAGTATAGTATAGGGTTTGTACTCCAAAAGCGACGAAATCATAAGAACTAGTAAGATGTAGCATTGTAATTTTATTTTATTGTAATATTTAATTCAAATGGTAATAATAAAACTAAATTATTCCACGCGAGCTAACTTTCGGTAACAGCTAGTAACTCTGTAATAAATAAATAAATAAATAAATATAAATATATAGGGACAATTCACACAGATTGAGCTAGCCCCAAAGTAAGTTCGAAACTTGTGTTATGGGATACTAACGATATTTTATTTTATAACAAATACGTATATAGATAAACATCCAAGACCCGAGGCCAATCAGAAAAAGTTCGTTTTTCATCATGACCCGACCGGGATTCGAACCCTGGACCTCCTGCGTGGCGGTCTGGCGTGGTAACCATTACGCCACGGAGGTCGTCAAATAGACAGACATAGGTATGCAGCTTCTCTTTATATACGGACTAGCTGTTACCCGCGGCTTCGCCCGCGTAAAAATTTGCCTATGTTGTGCTCTGTACCCCTGACAATATTGTATACAAATTTTGCAATGTGAAAACAGACTCGCCACAGTAACACTCCTTACTTTTAAGTTTAACAAGAGTGTAGGTCCATACCGTTTATAGCTTATTCCATACATCGATCTATATGTAAGTAGTTCCTTACGTCGATGATTCCATACAACTCCGACGGTGAAAGTGGTGGAACCGGAAAGGTAGGTTCGAAGTTATTTTGATTCGCGCAAGTGAAATGAATGAGCGAAACATTGTGGCAGAAAGCAGAATATTGAGCAACTTTGTTTTTATAGTACTAAAATAAAGTTGATTTAAAATTAATAGCTATCATTTATATAATAATAACATAAGACTTAATTGAATGGGCTATTATAACCTTTTACTTATCCGTATGAACAAAAAAAATATCTCCGAAGTTATAATATACATTTATACTAATATTATAAAGAGGAAAGATTCGTATTTTTGTTGTAACGAATTAACTCAAAACTACTGGACCAATTTCAAAGATTATTCACCGTTGGAATGGAAAGCTACATTACCCCCGTGTAACATAGGCTATATTATATTTCTTTTAAATTAGAGATCCTTAGTAACCGTGAGAAGCTGGGAAGGGGTGCTAGTAGCTAAATAAATTAGTAATTACGATTAATGTGACCTACCATTTTTGATAATTTAAATTCTAAATGCTGGCAGGTCGCAAAAACAAACAAATGAGTTACCTTTTTAAATCGTCAAAAGATTCTTAATTTAAACAAATATACATAGAAATAATAGCAGCTACGAATGCAATTATTTTTTAATCTCAATATCCAATTAAGTTATTAATTAGTAAATTTATTACCGAGAGATTATTTTCACACAATTCATTATTATGGTGTTATTGCAATGATGACGATGATAAAACTTTACTAAGGTTAGACATGCATTATTTGATGATATTATTATTATTATATTAATGTACCAACTTACTTACTACTAACATAGTAATTCTGGTGGTATAGTAATTTACCTAGTAGTCCAGGAACTGATTCTGACATTACATTTTGATATAGCAATCGAGCACCAATATTCTGTCGTCGGTCCCGGCTGTTGTCGATGGATAACAGTTGTTAAGCCAAGTCGGTGGCCTTCAGGCGGTTTGAAAACACTCGACCTCTACCAATCCGGATTCGCAGAGGACGCTGTAATCCCCGTCGATTTGAAAGGAACCCGTATTCCTGCAGGGGATGACTATGGGTTGATATCATGTTCAATATGTTAATAGACAAAATTAAATGGTAGTCTAGCTATTTGCACATGTACCTTTAACAGCACAACTTTAACTTTTAAGTTTAATCCACCTTTACCTTGAGGCACAGAAAAGACGCCTTTTTTCTTATATTAACATGTAACTTTATCGGTATTACAACTAAAAGTAAAGCAACGTTGTGTAAAGAAAGTAAAGTTTTCCTTATAATATTAATTTGTGTTTTTATTTTGTTCTGTGGTCAGTTAAATTATAACGTTATTCCGTTACCCTTTCCCGCCGCGAAGCAAACCCGCTGCCGTCGTTGAATTTTGACAGGATAGTGGCAAGTCCTTTGTAGGCCTAGAAGCCAATCAATTTAAATCAAATCAATAAAAAATCTGTAATTTAAAGTAATTGTTGTTTTTTATTGTCCTAATATTTAATTATTCTTGTCAAGAGCTTCACTGCCTTCCTCTCCCTTATACTCGAATATGGTTCTCTCGTTGAAAATAATTTAATGATAATATACTTTACAATAACAAAGAGTTTGCAATGCTATCAAATGAAATAATGTTGCCAAACTCCCGACAACACTGCCAGCGGCAATGTGAGTGTTACCTCTCCTTTATTTCTAACTTTGTTTCCTTTGTTATATTATTTTAGTTTTGTTTAAATGAATTAGTAGTTATTTCTTATTTGGAGTGGTAGAGCATTTCGGAAATAGGCTAGCTCTACCGGGAAAGTACCACAATCTCACAAAATATCGGCTCGTTTTATAAGACGAGTGAGGGCGAAAGCCGAACTCTTTTCCATTATCCCTTCTAGCCTTATTCCCTTTCCTTGTTTATATAGACGGTGGTAGGTAACCACTTTCCATCAGGTGGCCCCTGCCCCGCATGCTTGTTCGTCTTATTATATCCGTTGTCGAGTACCCATAAAACAAGCCTAGATTCCCTTCTTATCATCACAATTCAGTTGATATAAATGTGATTGTGACAAGCAAATTTTTAACAGTCGACATATATAATAGGGATGCTTGTAAAATGGTCCATTGTGATAATGGAATGTGAGCTGCCATTCGGTTTGAATAATCGAAAATCTACGTCACAAACGTTCAGTCTGTCATTTTGATTATGCAACACAACGGCCAGCGGCCTAAATAGGTATGTTGTCATTTTAGTACCTTGTCACACATCATAACAACCCATAATCATCCCACTGCTGGGATACGGGTCTCCCTTCAATCGAAGGTGATTAGAGCGTACTCTGCCACGCTGCTCCAATGCGGATTGGCGGAGGCCCGTATTTTCAAACCGCCCTAAGGCCACCGACTTGGCTTAACGACTGTCATCGATCGACAACAGCCGGGACACACGGCTTAACGTGCCCTCCGAAGCACGGAGAAGCTTGAGATAATGAAACCCATCCAAACGCTGGCTAGGCTCGACGTCGCTTAACTTGCGTGTTCATATTAGAGTGCGACACACAGCGACGCCATCGAGCTCCTCTCAACCTTGTCACTATGACATTGTAACTGTTATTGTTACGAGAAAAGGGGGCTATTCTCGTAACAATAGCAATTCAATTCAATGGCAATTTCATGTCAATTTCAAGCGCTGTCTCACTCATACAAAATAAGAATTGAGCGAGATAGTGCGTGGTTTGAGATGAGATTGTAACTCTTTTTTTGTTACGAGATTAAGGGGAATGTTCACTTAGAAGTCATCAGCAATTAACGTGTGCAAAAGTGACAAGATATTATATTATAAGCCGCTGATTGTACATACATATATAGACAGTTTCATGCATTTCACCACAAATAATATTTAGTTTATGTTAAAGATTGTAAATTGGTACAGATGTTCTATTTATGACATGACAAAAAGAAATGTGGACTGTTAGAAGACTTAAGAGATTCGTGGAACTTCGCCTTTGACAGATAAGGGCGTCGCGTCGGCGTAATAGAAGCCTTTGCCATGTACTGGAATATTACGAGTTCATGAGAAAATCAAAAGAAATGAGCTCCGCACCGCTCTTTGAATATATTTATTTGTGAATATAATTTTGTTTAATTTTCATCTCTTAAAAATAATAATAATAATAAAGATTATACATAAACATTTGTTGCGTTGTTTAGAGTTGGTATTACCTAATGCACAATACACTGGCTTAAGAATTAAAGTGTAAAATTATATTGTGTAATATATTCTAATACCTTTTTTTTTTTTTTTTACGTCAGAAAAATGCTTTGTGGCAGCCCCACCGCCCGGGGAGCACGCGGTGGGGACTGTGGAACTTACCACTAAAAAACTGACGGGATGCCTCTTGCCCTGTGTGGCGGGGCCACGGGAAACTGGGATACAACCGCGACCCCGCCAGGGCCGTCCGGCCAAGGTACCAGCCGGACCCGCTCGCCCCCGATACGCTCCGTCAGCAGTACACCGCATCCAGGTGCACTGCCGACACCGAGGACCATCGCTCCCTCAAGACGACGGGCCTTCCCCGGCCCGCCGTCTCGGCTGGGCTATGGTCCCCGTCCACTCGGCGATCGCACCCACTGTGCCGACCGCCAGCCAACGGCCACACCACACTAATGGCGGAAACACACTACCGTGTCGGGGCGTGTCGTGTCGCGCCAGAAGCATATCGCGTTCATACATTTTATATGGTTAGGAGCACATTTGTAGGGCGTGTCGTGTCGTGACTCGCTCTGTCGTGGCGCGGACTGCTGGCCGCCGATTGCGCCACGGCGGTGGGGGGGGTTATGACGCGACACGACACGCCCTGCAAATGTGTTTCTATACCCGCGCGCGGTTCGTGTCGCGAACAAGTGGACGCTTTTTTTTTTAATTTGTTTTTGCAGCGTGATAATGAGTTACTAGGTAGTAGATTCCTGATAAATATACGTAAATACATTTTTTTGTAAATAAAAACCATTATACATTATAGAAAACACCCAGACAAAGGCAAACACTGCGAGCTTCTGTTCAGAAATGAAAGAAATAAACGTCTGGCGTTTATTTCGTTCATTTCTGAACAGAATCGCGCCCCGACACGACACGTAAGTGTGCACACCCACCGTCACGACAGAGCGCGACACGACAGGCCCCGACACGGTAGTGTGTTTCCGCCATTATTCAGCGTGGCGCGGCCGTCAGCTCCGCTCGTGATTTTTATAGAGGTTGTCTTCCTCGCGGCCCGGGCGGTTTAAGCCAAGGCCCCCGGCCCGTGGGTGGAGGACCCACGGGTTACGGTATGCGCCGCACGCCGGCTGGTTAGGCCGGCGCCCACTAGGGCGTCCGCGTCAACCCGCGAGCCGAGCGCAGGGAGTGGACACACCCGTCCGCCTGCAACCCGCACCCGGCGAAACGCAGGGACCGGACCCCGCTCGTCCCCCTCAACCCGCGGCTCGCCGCAACTCGAGCGCAGGGAGGGGACCCACGTGTCGGGACTTCAGCCGCCGGCAAGGACGCGCCGGCGTTGCCCGGGGTGGACCACGTGGAGGTATCCCGACAACCACCCCAATATATTCTAATACCTAGATCTGTTAAAAGCCGTATCTGTAATTAGTGATTGTAAATTGAGTGCATCAAATTCAGGCTTTGATTAATCATTACCTGCAGGGTAACATTAAGGTTAAAATTTATTTTATATCGTGGATATAAAACATATAGGACATGGTTCGGGTAGTCACGCTACTTTTAGCCGCGGCGATAATCCATATAGCCCATAAATGCAACTAGAAGCTTGTTCAAACCCTTATGAACTTATGCTACACTACTACTTCATGAAATTATTTTCAATACAATTTTTTAATGTTACTTCAGTAATGTTTTTTATAATAAATCATTCTAATATATATTTTCACTTTTTATTATTATTCCATAAAATTAAAATGATTTGAACTAAACTAACTATTAAAAATTAAAAAGGCAGGGTCTTCTGGCAGGATATCCAAAATGCTAGCAGTGTTACTTCGCTGAATAGCAATACAAATGCGTTGAGCTAAGTAACTGCCAGCCTTTGGGTCAAACGAGGTATCGTTTGGCGATGTCCGTAAAAAATTACAATGCACTGCGATCCTAGTATAGTATAGGGTTTGTACTCCAAAAGCGACGAAATCATAAGAACTAGTAAGATGTAGCATTGTAATTTTATTTTATTGTAATATTTAATTCAAATGGTAATAATAAAACTAAATTATTCCACGCGAGCTAACTTTCGGTAACAGCTAGTAACTCTGTAATAAATAAATAAATAAATATAAATATATAGGGACAATTCACACAGATTGAGCTAGCCCCAAAGTAAGTTCGAAACTTGTGTTATGGGATACTAACGATATTTTATTTTATAACAAATACGTATATAGATAAACATCCAAGACCCGAGGCCAATCAGAAAAAGTTCGTTTTTCATCATGACCCGACCGGGATTCGAACCCTGGACCTCCTGCGTGGCGGTCTGGCGTGGTAACCATTACGCCACGGAGGTCGTCAAATAGACAGACATAGGTATGCAGCTTCTCTTTATATACGGACTAGCTGTTACCCGCGGCTTCGCCCGCGTAAAAATTTGCCTATGTTGTGCTCTGTACCCCTGACAATATTGTAT